>CM062806.1:525550767-526150767 GCA_031772625.1 Pinus tabuliformis | reverse complement strand
GGGTTTTAACCACGTCAAAATATTGGTGTATTGATCTGCAATCTGGTTGTGAGCGATGTCCTTTTTGTGTTCTATCTGAGGAACTTACCCTGTAAATTCCTACATGGTATCAGAGCTATTTGAGGGCCGCGTCCATTGGTGATCCAAATCTGAAGCCGGTAGAACTGCATCCGACTGTCGTTTCCTAGATCTGTTGTTTCTGACTGCTTTCGGGCCGAGAGGACTGCTCTGTTGTGTTGGGAGCATCTGTTCCAGTGAGGAACCCCTTTCGTTTCACTCGAAAAGGTTTCCGGTAGCCCTAGCTGCGTCATTTTTAAGATCTGGAGGTATACAGTGTTTATTTGCAGTTTACTATTATTTTCTCTCTGTTTATTTCGGTTTCGGTTTATTTAGCCTTTTTTATTACTGGATCTATACCTTTCATTTCTGTGTATGCTCTTTTCCCTGCGACTCTGTGCGATCTGGGCAAATCAGAAATAGAAAGGAAGGATTTTTCTCATGCGTATGCTCTTTTCCCTGCGCCTTAGGGTGATCTCGGAAAATCAGAAACATTGAGGAAAATATTTAGTTTCCGGCCAAAGCTAACTTTGAGCCGCAAGGTTCATTTTTGAAAATATTTAGTTTTTCGGCTAAAGCTAACTTCGAGCCATAAGGTTCATTTTCTTTGCATGTCCGTGTTGGGTTTTGTGTTTTTTGTTTTGTAGGGAAAAAGAGCTTTCTCAAAGCAAGCACGCAACCCAAAGCACCCCCCCTCCCCCCCCTCTCTCTCTCTCTCTCTCTCTCTCTCTCAAATTTTTTGTATAGATCAATTGGTTCAAAGCTATTTTAAGAGAGTAGAGGTCTTGGGTTCAAGTCTCCATTTTGTGGGGGTGGACTTTTTCATTTCCGCACATTCCCGCACTTCGTCGGCAACTTCAACAACTTTTTTTCAAAAGCCATAACTTCTTCATCCAGAAGCCGTTTTCAGAGCCTTTTTTTTAAACCAGCCTAATTTTTCGAGATCTATCCATTGGAACACTTATTTTCAGCATATTTAGCTTCAGTTTCCACTGAAATGGAAAGTCAATACCAAGTTACCCTTGACAGCACCAACTACTTCCAATGGTTGGCTTACATTGAGGATTTACTTAGAAGTAAAGGTCTCTACAGAATAGCCTCAGGCCAAGAAAAGAAACCGAAGGATGAAGATAAGGCTGCTAAATGGGAAAATAGGCAAGATCAAGCACGTGGATTGATAGGGATGTCTATTTATCTAGATCTTAGATTCCATATTGCAGAAATTGATACTCCTGATGAAGCAATGAAACAAATCAATAAAGTTTTTGGGATTAAAAATGAAATTAGAGCCCATCAACTTGAAAATGAGTTGCTTACATTGGACCCTAATAATTTTTCTTGCATTGAAGATTTCTTGTCCAAGTTCAAGACCCTTAGATATCTTTTGGAAGGTGTTAAAGTTAAGAAAGAAGATAGTAACCTTATCTATTCCATTCTTACAAAGTTGGGACCAGCCTACTCTGTGTTTGTTTCCACCTTCCATTCTACAAGAGAATCCTTCATTTCTCAAGGAACAGACTACAAGCCCCCTTCCTTTGACTCTTTTTGTGATTCTTTAATAAGAGAACAAGAAAAACTCTTACACCTTGGTCTTCTTAATCTTGGAAACTCTTCCAAGAAAGCATTAGCCGCCCAGCAACAACCAAATTCAAAGAATCCTATGAAGTCATATCCTAAAAAGAATGGTCCTAAACCAAACAAGGGTCCTAAGCAATTTCAGCCCCAAAATGAAAAATCATTTCAACAAAATGATAAGACAAATAAAAAAAAAGGGAAGAAGACTGATAGACATTGCGATTTTTGTAATCGAGATGGCCACTTAGAATCAAAATGCTTTAAGAAGATGGAAGCCTTGGAAGCAGCAATGAAGAAGCATAACATCTATTTGGGGCAATCTTCAACTTCAACTTCATCTTCAGGAATGGCACTTTCTGCATGTGGTTGTCAAGCATCTCGGTCTGGCTATGCATTAAATGTATCTGCTTCTTCTCATTCTCATGAGTGGCTCATTGATTCTGGAGCTTCTTATCACATGGCCAAAAACAAAGCCATGTTTTCTTCTTTAAATGATTGTAACACCAAAAATATATATGTTGGTGATGATAGATCTCTTAGTGTTGTAGGGACTGGAACTGTTCATCTAGACAATGGTCAGTTTAATGGTGTATTATGTGTTCCAACCTTATCCTGCAACCTTCTATCTGTATATCAGATAACTCATTCAGGTGAAGGTAAAATCGTTGAATTTTCACCTCATGATGTTGTAATCAAGGACTTAAGAGATCCTAAACAGATTTTGGCTACTGGCATTGCTGATGATTCTACAAGGTTGTATAAGTTTCACAACTTTGGGTCATCAAATCTTCCCTCAGTATTTGTTTCTCATAACGATGAAGTGAGCAAACTTTGGCATGAGCGATTTGGTCACTTAAACTATCGCTCCCTTCAGCATCTATGTAAAGAAAATATGATGACAAGTCTTCCTATGGTATCTTGCAGAGATGGTGTTTGTTCCGGATGTGTACTTGGAAAACATCATCGGGACAGTTTTGAAAAACGTGCGTCTTGGCATGCCTCAGCCCCTTTACAGCTTGTGCATAGTGATTTATGTGGTCCACTTCCAGTTGTGTCATTCTATGGCTGCAAGTATTTCTTAACTTTCATTGATGATTTCTCCAGACGCACTTGGGTATACTTCTTAAAACTCAAGAGTGAAGTATTTAACACTTTTTTGGCCTTCAAGGCCTTTGTTGAAAAACAATATGGACATCAAATTCTTAAGTTAAGATCTGATAATGGCGGAGAATATGTTAAAAACACTTTCATCAACTATTGCACTGAGAATGGAATTCAAATGCAACATACTGTTCCATATACTCCACAACAAAATGGTGTAGCTGAAAGGAAGAATCGCACCTTAAAGGAAATGGATAATTGTATGCTGCAATCTAAAGGACTTGGTCTTACATTTTGGGCAGAAGCAATTAACTGTGAAAATTACATAATAAATCGCACTCCTACTAAGGCTTTAAAGAATATCACTCCAGAAGAAGCATGGATCTCAATCAAACTAGATGTAAGTCACTTTCGTGTTTTTGGAAGTGAAGCGTGGGCCCATATTCCAGATGAAAAGCATAAAGCTTTAGAACCTAAGAGTGAAAAATGTACTTTTGTTGGATATTCTGAAGATGTTAAAGGCTATAGACTTATTCCATTTAAGTCCAAAAATGTTATCATTAGAAGAGATGTAAAATTTGATGAAAATATATTGGCCTACGAGCCTAGTCTGACAGTTGTGCCACCTCTCCCTATCTCTTCTACTTTTGAAAAAATTTCTTCTTCAGATGATGAAAGTGAGGATGACAATCCTCCCCCACCATCTCAGGATCTTCCTTCAGCTCCTCAGCTTCCAAAATGGGTTCGTGCTACTCGAGATGCAGCACTTGATCTTGCTGGTGATTCTACAGATCAGCGACGTACACGTTCTCAGTTCGAGAGAGCCTCTTCTTTACTGGCTCAAGCTCCAATAAATTATGATCCTGACACCTTCGCAGAAGCTTCAGGCCATCCAGATTGGGAAGCAGCTATGAATGAAGAATATCATTCATTGTTGGCAAATGATACATGAGATCTTGTTCCTCTACCAAAGGGACGAAAACTTGTTAGATGCAAATGGGTTTACAGAACCAAGTATGGACCAGATGGGAAAGTTGATAAACATAAAGCTCGTCTTGTTGCTAAGGGTTTTTCACAGGTTGAAGGCATTGACTACACTGAAACCTTCTCCCCTGTTGCCAAAATTAACTCTATCCGCCTTGTTCTTTCCCTTGTTGCCTCTTTCAAATGGGAAGTCCATCAGATGGATGTTAAATCTGCCTTCTTGCATGGGGACTTGCATGAAGAAATCTATATGGAACAACCCATTGGCTTCATACAAACAGACTCCAGCCTTGTATGTCGACTTAAGAAATCCCTTTATGGTCTCAAGCAAGCTCCTCGGGCTTGGTATGCCAAAATGGATAGCTTTCTTTTAGAATCTGGCTTTTCTAGGTGTCATTCTGACAATACTGTCTACACCAAGAAAGTGGGCAACTCTCTTATCATCCTTGTTCTTTATGTTGATGATCTTATCCTTACTAGTAGTGATCCCAACCTTATAAACCATGTGAAGTCTAGCCTTAAAAGGAAATTTGAAATGACAGACTTAGGACACTTACACTATTTTCTCGCTCTTCAAGTCTTGCAATCCAAGGAGGGTATTTCCCTTTCCCAGTCCAAGTATGCTTGTGATATTCTATGTCATTTTCACATGGAAGACTGTAAGCCAGCCCCTTCTCCCTTTCAGTCTGGAGTCAAACTTTCAGTCACTTGTAGTTCTCCTGAAGTTGATGCTACCTTATACCATCAACTTGTAGGAAAACTTTTGTATCTAACCCATACTCGTCCTGACCTTTCCTTTGTTGTTGGCCTTGTTGCTCAGTTCATGCAAAACCCCCGTGAAGTCATTGGAAAGTAGCTAAGAGAATACTTCGTTATGTTCGAGGTACAATTCAGTTTGGGGTTCATTACAGTGCCGAAGCATCTCCTCTGTTGGTTGGTTTCACTGATTCCGATTGGGCTGGTGACCCTGATGATTGGAAGTCTACTGCCAGTTATGTGTTCACTCTTGGTTCAGGATCTATTGCATGGGCTTGCAAGAAACAAGGTGCCGTTTCTCTTTCATCAGCAGAAGCAGAGTATCGTGGTGCCATAGAAGCTAGTAAGGAAGCCTTGTGGCTTCGTCAGATCCTATCAGAGTTTGGCTTTGAGGAGCAGCATCCGACTACACTTTGGTGTGATAATCAAAGTGCCATTCATCTATGCAACGATCCAGTCCAACATCAGCACAGTAAACACATTGAACTGCACATGCACTTCATCAGAAAGCTCATTCACAACCATGTTCTTGAAGTGAAATATTGTTCAACAGATGATCAAGTTGCAGACATCTTCACAAAGGCTCTCACAGAGGCGAAGTTCACTAAACTTCGATTTATGGTTGGAGTTCAGGAAGTTGTCACTAAGGGGTGATAGGCTCTAGTGCCTCCTTCCTTCTCCTATTGTGTCATATTTGTAAATCCCTCAATCCTATCCCAAGTTGTTCTTAAGGGGGGATGCTAGGATATTCCGACACATAGGAAATAGTTAAGTACAACTTGGTCTAGTATAGAGTTAGGTAAAGTGTGTTTCTTTACCGTTGTACATTTTGTAACTTACAATCCGACGGTCACGATATGTAGTGATCTGACGGTTCATTCTCTCCTCGGTATTACCGACACTTGATCCATGGCTTGACACCCGATTGGTCCATGAATTCTATTTAAAGCGCATGGAGGGTCATTTGTAGGGTAATCCGTGCATGAGAGAAACATATGTAAATTTTCATTCTTTTATTAATAAATTGCCTGAAGTGGTCGTGTTGGCTCAGGCCGTGGACTGTTTCCCTCTTTGAGGGTTTTAACCACGTCAAAATACTGGTGTATTGATCTGCGATATGGTTGTGAGCGGTGTCCTTTTGGTGTTCTGTCTGAGGAACTTACCCTGTAAATTCTTACAAGAGTGACTACTAAATCCTTAATCAATCCTAGACAAGGTACCCTCTTGGAATCAAAGGTGTATAAATCATGATAGGATCTAGTTATGTAAAGATTTAAATGATCCATGATGGTTTTTGGCATGAGATTATGTGATGCTCCAGAATCAAGCATACATTTGTATAACATGGAATCATTTGTCTTTAGTGTCACATAGAAAGTGGGTACTATTTCATCTATCATATATGAGCTATGACCAAAGATAACTGTTGATGTTTCACCCTGAAGGCTAATAACATCACTTTCAACATCAACAAAGGTGTTTTATATCCATTTGGAAAATTGATTTTTATATCCACGGTTTTTTGAAAGTTCTATAGGGATCTTAACTCTTTCTAACTCCTTTTCAACATTAAATGTAGTTAAGATAGTTTTATCAATTTGAGCTGTATCAGTTGACTGATTTAATGGTTGAATAGTAGTTGTCTGAGTCTCAACAACTTTGGTATGAGGTTGAATTGTTGGAGGTTCCTTAAGAGGTCTTCCAGGGCCAGGTCTAGGTCTGAGATCATATCTTTTATTTAGCTCAGCAATTAGAAATTCAGAGAAGGCATGGTATTTGGAAATCTGTGAGGATTCTTGATCTTCTTGAACTTGTTTATTCTGTGAAAGAGGAACAATAGTGGTCTGACCAGAAGAGGTATCCATATTGTTAATGTCTTCAGTGATAGTCATGGTATTGTCATCAGGCTATTGATCATCGATCAATAAAGGAGTTGGAACCTGTTGATCATTACTAGGCCTTTGAAGAATTTGCAATTGTGGAGTTCTTTTGTATTGACCTTGATTCTAATTTTGAGGTTGAGTGACCATCTGTTGAACTGTTTTGGGTTGAGTTTCAATGTTGGATATTCTATTGGATATATTTATAAGAACTAAAGTGATCACATCAATTTTGGAATCTTTTGTTTTAGTTTTTGAAGAAGTAGAGGCCTTTTGACTAGATTTAAGCTTTCTTTGGGCCTTTTCCTCTTTAGCTTTCAAGGTGGCTTAGGCAACCCTATTTTCTTCCACTTCTATAGCATTAGTCTGCATGTCTTCAAGAGTCCTAGAAGTTCTTTCTTTCAACATTACAAAAAAAATCATCTTCAAAGGCTTTTGAAAACCTAGATTTTGCTATTGCTACAGGGGGTTTGCAATCAAGGGGCATCTTATGGTAAAGTTTGTTGAACTTTTTAAAATCAACTACAGGTTCACCAAAGTTTTATTTTAGTTCTTCAAACTCAGTCAAAAAGTAAAGAGGGCGTTTCTTCACACTCCATTGGTTTTTGAATATATTTGTTAGCTCCTCCCATGACCTAATGGAATTTGCAGGTAACTGCCTAAACTAGGTTCTAACATTTCCATCAAGAGATTGGACAAACAACCTCATATAAACATTTTCTTGTTCTATGTTCATATTATCTGCAAAATCAAGAAATGATTGAAGATGGTCCTTAGCTAAGGAACCAATTTCTCCATTATACCTAGGAAGGTGTTTTAAATATCAAGGAGGGAATGCATCGAGGTTTTGAGGAAAAACTAAAGATGCATATCTATCTTGTACAATGGGTTGGAATTCCATAGTAGAAGATGGTGTATGAGGTGTTTGTGTAGATAATGAAGAAGAAGAATAGGAAGATGGTGATAAAGAAGGTGTATATCTGTGTTGAGGTGAAGGAGGAGATGAAGAAGGAGGAGATCCCCTAAATGACTTTAAGGGAGTCTTTATAACTAACTTCGGGACCTATGACTGAATATCCTCTTTTGTTTCAAATATTGGGTTTGAGTATATAGAGAAGGTCCCTTTAGGTTGTTTAGAAGTAAAAGGGAATGAATAAGTAGTGGGGGATATGAAGTCTGTAGGTTTGAATTCAGGTAAGTGAACCCCAAATTCAACGTCATATTTAGCTGATTCTAATGGTAGTGAGGGTTCTTGACATGTTTCAAGTGAGTGAATAAGGAAAGCTGATTTAAAATCAACTCCCTTACGTAAAAGTTGAGAAACCATAGGGGGTAATTGTGTCCAACCCAAATTGGATGGAATGTTCCTAAAGGATCTGATGATAATATATATTTAGACTGTAGGGCTGAAGAAGAAGAAGATGGTTTAAGTCTTATTTTGGAATTGGCCCTTCTCACAAGCTTTTCTGGATCCGACAGAGGACTAACTATGTCAGATTCAGAATGGGATCTAGTGTGCTTAAAAGGTGCCAGTTTGGCATAGTGGAGTCGCCAGGTCAAGAATTTTGACCTATCTAAACCTTTAGCCATCTTTAAAGGAATAGGATTTATATTGTTGTCCTAGGAAAACTAATCAAATTTGAGTCCCCGACAACGACGCCAGATTGATGTTGTACCTTTGACGTGATAATGGTCAATTGATCATGCCAGAGCATATAAGATATTTGTTTTGGGGTTTTGGGTTTTGGTTTTTATGGAGGAAAAATACATAAAACAAATTATAAGGATGATGTATTTAACCCTTTTAGATAGTACTAATAAATAACCAAAGGGCTGCTATTTAACTTCACACAATGATTTAAGTTGATAAGATGTGCAAAAGGAATAGTAAGGAGATATGATTACTTTAAATTTCAGATAGAAATATAAATCATCATAAGTGGGAAAACCTTTGACCAATGTTCAGAAGTTAAACAAAATATTCTTAAAATTACAAAAGATACTGACAATTTTATGATTTAGAGGGAGCATTTCAGACAAACAATCCAATATCTCAATCTCTTTATAATAATAACTTCAAAAATAATTTTAAGAATAATTGTAACACATTTATTCTCACCTAATATCTCTGTAAAACTTAACATATGCAGAATTAATAGAATGATTCTAACACATGAAAGACTTACGGAAGAAAACAAGACTGTATGATATCAAATTCAGAATCCTTTTCTTTATTATCAGTGATCTAGAAAGAGCTTGTACATCAATGCTTTACAAAATTGCTTATGGAAAGGTACCACCTTTAATAACTCATAGAAGAGAGTTATTTATACTAGTTTGGATAGTGAACAAAATATCCTAAAATGATTACAAAAATAGCTTGAAAGAAAATAGGAAAAGAAAACTGTTGAACGATGTGTCCCTATTAGGTAGGAAGTCGTTGATGACTGTCCCTCCAAAAACTATTGTGTTGTATTCTTGTTGGGATGGAAAGCTAATCAATTTTTTCACACAATTGATCCCACCTCTTCTCATTTGGTCTCTCCAGATTTACCATTCTGTGACTTCAGGGCTTGGAACTTCTGGAGTAACTTTTCATTCTATTGTTTTTGTGCTTGTAACTCCTGTGATAACATTGTTGTTTCAACTGTCATTGAAGTTGAAGCAATGTCAGAAGGAGATGAGCTTGGCTCTATACTTGCTATGGGAATTGCTATCACTGAGGTCACAATAAGTTGTGCTGCCTCTTTTTCCTTGAGTATTTTTTCTATTTTCTATTCCATTTTCTTGATCTGTATGTTTTGCTCAATAATGAGCTTCAACATCTCCTCCCTGTGCTGTTCATTTTCTGCTATCCCTTTGGTTTGTGGATCTTCAGCTGAAGGAAGTTTCAACTATTTCTTCAAAGTTGTTATCTCTATATGCTTCTTCTGGAGTATTTCTTCAATTTCTTTATGGTCTTGGGGATCATATCCAATTTTGACAATAATATATTCTAAATACTTTAATTTTATATATTTAGCTAAAGATGGCATTTTTCAATCTTAAGCTCTGACTGCACATTTGACAAGGCAGTTCTGAGCTTGGAAAGAGACATGGCGGTTGTAGTCATTGTTGAAAATAACATTTCACCTGATTGGCTATGGAAATCCATTTCATCAATAGGATGTATCTAGTTTACATTGAATGAAAATACGGTCTTCTTGTAATTTGTTGCGGATTTGGGAAATGGAATTTGAGCTTGCAAAAATTCCATTTGCATCCTTCCTCTTTCACTGTCAAAGGCAGAGAGAAGTCTGTGCTAAGAAATGGATGTCTGTTTCCAGAACTGACTGTATACTTTTGATTTAAGACTTTCATTCTTTGGTTTGATTTCCAAAAATGTTGAGAATATATTAGTATCTTCTATTGAGCTGGTCTTAGTTGACTGAATAGTCTCCATAGGTTCAATTGAAGAAGGAGTTGAAGAAGTAGAAGGAGGTTTGGGATCAGTGGTCCCTGTTAATGAAACATCTTCTAAATCTCCAAGATCAATTACTTGTGGTGGATTTCTCCCTAATGACATTGACAATCCGGTGTTTAATTTCTTTTGTAGTATATAGTACTATTTAACTGATTTTGTCGCTTACTGAGTTTCCTCTTGTTACACTAAAAAATGTCACCATAGCTATGTACAGTTAGTATGGCTCTATCAACAGTCATGCTATCCTCCTGGGAAAGTCTTCTGCCTCTGCTCTCCATGTCAAACTCCAAAAAGAGAGAAAGTCTTTATAAATGTGTTTATCTCTGGGTACGCAGATTCTCTTAGCCTTACCTACGTGTACGCACCTAATGTTCACAATAACTACGTACTTGTACACTCTGTATGTAAAGGGGCAGGTGCGTACCCCTGTAGAGGTCAAAATGCGCAAGTTTCATCTTTAAAAAGTTACTTGTGGTCATTTCTAGAGCATTCTAGAAGGTTGTTCGACGTGTATTGAGCGCCTCCAGATGGTTCATGTACCCCTATGAAAGAGGAACTTATCCCATCAAGAGGGGAGCTATCCCATCTAAAGAGGGACTTATCCCATTGATGGTGGACTTGATTAACTTCCTCTTGAGCACTATAAATACAGCCATTGGGCCAGAAATAGGAGAGGTTAAAAGCTAAACATTTCTAAGGGTAGATGTTGTTGGAATTAGGACTCCCATTTAGAAGCTTGTGAGGAGAGATTCCCATCCTTACTTGTTCCATTTGGAAGTGGGTGAGCTTTGTCAAAGTAAAGGAGAACTCTTGATGGACCCTGGGAGGGACTTGCACAACACCAAGGCTCTTCCTATTAATGCAAATGAATCCATTCTTCTCAATAACTTGTTATTTATGAGTTGTTTCATGTACTCCTTGGTCTATATGTTAAATATGTTTTATTTTATGAGATTATCAAGTGCTATTTAATCGTTTGATTGTTAGTGGATGCAGGTTTCGAAGTGAAGGAGGAGCTCATCCGGATCGGCGAGGCTGGACTGCTACAACAACGTTGGACTACAGGTAGGATCTAAACACTTGATTTCTTGTATGGTAAATGCATATTTAGAGAAGGATTTCTCTTGTTTGTCTTGTTTGTCACTAGAGAGTCTTAGGCTCCTAGGGAGGTTGGTTGTGTCTGCACTATCGACTCTTTCTGCTTGACAAAATGGCGACTCCGCTGGGGACTCCATTGATGTGAATGAATTTTCCTTTGTGTGAAACTTTGATCTGAGAAAAGTTATTTATTTTCTGGTTTTTGGCTGTGTGACTTTGTATTTGGGTGGGCTAGCTTAGGGTTAAATTAGATTTTAGTTTTTCTTGGTTTTTCCAGTAGTACGCACCCTCTGAGTATAGCACAATGCGTACCTGTACTCACTGTTGCTGTGTGCACAGAGCGGGCCCGCACCTGTCTTAACGGATTGCCTGCGTACCCTGCTAAAATTAAGAAAATTCCATTTTTTCCATTTTTCCTCTTAGATTTTGCTTTTAGTTACTTTTTACTGCCCATATCCATTGGTTTCTTGTCAAAGATCTTCACCTGAACTTGTTTCAATAGCGTCAAGTGTTTTAGTGGATTTCATAGAAGTTTAAGCCCTAGGGTTTGATTTTTGAGTAGGTCCTATAGTGACTTTGGCGGTGTTAGTGTCAGTCTTTCCAGCCTTCCTCCAGTGATCAAATATGCTCTTACAAAGTGGTTTCAGAGTGTTAAGGTCAAATTTTGTCATTTCAAAGAGTTTTCAAGCAAAATTTGGTCACTAGGCATTAGGTCTAGGGTTTGCTTTAACTCCTTCTAAAGTTGCCCAAATGCCAATCTATGTCACTATTCAGCTGAGTCTATCATCATTCATAGGGTTTTCATTATCATGTCAGTGTCTAATGAGTCATTTTACATCTTGTTCATGCTTCAGTTGTGCCTTGGCAAGTTCATTTCCCTCTCCTAGGGTTTTGGAGCCAATTTCTCTTGGATGGTCAAATCATCGGTAAAACGTGTTTCCTGATGTTCATACACCTTCCCCTATCCTTCAAGTACCTTATCAAACACTTCCCATCACTGAGATTCCCCAAATTCCTCATTTTCGCACAAACCCTAGTATCTAGCTACAACCTGGCAATTTTCTAGGTTGGGCCTGTGTTTTGACCTTTTGGACCCCTTCCCGTCACTCAATCTCTGAGATTCCACTTTCCCCTACTTCCCAACATCTCTCCCTACTCCCAAAAATTTCCTCAAGAATTTAGAAGCCCCCTATCCCCTTCATTTCGCTTCATTTCAACAAAGTTCCTTGTTTCACACATCAGGACAAGTTTCACTCAAAAGATGTTTTAGAGAAATAAAAGATGAATTTTGGGAAACTAAGAGAGGTTTTTGTCCACAACATGCCAAATAAGAAAAACCTCCTTCCATGTTTGCACAGGTGTCATGGTTTGAGAGAAATGTCAAGAATACCATTGCCTCAGGAGAATCAAAGACACCTCTGAATTAACCTTGGGAAAATCAAGTTTTCTCCTAGCTTGGTTGGCCAAAGGATTTTCTTGATGGGTAAAATGATAACTAGACACAAAGAGATTTCCGATGAGCTATCATGAGCTCAATTTGGGGTTGAGGAAGGCATTGAAAAGTTGACTGCAACAACACTCTTCCTTGAGGCAGCCTCATTTGGCACTTTTTGACCAGTCTTGGGAGATTTGATTTTTGACAGGTCAAATCAACTCCAAATTGAAAAATTCCAGTTGGGTTGAAACGTAGACTCAAATACCTTTCCAGCAAGCTATCCTGCACCCAATTCTGACACCGGAAAGGCCTCCAAAAGCCTCCTGCAAAAGCGCGACCCATTGAGCCAGGGGCGCGACCCGTCAGGAGGCTGCCTGCAATGTATTTTTTCAACGGGCACAACTCATCAAGCGCGCGCGACCCGTTGGGCGAGGTGCGCGACCCGTCAAGCTATCTCCCTCCAAACTTATTACAAATTTGCTCAAACGCCCTCCAAGCCATCAAATCGCTTGAGGTAGGTTCCCTAATCTTGGAATGATTGCTGGTTATGGTTGGTGGATATTATGAACGTGTTTTAATGATCAAATTGTGCAAGAGAAAATGCTCCAAATGGCTGTAATAAATGTGTAAAAATTTGTTAGGGTTTCTTGCTGTTTCATGGTTTTCTCCCTTGTAATTATTCTCCCCATTCCCATTTCATTTTCCCTGCATTTCCATGCCAATATCCCTTGTAAATTTGTAAAGCAAATAAACCCTATCCTTTTTCCCTTTAAAAATAAAAATGAAATCCTAACCCTACTTCTCCTTATGCCCATGTAAACATATGAAATTGATGATGTATATGCAATGATGTTTGCAGTGTATTTCCCTAAATTCCCTGTTATATACATGTATTCCAATTTTCCTTGTAAAAATACCCCTCTCCTAACATTTCCCTCATGTTCCTTGTTCCCTTGAAACATCATATAAATCAGCATTTTACAAGGTAGAAACAACAATACATTTTGGCCACTCTGCTCCTTAAACAATGTCAGAAACCGAAACCTATTAGCAGAGTGATGACCAGGCATCAGCTTTAGAGTTTGAGGTACAAAGGAGGCCTCATAAGGGTGGAAAGGGCGGTCATCATAGGTTATTGGGCACAGATGCACGTGTGCAAGGCCAAAATGAAGATGTTTCAAAGACGGTTGACCAAGGCTCTAAAATGGAGAACGAGGCCAAATCCCCTCCGTATCTTGGCTGAGGCTTCACTTAAGGATCATGGCACTAAATAGCCTAGCCACAGCACAAATCCCAAAAAATTTTGAGAATTTTGGGTAATTTTGGCATTTTTTGGCAATTTACAGGTTTTTGCTCATTAACGAGTCTCACCCCCCGCGCGACCCTTCATCAGGGCAACTCCTTTTCACAAAAACTCAGCATTTCCAGATTTTGCATGCAAAGTTACATATGCCTATGGATGGACTTGAGTTTTTATGAAGTTTTGGGCCTCCAAAAAGTCAAAAAACATGCAAAATTTGACTTTCTGCCACTTTTTTGAACTGCAGAAAGTTGTCTTTGGAGAATTGCTTTTCGACAGGGCAAATGGACTCCAAATTCAAAAATTCCAGTTGGGTTGGAAATTAGACTCACAGACCTTTCCAACAAGCCCACTTTTGCTCAATTTGGCCACCTGCAAGTACCCAAAACAGAGCTCCAAAGGGGTGCGACCCGTCAGGTAGGGGGGCGCGACCCGTCAGGCAGATTTGTCCAGAAATGCATTGTACAGCCCAGAAAACGCAGATTTGACTCAGTTTGACTTTTTGAGGTTAATGATGGTCCTCTTTGATGTAATTGTGATACTTTTTAGACACTTTTACCCTTTTGTAACTCTTCTAGAAGATTCATTTATGAAAAGGGTAAAAATTAAATGTATGAATTGGTTTCCAAGTTTATAGAGGCAAGTTGTTTTGACTGCCTAGTTTGTAGTGCTTAGTTTAGAAGTGGTTGAAACAGCTCCTAGGATAGTGAGATCGACCCATGGAGGCAGGGAAAGAGGTTAGATCATCTATATTATGTACTTTCTTGCTCATTTTCATGGTTGGACTCTTGAGGGAGCAGCTATCATTGTATTATTTCACTGTATCTCTGCAATTTTTGGCAAGGAAGACCAGGGTTTTGCAGTCATCTTTGGGATTCTTGTGGACTCATGTGTTGATGGTGTGTTTCTCAATGTTCTTGTAAGATTTGTTATGTGATTCATTTCCTTTCTTTACTTCTTCACATTAAACAAATAAAGTGTTAAAGTAAGAATTCATGCTTGCCATGCTCTGCTTTTAAGTTTGTTTAATTTCAATGTTTTCTACTGTCTAAAGAGAATTCAAAGTCATTGTTTGCTCTCTTTAGCTCTCTTTCTTTGTTTCCTGACCATCCACTTCAGTTAAAGGCATCAACACTGTCTCCTACCTCGCCCCAAGGAACCCCCTGCAGAAACTGTGTCCAATCCCCGCACCCAAAATTGCCCTCTCCTCAATTTGCCACCAAAAACCCAAAAACCCCAAAATCAATCTTTCTGATCAGTTTACTAGCCTAATATCAGTGTTACCTTATTGGTCATCTCATCTATTGAAGATTTTCCGAGAGAGACTGGAGAGAGCCTTCTCCTTCCCTGTAGGGCTAGCTACGAGGCTAAATGGTTTGATGTAGCCTTGAGGTTTACCTTTCTCAGCCTGAGGTGAAATTTCAAGTGCTAACAGGTGGTAGAAGTTGTCAAGCCTTAGATCTCTCTGGTTTTTTCAACCTTCTTAGGAGTCGGACCTGTCATAAAGTCTACCTGTGTGAGCAACCTACCTTTGAGTTGTCCCTTTGGTGAATTTCGAAATGCTTGTTGATTGAGTAGTGAATTCCATTTTACAAAAAGAACAAAAGAGTTTGAGTTTTGTTTTGACTGGTCTTTTGATTCTGCATTAGCTGGTCCTTGGCTTGACTGTTGCCAAGTAAAACAACCTGGAATCATCCTTGCGGGCTTTTGCCTCGTTAGGTTTGCCTTAGAGTAAATTTCCTTTTGATTTGCTTGTGAGTGAATTTTTCATAGATTTTATAGATTTTGAGATTGATTTTCGTTAAAGTAGATTTATATGCTTTGTTAAATAGAAAAATACAAAAACATCTCCTTTGAATAGTTTGTTTTAAGTAGCTTTTGAAGTAATTTGAAAGAGAAAGGAATTTTCGTGCATGTAATGAGTGGTCATGTTTCATATGCTTGAAAAGATAAAGTGTTTATTTCTTTGATTTTCATTGCCAAGAAAGTTATTTTTATATAAATTTGCACTTTCTAACATTCTTAGCTAAGAATTTCATTGAAAAAGAGAAAGTAGTGTAAATCATCTTAAGTGCATCTTTGTAGTGGTTTGAGTCGAGTCTACACACCACTAGTTTCATCTCCGCCACCTTTTGTGTTAAAGAAAAACCATAAAAATTAACGCTTAAAGTAAAATCAACGTAGTAACTTTTTCTTTTACTAGGGCTCTGAAGCACCAATATAGCTTAGGCTAGTGTCTTGGAGTAGGAGAGTAATTAACTCTCCAAGACAGCAAAACCAAACAAGTAGCTTATCTTGTGGTAGGATAAATCCAACTGTTGCATTTATACTCTGGGAAAGCTCCTCTTAAAGGAGAAGCACGAGCTCGTGTCCGAACCAGTGAGGGGATCAATCCTCCCTCGTTGGGAACGACGCCAAACACGCACGTATTACAAATGGTAAACCTCAGATTAACCATTATCGAGGAGCCAGGGGTCACTTATCGGTAAACCTTGGATTATTGTCAAGGAGCCGGTAAGGGGATTGATCTTGATACTCTGCCCTTGCGTGCTGTCGGAGTGTAGACTGTTCCCCCAGGTGTACTTGTTGCTGTTGGTAACCTTAGTGACCATTATCTTTAGGATTCTACCCAAGGTGACGGTGGAGGGAAGATCCCACTGTACCTGGAGCAGACGTCGGTTATACTCACTTGGATTTTCCGGGGGGTTCACTTCACTCGAGACGGTTAAAGTGGAGGAACTTGTGCCGGTCTATTCATTAAGCAGGTTGCCGGGGTAACTGTTCCACCCTCCACTTCTGTACTGAATTCGGTGATGTTGGGCTTCATCACCAACTAGTGTTTTCGGTCTGGAAGGCTACTGTTTGTGTATGGTTTGACGCCCTAGATTCTTTAGGCGTGTTTTTCAAAATTTGATTGGTTCTTTAGCGACTTTAGGTGGTTTGATTTGAAATTTTACTTTGTTTTCGTGTGTAGTAGTTAAAAGTTTTAGCTGTGGCGGAATTACCAAGACAGTCCCGTAGACTTCGGGGCGAGTCACCTGAGATTGTTACCGTGGCTGATTTGTTGAGAAGATCCCGTAGATTGCGGGGTGAACCTCCTGAAGACGTCCCGGGTCATTACGAAGGTTTAAAGGTCCTTGTAACTCCTCCTAGTGTCAGTAGAGTAGGTTCACCTGAAGAAGGAGAGTCTTCCTTGGTAGTCCATCCAGATTACCAGAGTCTAGAGACAGGTTATAATCCTGAAGCTGTTGCAGTTTCCGAGCTTACTGGTAGTTTTTCATCTACTAGTGTTTTAGGTGAGGAACCTGAAATATCTGAGCCTGTTACTCCAACTTCTAGTGTTCCAGATTCACCAAGAGTAGAACGAGTTATCACCGAAAGTCTCCCTACTGGTTTGATTGCTATTGAAGAACTTGCTCCAGAGGAATAAATAGGCGTCTCTAACCTTGAAGATCAACTTATTATTGATCTAAGGGAGCGTGAATCCATATTTTACAGTCCTCCTAGAAGTACTACTTGGTACCTTTCGTTAACTAATTATTTAGACAACTCAGTGCCAGGTTTTTCTCCACCTCGTACTCCTTTTCCACACGGAGGTTTTACTACTCCTGTAAATATGTTTGGTCTGTCGTCAATGTTTACTCAATCGCCTGAATCATTCCTATACGGCGGTCCTTCTGTTCCCTCTGGGTATCAGTCATTGTCTGGTACTTTTGCGGGAGCAGCTCCTCAACCCATTGAACATGGGTTATTAGCTGGAAACAATGGTAATAAACCATTGGGTGTAGGAGACATTTATATGATGTCAGGTTCAAATCCCGGTTCTCAACCTCAAGGTGGTCAGTTACCGCCTGGGGGGCAGCCTCAAGTAACACCTGGGGGGCAACCTCAAGGTACTCAAGTTGTGGCTGGGGGGTAGCCTCAAGGACAGTATGTACCCGTGGTACAATACGTTCCTCAAGGTCAACCCCAACCCCAATATGTACCTCAGGGTCAACCTCAGTATCAATTTGTGCAAGGCCAACCCCAGTATCAGTATTTACCTCAAGGCTATCTCCCTCAAGGTCAATACTCGAGTCAAGGTTATCAACCACCCCAAGGTCAATCTTACGTTCAAGGTACGGGAAATGTGCCTTTCAATTATCAATCCTATCCTCAATCCGGTTATGGATCTCAATATCCTCAACCTGTTATGGGTCAAATGGGTCAATACCTCGGAATGACTGTAGTGTGGGATCCTTCGCAAGGTCAACAAGTGTTGCAACCAAGCGTACAGTTGTCATCTCAAGCTGGACAACCTTTAGTTTCTGGTTCACCCCAGCAACCAGTCCAGTCAAATGTTCAAACTTCTGTACCTTTGGTAGTTTCTCAGTCTGGGCCCATCGCGCCTAGCACTCCATCTCAAACGACTGCTGCAACTACTGCAACATCTGTTTCATCTACCGCACTCACTTCTGGAGTATCGACAGCTCTTGTTTCTACTGTCTCTGCAACTACTCCTCAGACATCTTTACCCTTGTCTAGATCTACGATACAAACTACGGTTCAGATGCCTGTAGGTCAGCCTGGTATAAGTACGGTTGTCACTACTCAACCACAATTTATTTATCAACCGTACCAGGGACAGTACCAATATGGGCAAGCTGTCCAGCAGCTGGTTTACCAGTATCAACCGTATCCTGGGTAGACTTATCAACAACCCCAACAACCCTAGTACGGTCCTGTTAATCCTAGTTTTCCAGGAGGATACAATATCCCGAACGCAATGCCTATTCCAAGTTATCCTGGATATCCTCCTCCTGGGGCTGGTGTAATGACTCAGAGTTTTAGGGATCCAAACCGGCAATTGTCGTTTATCGCAACTTTGGATTTACCATACTTGTCGCGCCTAACGAACGATCCAATCAATTATCTTCCGTTTTGGCCAGCAATGCCGAATAAGTTGCCCAGCGATATACCCAAGTTCGAAGGTAAGCCTAGAGAGGATCCGTCGAATCATGTGATGACTTACCACCTCTGGTGTGCTTCAAATTCTATCTCGGATGATCCGATCCGCTTACGTCTTTTCCAGCGTACACTCATTGGTCTCGCGGCCAAGTGGTACATTGAGTTACCTCGGTCCTCTTTTTACAGTTTTAGCCAGCTAACTACCTCGTTCTTAACTCACTTTCAGATGTCAGTCAGATACGATAACGGCACGGAATTATTAACTTCACTAAAACAATCAACGTCCACCTATATTTCCGATCATATCCATGAATGGAGACGTCGGAGAAGGTTAGTGAAAGTTTTTATCCTGGACCAAATCTTAGCTGAATGGTTTGTTAAATCATTATTACCGAAGATTACTGAAGATGTAGCTAAGGCCAGAGTAGTTACTGAGGAGCAAGTCATTTCTCAAGCGCAGTACCTTGACTTAGTTTACACTCAGTCGGGTACGTTACACGAGAAGATCCCAGAACTTCCAAAATTGAATCAAATCGCTGCTGCTCCTTCGGGATCTCATGCTGCTGATGGTATGATTGGTACGGTGAACACCAAGAGAAAGAAGAAATCTTCTAAGAATTCTTCTACTCCCATAATCACCCTGCTTGATTCCCCGACAGGAGAGTCTTCTCCTGAAATTTGTGCCGATATTCACGCTGTAGAGTCATCTACGGCCAAATCAAAAAACGGTGGAAAGAAGAAGGGTAAGAAGAAGACTAAAGCAGACAAGGCTCCGAAGGAGAAAACAGAAAAGTCGGAAACCAATGACGAAAAACGCAAACCTCGATATCCTTGTCTTATTTGTGAAGAGGATCATTTTACAAGAGATTGCCCTCATCGGGCCGCGGTTGTGAAAATAGTCAAAGGTTCTCCTACTCCTGCCGTATTGCAAGATCCATTTCCAAAGCAAGAGAGTAAGATGATAGGTTCTTCCTCAAATGCCAATGAAGAACCAATTTTGATGATGTCTCATGTGAGGATTGCAACTCGATCGCAAGATTATGGTAGTAAGAATCCTGTTGATGGTAAAGAAGCAGAATCTTCTCATTCTAATCCATCAACCTCAGCTCCCGGTTCCGATCCACTACAGATCGAGAAACCTAACCCGGACTTAGTAATCAAATTGCCCGCCAAGGGTGTACTTCGAAGGTCTTCTTTCAATCCACATGTGAGAGCGGCCCGGAATTACAACATTGTTGAGGATTTAGTTGTTTCACCCTCAGCAATGTCGGCTTTCGAAGTGCTGCAATCATGCCCAGCACAACGAAAGTTACTTTTGTCGGCTATCGGAGCTGTTGATGTTTAGGACCCAAACCTGATAATCTTCGATCTCGAAAATAGTACACCGGGCTTACCCCATCAGATGGCTTTCCAGATCCTAGTGATAGTCAAAGGAAGGCCTATTCATCGGACTGTAATTGATGAGGGAGCTTCCACGTGTATTATGTCAATTCAGTGTTGGAGATCGCTTGGTTCTCCTTCGCTGAACCAATCCCCGACCATCCTTAAGGCCTTTGATGGCCGTGGGTTTCGTCCGTTTGGTATTCTACAGGAATTGCCTATAGGGGTCGAAGGTAAAACCTTTAGTCTGGATGTGGAGGTGGTTGATGCCCCTCTAGACTACAACCTTCTTTTGGGTCGAAGTTGGTCATATGCTATGACAGCGGTCGTTTCATCGGTCTTCAGAGTAATAAAGTTTCCATATAATGGCAAGATCGTGACAATAGATCAGCTGACATACTTTTCATCCGACCCAGCCTCTTCAGAGAGTATCCAACATGTCGGTAAAACGACCATCCCTTACAGGGACGTTGGCGTAGGTTTAGTTAAAGATTCCGGTTTACTGGGAACTTTTCCTTTTCCTCCAATCAACGCAGACTATTCATTCGCATCTATTCATATGATTATATCAGACACCATTATTTACGATGATCCTTGGATTGTCCCATCTGAATCTGAGATAGACTCATTCGGTGATGCTATGCCTTTGAGTCCATATGAAATTGCTTATGAAGCTGTAGTGTCTTTTACCGACTCGCGTTCAACCCAAATCGACCAAATGAATGTGGTCAGTGAGGAATCACTTTTCACATCAACCTCAGAACGGATAGCGTTTCCCGAAGTCGTGTCATCTGACGAGCAACTTCGCGAAATCCTGAGTGTAGACGATCTACCATGGGAAGATCTCCATCATAGATATTCGTTTTTACCTGAGGGCGATGCCTTTGAAAATGATTTTTCATCTATCTTTACCGCTGAATATGTCAAAGACGCTCAGAGTCCAACGAAACATCCTGATTCAGAGCTGAATTTAGGGAATATTTCTCGATCTGTTCCCATTGACATTTCAGTGAAGCCCGGAATTGTTGAGAACATTCATATAGGTGCCTCGTGTACAGAATATGAAATTCAAACTTACAAGGCCCTATTCCAAGAATTCCGCGATGTGTTTGCCTAGTCTTACAAGGAAATGCCAGGAATCGATCCCGCCATTGTTGTTCATGAAATCAAGACCTACCCGGACGCTAAACCCGTCCGGCAACGGTTGCGTCAGATTCACCCTCGAAAAGCGGCTGCGATTAAAGCAGAAGTCGAAAAGCTGTTGAAAGCAGGTTTCATTTATGCGATCCCGTTAACGGAATGGGTATCGAATATTGTTCCGGTTAACAAGAAACAAGGAACAATAAGAAACTGTATCGACTATAGGGATATAAATCAAGCTTGTCCAAAAGACAACTATCCTACGCCCTATATCGATCAAATAATTGATGATTGTGCTGGAAGTGAAATGTTTTCCTTTATGGATGGTTTTTCGGGCTATAATCAAATCAATATTCTACCTGCCGACCAACCAAAAACGGCATTCATTTGTCCATGGGGGACATTTGCTTACTGCAAATTACCTTTTTGGCTTAAGAATGCCGGAGCCACCTTTCATCGGGCCACCTTTCAACGGGCCATGTCTTACGCATTTCATGACATCAAGCACATTGTGCAACCATACCTCGATGATTTGCCTGCTCATTCCTTACATCGAGCTGATCACCTTGTCCACTTACGAGCAATCTTTATGAGGTGTAGGCATTATCGTATTCGGTTGAATCCGCACAAGTGTGTATTCTGTATAGAAGCAGGTCGATTGTTGGGATTTGTTGTTTCAAAAGCCGGCATTCGCGTCGATCCCTCGAAGGTAGAAGCTATCATCAAATTTCCTCCTCCTTCGAGTTTGCGCCAACTCCAAAGTTTGCAGGGGAAAGCAAACTTTTTACGCCGATTCATTCTGAACTACGCCGAGGTCACTAAGGGTTTTACCCGGTTGTTGAAATAGAACGCTCAATTCTCTTGGGACGAGATTGCTCAACAATCTTTTGATGCGCTCAAGCACGCGTTGACCCATGCACCGTTGCTGCATCCTCCCAACTACAACCAGGACTACTTCTTATACCTCGCAGCTTCACATTCCACTATTGGAATGGTGTTAGTCCAGGAAGATGAATTCGGAGCGGAACATGTGATATATTATCTTAGTAGGACACTAAATCCCACTGAGCTAAAATATTCGCATGTGGAGAAATTGGCCCTGGCAGCCGTACAAGCTGTCCAGCGTTTTCGTCACTACATTCTTCTCCGTAAAACTACAGTTATTTTGGATTGCAACCCTATGATTTATATTTTGACTAAACAATTGCTAGGGGGCAAGTACTCTAAATGGATCGTTATCCTGCAAGAGTTCGATTTGAAGTTCGAGAAGTCCAAGTCTAAGAAATCCTTAGTTTTTGCGGAATTGATGTGTGATTTCCCGCGTGCTGACACAGAGACTGTGGTAGAGGAGTCCATTGCGGATGAATCTTTGTTTCTTATAAGTACTTTAGATCCGTGGTATGGGGATATAATCATCTATCTCCAAACCCAAACCTTTCATCCTGAAGCTTCAAAGTCGGAGCATCGAAAAATTCGGTTTCAGTCCCAGCAATACAAAATTATTGGAGATACTCTTTATCGCCGGGGGGCAGACTTGGTTTTTCGACGTTGTTTAACTCACGAAGAGGCTGAGAGGGTTTTGAATGACTGTCACTCTGGAGCGTGTGGCGGTCATATGTCTGGGTATGCCACAACTCAGAAGGTGTTGCGTGCTGGCTATTTCTGGCCGTCCATGTTTAAAGATTGTATCATTGCGGTCCGAAAATGCCAAAACTGTCAAATGTTTGATCGCAAGATGTGCGCACCACCTGCTCCTCTCCACCCTATAATTGTCGTTGGTCCTTTCACCAAATGGGGTATCGATTTTATTACTTGTAACCCTCACTTGGCCGGGGGGCATGCGTATATCATCCTCGCGGTTGATTATTTTACTAAATGGGCCGAGGCGATGCCTACATTCGAGGCAAGCGGCAAAACAGCTGCAGTTTTCATATTCAATCATATTATAGCTAGGTTTGGTGTCCCGCAAGCGATCATCACTGACCATGGGCGCCATTTTCGAAACATCATGATGACCGAACTAACAGACCAGCTTGGTTTGCGCCACGATAGCTCTACTCCTTATTATCCGCAAGCCAACAGTTTGGTTGAGTCTATCAACAAAGTTCTCGTTATCATGATCCGACGAATCATTGGCATTCATCGGTCGAATTGGCACAACATGTTATTTTCAGCGCTATGGGCATACCGAACCTCAGTGAAAACATCAACCGGGTTCACTCCTTTCCAGCTAGTTTATGGCTTGGAAGCAGTGCTGCCCATTGAATGCGAAATCCCATCACTTCAAATGGCTGTCGAATTACTTCCAGCTACTTCTGAAGAGGAGAAGCGGTTATTATACTTAGCTCAATTAGATGAGACTCGACGTGACGCTGCATTGGCAATCGAGACTCACGCGAAGTGAATGAAAGCTCAGTATGATAGAAATGTGACCCCTTGAAATTTTTCGGAAGGAGATCTAGTGCTATTATATGATCAAGCTAACGATAAGCTAGGTGCTGGAAAATTCGTTTCTATGTGGCATGGGCCCTACATTGTCAAGCGAAAGCTAGTAAAAGGGGCCTATGAGCTGGTTGATTTTGACGGGGACTCTTTGGGTAAACCCAGAAATGGACTTTACCTAAAGAGGTATTATGCTTAAAGGATGGGTATGGAGAATTTTTAGTTAGGTTAGGTTTTTCTTTCTAGCTAGTGCGTTTGTTAGTTTAGACAGTGTGCTTAGCTTAGAAAGTGTGTTTTTCATCGTTATTCTGGCTTATCTTGGTTTTACTCTTGATATTGCAGATGTCGACGCATCTCCAAACATACATTGGATTTGCTGATGGTGCTTGTCGTAGTACATGGAACATCTCTTCCGCAGCTTGGGTTATCTATTCGCCCTCTTATGAGTTAGTTTCTATGCATGGGGTGAGCCTCGGTCAAACAACGAACAACATTGCAAAATACAGTGCAGTGGTTGAATTATTGTCTGAATCTATTTCATTTGGAATTCGACGTCTGATAGTGAGGTTAGATTCTGAACTCATTGTATTATAGCTTAATAGAGTATATGCCATTAGGAATCCTGTGTTATTAAGATTGTTTTTGAGAGTGCGTCTCTTGGAACGTGAATTTGATTACATTGAATATCAGCATATTCCGAGGTCTCTAAATACATTAGCAGATGCAATTGCTTCTCGAATGTTGGACAGACATTTGCGATAATCATACAAGTAAATTTAAAAACATTTCATCACACATGTTAAACAAGATAAGCCGGTAATAATGATATATATATAGATAGGAGCGTGTCAAAAAATATACATCGTCTTCGATCATAGGTTGAAAAACACCTTATGATCGGAAAAAATGATAAGTAAAAAAAATCAAAATGTCACATGTGTCTACAAAAGTGACCATCCAATCACTGGTGGTGCTCCCTATACGACACCACTACACGGACTACCCTACACAAGAACCTCCTAAAAGGTCCAGGGACTGCGACTACATAGCGCTGAAGTCTGATAGGAATATCATCTATAGTAGTCTCAGGTATATCCGCCGTCAGACGCTCTAGATCCTTCTCAAACTCAGCTAGTGTCTCTGCAGCCACGTCCTGTGGGACCAGTACCGGTGCAACCAGCTGTCTCCTCTCGAAAGGCCGGAGGTTGGCTGGGCGCTGTGGACCTACATCTGCATTTTGAAAATTTTTACTGTCAGTTTTGAGACGATATATAAAAACAAAAAAATAGATAAATTAAAAACTTGTGAAAAATGAAGTACCTCTGTCATCCCATTGTTCTCCCTGTGGAAGAACCATGTCCGGATCACCTCGAAAATCTACTCCGGCGTACGGAAAGTCCTGAATCGCAAAAACCTGGTCCTCTAACCAGTGAAAGTAACCAGCAGGAAATCGAACAACTGCCGCTCCCTCATCAGGATGCCGGGCCATCATCGTCACCCATCGTGTCAACTTTGGCTCCCGAGGTGGCAAAACATCAACAGTGAGATGCTGAGGGATCAACATCGAAACTCTCTCTAAGGCAAAGCTCAAAACTAGAGGCCCATATCCAAAGGTCTTTAGTTGTCCGTTCTTTTCCCTAGTCAGTTGGCCCTTCATATTGGCCGACACAGCATCGCACTAGTTGAAAATGGTGCCTCGGAAGCAGTCAATCGCCATCCGCATTTGGGACCCGGTGGCATTATGTAGAGCGGCTGCGCCGCAGAGTCTGGTAACCCTGAAAGCTATTACCATGAGTTCAGGTCGGGATATGTATTTGATTTCTATCCCTTTATCCTGGTTTTGATTGTTGCACCACTCTAGCCGGAGACTAGCAAGGGATTGGCCACCCGGCCTAGTCCCGAATAGAGAGAGTTGCTCGCCCCTATTTGGCAAGCCAGTGAGAAAATATATGTCAGAGGGCTCTATCTCGAGCTGGTGCCCTCCGATGTAAAAACATTGATCCTGAACGTTCCACCTCTCAACCAGCCACTCCAAGAATCTCACCTGAGCCCTCATGCTAGGTATGGCCTAGTATTTGTATAGTCCGCATGCTTTTAGGGCATCAATGGAAGGTTGATGATTTATTGCGGCCAAATCGACATCTTCATGTACTCTTTCTCACCAATCTAGCATGGTGGGTATCCTGCACACCAGTAATCATGCATTATAAATTGATTGAACAAAATTTGATGGTTGGTTTTTGAGTTTGGGGTTTGGAAATCCGCTTTGCGTGGGGTATGCACCCCGCGTTCAGAAACAGAGCGGCGGTACGCAGCTGTTCTGAAGGTGGGCTGCGTACTCCGACCTTTTTCCCATATATGAAAAAGTTGGGGTATGCAGGTCGCCTATGGGGCACCTGCGTACCCCGAAGAGCGCATCCTAAAACCCCAAATCCTCTAAAAAATCAAACTAAAACTTGAAATGAAATTCTAATTGGATGAAATTGAAGAGGAGGATGTTGAGAACTACCTGGAGGAGATGGCGTTCGATTCTGACGGTTGGATTCTCCGCAAAGTCCACGGGAAGTTTCTTGCCAAAAGCCCTTTGCTCTCCCTCAACAGTAAAATGCTAAAAATGACATGGTAAAAGTATTTTTATAGGTTTTTTGGATGAATGAATGCTAAGTTTGTTTATTTTTCACCATGGAAAGATGTTTTTCAATGTATTTTTGCCTATCTTAAACAGGTATGAGTAATGTGTTGTTTTTGTGCAGGAGAAAAGGATTTAGAGGGAAAATTGTCATTTTTCACGAACCAAAACATCAGAGTCATCTTTTAAGCCCTTTTCTGACTCCTAAAACATGAAAAGATTGCCGAGCGTTTCTTTTACACTCGTTAAAACAGAATTAAAAGACGGTCCCCTTATAGCCCTTTTCTGACCCTAAAAACAGGAAAAGATCGCCGGGTTTTTGTCGTTTCAAACTCGATACTGGAAATAAAACGACGTGTCCTTGATCGCTTTTTACTTTTCAGGTTAGCGGCACGAATCATGAAAGTACTCCTTGGTCGTAAGATCAAGCGGTTCTCCCAGGTATTATTTTATACTTTTTCGGGCTTGGGGGACACAAATTTACGAGAAAGTTCAATCTGGAGTCTTCTTAAGTTTTTCAGACTCTCTAAAATTGAAAAACGCCGAGTTTCTCCTATACTGGACTCGTTAAAATTTCACAGTAAAGGACCTGTTCAATTACAAACAGGAACGAACCACTCCTTCCTAGGGTTCGAATCAAAACTAGGTTGGACTCATCCGAAGGATGAGCTTATAATCAAGCATATGTTATCCTCCTCAAGCTTGTAAAAAATAAAGAGGTACTTGCCAGAAATGGTGGGGGAAAAGAGAGAAGAATGAGCCTATTTGTTATCCTTTGTCACAGAAGAAGCCTTATTACCACTCTTGAACACGACACTTTTCATTCACCTGGGTTGGGAAATCCTTTGCCTCACAGTTGATCAAGCCACATTGAAAGTCTTTAACCGGGTTCCGGGGATTAACTTTGAGTCATTCGTCACCAAGCCATCTGTTGTGTCGTTATGTGTTCAAGAGGTCTGCAAACAAAACTTTCATCTGCAAAATACCTTGTCATCCATTTTGACCATCCCTGAGTCAGTCCTTACAGCAACATTTTCTCCAACTTGAACTATGATTTCGTGTTGTGGGCTTGCCTACAACGGGTCGCTTTCTATCGACATCGGCACATTATCTAGAGAGATGACTTAGAAATCGTCAGTACCTTGAAGTCTGCATGCATCAATGGCAGGTTTCGCGCCTTTGACGTCAGTTTACATCATTGACTTTCGATCGAAGGACTCTGTGAAATGTTCGACATCAACTCATTCATTCACATCTCATGGATTGTACTGGGTACTTTGAGAACCATTGACATCACTGGTGCTCTCTCTCACACTTGTTAACAGTTTACATCATCGACTGGTAATCAGGTGGTTTCTACCATGTTCGACATCAACTCATTTATTCGCATGGCTAGAATCGTACCAATTCGGGAAGTAGAAATGAAGACCCTGGATCTAGTTTCCACCATCCAGGCTGCGAGGAGTTTTGTATTCATTATATAGTAGACCAATTATAAACAGATGGCTGCGTCCATACTGTGTCTACACAAGTCTATGATTATGATGTACTGCAAAATCATTCCTGTATCAGAGCAGTAGTTAGTCTGTTAGTTAAAGTTTTTGATCTGAGTATGGGAATGCCTACCTCAGCGATGATATAATCTTATACATGTATTTTGTGTTGAAAATTGCAGGTTCTGACCAGGCTCTCCATGAGATAATCCTTGAAATGATAAAGCGCTTCACCCTTCCTAGATAATAAAAAACCCTAATCTACTACAGGCTTCGCACTTTAGGGGGCAATCTGTTACACTAAAAAATGTCACCATAGCTATGTACAGTTAGTATGGCTCTATCAACAGTCATGCTATCCTCTTGAGCAAGTCTTATGCCTCTTCTCTCCATGTCAAACTCCAAAAAGAGAGAAAGTCTTTAGAAATGTGTTTATCTCTGGGTACGCAGATTCTCTCAGCCTTACCTGCGTGTACGCACCTAATGTTCACAATAACTGCGTACTTGTATGCTCTGTATGTAAAGGGGCAGGTGCGTACCCCTGTAAAGGTCAAAATGCACAAGTTTCATCTTTAAAAAGTTACTTGTGGTCATTTCTAGACCATTCTAGAAGGTTGTTCGACATGTATTGAGCGCCTCCAGATGGTTCATGTACCCCTATGAAAGAGGAACTTATCCCATCAAGAGGGGAGCTATCCCATCTAAAGAGGGACTTATCCCATTGATGGTGGACCTGATTAACTTCCTCTTGAGCACTATAAATACAGGCATTGGGCCAGAAAGAGGAGAGGTTAAAAGCTAAACATTTCTAAGGGTAGATGTTGCTGGAATTAGGACTCCCATTTAGAAGCTTGTGAGGAGAGATTCCCATCCTTACTTGTTCCATTTGGAAGTGGGTGAGCTTTGTCAAAGTAAAGGAGAAATTTTGATGGACCCTGGGAGGGACTTGCACAACACCAAGGCTCAGGTTGTAATTGTTCCTTTTGTTTCCTATTAATGCAAATGAGTCCATTCTTCTCAATAACTTGTTATTTATGAGTTGTTTCATGTACTCCTTAGTCTATATGTTAAATATGTTTTATTTTATGAGATTATCAAGTGCTATTTAATCGTTTGATTGTTAGTGGATGCAGGTTTCGAAGTGAAGGAGGAGCTCATCCGGATCGGCGAGGCTGGACTACTACAACAGCATTGGACTACAGGTAGGATCTAAACACTTGATTTCTTGTATGGTAAATTCATATTTAGAGAAGGATTGCTCTTGTTTGTCTTGTTTGTCACTAGAGAGTCTTAGGCTCCTAGGGAGGTTGGTTGTGTCTGCACTATCGACTCTTTCCGCCTAACACCTCTCTGGCTCTTTTGTGTTGAGTACTCTGAGTGACTAGAGTATTTACCTATGGAGTGGTTATAACCCATTCATATACTTCTAAGAGATTGCCTTCAGACCACTACTCTTGGTTCATAAACTTCTCCAATTCTAGCCAGGGAGTATGATTGTAAGGTGTTGCCTTCAACTGAACTATAAAGGTTGAAATGATCCCAAAAGGATCATAAGACCAAGTGAAGCTTGGCCGGAGATTCACGCTCTTCAATAATATGTCCGCCTCTATACCTGCAGGCCTAGTATTGCAAATTAATGTCCCTACCTTGGCTTTGAGTTTGAATTGTGATTTTTTCTTACTTGAGACAAAATGGGCTTCATTCATATTTATCATCTGCCTGATGTATTCCAGTGAGAATATCATCATTGGCACATACTTAGGTAGTTTGTATGGACCCAGCTCCCTACCATATATCCTAATCTTAGTGTAGTTCTAGTACAGATACCAGTCACCAGTCTTGGTCTATTCAGACAAGTGCAAAATATTCTTAATCTCTTCTCCAATTTTGGGCTCTACCTAGCTATTGAGTAATTGAAGAACTGGATGTAAAAAAGAATATATAAACTAAGAGAATGTAAACTTTCATGATGCTACTTTCACTAACGCTTTCCAGTGAATCACTGATTGATTCACTCCTTTCTCATCTTGCCTATTAAGCTAAATGTGCAATGAATCTCCCTACTGAAACAAAATCAAATTGATTATGACTGAGTTATATTTGAACACTCCTTGTGTGGTGAAATTAATAAATTGTTCATGTATATTATAAGCCAAAAATTGTCTATAATTATACATGAAAGTAGGTTTATATTCTTTAATGAAAATGAAAAGAATCCAAGGATGGATTCATCAACAAGTTGATCATTTTCATAGCCTAGGAGATATGATAGTAGGGAGATGATATTTCTAGTGGCTTCAGGGAACATATAAGATGAATAAGGTGGGTTTTTCTTGGGTAATTCAGCATCTTCTAGTAGAAAAAGTTCAAAAATAAGGGATCTCTATTGGAAGATGAGTTTATTATAAAGGTTCATTAGAGATGCTAGTGAGAAATGGCTGAGGGAGTCAGATGAAGGTATCATTAGCATTTGGTTTATACTCTGAGTAGTAATGTTGATCAAGATTTTTCCATCCTAAGTCATCACTGTTCTTTGCACATGATCATACCTGGCTTGAAACCAAGTGATCAAATCAGGGAAGTGATGAGTCTTGGGAAAGGAGTACAAAGGAAAAAGCGTGTCCTAGAAACAAATGGGATCTTCTTTATCTACATATTTATATTTTAACCATAAATGCAATTCGCGGAAATCAAATTTGCATTCACAGTTAGTGACTTTGAACAGGGAGCCTACAAGGGGGAGGTGATCCAAGTCAAGCAAGGTTGTAGATGGATTCCCTTCTTCGACAGTTTTCTATGTTTTAGCTTTAGGAGCCATCTTGCTGTAGGGGGGAATTCGGAAAATGTTTTAGCTGAAAGACGGATGATAGGGGAAAAAATATACACAAAGCGAATAAAGATTTTGGTGATTGGATGGAAGAAGAAAAGTGGTAAAGAGTAGAGCCATGGGATATTTATAAGTGAAATCGGCTTAATTTTCCATTTAAATCTAGCCGTAGGAAATTTATTGCAGAGGAGCAGGATTAATGTCTAACGAGAGGGTGAATAGTTAATTAAGGCTAGAATTGGTATAGGAGTGTATGTCGCAACAACTTTTTGACGTGGCAGTTTGTGAATGGGTGAGAGATAACGGATTAATGACGTGGCGAGTTCTGTATGGAGAAGGGGATAATGGGTGGATGATATGGCACGAGAACGAGGTCAACAGTTGGAAAAGGGGAAACCGCTGGCGGGATTTCGAGGGGGGGTGAGGTGGTTTATGGTTTTGTGCTTTGGGAGCCTGAAATGCTACAGGAGTGCCACGTAAAAAAAGAGGGCAGCCATTAAAGCTACTTTTTGGACCCGCCCCCCCATCATGTTAATGGGAAACGACTGAAGGGGGGCCGAAATGCTTCCTCCACCGTTTATCTGGTAGGAGTGAATTGTATCCATTGAAAAGTGCCCAACATTTATTTGGTGTTGATTTGACATTTTGTCACTTCCGACCATATGAAGAAATCATACGCTATAACTATTAACAAGGTGATCACGTTTATCACAATAATTAAACCCTGATTAAGGAATTTAATCATTATTTAAACTAAACAACAAATTTCAATGGTGCGTTTCAACCAGCAGCCTTAATTTTTATTTTCTAAAGAAAATATTTTCTTTTATTACTTATCTAACATTTTATCATTTACCATCCATTTTTAGAGAAACTACTCTATCATTTTTTATGATATGGACCTGAAATAATAATAAATCCTAACATTTTTTATTTTCAATTTTTTTTTGGTCCATATCCTAACTTATCATTTTTCTATGGAATTTTGATTTTTTCAACTAATGGCTAACTTAACAGAAATAAAAGAGCTACAACACCTTGTACTTCCTCTACTTTGTTCCATTCTTCTCTAAGACTGGCATAACTCTCATCCTCTGTGGTAGTCAAGGCATTAAATTTTTTTGGTAACTCCTAGTATTTATTTAAAGGCACAACTTCTTTTTGATATTGTTGTAGAACTTGATGTAACCCTGCTAGTTCTATCTTTAGCTTTTGAATAATAGCCTCTACTAGTAGAGGGGTATAAGGAGATATGTCCTTAGTCTGAGTGGTCTTGCTGCCAGTTGCTACCAAATCTGTTTGAATGGATATTTCCACTGTTTCCATAGGAACACAAAGATCTGTTTGAAGATATGTTTGAACAACTGTTTCCACTGTTGTCACAGGAACACAAAGGTTTGTATGAAGATTTATCTGAGTAGATATCTCTATTAATTCCACAGAAGAGCAAAAAACTAGTTGAGTTTCTACAGAACTAGTACAAACAACCTCTATTTGAGTCCCTACTGGACAAGTGCTAATGTTTTCCGTTTGTATTCTAGTGGAATTAAGAAAATTCTCGCCCTAGATTCCTATTGATTCCAACTCTACTTTCTTCTTATAAGATTTCTTCAAGTCTTTTAGCCATTTTCTAAGCTGATTGATTTTTCTTTTCAGTTTCTTATTTTCCTTATTCATCAGTTCCAACTTGTGATCATCTCTCTTATTTTTTCTTACTATAGGTTTCTTCACTGGGGAAGAAGGACCAGCAACAACATTTTCAAAAGTAGGATAAGTTTCAAAATTGTCAGGATCATGTTCGATTAAGAATGTGTCTCTTGAATTAGCTTCTGACTCCTTCACATTATCAACGTCTTGTTCAATTAATGTTGTATCTCCATAATTAGCTTTGGGTTACTCAACATTATCAGGGTTTTGTTCAAGTGAGGATGTATGCCCTGAATTAGCTTCAGGCTCCTCAACATTATTAGGGTTTTGTTCAAGTGAGGTTGTATCCCTTGAATTAGCTTTAGGATCCTCAACATTATCAGGGTTTTGTTCAAGTGAGGTTGTATCCCATGAATTAGCTTCAGGCTCCTGGGTTTCAACTGAAAAAAAAGTTATTTCCTTCCAATTCCCGTGTATCTTTGTCATTTCCAGAAGAGGGTAATGTCTCTGTGTACTGAGAACTATGAGGAGAAATCGAAGGGATATGAGCAAGGACTTTTTCTTGTGGATTCTCATATTGACCTACCTCCTAAAAAAGGGTTCCCAAATTTTCTAAGGCCCGCGTTGCTTCATCTTCATAATCCTGAGGAAAATCGACTTGTTGGATATCAGGGGATTTGTGGGGTGATCTCACATCATCTATGGCTACATTAATGCTTCTCCATTGGATATTCACTCAGACCATGTTTGTTTAATAGGAATGGATGTCAAGACAAGGGCTTTCATTTTTCATCTCCTTTTTGGGGCTTGTACCTCCATAGTATAGTGTTCTTCCTCAGGCTGGGCATTTTTATGGATTCCTTCTAGGGGTGGCACATTAGAGCTTATAAAATTGTCCCAGGTTAGTTGCAACTGAGTTAATTCCTTGGTGACTATCAGTTTTATCAAACCATGAAGACTGACTGTAACCTATGGGTTTTTAGATTTCCTCACTCTACTAGCAATTTCATGTAATAACGAGTTCAGGAAAAATGGAAAATTGATTGTTATCTTTTGTTTTAGTGTTTCTAAAAATTTAAGGTGTCAGGGCCTTACCACTTCATGGTGTCCGTCACATGTGATGTATTTTTGGATGACCTTTTCCAATTCACGCCATGGTTCACTCAGAGATGTAGGACAAATACCTTTGTCTTTTCGAACTAATTCCTCGCCAGGATTCTTGAATAATTCTACAACTTGATGGAGTTTCGTGTGATTTTCTACCCACTTTATGCCTTCTATAGGGAGTCTTATGACCTCTACCAAGATGGCTTCAGTTACTGTTAAAGTCCTGTCTTTGACAGTTGTGCTCTCATTCTATATATTCTACAAGAATTCCAGAGTGATATCATCATTAAACCCCTGCAGCTGAGCAAGATATTGTGCCCATCCTGCATGTTCTAAAATATCTCGGGCTTGCATGGTGATTTGTAATTGTGTAGGATCACTGCGAACATAGGTGCCACCCATACCTGTTGTTTCCTAAGAACAATTTCAATCCTGCATGCACTATTGAATCCCACAATTCTCATAATGAAACAACATATGTTAAGCTACATGCATGAGTGTTGGCTTATTGGGGCCTGACCCAAGTTCGGAAGAGTTATTAGCCAAAAAAATCCCACAACTACTGACCCTTTCGGCAACAGTTCGTGGAGCGTGGATTGAGGTCTCACCCGAGGTAGCAAGGGAGGGTGTTGGAACCAGGTTTCCACACCATTGGGATGTATTGATGTGGTTTGAAGGATTCACACACCGTTCTATGGCCTTGCGCCACTCTACTCCCGCATAGATCCAGAACAAGGCAAATCCTTACTATCTATTAATACTGAGTTTGTTATAGATTAGATCTACTTCTTACGGTCTTTAAGCAAACATTTAATAGAGATAACCAATGCGCGCACCTAGAAAAATTATAGATTTACATAAAATCATAACATAAGCATAAGCACACAGATCAAACAAATATTTAAAATAGAAATTAACCAGATCCACAATGTTTCAAGAGCAACACAATATTTGAGAATCAACTTATCTTTATTGAACTCCTTGCCAATACAACCAGATCAGACCTATACACTCAACTGCAAGGGTCCACGCACACAGTTGTGTACTCTACCAGGCCTTTGTGCACACAGCTGCAGAGCCTCTATCTATCTACCAACACCCTTGACTCAGACTTACAGACGCTTCAAGACTTCTTTCTTCACAAACCCATTACATTCGAGATCCAAAAATACATTCCAAAACTAACTTCTAACTATAGAGCCTTGCTCTATTTATACATTCCCATGGTCTATGGACCATGGGTAGGCTAACTCACTTCTTATTATTTTACATTATTTTAGGCAGACAACCCTTTGACTTGACTTCTTACAATTCGCGCTCCGCACATTTCGCGGAGTCTTTACCATACTCTTTACCCAAAATTGCAGGCTTTGAGCCCCAAAACCATTACGTGAGGCCTACACTACCCAACAGTCCCCTAACACAATCATTGTGACTCATCCTGAGTCACTCAACTGGTGTGACAATCTTCGCACAGAGGTCAGTCAGTAACTTCTGTGCTTCGCTCGTACTTGCAGCAAATTCTTCTACCATCTGTTGTACCTGTTCGACGCAAGCTACCAACACATCAGTCTCTGTTTCCACTACTTCACCGGATGCATATTCAGCCTACATGTGTGCCACCTTGTGCTCGATGGCAATGGAAACCACTAATGCCTCATCAAGCCATGGCTAGAGATGTTCTTTAAGCATAGCGTCCTTCTACTGAGCTGCGTCGACCCGTGCCTGGAGAGCCTGGGCCTCCCTCATTTTTGGCCAGTCGTTGTGTGGCGACAACTAATTGTATAGTTCCCTGGATGTTGTCATATGCCTACTGTAACTCCCACACTTTTGTTTCCACCTGTTGTAGTGTTGGGTCGTCCCGTAGAGATGTGAGCGTCAATAGGGACTGATCAACTAATCCTGAGAAATCTTGGACCGCGCGTTCTATGACTTCCAACCCTACTTGAATTTCACCGTGTCACTATTCACGAACCTCCAGGGGTGTGGGTGGTTGCGCGTGCAGCCGTAACTCCGCAATCTACAAATTTAATTCGCACTAAGCTCTCACGACCTCTTCCCGGGCTGTACATAATCTTACCACCATGCAATGGATATTATCAGTTATTGGAAGTTCCACTGGGAAAACCAACTCTAGTACCTTGCTGCAAGCCTCTACCATGGCCTGCTCCACTTCTTGGTTGCGGGCAATCAAGTCATCACGCTGTAAGCTGAACTACTCTAGATTTTCTTGATGTTGTGTTAAAATTTGGAGGGCGTGGCCTTCCCTAGCACGTAGCTCAGTGGTAACCACATCGTACAGTTGTTAGATGGTTTTGCGACGTAGAGCAGTCAAATTCAACTCCCAACGTCGCATCTCCCCCTCGGATTCAGCTTGGACTGCGCTTGCTGGCAACACTAAAGTGTTCATTGTGTGACTACGCACGGTCTGCTCGGCAACGGTTATATCACTTGCAAGGTTTGGTAACATCCCTTCTGAGGGTCGCACCTACAATGCCTACAGCTGCGCTTTAAGCTCCCCCAACATAGTTTTCTGCTTTGTCATCAATGCCTTTAATGCACCGGTAGCGACATTGCGCGCTGGCTCTTTGTTGTCCAGAAATTGTTTTTCCAAGGTCTTGACAGTTTTTGACTTCTTGTGTTCATGTGGTGATTCTTTGTTGTGTGGCCTTTTGCCTTGGGGGGAGGTTGTGATAAGGTTCATGCGCTCCTATGTCTCATATTCCTTCTACATGTTCTACTCCGAGGACATTCCCTGATCCTTCGTAGTTTGGTCGACAGATGCTTCCTGTGTTGCCTGTTGCAGCGAAGTGGCCTGTTGTCCCTGTCGTGCCCTCTCTGCTAGTTTAGTGAGTTGCAGTTGGATTTCCTTGTTCCACTATTGTGCTACCATCCTTTCTAATGTGGCCATGTCTGAGGCGTGCCACTCCGGAGGCCATGCTGCGAACACCTCGAAAATTGCATCATCGGTGGCAATAAACGGGAGCTTGACACATGTTTGCTTTGGATCCTTCCATGCCCACATATATAGGTTGTGCACATCAAGACATTCCAAGGGTGTTGGAACTAGGTTTCCGGACCCTTGGGATGTCTTGATGTGGTCTGGAGGATTTGCACATTGTTCTATGGCCTTGCGCCAGTCTGCTCCCGCATAGATCCGGAACAAGGCAAATCATTACTATTTATTAATACTGAGTTTGTTATAGATCAGATATACTTCTTACGGTATTTAATCAAACATTTAATAGAGATAACCAATGCGCACACCTAGAAATGTTATAGATTTGCATAAACTTAGAACATAACCATAAGCGCAGATATCAAACAGATATTTAAACCAGAAATTAACCAGATCCACACTATTTCAAGAGCAACACAGTATTTCACAATCAACTTATTTTTATTGAACTCCTTACCAATACAACCAGATCTGCCTTGCACACTCAATTGCAGGGGTCTACGCACACAGCTGTGGACTCTACCAGGCCTCTACACACAACTGTAGAGCCTCTATCTATATACCAACACCCTTGACTCAGACTTACAGACATTTCAAGACTTCTTTCTTCACAAACCCATTACATTCGAGATCCAAAAATACATTCCAAAACTGACTTCTAATCATAGATCCTTGCTCTATTTATACATTCCCATGGTTCGTGGACCATGGGCAGGCTGACTCACTTCTTATTATTTTACATTATTTCGGGCAGACAACCCTTTGACTTGACTTCTTACAATTCGCACTCTGTGCATTTCACAGAGTATTTACCATACTATTTACCCAAAATTGCGGGCTTCGAGCCCCAAAACCATTATGCAGGGCCTACGCTACCCAACAAGGAGTATAAAGAATGCAAACTAAGTACATACTCTTAGTAATAATATCCTTTCATATCGACAGGTATGGTGAATGTTCGTTAATCGTGTGTCTTCACATCATCATAATGTATGGTTGCGCCCCTTTAATGAGAAAAAGGGCGACCACGACCTTTGAAGCACGTGGAAGGGAAAAGTTGTGCGTCATCATTAATACAACAAAAAGTGGTCAGATCAGTCATATGGAAAGAATTAAATGCAATGAATGCATAACTATACGATTGGTTAGATAAGACCGTGAGAAATAAACCATACAAAATATACATCATGGAAAGAGATTTTCCTTTTGGAGTATGTGCGATGAAATCTAACAAAGTGCCATTTTAAATTTATTATTTCTAGCCTCGAATGATTGGATAATTCTAACATGGTTCATGTAATATAAATATGCCACCCATACTAGTTGTTAAGTATATAATCACTAATCGAAAGTGTTTTCTCCTTTTTTATTTAATAAATAATAACTAAGGACATAGAAAGATTTTGGAAACTTCAAAGTATACTTCAGTACCATAGGCAGAGCCATTGCTACTAGCAGGTGTCCATAGCTTCGACGGGGTTTCCTTTTAACCCACAAATGTGCCAGTATCCCTAACTTATAAAAAATGATTTCCTTGAAAAAGTACATTGTTTTGGCATGATGAATAGATAGTAACAATCCCACTCACCGGATCATAACAGAGTGAAGAGATTGGCTCATGATGAGACCTCCTGTCGTTTGACATTTTAGTGTCATAAGGCCATTACCATGGTTTGGTAGCCATAATGGGAATGCCACTTATGTTACTTTCCTCTAATCATGGTAGGCTGGCTCATGATGAGACCCCCTATCCCTTTTTGAGAAAAATTAGCTTAATATATTTCCAAATTTATTTTTGTTTTTGTTTCTTCCTCCTTCTTTTTTCTTTTTTTTGTTTAGAAGTTAAGGGAGGCTCATCAACTCCTTAAGAGTCAGGGATGGTGTAAGAAGTAAAAAAATTCCAAGAATAAATATTCCTTAGATTATTCATCATATTTGTGAAGTAAACCACCATTTGAATGCGTAAAAAAGAAAAACTAATATGCTGGGGATAAATCATGAATAGTTTATAATGTATCCGAAAAAATAGACATAAGCAATTATATTCATAGATAGAGCATGTCAGATTTAAAAAATATTCACCAAAAGGCTAAGAATCATGATAATCTAAATATTACTTCTTTTAAGGATTTAGATCAAACTCATAACGAAAAGGAATAACCAGAATGGAATGATAGTAATGGGAACAACAATCATTCACGACGATGGATCAACAATTGTTATTTCGACAAAGGGGGCATCAAATGTTTCATTCGAAGATGGGACAATAGCTATTTTTTCGAAAAGGGAACATCAATTGTATCTTCAAAGAGGAAACAAAAATTGTTTCCTCTAAAAGTGAACAACCACTGTTCCTTCAAAAAGGGGAAAAGAATTGTTTCTTCGAGAAGGGAACAACATTATTTCTTTGAGAAGGGAACATCAATTGTTTATCTGAGAAGGGAACAACAATTGCTTCTTCGAGAAGGGAACAACAATTATTTCTTCAAAAAGGGAACAACACTTGTGACGAAGGAAGAAAAACTATGTTTCAAGGGAAGAAAAATGATCAATTATAAAACAATGTTTGTATCAAAATTTCAGCATGCTAAATAAGAAAAGAAAGAAAAACAAAATTTCTCAACAATTTCAAGTAAAATATGTACATTATTTACAATATGGAAAGAAAACAATTTTTTTTATGGAAATGAAGATGTCGGACTACCATCCCATGCAACTATGATTTGGAGAGTAGGATCATTAATTACGTGATGATAGAAATATTCCTTTGTGCGTGGCTGGTGATAAAGTCACAACCGATGTCCATTTACTAGAAATGGAGCAACAAACCTGTCAATGGTGATTAAAGTTATGGTGTCATTATTATGCACTTCTTGATTATTATAAGGGACGAGCCACCTTGTCTATAGTTTCGTTGGGAATTCATGAAATCTGGATTCATATAGAAGTGCCCAATCACCTCTTTGAAATGATTTCTTTTTAATTAGCCTATCATTTCACTTGGCCCTTTGCTGTTGAATAATTGTTGTACGCTGCAGGGCAAGTAAGTGTGCTTCATCTAGTTCATTTAATTGTTAAACTCATTATGTTTCAGCTTCTAGAAGATCTAGTCCAACCTCCTAGGATATCCTAAGAGTATTTATCTCAAACTCTATTGGGAAGATCAATTCTTTGCGAAAAACAAGTTGGTAAGGGGAGTATCCAGTATTATTGTGCTATGTTGTGTGATAGGCCCACAAGGCCTCTAGAAGTTTAGCGGCCGAGTTCCTTCGATTTGTCAAGACTGTCTTAGTCAAGATTACTTCTAGGAATTTGTTGGTGCTCTCTTCCTTTCCATTTTCCTGTGGGTGATACAGAGAGGTAAGTTGATGTTTGATATGATGATTTCGCAGGGTGGCTGAAATTTTATGTCTTGTAAACTGCGATCCTCTGTCGGTTATTACCTCCCTTGGTAAGCCATATTGTACGAATAGTTCAAAAAGGAAATTAATCATTGTTTCTTCTATGTCTCGTGGCAAGGCTACTATTTCTACCCATTTAGTCACATATTCTGTGGAAACCAGTATATAAACCTTTTGATTTGATGGTGGATTAAAGGGCCCGAGAAAGTCAAGTGCCCATCTTTCAAAGGGTTCCACTATCAACTGTGGTTGCAATGGCATCTCATCAACCTGGCCCATCCTCTAGCAGTTGTCACAAGCTTGAGCATATTTCTTGGCATCTTTGAATATGGTGGGCCATAATAGCCCATCTTAAGGATTTTATGCCTGGTTATGCGATCTACGAAATGTCTACCACAGGGCTCGTTGTGACAGGATTTCAGGATATCATAGACCTCGCCTTCTCAAATACACCTTTCTAATCTATAAATCAGATCCAGTGTGGAGATGATACCCGCCAATCGATGAAAATTGGGCATTGCGTTGGAAAATCGACTTCTTTTCCTTGGGCAAAAGGTGTGATGGTAACTTCCCAACTACTAAATAATTCACTACATCCGCATACCAAGGTGCTTTAATCGTCACAATGAAGAGGTGCTCATCTAGAAACTGATCATCTACTGATAATGGATCGTTCGTCTTAGGAACGAGAAATTTATCGTGATATCGAACTCCTGCAGTAACAACAACCATCGAGTTACTCGCCCATTAGTGATTGGTTTGTTGGCCAAGTACCTGATAGCAGAGTGGTCAGTATACAAGAAAACTGGATATCATGTTATATAATGTCTAAAATTATTTATAGCATGTATAATAGCTAAAAATTCTTTTTCTATTACTATAATAATTTAACTTCGTAGGGGTAAGATTTTTTCTAATATAATAGATAGTGTAGGGTTTCCTATCCTCTTCTTGTCCAAGTACATTGCCTATAGCTGTGTTTGAGGCGTATGTAGAGATATGGAAAGGTAAATCCCATTTTGGCCCTCGTAATACTGGTATGGTTGAAATCAATTTCTTTAGATATGTAAAGGTAACGTCACATTTGTTAGAACAGTTAAATTCAACATTCTCTATTAAGACATATAAAGGTGTAACAATTTTTGAAAATTTTTCAATAAATCTGTGATAGTACCTTGCATATCCAATGAAAATGTGTACCTTGGTCTGTGTGCCAGGTGTGTGTAGTGTAATAATTACCTCTATTTTCGCTCTATCTACTTGTATTCCAGCTGCAGAGATGTAGTGTCCTAGAACCACACCTTTGGTCATCATCATCTGACACTTTATGTTGCTTAAGCATAACCTGGTAGCTATGCATCATTCAAGTACCTTTTCCAGATTTCATAAACCTTGCTCAAAGCCACTTCCATAAGGGGTAAAATCGTCCATATAAATTTCAAGTCCCTGGTTAATAAGATCATAAAATATTCTCAATATTGCTGTCTGAAATGTGGCTAGGGCATTGCATAAACAGAAGGGTAAAACTCTGTATGCAAATGTACCCCAAGGGTAGGTATAGTTGTTTTGTCTTGGTCTTTAAGGGCGATCTAAATCTGATTATAGCCACTGAAGCCATCAAGGAAGGAAAAAAATTATTTCCCTGGTATCGAGAACTTGTTCAATAAAAGAAAGAGGGAAAAGGTCCTTCTTGGTGGATTTGTTCAGTTCTCTATAGTCCATGCAAATTCGCCATTTCCCATTTTTGTTGGGAATGACTACTAATGAGGAGACCCACTGACTATCTGAGATAGGATAAATAAAATTTACATCTAGCAGCTTTTGTAGTTCTTCTTTCACAATTTCTTTGAGGTGAGGATTCAACCTTCTCTGAAGCTTTTGGATGGTGCGAGCATCCTTTTCAATGTAGATATGATGGGGACACAGCTAAGCATCTATACCTTTCATGTATGAGTATTCCTATGATTGTTTTTTTTATTTTTATTTTTATTTCTTTATTTTTTTTCAAAGGACCTGAATAAGTCCTTGTTGTTGATGACTGCCCAAGTTATCGTTAATGTTAAGCATTTTACCGTGTTTAATCTCAATTGGTTTTCTGTTATAAACAATAATCGTGGTTATACACTGATCATCTACGTCCCTCAAGGGATCTCCCTATGCTTCATTATCGAGGATGGCCTTTAACAATTGGCATGTTGGATTATGCATGAAAATTGGTCTATTAATGTAGTTGTTAATCACATCATCTTCCATTTCATTCTTAAATTCAAGAGCTTCTTCCATTGTGATAGGAGAGCATATGTTTTCTTCCAGGTATCTAGGTGGGTGTCACTGAGTATTTACAATAGGTAGACTTGGTTTAGCTGGGTGATGCCAAACAAGATTCTTCACAACATTTCCTTTAGTGATAGTCATGCTGCCTGCGCAACATCCTATATAAGCATCTGTTGTTTCTAACCAAGGTCAAACCAATATCAAAGGATGTCCATCTAGCCTACTTCTTGGGTTGATGACTAGAAAGTCCATAGGATATTCCCAGGAATTGACATAAACAGTCACATCCTGTAAGGTTCCTTGAGGTCTAACTATTGATTTGTTGGAAAGTTCTAATAAGGTTGAGAGGGGTTCCAAAGTTGTAATGCCCAGAACCTTGCAGGTTTCAGCAGGAAGAATATTAATGGTTACCCCAAGATCTACTAGTCTATTTGGAAAGGTGAAACCTTGTATCTAAATCATTATTACAGGATTTCCTGGGTCTTCATATTTAATTGGTGCTTGTTTACCCAAAAGAAGATGAGATAAAGTTCCTACCACATGTATTGTTGGTGGATTTTTTAATTTCCTCCAAGGCTTCTTCCCACATAATTCCTTAATTGTCTTTGCATAAATTGGGATGTCCTATATGGCTTGGAGGAGCAGAATCTTTATACATAATTTTTTCAATTCCCCTAAGATATCAAAATGAGGATAGATAGCAGGTTTAGTTATCGCTAGTCTCTCAGGGAATGCGAGAGAAGAAATTATAATTTTATTTGGATGTTATTGCTCGATTGTGTCTTCTCCTTGTTTTATTTTCATGGTAATCATAGTCGAAGGATTTATTGTGGTTTTTTTTTCATTTTCAGTCTCTTTATTTTGTTCTATAGTAATAATGCACCCTGATCTTAGCTGAAGCTCATTGCATTCTACTAGTTCTATGTCATTATCTAAATTTTCAAGAATCTGTACATATTGAACTGGTCTATTATTAGGATTCAGATTTGGTTGAGTTGGCAATTGGGGGCGTACTGAAGGCTGAGGGTCCTAAAATGGACCTTGCAATGTGAGATGAGGTTGAGAACCCATTCCCATGGGTATACTATTCATCCCCATAGGGTGTTTCTAGTTTTGAGACTAATTCGGGTTCTGGGAGATGGAAGCAACCCACTATGGAGGGTAAGGATTACTAGTTGAATTTTGCCAGAAGGGGGCAGATCATTGTGAATTTGGCCAACAAACTCCTGGGAAGGGTTGGTTTGTCCAAGGTGACATGGAATACTCTTTGGATTTCTAGGCAGAGAAGGGTGGCTAACTTTTCCATGTTGTTCCAGGATTTTTTTGTTGATTATATTCCATAGGAAAAATAAAGAAGGGCCTTGTGGCATACCTGAGGGTCGTGCTTTCTGTTGTCAACGTTGAGCCATTAAGTATGCCAACTCTGTCCCTTATTCATCTTCTTTGAGCACTACTTTTAATCTAGGAAGTGATGGATATTGATCCGTTGCATGGTCCCTAGTGCATATAGAGCACATTTGAATCATGTCCAAAGGACATTCTCTTTGACTATGTTATTTTCGGTAGCGTGGACATAATATGGCTAGTGTTTGTTCTGCCTTAGCTTGTCTTTTTCTGGCATGTAAGATGTCTAACTGTGTATTCAACGTGCCCAAGATATATGTCTTGAAATATTCCAAGGGTTTTTTCAATCTCTGTTCTCATCACGCCTCCACTGGGAGGCCTGCGTCCTCTAGTAATGGAATCTCGCCCTCCAAGTCTGATGCGTGTACTGCCCCGTGAACACCTGATACATAATTGGACAATTTTTTCATACTCCTCTTGATAAATTTCACCTTTCCCCATCATATTTAAAGTTTTTTCCCATTCTTCTCTCATCCCCTTTATCAAATTGGCTTTCAAGACTGCTTTTGGTAATCTGGAGTGGGGGGGTCTCTGTAAATTATACATAAACCATTCAACATATTCTTCTAAAGTTTCATTGTCCTCTACAAATATTTTGTAGATTTCATACTTTAAAACCCTAGTCCTACAATAGTCTTGGTACTTTGTGAGAAAATAATTCTTCATGTCATCCCAAGAGTTAATGGTACTTCCACCTAAACCCATAAACCATCACAAAGTTACTCCCTTTAAGGTATAGGGGAACAACTTCAATTTTCGAGGATCAGTGATGTAGTCATATCCTCTGCACATGACATCAAACTCAAATATAAAAGCATATAGATCCTCTGAGGTCATCCCATGAAAGGTCTGGATATTTTGTAAAGGAATGGCCTTCATCGGGGCATTGGCTACTGGGTCAACGATAGGGTATTCCAACGTCAAGGTGTTGGGCAGCGGATCCCCCCACAGCATATTTTTTGGGCTTAAAGCCTGAGTTTTGGTCAATGTAATGTAAAGACTCTGCAAAGTATGGACACAGAGCGCGAAAGTCTAGGATGAGTCATAGGGTTGGCCACCCTAAGAATTCTAAAATAATGTAAAGTTGTGTTAGCCTACCCATGGTCGCAGACCATGGGATTGTATAAATAGAGTGAGGCTCTATGTGTAAAGATAGTTTTTGAGTAAGAAAGTAATAAATAGATGCGAAGGCATGGTTAGAGAATAGAGTGAAAGGTGAAGTGTATTGGGTCATAGTAGTAGGAAGAGGCTCTGCAGCTGAGTGTGCAGAGGCCTAGTAGAGTCCGCAGCTGAGTGCGGGGAACCCAGCAGCTAAGTGCATAGGGCGAAGTCGGGTCTATATTGAACTGAACTTGAAAAGGATTATTAATAAAGATAATTTTGATTCGGCATATTGTGCATCTATTTCGTGGATCTGTATTTTGATTTTATGCGTTACTTTACTCTGTTATTTACTACACGCAAGTGATAATTACAAATATGAATTCTTATATGTGAAGTTAAACCAAGTAATCAACCAATGGAGACTAATTAAGGAAGATTTGGGTAAATAACCCGGGTCGCGCTGCGACTAGAACTACTTGAAGATAGTATCATAGGGCGTGGGGCGCCCACAGGTGCGCATAGCGCAGTAAGTGCGATGGTTGCACCGCGTACCAATCACCACATATCAGACATCCCCAGGGTGTGGAAACCTGGTTCCAGCACCCTCCCATATACTTTGGGTGAGACCTCAGTTTGCACACCGCGGACTGTTGCCAAAAGGGCCAGTAGTACGGCGATTTTCTTGGCCAAATCACTTCTGAACCTGGGTCAGGCCCCACTAAGCCAACAAATGGTTCCGTTGCCAGGACCGAGATCTATGTAAGGGATGTCTGATGTCATGCCACTAGAACCCAACAAAGAAGGAAATTGAAGAGTGGTTGGATAAAAAGATTCACGAGCTCATGACACAGTGAAACATAACTCCTCGGGTATCTGAGAAAAGGTGGTTGGGTCACTACATGTATTCATAAATCCATGAGATTTTCTTTGTATCCTTTTCGTATGAGCTGTATGAGTGGATTGCGAGGTTAGCCGATAGCTAGGGAAGGTGTAGGCTCGATCAACCAATAGTGTGGACTCTAGATCTAGTACACAAACTAGAAGCCTCAGAGGATAAGATAGTGTGTGCTATGGACCACTGGCTCGACCGAATAATAGGAGGAATTATCACTGAGTTCACGGTGGACACAACTATCAGCTACAACGAGGTAGAACGACGTTTTCTCAAGGGACCATGAGGTAATTATATTAAATCTTTGAATACCTGGATTAAGATGCTCTTATGTGAAAAGTAGGTTATGCGAATAAATTATTGTTTGGGACTACATGGAGCGAAAGAATCTACAAAAGTGTAAGGAGTGAAGAATTAGAAAACAGTTCCTTAATTTCACCTTCATGGGAGAGCGAGGACGAGCTCACGAAAGTTTTTTTGATAAGTGTGTTCAGTTTGATAAGGCAGCGGATTCTACGGTTACCTCCACCCACCCTGCCACCCGCTTCACCTCCCTCACCCCCATCCCCGCCCACTTCACCTCCACCACCTCCACAATTCAGAATGGCGAGCACGATCAAACTACCGGTATTCAGAGGAGTAGGGAATGAGGATCTGGACCAATTTTGGTTCATGGTAAGAGCAGTATGGGAAGCACAAGGTGTCACAGATGAAAATATTAATAAGGCTATATTGGTGAGTGCGCTGTAGGATTGCGCATTGATGTGGTACATCAAGCACTCTTACGACCACCCAAATGCAAGGATAGTAGAGATCCAAAATTTGTTGAAAAAATAATTTAGCAGGCCTAAATCAGATACGTAGTTAATCATCAAGTTTAAAGAGATCGTGATGCTTTCAGGCAATACCCCCTAGGATCTGGACCAAAGGGTAAAGAGTATGATCCACGAGTCCAATATGACGCTAAAGGATGCACATCATCGTGCATGGTTTGTAGCATCTCTGACACCACACTTAAGGACAACACTGTCATAGCAGAAAATTTCGACCCCGGCCAAAGCGTTGGAGATGGTGATGAGATTACATGAGACCCTGATACAAGATGCTAGGTTGGGAGTTCGATAAATCCACGCAAAACTATAGAATCTATGCCTAGAAATGAAAAGTTTGAAGTAGGATAGAGCATCGTGGCCAGAGGCATGCAAGGAAGTATGGTGCATAAAATGAAAAGGCCAGGGCCATGACAAGGATCACTACCCAGTGTTCACAAACTACTTCGCAGGAGGGGGGGCAATGTCGTTGAGACCAGAGGCACATGAAGGGCTGAGTGCAACACCCGCTTTATGGTGTGTGATCTGTTAGATAGGAGGAAAGCACACGATGGATAATTGTCATTTGTTGTAGAAGTATACACCGACACCCCAACAACTGTTTTGTAATTTCTATAGATTGGTAGGCCACGATGAGTGCACTTGTCACAACTACGAGTTAATGATGTATCGGACCCCAGCCTACAAAATGAAGAAAGAAACGCGAGCCCTCTACCCACCTGTGGGGATGGCGTGCGCTGGATTTTAGGGGCGAGGTCGAGGACGAGGAGGAGTGGGACCAAGAAGGGGCTATGGACAATTAATATGTTACAATTGCTAAGGACCAGGGCACTCTACCCATGATTGTACCAACCCAACGAGGGTATCGTGTGTTGAGTTATGAAATGGGTATGTATTTACCATTAATTTCATCACCTTTTTCCTTGTTTCTTATCTTTTTCATATCTTAATGCGCCAATATATTGATTGATTATGATAAGTAACAGTTGAACTACTCGCAGTTAAGATCTAGCCATATTAACCGACTTTTTCTCTTCTTTATGCAGAAAAATGACAAAAGGAACAATTTCTGTTCCCTAATGATGGAACAACATAAACCAACAAAGGGAGGGTGGAAAGCATTGGTTGCAGAAAGGGTTGAGGGAAAATAAGGAGGATCAATACGATAGGGAGATCCTGAGGGATCACATTTATCTTTTACCCTTTATGATTATAAAAGAAGACGATTGTAGGAAGAAAGGGGGATCTCTGTTATTTCATATTGTAATTTTAATTTACAGACTCGGCTTTCGAGAGAACGTGATCATATTGTAATGTTACTCAAGTTCAATGATTAATATATAATTGAGTTGTTGTTCACTCGTATTCTCTGAATTAGCTCAGCAGTGTTCACTGGTGGCTAAGGGCCCGACCTCTGGTGGATTAAACTGCTTCTTTGTGTTATAAATTTCCAATTCTCACAAGTGTGATTGGTTTGATAATTTTCCTGCTTTCTGTGATTTTATCTTATTCGCTATTTACTATTTTCCTATATTGAAGGAATATCTTTGCTTTATATGATTTACAACACTGTCGTTTGATTCAGTTTACCTTCATTGTAGATTAAGTTACTTTGATAATTATTCGGATTGATTTAATAAACTGTAAGAGTTTGGTTATCGCTATTGAACTCTCAGATTGATATCCTTGCTATTTGGATTATTTACTGGAGATTGAGTATGATTTAGATTGAATCAACTACGAAGAGATGAGTTATCTCAACTGTACTCTTAGTTGATGCTATTGTTAGTTGAATTGCTTGTCTGAGAACTGATTACAATTTTAGTAGAGGATTGAGTCTTGAATTTTAGATGTTATATTTCCTTGAATGATTGCAATTTGAGTTTATTAGATGCATACATTTACTCTTGTATTAAAAGCCTATACTTCATTTTAAGAAAAATTACTCTCTGATTTGTAGCATGCACACATTGTGTACACTATTTGAATAAAAGGACTTGCTCGGGTTGATGATTAATGTGGGGTAATTAGGATTTTTAGAAGAAATCTTTTATCAACCAACATTTTGGTGCCGTTGTCAGGGAGAGTGTCGCCATTTATCAAAGAATGATGTATATCTGATAATTGATGTTGGGAAAGAATTGGGTATTGAAAATGAAAGGTAAGAACCTACATAATGAGCAAGTAAAGTGCTTGCTCCTCCACCCGCTTTTTAGCACAATTAAAAAAAAGTGCAGTAGTTATTTGATGTTTGTCTGTTGAGAGAGAACTAGGTATTAAAAATGAAAGGTAAGAACCTACCTAAGGAGCAAGTAAAATGCCTGCTCCCCTGCCCGCTTTCTAGCAAAATTGCTAGGAACTTAAAGTAGAACTAAACATTTGATTTTTTTTTGCATGAATGACTAAGAAGAAAAGACCAGAAAACAATACAATTCCACATCCCAAACCTGAAAAATCTAAGGGGCCGGTGACCCTTGGACAATCAACTTTTATCGACAACATCTTAAGAAGAGTTGAATCTCAGCCATCAGTAGGTCCCTGAACCGTTACTTCCAGACAACCTACTGTCTCGCTTCGGGCCACAAGCTGACTATTTGTAGCCTACACTGAGGTTCACAGTAAAACTGAAGGGACTGAGCAGAGTTTTCAAGACATTGAAAATTCGCAACCAATTCCCTCACAAGAAGGGAATTCTTGTAACATTCGTGAAGGAGGAGGAGAAACAGGGGAAATAGAGGAACTAAGATCCCCTCAAGTAGTAATTGAACAGAGGACACCCAGTGTCCCAGATCAAGGGAGTGTTTTTAGGATCATTCGCACCTCTTCTAGAGAACCTAGGGGCAACTCTCTAGCTCCAGAAATCCCGGAAGGGTATTGGAATATCTTTGACCAAATGGAAAATAATCAACAAGCACTCTAGAATTCTACATTATAGTATTTTATTTTTGACACGGCTGTCAATGCCCCCATGAAATCTATCCCTCTACAAAATATTCCCACCTTTCATGAACTCACTTCAGAAGATCTGGATGCGTTCCTGTTTGAATTTGACGTCCTATGTCGAGGTTATGATTACACCATCAATCCCTAGAAACTGAAGCTATTTCCCTCCACTTTAAAAGGAGCAGCCCTGCATTGGTTTATGGGATTGGGTGGGGGCACTATAAATGATTGGGATCAAATGAAAACTGCTTTCCTTAAAAAATATCAGGATTATTGTAGATCTAGAGAACTAAAAGATGAGATATTCCAAATGGTAGCAAGACCTAGTGAAACTTTGGAAGAGTATGTGGAGCGTTTCCAATATAACCTCCAAAGGTCTCCCTATGCAAATCTACCTCTGCCTGATAATGTGCTAAAAACCACGCTAATTAAGGGAATGAAAGACCAGTGGATAGAGACATTAAATATTATGGGTAAAGGTGATATCTATCAAGAAGACTATGCTAACATTATTGATTTGTGTATCAGATGCTCGAGGGGTAGTACAAGACTGAAACTAGTAGAATGCGATATGATCACCAGGGATAGAAAAATCTCTAGTGGAAGCATTACTCATACTCAAATTGGCAACTTGCTAGAATATTTCAAAATGGATATCCTAGGAACCTTGACAACACAATTAGACATCATGCAAGCCAGGTAGAAGTAGGCCGAAGAAGAATAGAACCTAGTTATTTTTTTCCCTCGATGCAAGAAGAAACATAGTCCTAAAGAATGTCCACTGGATATGGTACAAACTTGTGCCATATGCACTAAAGATCATGCCATAAAAATCTGCCCATCAGTCCCAGGATTAAAAGATGTCTTCAAAGAGGCGGAACCAGTCTACGTGTTAAATAAGCATCGCAATGGAAAGCATGACAAATAGGTATGCCTACTAAACCATCTTCATTCTTTCAACCCTCACAATATAATTCTCAGCAATACACAACAGCTACATGGCAGAACCAACCACCTTTTCCTAATTTTTCACCACAAGCATTTTCTATGCCACCTTGGTCCAATCAATCAAGTCCAAACAATAGTTGGCAAAATCCCTCTTACTTTCCACCATTCTGGTAGAAAAATCCATATCCATCGCAATGGCCACCCTCCACTTCACAAAACCAAAACTGGCAGTCAAGCTGGAAAAGACCTACAGACCAGCTAGTAGGAACAATCCCCCTACCTCAACCTACATTACCAGAACCTTATACGTTACAACAGAATCCTCAACCCAATTTACAACCACAAATCCCAGCCCAGCCCAACCCAAATCCCAACAATAGACCAGTCCAGTCTGTACAAATTATTGAAGGGATGGATCTGGAAACTGAGTTGAGAGAGTGTAATGAACTTAAATTAAGGTCTGGTTGAATAATTGAGTCAGAGGGTGATAAAAATATACAATTAGAAGAACCACTTCCTGTAGAAGAAACACCTCAAACAGAGAATACAGTTAAATAGAAAAGCCACGCTCAAAATATTACCTCTTCTCCACCATTCCCAGAAATATTGATTATACCTCGCCCAATCAAATATCCCAATTTCGATCTCCTTGGAGAATTAAAATATCTTAGTGTAAAAATACCCCTCCTCCAAGCTATTCAAGACATTCCAATCTATGCAAAAACCATTAAGTAATTGTGTACCAAGAAGCCTATGAGGAAAATAAAAGCAACCTCAATTGTCCAAGTAGTCAGAACTTTGTCTGATTTATTATCAGGTAGAGAAACATCGGTGACATATGAGGACCCAGGAAATAGTCACAGTACAAATAAATGGATGTTCCTTTCCCAATGCATTGGTTAATCTAGGGGCAGCCATTAATATTTTCACAACAACAACCTGTCAAAAAATTGGCATCACAACCTTAGATCCAATGATGACCTTGCTGGAACTTGCTGACTGATCAGTTGTCAAACGAGAAGGGACATTACAACATGTAATGGTGTCTATAGATTCTTGGGAATACCCAACTGATTTCTTTATTATTAATCCTAGAAACCAACTAGATGAACATCCTATAATATTAGGAAGACCTTGGCTAGCGATAGCAGATGCTTATATAAGTTGTCGAACCAGCAGTATGACTATAGCAAGAGGAAGTAATGTGAAGAACCTAGCTTTGTATCCTCCAGCTCAGCCAAGCCTAACTATAATAAAAACTAGGAAACAACCTGTAACATATTTAACTGAAAATATTCGATCACCACTAACTGTAGCAGATGCTCTTGAATTTAAGAATCAAACAGAAGATGACATCATTAACACTTACATTAACCAACCAGCTGTCGTATCTCACCTAAAATGTCACATGATTGAAGCAGCCCTGGATAACGAAATTGAAGAAGACCCCTTAAAAGATATCAATGATCAAACAATACCAACAACAACTATTTATAACAACAAACCCTTTGAAATTGAGCCAGGGAAAGTCCTAAACATTAGCAAAAACCTGACTCATGACCAGCAATAGAGGCTTGTTCAAATCCTTAGAAAATATAAAGAGGCTTTCACTTGGGATTACCTGGATATGAAAGGGATTGATCCCCAATTATGTATGCACCACAACTATACTAAGAAAGATGCGAGACCCATTTGACAACCTCAATGAAGATTAAACCCTCACCTAAAGGATGTTGTTAAAGATGAACTACAGAAACTGTTAGATGTAAATTTCATCTATCCTATATCTGATAGCGAATGGGTTTCTCCTTTAGTTGTGGTTCTTAGAAAGAATGGGAAGTGGCGTATATGTGTCGATTACAGGGAGCTTAATAAAACAACGCAAAAAGATCATTTTCCCCTCCCTTTCAATGACCAGGTTGTTATGAAACCAGCTCACAAAAAGATAGAAAAGATAGTTGAACGCCTTACAATTCAGCCTCTTCGAGGGGGAAACCTCCTTTACATTACACAAATGAACAATTCTTGGATGATTCAAGTGACAAAACCTCCTTTCTATATATAGGAGTCTAAGGGGTCACAATATAACCAAGCCGACCTAACTATAATCTGGACACATAGTGTAGCTAAGACCGGTGCTTGGCACATTTCCTCTTTAAGATATTCAAAGGCCTTTGTTTCTTCTGGAGTCCATGAAAATGCATCTTTCTTCAGCAATGTTGTTAGAGGTGCTGCTATTTTCCCATAATTCTTAACAAACTTGCGATAATACCCTATCAACCCACGAAATCCTTGCAAAAGCTTTACGGATGTGGGGATTTCCCATTCCTTAATGGCTTTTATTTTGCTAGGGTCTACCTTAACTCCTTCATGAGATATAATATGACCTAGATATTCCACCTCTTGTACTCCAAAGAAACATTTGGATCTTTTTGCATATAATTGTTTCTCCTCTAATAATTGTAGCACCCTATCAACATGTTCAACATGATCCTTCCAAGACTTGTTGTAGATTAGTATATCATCAAAAAATACTAACACAAATTTTCTAAGGAAGGGTTTGAAAATGGAATTCATCAAACCTTGAAATGTAGAAGGTGCATTGGTAAGGCCAAAAGGCATGACCAAAAACTCATAGTGACCCTCATGAGTTCTAAATGTTGTTTTCAAAATGTCTTGAGTCTTCATTTTGATTTGATGATATCGAGAATGAAGATCTAACTTGGTGAAGTAAATTGATCCATGCAATTCATCCAATAATTCATGAATGATAGGAAGGGGAAACTTATCTTTAATGGTGAGCTTGTTGAGCTCCCTATAATCTGGACACATGCGCCATGATCCATCCTTCTTATGCACCAATACTACTGGAGCAAAGAAAGAACTTTGGCTAGGTTGAATTATACCAGCCTCTAGCATTTCTACAACCATACATTCAATTTCACTCTTTTGGGCATAGGGATATCTGTACGGCCTGATGTTTGGAGGAACACTTCCTAGAATCAAATGAATAGCATGATCATGATCACGAATAGGTGGGAAACCTTTGGGAGTCTCAAATACCTTGGAATGATTGTCCAAGACTTTTTGGAGATCTAGAGAAATAGATGATTTCAATGTGGAAACATCTAGCGAACATAATTGTGCAATTATACCTCGTTGTTCCTTTTTTAGAAGCTTTTTCATACCGTTAGAGCTCATTATCTTTCCTGGTTTCCCTGCAATACCCCTTAATTCAACTTCCTTTCCTTCTGTAGAAAATTTCATGAAAAGTTCTTGAAAGTTAAAAGCTATTGTACCCAAGGATTGTAGCCATTTGGCTCCTAGTACAACATCAGCACCTCCCATTGGAATGGAAAGCATCGGGCTCTTCAATACATATTCTCCCATGGATAGCTTGATATTATGGCACTTTCCAGAGCAATTTATCATTCCTCCATTTGCAGCCATCACTTGACACTCTGGTGCTAGATATAGGAAACAATTCAATTCTTTTGCTATCTTATAATGAATAAAATTGTGTGTACTTCCTGAATCAATCAACATTATTACCTTTTTCTTCTTGATTTGTCCTTCTATCTTGACGGTTTGAGGAGTGGTAATTCCAGCCAATGCATTACAATATATGGTTGGATTCATTTCTTATTTATATAGGCTTTGTTCCTGGAGTATATCTCTTTCTTTTGACCTTTCTTGCTCCTTTTCTTCTTCCTCTTCACAATCTATGTAGAATAATTTCTTTTCAGCACACTTATGACCTTTAGTGTATTTGCTATCACAACTATAACAAATCCCTTTTTCTCTTTTTTCTTCCAATTGTTGTGGTGTCAACCTTATAGGTTGTGGAAGGCTAGGGGCAACAACACTTCCATCTTTATAGTTGTGAGCGGTATGCTTCCTGGTTGCCATAATTTTGCTTTCCATTTTTCTTGCTAACCTGAATGACTTCTCTAATGAATCAGGTTCCCAAAGGCGAACATCGTGTTGGATATTATCCTTTAAAGTCCCTATGAATTCATCAATCCTATGCTCCTTTGGAATATTTTTTCCCCTTATGTTCAATTTTTCGAACTCCTCAATGTGCTCCATTATTGAACCCTTTTGTTTGAGACTTATCATTTGGCTAAAAAAAGTGTTGCTTTTTGTATCCTCATAATGTCTTGTCAATTCTTCCATAAAAATTGCCCAAGTGATTATTTGTTTATTAGAGAAAAGCCATTGATACCATACAAACTGATTTGGTTCCGAATATAAAGTTGCAATATGTACCTTTTGTGTGTTTTTCACATTATTGAGATCGAAAAATTGCTCCATCTGTAATATCCATGTTGTGGGATCCTTGCCATGAAACTTCCTCATATTGATTTTTGGAATATGGTGCACCTTCAATCCAACACTATAGTCTATGAAATCATGATTAACATTTCTTTTGTTCTCATTATGAGTTTTCTTTACTACCCTTTCACCATTAGTGACCATTTCTTGTAGCAACTTATTCAAATTTATATTCAATTCTTCCATATTATCATTCATGCCATCCATTTTAGCGTCCATGCAATTCATCTTAGCGTCCATGCCATTCATCTTAGCTTCAATGCCATCCATTTTAGCTTCTATGCCTTTCTTTAAACCATCCATCTTATATTCTGTTACTTTTTTTGCAAGTGACACTTGTTGCACTTGGTCTCGTAATTTTGATATATCATGTTGCATTTCTTCCTCTTCTTCATGAGTCATGCTAGAGATTTCAGGTTTCTTGCTAGGTGTTTGCATTTTATTTCCATGGGGCATCAATTACCGATAATAACGCTATACTATGCCCTTTGAATTCCTTCAAACTAATTTTTCAAACCAAGCTTATGCAAAAATTTAAAAAAAAGCTACACACCTTTTTTCACTTTGTAGGAGCTTGATATTGAATCTGATGTATCTCTGTAATTTTGGATCATCAAGTTCTGAAATTGTGATTTGCAGTAGCCCTTTGCGTCCTCTTTCCAATGCCACTAGTGATCCAGGTGGATGTTGGTGGCCACCCACCTATCCCATTTGGACCCCCACAACTGTCTCTTTCAGTCTTTTCAGTTTCCTAAATTGCAGCACAGTTTACTATTTTTAGCAGTTTTTTCGGGTCCTGAACTTCCGGAGCCGTTTTGAGGCCCTAAACGACGTTTTTTTGGGATTCTGGGGCAACATGGGTCCGTCGATAGATGTTGCCTCCCAAAGTGGTAGTACTCGGATAGATCTTTCTAACGAGCTATCGTACGCGTCAAACGGAGATCGTATGCCAAAGTTACAACCCCGGGAAATTGATGTACCAATTTACCCAAACGGGGCCCACAATTTGGCGTTTCATCTTCTAGGGTTATGTTTCGGGACGTGAAGGGTTTTCTATTGTTTCTCAACAATAAATAGGCCTTTGAGCCTCATTGTAACTCAGTTCGGAACAGTTCAGAGGCATGTAGCCGCACATCTCTTCTCAGAGATAAGCTACCATCGCCCTAGCTGGTTTATTTCCATTTCTGGTTGTAAGCAAATTTCAGTATTTTCCATTAATGAAATGAAGCATTATTTCCGCTGCATCTCTGTGTTTATGGTTATTGCATCTCTGTATTTATGGTTATCTCTGTAATCTATTGCATTCCTGTTTAAATCCGGATCAGTGGTATTAGAGCGGTCTGCTTTTTCTCTGTTTTTCTTTGCATGTCCCCAACGAGGTCGGGATATAAGGAGTTAGGGCTCGAACTGGTCGAACCTTTGCAAGACCAGCCTCGCAAATCCCGACGGCCTCCCATGGCGGATGAGAAGAAAGACGAGGGGGCAGGAGATCCTATCAAAATCTTGCTCGAAGAAGCGCTCGAGCGGCAAAGGAACGTGATGATGGATAGCTTTGTGCAGATCCTTCAGCGGCTACCCAGAGGCGACGCATCGGCTTCCAACAGCGACTCTGGAAATGCCACACCCTTCAAGGTACAAGTTAATTTTGAAATCCCCATCTTCGAGGGTCAAATAGACGCAGATGCCGTAGATAAATGGTTAAATCTGCTAGATGGGTATTTTTCTGTTCACGAATTTTCAAGTCGGGAAAAGATTGTTTTTGCTCTTCTCAAAGCAGCCCCCCACGTCAAGGACTGGTGGGAAACCTACTGCGAACAGAAGGATGAAAGTACAGGCTCACTATTTTCGGCCGCACCCACTTGGAATGACTTTCGGGATGCCATCAAGGAGCAGTACTACCCTGTCGGAAGTTATGAGGACAAATACATCAAATGGACCACATTGCGGCAGGGACGAGACCAAGATGTGCCAGAGTTCACAAACATTTTTCATACCCTTCGCACATAGTTGGGTATCAAAGATTCTGAGCTGCATCTGGTACTCAAATACCGCGGCTGCCTACACAAATACATCCAGGAAGAGATGGTGTTCTTGAACATCTCCTCACTCGGCACAGCATACCGATACGCTGTCAAAATCGAGCAAAAGTTCAAACAGAAGAAGCGTGACTTTGGATCTGCAAATCCGAAGCCCAAAGGACAAAGCCAAGGTGGGGTGACCCAAGACAACCCGTCGAAGCCGCAAGAAAAGAACAACACCATGAAGCCGAAGAAAGACACAGGGAAGTGGTGTGAGTTCCACAAGAGTCCCACTCATAACACAAGTGAGTGTCGGACCAAGCAGTCGCTGGTGGCTGAGTTGAAGGCTTCCGAATCAGATGCATGTTCCGACCCTGAGCCAGAACCCGACAAGGGGAATGGCAAAGGGAAGCAGATCATTGATGTGGATCCCAGCGCCACTGTTGCCACCGCCAAGATCCAGAAAGATGAGCTCGAAAATCCAGAGGAAGGGGAGCATCTTTTCCACTCACAGATGTGGGTGAAGGGTTCGCCGCTACAATTCATTGTCGACAGTGGCAGCCAAAAGAACCTCATTTCAGCAGAGGTCGTGAAGCTGTTGGGCCTACTGACTACACCTCACCTGCAGTCGTACAGTATCGGGTGGCTTCACGAAGGACGAGATCTGAAAGTTCGCCAGCAGTGCCGCCTTCCCTACAGCATCAAACCCTTCACAGACGAGGTATTGTGTGATGTTACACCTCTAGATGTTTGTGATGTATTATTAGGCCAACCATACTTGTGGAGGCGACATGCTGTGTATGAGTCCAGGCCTCGTGCTGTCATTATTTCTTTGAATAATTCATTATACAGGATACCGGAGGTAGCCCCACCTACCACCACATCTTTTATCACTACCAAAAAAGGCAGCAAGCTCATATCACAGACCAGGAAATTCATCTGTCTGGTTCACTCCCAAAGTAAGGGGAAGATCGTTGCTACATCCATGACCCCTGCAAAGGGTTCCTCCACGCAGCAGCAGCAACAAAGGGATACGGTCATGAAAAAACACAGGAACAACTTCTCCTCACCCACATGGGTACCACACAAGTTTCACGTGGGCAACAAAGTATGGTTGCATCGACAGAAAGAACGCCTTACCAGAACCCATCAAAAGCTCAGATCACTCCGACATGGTCCTTACAGCAGTACCAAGGCTATGGGGAACAATGCTTTGGAGCACATCATTCCTCCATTCCTTCGCCGGCACCAAATGTTCAATGTGGACCATTGTCAACCATGCTTCCCACCATCACTGGACACATGAGAGATTGCAGGACAAGTTCAGCAGATGGAGGAACTCAACGCAATGGGGGACCATTGCTTCCTAAGGGGGGAGGAATGATCCAGGTGGATGTTGGTGGCCACCCACCTATCCCATTTGGACCCCCACAATTGTCTCTTTCAGTCTTTTCAGTTTCCTAAATTGTAGCACAATTTACTATTTTTAGCAGTTTTTTCGGGTCCTGAACTTCCGGAGCCGTTTTGAGGCCCTAAACGACATTTTTTTGGGCCTCCAAAAGTGGCAGTACTCGGATAGATCTTTCTAACGAGCTATCGTACGCGTCAAACGGAGATCGTATGCCAAAGTTACAACCCCGGGAAATTGATGTACCAATTTACCCAAACGGGGCCCACAATTTGGCGTTTCATCTTCTAGGGTTAGGTTTCGGGATGTGAAGGGTTTTCCATTGTTTCTCAACAATAAATAGGCCTTCGAGCCTCATTGCAACTCAGTTCGGAACAGTTCAGAGGCATGTAGCCGCACATCTCTTCTCAGAGATAAGCTACCATCGCGCTAGCTGGTTTATTTCCATTTCTGGTTGTAAGCATATTTCAGTATTTTCCATTAATGAAATGAAGCATTATTTCCGCTGCATCTCTGTGTTTATGGTTATTTCATATCTGTATTTATGGTTATCTCTGTAATCTATTGCGTTCCTGTTTAAATCCGGATCAACTAGTCTGATCCAAATTGGATTCTCCAACGAAGAGTTATGCCAAATCTCCCACAGTGACCTGATTATAGACTAGTTCAGTAGAGCGAAATTGTACAACATGCCACGTGTCACTGTTTCGACCTTTGGCTATGAAAAATATATACAGGAAACTACAGTTTATCATGTTTCTATACCTTCTTACGAAATTTCAATCTGATGCTCAGAGAGAAAGTTATGACGATTTTTCCCAGGTCACCTGTTTGGAATGTAATTCAGGAGTCTGGAAAAAGACCAAATTCCTCAGATCATATCTCTGCAACTATAGCATGAAAAGGTCTGAAATTTGGACCCGAGGTTCAGTGAAATTTCAACTCAAATAGGTTTTTTTTTTAACTTTTGAAACATCGCAGAAAAAAATTTATAGCGAAAATTCCACGATGACATATTTGGAGTAGCGAAACCCTAGAATCCAAAGCTCTGATACCAAATGTTATGAAACCAACTCACAAAAAGATAGAAAATATAGTTGAACACCTTAGAATTCAGCCTCTTCAAGGGGGAAACCTCCTTTACATTACACAAATGAACAATTTTTGGATGATTCAAATGAAAAAACCTCCTTTCTATATATAGGAGTCTAAGGGGTCACAATATAGCCAAGCTGACCTAACAATAATAATATAAAGGCACAAAAATAACAATAGAGGGATTCTATGGGGCACAATAATAACAATATGGGAACAATAGGGGCACAACAATATTAATAAAGGATACAATTACAATATTAATGGGGGCATCACTAATATTATAGGGACCTAACACAGGTTCTAGACACATTGGCAGGTAAAATATTCTTCTCTTTCTTTGACGGCTTCAGTGACTATAACAAAATCCAAATTTCCCCTAAAGACCGAGATAAGACTACCTTCGCCTACCCCCAAGGGACGTTCACTTAGAGGGTATTACCTTTCGAACTTTGCAATGCATCCGCCACATTCTAGAGAGCCATACTTAGCATTTTTGCAGACTTGATAAACGAGGGACTTGAGGCGTACATGGTTAATTTTACACCCTATGGAGATGACTTCGAGCTGGCATTACAGACGCTGGAGAAAGTCCTGCGACGATGCATTGCTACTAGGCTCTGTTTAAGCCATGAGAAATGCCACATGATGATGACTGAAGGCCCCATCCTCGGTCATTACATATCAACAGCTAGAATCTAGGTAGATTCAACAAAAATTCAGATAATTCTCTTAATACCTACCCCTTGCACTCAAACTGAGGTATGTAGTTTTTTTGGATTTTTTGGATATTATCGAATATTTATATAGAACTTCTCCCAAATTTCTACGCCATTATATGCTTTGACAGTAAATATCGATTTTATATGGACTGACAAATGTGACATTTGCTTTGAAGAATTAAAATGGCTAGTATCAATAGCCCTAATATTACAGGGCCCGAACTGGGATTTACCATTCCAAATTTCATTCGATGCATCAAATACGGCCATTGGAGTAGTTCTTGGCTAGGAGGAAGATAAGAAACCCTATGCGATATACTATTTCAGTAAAAATTTAACTCCTACGGAGTTAAATTACACCGTCACTGACAAAGAATTTTTATCTGTAATCTATGCTATTAACAAATTTAGACATTATATAACAGGATACCTTGTGGTTTTGTATATTGATCACTCTGCTATTAAATATTTAGCTAATAAACTTATTACGAATGGAAGAGTGATAATATGGTTGATTCTTTTGTAGGAATTTGACATAACAATCAAGGATCAACCAGGAAAAGAAAATATGGTGGCAGACTTCCTCTCATTTGTGCCAAAAATAGATGACACAATAGCAGTAGAAGACCAGTTTCCCGATGAGCACCTATTTGCTGTAACTGTGAAAAAATCATGGTACGCGGATGTCGTGAATTACCTAGCAGTGGGGAAATTACCCAAGCACCTGATGCCCATAGAAAGAAAATTAATAGTGCAACACAGCACTCGGTTCTCCTGGATCGAAGGATACCTCTTTCACACAGGAGCCGATATGCATATTCGTAGGTGTGTTAGGGTGAAGAAATCTACAACATCCTCAAAGCCTGCCACGATGGACCATGTGATGGACACTTTGCAGACTGCAAGACTAGACATAAAGCCTTGCATATGGGCTATTATTGGCCCACCATTTTTAAGGACACCAAGAAATTTGTCTAGGCATGCGATAACTGCCAAAGAATGGGTCGCCCTAGCTAGTCTGATGAGATGCCCATGCATCCACAGTTAGTCATTGAGCCTTTTGAACGTTGGGCGTTAGATTTCATTGGCCCAATAAACCCATCATCTAATCAAAAGACATATATACTGGTTGCAACAACGTATGTGATTAAATGGGTGGAGGCAGAAGCATTACCAAGGGCAACAGAGGACACGGTAATCCACTTTCTTTTCCAAATTTTCATGCGGTATGGCTTGCCCAGAGAAATAATTATGGATGGAGGGCCATAATTTTTAGGCCATAAGATGGCTACAACATTAAAAAATCATCACATTCTTCACAAAATCACATCTCCATACCACCCGCAGGCAAACAGCCAGTTAGAAAGTACTAATAAAGTAATCAAGGCCATACTAACAAAGACAGTCTCCTCACATAGACGTGACTGGGCTACCCTATCGCCAAAATTCCTATGGGAATATCGCACGACCTGGAGGAATACCACATGATACTCCCCATATCAGCTAGTGTTTGGAAAAGAACCTATCTTCCAAATAGAATTTGAAATTCAGACATTGAGGATAGCCCAAGAAGTAGGCTTGGATCTAAATGAAGCACAACTTAATAGATTACATCAAATTAATGAATTGGATGAAATCCGGCTATCATCTCTTCAACATACTGCATTGATTCAACAAAAAAGAGAAAAATAGCATGATGCCCTCATCAAGAAAAAGATATTCCATGAAGGTGATTGGGCACTTCTATACGATTCTAGGTTCCAGTATTTCCCGGGCAAACTCTAGACTAGATGGTTAGGTCCCTACGAGATAAAGGAGGTGCACGATAATGGCACCCTTACATTAACCACCATTGATGGGTCTGGTTACTCTTTTAAATCAAATGGGCATTGAGTGCGCCTCTACCATAAATCGCTTACAAGGGAGTCCTTTTGCCAACACATACGTGAAGATCCCACAATACAAATTCTCACTAAAGAGGGAAACTCTTCAACAGCACCAGTCTAGTGAAGATTTTTTTTTTTTTTAACTTGTACATAAAATTGTTTTTTTCTTTCTATTTGATTGGATTTTCTTAGAACAAGTACAAACGATTATTTTCTTATTTTCCTTTGTTGTTCCCTATAGGGAACAACACTTTTTCGTGTATATTTTGCTTTGTGATTCCCTACAGGGAACAGTTGTTGTTCCCTCTAGGGAACAAGGGAACAACACCTTTTCGTGTGTATTTTTCTTTGTTGTTCCCTTTTGCTTTGTTGTTCCCTATAGGGAACAAATTTTGTTTCCTTTAGGGAACAACACTTTTTCGTGTGTATTTTCCTTTTATGTTCCCTATAGGGAACAGCTCCTATTCCCTCTAGAGAAAAACACTTTTTCATGAGTATTTTCCTTTGCTATTCGTTGTAGGGAACAGTTATTGTTCCCTATAAGGAACAACAATTTTCATGTGTATTTTCCTTTTCTATTCCCTACAGGGAACAACTGTTGTTCCCTATAAGGAACAACAATTTTCGTCTGTATTTTCCTTTATTGTTCCCTACAGGGAACAGTTATCGGGAACTAATATTTTCGTGTGTATTTTGCTTTGTTGTTCCCTATAGGGAACAGTCGTTGTTCCCTATATGGAACAACACTTTTTGCGTGAATTTTTCTTTGTTGTTCCCTATAAGGAACAACAATTTTTGTGTGTATTTTCCTTTGTTGTTCCCTATAGGGAACAACTGTTGTTTCCTACAAGGAACAAAAATTTTCATTTGTATTTTCCTTTGTTATTCCCTACAGTGAATAGTTTTTATTCCCTATAGGGAACATCAATTTCCATCTATATTTTTATTTGCTATTCCTTACACGGAATAGCTAATGTTCCCTACGGGGAACAGTTGATGTTCCCTGTAGGGAACAACACTTTTTGCATGCATTTTTCTTTGTTGTTCCTTACAGGGAGCAGCTGTTGTTCCCTATTGGGAACAACAATTTCAGTGTGCATTTCCTTTGTTGTTCCTTACACGGAACAATTGTTGTTCCCTATAAGGAACAATAGTTTTGCGTATGTATTTCTTTACTATTCCCTACAGGGAACAAATATTGTTCCCTATAGGGAACAACATCTTTTGCATGTATTTTTCCTTTGTTCTTCCTTACAGGGAATAGTTGTTGTTCCCTCTAAGGAACAACACTTTTTTTCCGTGTTTTTCTTTGTTGTTCCCTATAGGGAACAACACTTTTTGTGTGAGTTTTCTTTTGCTATTCCCTTCAGGAAATAGCACCTTGTGAGTATTTTTTTTTAGAACACCCTTTCTTTCCTTTGCATGATCATCCCTAGACCATCCCAGTTCACTCTTTATGATCCTCTTTATGGCACAAAAGTACAAATACATATTTAAGGACAACAAGTATGGAGTTTATTGGAACAGGAAAATATCTTGAATATTATCATCTTTAACAAAATCGCTTTATATTGATCGAAAAAGAAAGGACACAAGTATCTATATCACTTCACTATCCTCATTTCCACTATAAATCAAACTGATTGATTATCTGTACCATTCTGGTTCTCCCCTATCCCCTATAACTCTCTTTGTTTATTATCAATAAGATTATGGGCATACTTTTTTTCTCTATTGATATGTTCAAACTTCTTCCGCCATCCCTACTCTTAAGGAGTGCTGAGCCACCCTCTATATATAAATAGGAAGTTTTGTTTAAATATCTCTCTCTCTCTCTCTCTCTCTCTCTCTCTCTCTCTCTCTCTCTCTCTATATATATATATATATATATATATATATATATATATATATATATTCACTAACAATTGTATGATTTTTTTCCACAGATGGAGGATAGGGGGTCTCATCACGAGCCAGCCTACCATGATCATAAGGAAGTAGCGAAGTGGCATTCCCACTATGGCCACCACACCAGGGATATGATCCAATGGATGCATCAAGAAATAAATTCCTTGGAACAGGAGGTCTCATTACGAGCTGGCCTGACCACCTTTCACTACTTCCCAGTGAATGGAAATGTGTTCATCTAGTTACCATGCCAGCACATTGGTCTCTACTCTAGATATCATAATGCACTTCCCCAATTATACATAGAGGACCATGGTTCCAAAGGGTTAGAAAGCAACTCTATCGAGGCTATAGATGCCTACAGGCAACAGAAGCTCTGCTGATGGTATTGAAGTTTTATTTTCTACATCAATAGTTATTATAATGCCCTCTTCTTATGTTTTATCTTTACTACAGAGAGATTATGTTCCTAACTTACCTTGAACCTTTATGCATGCGTTATCTTTTAAAATAAATCACAACAGTTTTAAGTGGAATAATGGCAGTAAAGTATTATTCCCTGCGTAAGTTGTCCTTTTTCTTTTTCGTATCACCTCACGACATCTTATCACTTATTGATAATTCTCATTATATGCCTTGTTTTCATCACTCTGATATCCTTTATGATCCTTTCATTAATATGCGTACCTTTCCACTTTCATCACCCCTGTACTTCACCGCCAACACATTATCCTTTCACTCATTCGGTCGTAGGCGACCTATTATTTTGAAGGGGGGCGAGGACCTCCAGTGTACTTATGCATGCGCTGTCATCTTTTTATTTTATTTTGCAGAGCAATACAACATCCCATGATCACAGAGCATGTGGCATTATAACAGTCCTTGATAACGGTATTTATGCTTATAAAGTATCACCTGATATAGCCATTACAACCATTTGTTGTTCCATCACTTGGCTTTGTTTGTTGCTGTGCTATCTCTGCTACACTAATCGTTTGTAGAATTCAAGCACCATGGGAGGAAGAATAGTGTGCTGAGAACCTTTAACACTGGCTATCACTGATGAAGCCAGGGAAATTCTGGCTCATGCAGGATGGATAACATACTTTATGAGATTCCAGCCCACCAAAAAGGAAATTGCCATCAAATTTTTATGGAATATATAGAATGGACAATCTGTGGTAAGAGGCAGGAAAATTACTGTACCAGACACTATGATAGTAGAAGTGTCTGGGTTGCCAGCAAAAGGACCAATATGGGCTGGCAAGTGATTAAAGTTGCATGATGCTATCGAGGCCTTTAAGGATGAAGGACAGGAGCTAATCACCAAGGGCAAAGGCATTCGGCCATCATCTCTTGGAGAGCCATGGGGAGAATTGGCATGAATCGTCCAGAACTACATTACCTGTGACGGGCGTAAAGATGTGGTAAGGCCATGACAACTCAAACTTTTAGTAGTTCTAAAACGAAAATGCTCTGTTAATTTACCTGCATTATTGAATTCATTACTACATGACACTGTTGAGAGGCTGAGACGGTCCCAACACATAGAAACAGTAGTAAGCCACCATTGTTTGATTAGGTTAATAGCTAGCTATAACCTTGCCCAGTAACAATCAACTTGGGATGATCTAATACTAGCCCTCGAAGGAGGTATAGCCCTGCCAACACCTAACCCTGTGCCGAAAAGGAGGAGGACTGCCCTTTCAGGGAACATACCTCACAAGCACAGACGATCCACAAGGTTGAGGTTAAAACAGGGAGTGTTTGAAAATCCCTAAGGCAGCACTAGTCAACCTATAGAATTATCCAGCCCAGTAAATGAACAATACTTGAAGCTATAGTTAGAAGGACAGGAAAACCCTAAATCAGACCATGAGGAAGGAACAGGGCATTCTGGAGATGAACAGAGAAGTGAATTGGGACTTCCCTCAACACCAAATATGAGCCCCCAAGGCGATTTGTTGCATGATTTCGAGATGGCCTAGGTCTTGGCCAACATGAATGTTTACATGTAGCCCGAAGGACTACTCAATCTAAACTTAGGAGAAACCTAATCTCTTGGAAATTATGGCCATACCAGAATTCTATCTCCCTCAAAAGATGTAAGCCGTGAAGCGGAAATAGATGCAGAGGCCATTCAAGAAGAAGAGAACCAATCTGGTGACACGCTCCCAGTGGAAACTAGCCAGGTGGGCCTAAGCACAGAAAACATAGGCCAAGAAGAAGAAGCTGAGACAGAAATAATTCGGGAATCTGATAACCAATCTGGAGACACGGTCTTATTAGAACAAAGCCAGGGTGAGCAACTAGGCTCTTTAGAAGCAGAAGCCATTAACGAGACTATCAACAGAACAGTCCCGCCTCCGAAAAGGTATAGAGCCAAATTGAAAAAGCTAAGAAAAGAACAGCAGAAGCTCTGCAAAACAGTCAAAAGGCTCAGAAGAAAAATAAGATAAATCACAGCGGGAAAGGTTCTGGACAATACCCCGGAGACAGTAAATGCGGCTGTACAAACAGAGTTATATGAAGGAAGGGCTACAGGGACCCAAACCAAGCCCATACCTACTCAACTAGTTATCACTCAAAAGGAACAACATGCAATTCTAGTAGATGTAGCTATTCAGACAGAGGATGTACCCTCTTACAACATAACTACTCAGACAAAGGATGTACCCTCCTACAACATGGCTACTCAGACGGAGGTTTGGACCTCCCATAATAAAGAAATACAGACAAAAGGCATCCCTTCTCATAGCAGAAGTACTCAGACAAGCATTCAAGCCAAAGATGTCATGACACATAATGACCCCATTATACTAAATCTTCAGGAAGAATTAGCACAAGCTCAGATTGCATTAGAACGACTTGAACAAGAAACCATTTCCCAACAAAAATATCAAGAGCTGTAGAGACAGCCTCGAGCAATGAATGCAATAGAGAGTGAGACTCTTGACAGATGCAAAAAGGCAGAAAAGAAAAGGGAGAGGATCAAGCTCAAGCTAGACAGGGTCATAGGTCAGACATATACCATCTACTCACTATATACAGATGTCTTGGTATTCAGGTCTCCTGCCAATGATTATGCCTTGTTTTTGTTAGAATGATACTTTCTATTGAAAATTAAAGCCGTGAGATCTGGAAAACCAATTGAATTAAAAACAGTTGAAGATTTTATAAATTGCTGCAAACATCATGGTGTAAAGGTTCAAAGACTTCTTTGTGAATTTTACCTGCACAATTTTGTATTAGAGAACGAGGTGGAAAAGCACCCTAACCCTTTTATGGGAGATGTTCAATTCCAGGCCTTTATCTCGTTTGCAATTAACCAACTTAAATGGTTTAAAGCTCATAACACATTCCAATGACAAGAGCATGGATTGGATCTTTGGGTAAGGAGTGAACCCAAGCACCCTTTACAAATGCTTGCTAACCATAAGAGTCTGATGACACGAGAAGGGGTGATTAAAATTTTAGGGCCTATTTAGAAGGAGATTGTACAGATAGGAGTATCATACTTCCTCTCCATTCAAGAAAGTTCTTTGGCTGCATCCAAACTCAGGTGGACAGTCTCCACTAGTAGTGTGCAGGATAGAGAGCCATTTAATTACAAAAATTTTAAAACAGCTGCAGACCATTTTGTCACTTATAGAAATCTTATTTTGAGAGAAGGACCTTATTGGTTAGGATGTCGGTTTCATAGCCCCATCATTTGGTATCCTCCTGAAGGTTATCGGGCTATCTACGAATTGCCTGAAGGGAAGGAAGGGCCCGCCTTTGCACTCTTGGCCCAGAATCATGGTTGTAGACCACTTTTTGACACTCCTTCTCTAGCATACTCTTTAACTGCACTACATATGAATTACTTACTTTTCATGAGGCCATGAAACATGGTAAGCAGGGGAGTATGTTGAGTTATGAAATGGGTATGTATTTACCATTAATTTCATCACCTTTTTCCTTGTTTCTTATCTTTTTCATATCTTAATGCACTAATATATTGATTGATTATGATAAGAAACGATTGAACTACTCGCAGTTAAGATCTAGCCATAGTAACTGACTTTTACTCTTTTTTATGCAGAAAAATGACAAAAGGAACAGTTGTTGTTCCCTAACGATGGAACAACATAAACCAACAAACAGAGGGTGGAACGCGTCGGTTGCGGACAGGGCTGAGGGCGAATCAGGAGGATCAACATGAAAAAGGAAAGGTGTCTGAAGTTAGAAATCAGTTGTGAATCCCTCAGGATCGGGAGATCCTGAGGGATCACATTTATCTTTTACCCTTTCTGATTATAAAAGAAGACGATTGTAGGAAGAAAGGAGGATCTCTGTTATTTCATATTGTAATTTTAATTTACAGACTCGGTTGTCGAGAGAATGCGATCATATTGTAATGTTACTCAAGTTCAATGATTAATATATAATTGAGTTGTTGTTCACTCATATTCTCTAAATTAGATCAGCAGTGTTCCCTGGTGGCTAAAGGCCCGACCTCTGGTGGATTAAACTGCTTCTTTGTGTTACACATTTCCGATTCTCACAAGTGTGATTGGTTTGATAATTTTCCTGCTTTCTGTGATTTTATCTTATTCACTATTTATTGTTTTCTTGTATTGAAGGAATATCTTTGCTTTATATGATTTACAGCACTATTGTTTGATTCAGTTTACCTTCATTGCAGATTAAGTTACTTAGATAACTATTCAGATTGAGTTAATCAACTGTAAGAGTTTGGTTATCACTATTGAACTCTTATATTAATATCATTGCTATTTGGATTGTTTACTAGAGATTGAGTATGATTTAGATTGAATTAGCTAAGAAGAGATGAGTTATTGCTATTGTACTCTTAGTTGATGCTATTGTTAGTTGAATTGCTTGTGTGAGAATTGATTACAAATCCAGTAGAGGATTGAGTCTTGAAGTTTAGATGTTATATTTCCTTGAATGATTGAAATTTGAGTTTATTAGATGCATCCGTTTACTCTTGTATTAAAATCGTTTACTTCATTTTAAGAAACATTAATCTCTGATTTGTAGCATGCACACATTGTGTACACTCTTGGAATAAAAGGACGTGCCTGGGTTGATGATTAATGTGGGGTAATTAGGAGTTTTAGAAGACACCTTTTATCAACCAACATCTTGTTCATACTGTGCTCGGTTTGATCATGAAACAATAGATTGTCCTACATTGATCACACAAATGCATAAAAAAGGGGTACTCCAGCCTCCTCCGATGCAGAATATACAAATGATGAGGTCTGAACCGTGCGAAGAAGACCTGAATGTGAAAATGATGCTCAGAATTGGTGCGACCACGGGGGAGGATAAGGGGAAGCAGTCCAAAGAAGATACATGGGTTCGCAAGGCTCCTACAAAGGAAGCTAAGCTTGAATTAGAACGTGGAAAGGAGATGTTCATAGAAGCTAAAAAGAGCTTCACAGAGGCCTCCACTTCAGGTAGTAAGGATCAACCAGAGCCAGGAATGGATCCTTCAATGCTTACTACCTTTCTAGAGACATGCATCAAACTACTACACAACAACAAGGCAGTTAAGGGACTACAAGAGCTGATCACTAGGTGCGCAGGGTCAGGAGAACCGTGCATAGTCTAGAAATTAGGAAAGCATGCCTTGTGCACTAGAAGGGAAATGAGATTGACTATGCAGACTGGTGAGTATGAAATGGATCAGGTGATCTTAGATTTGGGTTCGGACATGAATGTGTTACCAAAGAAAACATGGAAACACATGGACATGCCTGCGTTACAGTGGTCCCCTATTCAGTTATGAATGGTGAACCAAAAGAAGATTTTTCCCATGGGGAGGTTGCAAGCAGTAATAGTTAATATTGAAGGTGCAAGCACACAAACAGATTTTGAAGTGATAGAGATTATCGATGAAAGAAATCCCTATCCTACACTATTAGGAATAGACGGGGCCACTAATATGAATAGATTCATCAATCTGAAGAAGCACAAAATGATCTTCGAGAAAAATTCACTACACGTAGTAGTCCCACTGGACCCAGTCGAAGGAGCGCGCTACTCTACTACCATGGCTGCGACCACTATTACCAAATATAGTAACCAAGGGAGCACACCGCATAAGGAGGAACGCGCAGCGAAGATTCTCACAATGGTAATTGAGGGGTACTTGCGAACCAAGTTGGAAGGAAAATTAAAGCCTCACATAGGTGGTGCAACCACCTGACTATCTGTAGGGATCATAGTCTCAGCGCTCCAAGCAGTTGAAAGATAACTCGTGACTATAAAAGAGTCTGTATGGATGATGCGCGATAACGAGTTTGCGGACAGGATCAGTATGTCACAAGGGTCACGTCCGTGCATAGGGTGTTGCATTGTTGCGCGGGTAGTGTTATAGACATATTTGGGCACTTCAACCCCAATATTATATGTCAATAAAATAGGGATTTTCAACACCTAAAAGTGTTGTTTCATACCCTATAAGAAAATGGTCAACTGATTACATCATTCCCCAAAATTTCCACCTGAAAAACCATCCAGAATTGGCCTAAACTAGACCATACTGACTGCTCCACTATCAGGGTGTGATGCATACTGACTTCTACACTAGCCAGGTGCGATGCATACTGATGAGGCCTTCTGTAGGGTGCGATGAGTGAGGATGGACAAATGTCCAAGACAGTTTGCTAAGTGGATGCTCATGGAATCTTCTAGAAACTTCTCCTATGACACTTGCCTCTCTGAATTCGCCCAAGGATGAGTAAGAGATCTAAGAAATCTCCAAGTGGAACCAAATGCAACAAGTGGAATGACACTAATAAAAAACCCAAAGATGACTCACACCCTTGCACACATCTATAAATGGATCCCTCATCTGAGAAATCTAGAGGCTAGAATTTTGTAATTTGCGAGGAAGTACTGATAGTTTGTACTTGAGAAAGAGCATTGTATTGTTGGTGTGATCTTGCTATTTCATGAGCTGAAGAGGGCTTTGATGCTGGGAGGATGACGCTGGATCAGACAATTGGGTTGTAATTCTCCCTTCTATTTGATAAATTTCTTCGAGTTTTCTTCCATATAACTGTGCAAGTGTGAATGTTATTATTTATGAATGCCATTGTATGTTAATTATATTTCTAATTTCGTAATGCTTATGATATAATAGATCAAGATGCTTTGACGATTCTTTGTTACTGTGTTTCTATAGGTACTCTCCAAGAGGGATAAGTATAGAGAGGAGTTGCGATCTCTGTCAAGGGGGAGAGAGATCAAGCAAGGAGTTAAGCGAAAGATCCAAGTTGGTTCCTTTGTCTTTCTCTTATCTATTATATAGAAGAAATCACGATTTGCTTTGAATTTTTGTTTCTAGGGTAACTGCCAAACCTAGAGGGCTAGTTGATCGAAAAGACACCAGTTTTCCTAGAAACAAAATGGCAACTGCATTAGGGATCGAATAGATGTTTTTCGGTTGTTGTTGTTTGTCTTATAAACTTTAGACGGAGCCAAAAGTCAGCTAGGTAGCCTTCGAACTGCTCTTGCTCTACAATTGCATAGTAGATGAATGTTGCTTCAGTCAATCTCTGATTTAGTTTATGAATTGAACATTTGACTTACAAACATTCTAGATGCCCTTTTGGTAGCTCAGTAAGCTCCCAAGATCATTCCTATGTACTTTGCTCTTTACTGTCCACCATAGCTCAACTTAACTCACTAAAATCAGCTGCAAATTTGAGCCAAAACCCACTTCAGTTGCACTCCCTGGCCCATCGCACTGTCTATAACTATCAACCGGTATGTGTCGCACTTCTCGAGTGTAGTAGGTGCGTTTCATCGTTGTTTCTGTGAATCCCAGGTGCGATGACTGACTGAACCCATTTCCATTCTTGAAATTTGGGGTTTTTGTTCTTGTTTTCAGTTCTGTTTAGTTGATTTGTTGCTTATGAACAGTGCCTCCTTACTGAAGCCTGCTTGCATCACATAGATCAACCTCCATTGATTAGGATTAGTAAATTTTTTTATGTATTTTTCCATCATTTACAATCCTTTGTCGAAAAGTTTCTTAAATCGATCTGTCGTTTCGGTACAAAAAGTGTTGTAACTGTAGTTTTGTGTCAAAAAAGAGAAGTGTCATGGAGTCTTCCTTCCCTGAATAGTTGATTGAACTTTTTGTCATGTATTTGATTTGATTTGTTTTTATTCAAAGTGTCGAAAACATTTTTATTTGAAATTGAAAAGTGTCATTTAGTCTTCCTTTCTATCTTGAAAAAGAAATTGTCAAAATGTCGCTTTGAGTAAAGTATTTCAGATCTTTGCTACATTTAGTTTTCCTTTTTGGCATTTTTCGCATTAAGGGGAATGAAAAAAAATACATGCATTCACATTTTCATTTATTTTGCGTGCGAAAAATGATTTAGGAAAGTGCATTAGTGTGTGCTCTTTGCTCTTTGTTTGAAAGAATCGTAATTTTCTTTCCCTAGTAGCTAGGATTTTCATTGATCAAAATAAACAATGATTGCTTATCATGATATAATGCATTTTTAGGAGTTTCAAATCAACATTATGTGGTGAACCATTGAAAGGAAAAATTTTAAACAAGATCAACTCTAAACTAAATCTTAATGAGCCTAATAACGCTTTGGAACCTAGCGCAACACATCTAGAGGTCTAGGCTAGAGACGTGTTCCGGCATCATGAAAACTAGTAACTATCATTTTCATCGAAGGTTGGGTGATTCCTCCTCTTTGATATGACAAGTGATAGCACGGACTTGTGCTCCCCATACTGTCTCATATATATTAGGAGACCACAATAGGCTTATATCCTTTATCCATAGGAAGTCGTGTCTGCCGCCCTATCGATCGCAATGCACTGAATACAACATTCAGGAAGATTGACTGTCGTACATAAGTCCTTGGTAATTTTTCTTTAATTTATCACCGAGGTGTATATTACAGTTTTGCGATTGCTTTGGTAATCCCTCTGTCTATATTTCTAGAGTAGTCACTTTCGTTCCTTTTCGACTCTTTAAAAGAAAAGGTCCATCTGAGCACTCGTCACTTTAGGCTCATTAAAAATTGAAGTGGACTAGAATCATCTTTAGCTTTTTCTCGACTCTTAAAAATTGAAAAAGGAAATTTGTGTCAAAGCATCATTAAAATTTATTGAATTCGAAATAACATCCGTGTTCCTTCATTGATCTTAGGTTGAGATAATGGAGTCCACCAATCAAGGAATCCCTTTTGACGGGAATCCTAGTCCATTTTCTTCTTGGGGAAATATTGGTGCTTCATATATGGCTACATTGTCCCTTCTGGGAATTACAATTGGCCTGCCAGTATGGCTATTCTCAACCTCTGTGGTTCAAAATACCGTGATTCCTCCACAATCAAACCAACATCCAGTTGATACTGAAGTTGACCCTTCGCCTTCTTCTTCGTTCGTTTCTCCCTCCCCTTCTTCCTCTTCACTTGGTGAAAGCAGTGATGCTGGTAACCAGGTGGCTCAGAAGAAGAAGAAAGGGAAGGAGAAGAAGAAGAAGCCAATTCAGCAAGGGGGCAACCATGAATCATCTGTTGAAAATCTCAAATTAAAGCTCACAAACCTAGATTTCCTTGCATAATTTGTAAAGGAGACCATTTTCATCGAGACTGTCCTTGCCTTCCTCGGATCTTGAGAGAATGGTCTCCCCATTCGCACCGTCAGGTGTCATCAACCTCTGATGATCATGTTGACAGCACACCATCAACTAGTAATTGTGAAATTCATGGACAAAAAGGAAAGGTCAAAGTTCCATGTAAGTTATGTGAAGGGGACCATACCCTTCACTATTGTCCTTTTTTGGATGAAGCCAAAAGAGTCTTGAATAATCGTCCTCCTTCACTATAGCGACTCCCATCTGGATACAGGAAACTCTCCCCAATTCCTTTACTAGTTGAAAAACCGACTGACTTAACTCAACCATCGGTCAAAACACCGATCACTGAAGGTGAATATTTTGAGTCCATACCTGACGAAAGTCAATAGGTCAAGGTGACAGTTGACCCAGTTTTACCTTCAGACGATCATACCCTTCCCGAAGAGAGTAAGAAAAATGCCATTCAAATTATTTTTATTACTTCAGAGTTCGATGAACTTGGGGGAAAGCCGCCTTTTCCTTCACAATAGGAGGAAAATCCCCCAGTTCCCGCTGCTCAAGGGGTTATTTCTCCCGTCTATTCGGTACCCCCTCCAAGTGGTCTAGTCATTTCCTTTGACTGGAATCAACTAGCAAGATCTAGCCTTCCATCTTATGTACCATTCTGGATCATAGTACAAATTTACAAAATGATCATGTCTGGCACTATCATAAATGAAGGGGCATCAGTGAGTATCCTTTCCTCAACTGCTTGGAAAGCACTTGGTTCACCATCGCTTATGCCTATTACACCGAATTTGTCAGGCTTTAACAAAGCAACCAGTCGACTGTTAGGGATCCTTCCTAAGTTATCGATAACTTTGGGATGGAAAACCATTCACCCTAATGTGATAGTAGTCCCAAGACCATTAGATTGCAATCTACTCCTTGGACGTGACCATGTTTATAACACGGAGGCTATCATTTCAACACTCTTTCAAATGATGTGTTTTTGGCATGAAGCCAAAATTGTCACTATTTACCAGCTTTCATTTCCTAGTTTAAGCATAGCTCCAAGTTGATCATCATCCATAAATGGTCCTTGTACATCAGCAGTGTCTCTTGAACCTTCATTCCATCCACCTAATTAACGTGAGTAGTCTGGTGAATGTAATGAAGCTTAGGGGGCATGCACCCTTGTCTATTTCGCAAACGAACCCAGCTGAAAAGATAGGTTTCCCTGTAGGTTATGTAATTGGTCTGAGACACCATTCACCTTTGTCTATTTTGTGAATGAAGCCAAGGAAGTGTTTTGTCTATTCTGCAGACAAAACCATCCTACCATATGAGTTTCACTGTTAGTTATGTGATTGGTCTGACACACCATTCACCTTTGTCTATTTGGTAGACAGAGCCAAGGAAGTGTTTTGTCTATTCTGCGGATGAAACCATTCTACATAACCACAATAATTCCCGTATGGTTACAGAAGACTCTCCTTTTCACCATGCTGGGGTTACGCAACCCTTTTTCACTCGCATTTTTTAGCTTTTTATATTTTTAGCTTTTTTCTAGCTTTTTAGCTTTGTCTCTTCTAGCTTTTTTAGTTTTGTCTTTTCTAGCTTACATAAAAATAAAACTAAGAACCAAGCATATGTTTTTTCATTTCAAGCTTGTAAAAAAAATGAAACCCACACCGAGCATGGTTCCCCACAGTTCAAGCTTGTTAAAAAATGAACCCACCTTTGGTAAATAACCTTTGTGATTGCCATGCTATCAGCCTTTTGAGCCTTGGTTATGTTCCTCCCATCACCTCCATTCTTTTGGCCGATCATATGCTTCCACTTGATTGTTTACCCCTTTTTGAGGAACAACTACGACAAGTGGTCTTGTTAACCAACCTCTTCACATCGCCATGTTTTGAGAAGTTCCAAGCTTACTCGGAACTAGATGCTACCCTAGACACCACTTGTTCCTCAAAAATGAGTCTCCTTTAGACTCTTTTCAGACTCGTTAAATATGAAAAGATTGTCGAGCAATTGGCCTTTCCAGCTCGTTAAAGTGATTGGAAGCGCTATCCCTCATGTATATTTTAATCTTTTTCAGACCCGAGGGATTATCTCACGAAAAAGTTCAAGCGCTTGTCTTTTTCAGCTCATTAAAGTGATCCGAAAAGTCATCCCTTTCATATTATTTTATCCTTTTTTAGGCCTAAGGGATTAATTCACAAAAAAGAACTGTTGGAGTTTCCTTTTCGTCTCGATGAAACCCGTCATGATGCAGCATTGGCTAATGAAGCACATAAGAAATGTGTCAACGCAAAATTTGACAAAAATGTCAAGCCTCGTGTCTTCTTAGAAGGTGACCTAGTCTTGCTTTATGACTAGGACTCTGAAAAATTAGCAGCAGGTAAATTCGATTAGGACTCTGACAAATTAGGAGCAGGTTAATTCCCATATGGTTACAAAAGAATCTCCTTTTCACCATGCTGGGGGCATGCAACCCTTTTTCACTTTCATTTTTTTAGCTTTTTTTTTCTAGCTTTTTTTAGCTTTGTCTTTTCTAGCTTTTCCAATCACTTTAACGAGCCAAAAAGACAAGCGCTCGAACTTTCTCGTAGCATAATCCCTTAGGTCCAAAAAATATTAAAATATACAGGGTGGATGGCACTTCCAATCACTTTAATGAGCTAGAAATGCTAATTGATCGACAATATTTTCATATTTAATGAGTCTGAAAAAAGTTTAAAGGAGACTCGTTTTTTAGGAACGAGTGGTGTTTAGGGTAGCAACTGGTTTCAAGTAAGGTTGGAACTTCTCAAAACATGGTGATGTGAAGAGGTTGGCTAACAAAACCAATTGTCATAGTTGTTCCTCAAAAAGGGTAAACAATCAAGTGGAAGCTTATGATCGGCCAAAAGAATGGAGGTGATGGGAGGAACAAAACCAAGGCTCAAAAGGCTGATAGCATGGCAATCACAAAGGTTATTTACTGAAGGTGGGTTCATTTTTTAATGAGCTTCAACCGTGGGGAACCATGCTCTTGTATTGTTGGTGTGAACTTGCTATTTCATGAGGTGAAGAGGGCTTTGATGCTGAGAGGATGATGATGGATTAGACAACTTGGTTGTAATTCTCCCTTTTATTTAATAAAGTTCTTCGATTTTTCTTCCATATAACTGTGCAATTGTGAATGTTATTATTTATGAATGCCATTGTATGTTCACTTCAAGCTTGTAAAAACAATGAAACCCACATTGAGCATGGTTCCCCATAGTTCAAACTCGTTAAAATGAACCCACCTTCGGTAAATAACCTTTGTGATTGCCATGCTATCAGCCTTTTGAGCCTTGGTTGTGTTCCTCCCATCACCTCCATTCTTTTGGCCAATCATACGCTTCCACTTGATTTTTTACCCCTTTTTGAGGAACAGCTGCGATGAGTGGCCTTGTTAACCAACCTCTTCACGTCGCCATGTTTTGAGAAGTTCCAAGCTTACGTGGAACTAGTTTCTACCCTAGACACCACTCGTTCCTCAAAAACGAGTCTCCTTTAAAATATTTTTAGACTTGTTAAATATGAAAATATTTTCGAGAAATTCACCTTTCCAGCTCAGTAAAGTGATTGGAAGTGCCATCCCTCATGTATGTTTTAATATTTTTCGGACTTGAGGGATTATCTCATGAAAGCGTTCGAGCACTTGTCTTTTTCGGCTCGTTAAAGTGATTGAAAAAGTCATCCCTTTCATATTATTTCATCCTTTTTCGGGCCTAAGGGATTAATTCACGAAAAAGAACTGCTAGAGTTTCCTTTTCGTCCCTTTTTAAACTCTCTAAAAATGAAAAGGATTGAGTTTTCTTTGTCATTAAACTGGTTAAAACAATAGGGACAAACTTGTCCATCTAGACAAGAATGAGTTTCACTACCACTAGATTTGTTAAAACATAGCGACAGATTTGCCTGAAGGGAAAATTATAAAACAAGCATATGTTATCCTCCTCAAGCTTGAAAAAAAATAAAGAGGTATTGGTCAGCAATGACTGGGGAAAAAGGGAACAAAACTTGAATAATTTTATGGTAGTAGGTCACTCATGAACATGACACTTTCAATCCGTCACCTTGATTGAATTGGGTTGGGTTATTCTGTTCACCGATCATTTCACGATTGGTATTCCCCACCATCCATCTGTTGGGGTTAACGCTACCAATCGATCTCAGTGTCGCTGATATGTTCAAGAGAAGTCATTCAATTGAGAAACCACCATCCCGTTAATGCCTCATCCACTACAATACCTTCACCCTCCATTTTTCATGATCGCCATTCCTGAACCTTGTTTCGTCAGATCGTTTTCACTTCTGGAAAATCATTTGCTTCATTTCATGTCGTAGATGTGGGATACATTAAGGCCCTCCTACAACGAGTCACTTCTTGTCAACATCAGCTCATTATCCAAGAAGTTGACTTAGAAACACCCCTTTCAGTACTTTGAAGCTTGCATGCCTCAATGGCAAGTTTCTCACTTCTGGCGACAGGTTGACATCAATGGCCTTTGACTGAAAGATTTTGCGTGGTGTTCAACATCGGATCATATATTCACACCATGTGAATTTTATTGTAGTACCTTGAGTGTCATTATCATTATCGGTGATTCCTCTCACGTCTGTTAACAGCTCACATTATTGGCTGGTAATCAGATGATTTCTTTCCATGTTCTACTTCAGAACATATCTTCACATGGATTGACTTGTACATCGAGCAAAGATTGAGCGAGTTTGAAGACCCCAGATCTAGTTTCATCCATCTGGGTTGCGATATATTCAGGGATATAAAGACATCAAATGTAAACAGAAGTTGCACATATGGTCATCCGAGCCAGGGATGATGACTCTACATTTGAAGAATCACCAGTCTGCATATGTAGATGACTATCTTTTCTATGTACATGAAATGAATTTATAAAGTTGAGAATGGGAATGCCTGCCTCAGCTAGATCATGAAAATTGTATTATGATGATGTATTTTATTGTATCTTATACAGATCACCTTCGAGTTCAAAACGTCGGATCCTCATGATAAAGCATTTCACCCGACATCAAGATTTACGACTTCATTCTTTACGGGGCAAATGTTATAGACATATTTGGGCACTTCAATGCCAATATTATATGTCAATAAACTAGGGCTTTTCAACCCCTAAAATTTTTGTTTCATACCCTAAAAGAACATGGTCAACTGATTACATCATTCTCCAAAAGTTCCACCTGAAAAACTATCCAGAATTGGCCTAAACTGGACCATACTAACTGCTCCACTGTCAGGGTGCGATGCATATTGACTTCTATACTAGCCAGGTGTGATGCATACTAATGAGGCCTTCTGTAGGGTGCGATGAGTGAGGATGGACAAATGTCTGAGACAGATTGATAAGTGGATGCTCATGGAATCTTCTAGAAACTTCTCCTATGATACTTGCCTCTCTGAACTCGCCCAGGGATGAGTAAGAGATCGAAGAAATCTCCAAGTGGAACCAAATGAAACAAGTGGAATGACACTAACCAAAAACCCAGAGATGACTCACACCCTTGCACACATCTATAAATGGATCCCTCATCTGAGAGATTTAGAGGCTGGAATTTTGTAATTTGCAAGGAAGCGCTGATAGTTTGTATTTGAGAAAGAGCATTGTATTGTTGGTGTGATCTTGCTATTTCATGAGGTGAAGAGGGCTTTGATGCTGGGAGGATGATGTTGGATCAGACGATTGGGTTGTAATTATCCCTTCTATTTAATAAAGTTATTCGATTTTTCTTCCATATAACTGTGCAATTGTGAATGTTATTATTTATGAGTGCCATTATATGTTCATTATATTTCTAATTCTGTAATGCTTATCATATAATAGATCAAGATGCTTTGATGGTTCTTTGTTACTTTATTTCTATAGGTACTCTCCAAGTGGGATAAGTACGGAGAGGAGTTGCAAGCTTTGTCAAGGGGGAGAGAGATCAAGTAAGGAGTTAAGCGGAAGATCCAGGTTGGTTCCTTTGTCTTTCTATTATCTATTATACATAGAAGAAATCCAATTTTCTTTGAACTATTGTTTCTAGGGTACCTGCCAAACCTAGAGGGCTAGCCGATTGAAAAGACGCTAGTTTTCCCAGAAACAGGTAGGCTGGGAGGTGACCGTTGGTGTCACTGTTCATGACAAGATGTCCAATTTAAGGCAACAAGGAGCGGGCAGCAGGCAATTAAGACACAAAGTTAGAACTAGATTTGGGACGATCTTCCACCAATCTTGCATTAATGAGCCGAATGAGCGGGAATGGTCAAATTTGAACTCAAAAAGGCCTATAAATCACAGGTGGCTCTCCACTGAATAACCCTCGGCATTTTAAGAATTGACTTGTTGTGCTATCAATTGGGTATGGACCTGACGAATTTGGAGGCTTTGAGAGCAAGTTTAGTGTTTGAAACATTGTCAAAGGAGACACATGATTTCCTGAACAGGATGATGTCAACAATTGAGGGAGCTGTGCAGATCCCTACGCTGTCGGTGGGGGATGCACTGGAAATTCCTAAATTTCCCCAGACGCTGAGGCCCAAAAAGGATCCACCGGCAGCAGGACTAGTCCGTATGTCTCTGAAAATCCGCGGTTTGGTAAACTATCTATGGAAGACAAGGGAAAGACTGTTAATCTTGATACATATGATGAGGAGGAGGATCCCCAAGCATTCGTAGAAGAAATCAAGGCGGATGAAGAAATGGAGGAAGACATTCATCTAGTGCACACTGTAGAAAAACTACCAAAGTATGTCCCTCCATGAAAATGGAGAGTAAAATTACCAAAATATTTGGATGTCATTAAGAGCGCACTCCAAACACCGCTCCTCCCAGATGGAATTCTGTTTGAAGGATTGGTTCTGGGTCACATGCCCACGATGAAATTTGAATATTGGGACCTCATGGATGGTGAAAGGTTCCTACATTTGGAAACTAGCCAACTCATGAAACAGAGCAAGGAGGGGCCAATTACAGTGCTAGAGCTGCAGAAATGGCTACGCAGTGTGGAGGAGGCCAGGCTACTCCAACTACTATGGATTCCACACTTTCACCGGGCACCAATCACGATATTTTTCATCAGGAAACTGCTTTGCCTGGTGCACGATGGGTACTTGTGGCTGCAGCAGCCTATTCCTATCACGACGGAGCTTATTCACAAGATTTCTTGGCTTCCCTGTACAGGAAGGGACCCCACAGAAATTGCAGGCAAAAGCAGAGATTTGGCGCTCGTAGAGGCCATGAAGAAGAAATACAAGTTGGAAAAGAAGCGGAGAGGTTATGTAATTAATAGATTTCAAGACAAAGTGGTGCATGTAGCCACCCAGTTGCTGGCTAGGAAGGTGATGAGAAAATGCTGCGACCAAGGAAAATTTTAAGGATGGAAAATTTTCTTGAAGTTTAAAACATTGGCGAATCTCACTAATCCCTAATATGCAAATTATAAATGTTTATTGATATATTTGTAAAATTAATCAAATTTATAATTATTTTATATATAGTCTCTCTATAATGTTGGCGATTTTTAAGGTAAAATAATTTTATATTCTAAAATTTGGGCGAATCGTCTTTTATAAAATTGGAAATTGGCGAATGTTTTTTGTGGAGAAATCATGGAAAATTAGCCCACTGGGCGAACATTAGCCCCTAAAATTTTCCATGGCTGCGACAATGAGGTACCAGTGACGGTGGTCGCGCTGGCCGAACAATGCATAGAGGGGGTACAATTTGATTGGGTGCAGTTACTCTGCAAAGAGCTTCTGACGAACTGCAGGGAGGCCCAGGAGTAGGGTAAGACCTTCCACTACGCGTGGTTTCTCTTATCCATCCTATTGATTGTAGGGGAATTTCCTGAGGACAGTCTGTTTCCTCCTCTTGAACAGGACTTGCTAGAGGCAGCAAAATATGCGTTGCTCTGGGTGATAAAGGATGACACGTGAATCTGTGAGACCAAGATCTTCTGGATACTCATGGAGGCAAGTGTCAGGATGTGGATCAACAAAAGTTCGGGCCTATCCCCCACAGTGCACGACAGTCTATGGAGCTTTACATACTTTAAGGCAGATATGCACAATGTGTATATAAAGGCGCAGAAGGATTCAGAGCAGAATTGGACCAAACTCCTATTCATTGCAATTGATGACACTGTTTTCGCGGTGATCGACTCATGGCCACCCGAGTGGCGCGCCCCGATATGGCGGCGTGCGATGAGACAACAATACAAAAACAAAAGGATGCCACCAAGCTACTGGCGCAACAGAAGCGCAATGAGAAGTTGGCCGAGGAGGTAAGGGCTTCTGGTGAGGTTGAGAAGGTTGCCGTCGAGCAGACCAAGGCTGCCGAAAAAGTAGCAGCAGCATCGGCAACTAGGGCCACCACAACCTAGGAGGAAAGAGGCAAAAACTTGACCACATGATAGGGGACAGATGACACGACGGAAGGCGCGAACCTAATCACGACATATACAAAACTGAAACAGTCACATGGTATGGAACGAACAGGGCCATAGAAGAAGACCAAAGCTTCCAAACTGGATGGTGAACCTATTACGTTGACAGAGGGTGACCTATACAACATCGGTGACACAGTTCATGAGGTCATAAGGGAAGCGCTCCAGGAAGTAATGATGGAGAAGCATAATGTGTTGGGGGGCCTCAAGGCGTAGCTACAGTAACTTCAGGTATGACCCCCACAGGAAGGAATGGTCACCGTCTATGGTGTCACAAGTACATCAGCAATGGAGTAGTTGTTGTGGGCCAAAATGACTAACACCGTCACACTGCCAGAAGAAGCACTGATAGTGGACAGCATGGAGGACAGAGCCGTGGTAGGCTGGATCAAGGGACTTGGCCTAAACTTGGCTTCCCTTCTACGGGTATATTATACCATCTACAAGATGGAGCGACAGAAAAACTTCACGCTAGAGAAGGATGCGCAGTGCAAATGCTCAGTGAACAGCGAATCAACATCAAGCAGCTTAGCCTACAATGTGATGAAGCATTGGCGCATAATCAGTAGTTGGAGAAGATAGTAGAGGAAGCATGTAGCCATGCCCCAGAGCTAGAAATTGCGACAGACCTACCAATAGGAGTGCGGATTCTAAAATTGGCCAGTGGATTCCATGAGGCAAAGGAGGAATCAATGAGGATCTAGCTGGACCTCAATGTTTAGATTGTTGAACTACGATTAAAGGTGTAGTCATCCACGCCCCTGGAAGTTTGGGAATAGTGCACTGACGTTATCCAAAAGGGGCTGGAGGAAATAGGACAGGCAGTACATACCTATACAACAATGTTGAAAGAATCCTTCGCGGTCCTCACTTCCTTACAGGAGGACCCCGAAATACAACGCTCGGGAACAAAGGCCCAGGAGCTTCAAATACAATATGATAGTGTGCGCAAGATGGAGCAGACAGTGGTCCTGACCCATTGCCTTGTGAAGCTATAGCAAGCAAAGGCATTGAAAGAATAAGTGGATGCCACACACTAAAAAGAGGTAGTACTTAAAGCACACATCCAACCTTGGATTGATGAGGCCTTCCTCATCACGGCTGACATCAAAGGAAAAATTGCACAGATGAAAGAAATTCATGCTTAAGATAGGGATTTGACTCTGGTAGTGAGCATTCAACCGAGTGAGTGGAGCAGATCCAACAGATGGCAAAGCAGTGCACTATGGACCTTCATGCAGCCCAAACACAGTTGCAAGGGCTCCGTGCCAGGATCACCGCACAGTAACTCGGGACGAGTCACGATGATTGTGTTGGGGGCCTGTTGGGCAGCGGATCCCCCCATAACATTTTTTTGGGGCTTAAAGCCTAATTTTTGGTCATTGTAATGTAAAGACTCTGCGAAGTATGAACGTGAAGCGCAAAAGTCTAGGATGAGTCATAGGGTTGTCTGCCCTAAGAATCGTAAAATAATGTAAAGTTGTGTTGGCCTACCCATGGTCCGCGGACTGTGGGATTGTATAAATAGAGTGAGGCTCTAATTGTAAAGATAGTTTTTGAGTAAGCAAGTAATAAATAGATGTGAAGGCATGGTTAGAGCATAGAGTGAAAGGTGAAGTGTATTGGGTCATAGTAGTAGCAATTGGCTCTGCAGCTGAGTGCGAGAGGCCTAATAGAGTCCATAGCTAAGTGCGCAGACCCCTGTAGCTGAGTGTGCAGGGCGGAGTCAGGTTTGTATTGAACTGAACTTGAAAAGGATTATTAATAAAGATAAGTTTGATTCGGCATATTGTGCATCTATTTCGTGGATCTGTATTTTGATGTTATGCATTACTTTACTCTGTTCTTTACTATGCACAAGTGATAATTATGTATATGAATGATTATATGTAAATTTAATCTAAGTAATTGACTAATGGAGACTAATTAAGGAAGATTTGCGTAAATAACCTAGGTTGCACTACGACTAGAACTATGCGAAGACAATATCACAGGGTGTGGGGCACTCGTAGGTGCGTGTAGCACAGTAAGTGCGAAGGTTGGACCACATACCAATTACCACATATCAGACATCCCTAGGGTGTAGAAACCTGGTTCCAGTGCCCTCCCATACTACTTCGGGTGAGACCTCAGTTCGCACCCCATGGACTATTGTTGAAAGGGCCAGTAGCACCGAGATTTGCTTGGCTAAATCACTTCCAAACCTGGGTCAGGCCCCACTAAGCCAACATAAGGTCTTACTTTGAGGTAGTTGATTTTCCATTTGATCAAAATATGTGATGATAATATTCAAGGATTTCTTGGTTAGGAGGTATTATCTGGGTGGATGGAATATTCAAAATTTCAAGGGGTTTTATTGCACTACTTAGATCTATGATGTTAGGCACTTCTTTTTTAGCTAGGGTCATAGGAGATCCTAATTCAAATCAATATGGGTTTGCTTTAGCAACTCCACTATTTTCTCCCTCTCCTTCTTTCAAATTACACAACCTTCCCTCTTGTGAAGGACTAGAGTGTAGATTACTTGTATTTTAAAAACTTTGCTTAGATCCTTCGTTGTTTCTAAGGATCTTTGTATAATATGCAGTTGATGATTTGTTGCTTGAGGGACCAAAGTAGATCCCTTTGCAGATACTTTCTGGGGTCTTACTGACACCTATAAAGGTCCATCTCCCAAGGGTCGTCGATCCCTGGGCTTAGTGTTACTGGGAAAAGTGTCTATTTAGAACTGCTCTATCCCACTAAGGTGTGACAGCTTCCTTAGAAACAAACAGAGAAAAACTACTTTTGTATTTCCTTTATGAACTATAGATAGAGAGGAATATAAAGAACCAACCTGTGTCTTGCGCTAATCCTTTGATCCAATCCCTCTCTTCTTTGACAGCTTCCAGCTACCTGCTCCCTTACTTGCCCAGCTTCACCAAGTACCTGTAAGATCACAGAAGAAGAACACTATACAAAGACATGCATCTATATTCATAAACAACTTAGGATCAGATTTAAGTTAACCATACAAATGTAACAAGCATCAATGATACAAAAGCATGGATGAAAAGCTCAAATAGTTTCTATTGATAAACAAGAAAATATCCAGGAGGAGTTACAACCGATGGTTCCTGACCCAGGATCAACCTCCCAGCAAAGAAGCCCATCTTCACCTCCAACAAAGCATAGATCACCCAATACTCTGATGTTTGTCTCAAAACCAACAACAATTCCTTACAATGTGCAAAATTCCAGCCTCTGGATCTCTGAGATGAGGGATCCATATATAGATATGTGTAAGGAGGATGAGTCAGCTTGTGATTTGATTAGTGTCTTCTCTCTGTCAGTTCTTTCTTCCACTTGGAGACTGAAGGCCTCTTACTCATCCTTGGTCAAATTCAGTGAGGCAAGTGTCACAGGAGAAGATTTTGGAAGCTTCCATTGTCTCTCCACCTCGTGGAATGACACTGCCATTTGTCATTTCTCACCCAACGCACCCTCACAGTGTATTTAGGTGCATTGCAACGCACCTAGCCAATGTATTTAGGTGCAATGCAACGCACCTAGCCAGTGGAGTAGCTGAAATGATCCTATTTTGACTTATTCTGAGCAGTTTCTGGTGGAGAACTTCTGGGAGAAGCTGTAATCTATTGACCGTGTTCCTTTAGGGGTCAGAAAAACACTTTTAGGGACTTAGTAGCCCTTGGTTTATGGACATTTCATGTAAGGCACAAAAATTTCTATAACAGTTGCCCCCCTAAAGTATGAGGCTGTTAACCTTTTGGTGTCGGTGAAATGCTTTATTATGAGGATCCGAAGTTCTTTCAATGCTGGGAGGAGACCTGTAATAAGATACAATACAATACATTATCTTCATACTGTTTTTCATGATCTAGCTGAGGCAGGCATTCCCATGCTCAGCTTTATAAATTCATTTTCATGTACATAGTACAGACAATCGTCTGAGTGTAGAATGATGATTCTGATAGAGCCATCATCCTTTTGGTAGGATGATTATCTGTGCTGCAATGTTGTACATTTAATGTATTTATTTCCCTGGATATATATCGCAGCCCGGATGGATGAAACTATACCCGGGGTCTTCAATCTCGTCCGATCTTCACTCGAAGTACAAGTCGATCCATGTGAGAAATGTTCTGAAGTCGAACATGGAAAGACATCGCTTGATTACCAGTCAATGATGTAAATTGTTAACAAGTGTGAGAGGAATCACCGATAATGATAATGATCCTCAAGGTACTGCAGTACAATTCACGTGGTGTGAATAAAGGACTTGGCGTTGAACACCACGCAAAATCTCTCGGTCGAAGGTCATTGATGCAAACTTGTCGCCGAAAGTGAGAAACTTGCCATTGAGGTATGCAAACTTCAAAGTACTGAATGAGGTGTTCCTAGACCAACTTCTTGGATAATGAGCTGATGTCGACAAGAAGTGATCTGTCAAAGGAGGGCCTTAATGAATCCCACATCAATGACATGGAACGGAGCAAATGATTTTGATGGAGGTGAAAATGATCTGATGATATACGGTTCAGGGTGGCGGTCATGAAAAAATGGAGTATAATGTATGGTAGTGGGTGAGACACAGGTGGCTTCTCTGTATGACTTCTCTTGAACATGTCGACGACACTGATGTGATGGATTGGTAGCATTAACCCCAAATGTGGATGGTATGGTGTGACCATGGCGATGTGACCGGTGAATGAAACAACCCAACCCGACTCGGACACGGAGTGGAAGTGTCATGTTCAAGAGCGACTTGCTACCAATAAAGATTCTTTGAGTTTTCTTCCCAATTTTTCCCCAATCATTGCTGACTAGTACCTCTTTATTTTTTTCAAGCTTGAGGAGGATAACATATGCTTGTTCTATAATTTTCCCTTCGGGAAAACCCATCGCTATGTTTTAACGAACCTAGCGATAGTGAAACTCGTTCTCGTCTAAAGACAAGTTTGTTGCTATTAATCTTTTTAACGAGTTTAACGACAAAGATAACTCGGTCCTTTTCAATTTTAGAGAGTCTGAAAAGGTATGTAAAGGTAACTCCAAAATTCCTTTTTCGTCATCTAATCCCTTAAGTCCGAAAAAGTATAAAACAATACAGAAGGGATGAATTTTCGATAGTTTTAACGAGCCGAACAAAACAAGTGCTCGATCTTTTTGTGCAATAATCCCTCAGGTCCAAAAAGATTAAAATCTAGATGAGGGATAGCACTTCCTATCCCTTTAACGAGCTGGAAGGCCAAGGACTCGACAATCTTTTCATATTTTACGAGTCAGTTGAAAAGATCTTAAAGAAGACTCGTCTTTTGAGGAACGAGTGATAAAACGGGTAGCAGCTGATTCCAGGTAAGGTTTGGAATTTTCCAATCACGACAGTGTCACAAGGATGGCTAGTGAAATCACTCTTCACAGTTGTTCCTCAAAATGGTTAAACAACCAAGTGGAGGTGAATGATCGACCAATGAAAAAGTGGAGGTGACGGTGCAAACACAACCAAGGCTTTCATGGCTGAAGTACTACATTCACGGTGGTTATTTACCGGGGAATAGTTCATTTTTTAATGAGCTTAAACGCGGGTGGAAACATTTGCTCATGTCTTATGTTTATTTTTTAACGAGCTTGAACTATGTGCTAAACTGCTTGATTAATCCAGTCGTATGATAAGAATGTCTCATATAAAAACGACAACTTTTAGAGTTTTGCCCCACATCCTTTCTTTATGCAAGTTAGGAAACGACTAATCCAAAAAAATAGATAAATAATCGCTCTTTGCTCGCACTCCAAAAGGTTTTCATGCCCCCAGGTATAAAACAGAGTTTCAAGGTTACCTCTGCTTCTCTCCGCCAAAAAAATTGTTTTACCGAGAGAGGCCTACCTCTTACAGGTTACCAAAGATTGTTCTATTCACAACGCAAACAAAACATTTCTCCGGCGATGTCTACCGAAATAGACAAAGGTGAGACAATCCACTCACATAACTTTGACAAGAGAATCTTGTTCTAGAATAACCCCCTCTTCCAATTACAGACGGGAGTATAGACTAGTCATATTCTCTCGCGGAAACCTACCCTATACCCGGAGTTTTCCTGCCGAAGCAGACCAGGGTGCATGCCCCCTGGGTTTTAGTCATATCCTTCCGAATTACTCGCGCTCATCGGGAGGACGGACTGGAGATTGAGACATTTCTTGCGTGAAAAGACCATTCAGGGATGGTATATGACTATTTGCTCTGTATGATCCGGGAAATGAAAGCTCGTCCACGAGCTTGACCACTCTTCCTTCGTGCGGAAAACACATTACTCTAAAGAGTGAGGAGACAATTGCTCCCATGCAATAAATATAGTCTCGTCTAAGGAGTAGATTGTAATCCAGGGGTCCTTGAACTACCATCACGTTCATGCGAACGGTTTTCCCTCTCAATGTTATGGGCACATCGGGAAGGATCCCTAACGGTCGACCGGTTCCTTTATCAAAGCCTGTCAGATTTCTCATCTCAGGCAAAAGCGATGGCGAACCAAGCGCTTTCCAAGTAGTTGAGGAAAGGATATCACAGAAGCCCCTTCATCTATGATGGTACCAGCCATAACCATTCTATATATTTGAACAATAATTCGGAATGGTACACTAGCTAGTAAACGGGGTCTGCCTAGTTGATTCCAGTCGAAGGAGACAACTAGGTTGCTTGGAGGTGGGACCGAATAAACGGCCGGGTACGACTCTGACAAACTTCCTTCCTGTGGTAAAGGAATGGGTAAATTGCCCCCATGTTCGTTGGAGTCTGTGCTTATGAAAAGAATTTGGACGGTGTCATCCTTGTTCTCTTCAGTGATTGTATCATCTGAAGATGGAAGTTCTGAAGGCAAAACCGGGTCAACTGCCACCTCGACCTTTTGACTTTCGTCTGGTGTGGATTCAGATGGTTCATCTTCAATGACAGATGCTTCGGCCAACCACCTGAGCAGGTCAGCCGGATTTTCGACTAGTGACGGACTCGGCAAGAGTTTTTTATATCCAGGAGGAAGTCGTAACGGTGAAACCAGACGATCATCCAAAACTCTTTTAGCTTCGTCTAAGAAGGGAGAACGGTGAATGGCATGATCGCCTTCACACAGTTTACAAGGAAATCTATATTTTCCTTTTTGTCCTGGGGCTTCACTTTCATTAGTCGACAGTGTGTTTTCAACATGATCATCAGAGGTTGACGACACCGGGTTGTGCAAACGAGGAGACCAATCCCTTAAGATCTGAGGGATGCAAGGAAAATCTCTGTGAAAGTGGTCTCCTTTGCAAATGACACATGGCGATTTAGGCCTGGTCGGTGCAATGTGTGGATTTTTGTTAGACGACACTCGTTTTCCCCCATTCGCCTTTGGCTCCTTCTTCTTCTTCTCTTTCTTCTTCTTTTCCTTCTTCTCCTTAGGAACTTGACTTTTGGCTTTACCAGCCCCATCAAGTGAAGAGGAAGGAGGAGATGCAGAATTAGAGGAAGTAGAAGGTTGGTGGGAAACTCTGGACTCGTCTAATTGCTGATTCGATTGTTCAGGAATAGTGGTGTTCTGAATGATAGAGGTTGAGAAGAGCCATACAGGCAAACCAATTGTCAGCCCTGGAAGCAACAATGTGGCCATATGGGGCGCACCAAAATCTCCCCAAGAGGAGAAGGGACTAGGATTTCCTCCAAGGGGAATTCCTTGGTTGGTAGACTCCATTTTCTCAACCCAAGATCAACGTAGGAAAGGGTAATGAATATTCCGTTTAAAATAAATTTTTTATACGCTTTGACACAAATTGTTTTTTCAGTTTTTAAGAGTCGAGAAAAAACAAAAGATGACTCTAGTCTCCTTCGATTTTTAATGAGCCTGAAGTGACAAGTGCTCAGATGGACCTTTTCCGTTAAGGAGTCTGAAAAGGAACGAAAGGGACTGCTCTGGAGGTCTAGGTAGATGGAGTACCAAACCAATTGCAAAACTACAGAACACTTTTTACGGTACGACAGTCAATCTTCCTGAATGTTGTGTTCAGTGCATTGCGATCGATAGGGCGGCAGACACGGCTTCCTATGGATAAAGGATTTAAGTCTATAGGGGTCTCCGAAAATATACTCGATGGTACGTGGGAGAAAAAGTACGTACTGACACTTATCATCTCAAAGTGGAGGAATCACCCAACCATCAGTGAGGACAACAGTTACCAGGCTTTACGACGCCGGAATACGTCTCTAGCCTAGACCTCTAAATGTTGTGCGTTAAGTTCCCAAGCGTTGTTAGATTCATTGAATTTATTTTAAGTTGATCTTTCTTATGAAATTTGCCTTTTGGGTTCACCACGAGATGTAGATGCAATTCCTAAAATGCAATCTAAAGATGATAAACAAACTTTTATCTCTTTTGTGCAATGAAAATCCTAGCTACTAGAGGAAAAGAAAGACACAATCTTTTCACAAAGAGCAAAGAGCACACTGTAAATGCACTTTCCTAAATCAAGCCAAACAGACTGTCTATATGCAAATGCACATGCATGTATTTGTTTTCAACTTTCTTAGTATTGATGCTAAAAAGAAAGTTGATGTACAAATTTGAATTTGCTTTCAAGCGACAAACACAAACAAGCTTCTTTTCGAAATCAAAAGATAGAGATGATTACGACACCTTGCGATTTTGAAATGAACACTTGTACTTGACACTAGAAAATCACAAATTCAGACCAAAGGCAATAGTAAAAGTATAATCGACCATCAACAGCAATCAAACTTTCTCCTATGATCTAAATCGACACTTGCGACAGATATAATTCAAAGGACGATAGTACACTATTCTACTTTTGCAATGGAAAACTGTAAACAACTCAACAAACACACAAAAACATCTACAGTTATTTTGTACAAAGGAGGCGGAATAACAGCAAGGAAAAGGGGTTTTAAACAGACATATACTGATCACGGGCAGCAAAATTCAGAGACAGAACTGGAAAGAATGAAGCACAAGAACCACAGCTACACAGGGCTAGTCTAATCAGCGCACCTGTAACACAGAGAAACTGCAATGAAGCACAGGTTTCCCTTTCGGGAAGTGCGCTGAAATTTAGAATCTCTTAATAGTACCTGCGCTGGGCCAGAAACGAGAATCTGTCCGGGTTCTGGGTCACAGTTTGCAGTTCAGTATTTGGTTTTTGGCCGAGTAAAAGCAATCAGTAATGCACAATCAGGGGTAGATCTAAGGAGGGTCTAAGAGCTATCACAAGGGCAATCAGATAGTTTGTGAATCAGCTGTTCAAGTCATAAACAGATCCAGTGAATGGATTGAAGCAGCAGATGTCTACTTTGCATTTGTTATGGAAAATGCAGTTCGAATGCTACTTATAAGTTTATGAAACAAACAACAAAGAGATACACAAACAAACTAATTAGACATTCTCCCCAGCGGAGTCGCCATTTTGTTACCGGGAAAAGTGTCTATATAGAACTGCTCTATCTCACTAAGGTGTGATAGCTGCCTTAGAAACAAACAGAGAAAAACTACTTTTGTATTTCCTTTATGAACTATAGATAGAGAGGAATAGAAAGAACCAACCTGTGTCTTGCGCTAATCCTTTGATCCAATCCCTCTCTTCTTTGACAGCTTCCAGCTACCTGCTCCCTTACTTGCCCAGCTTCACCAAGTACCTGTAAGATCACAGAAGAAGAACACTATACAAAGACATGGATCTATATTCATAAACAACTTAGGATCAGATTTAAGTTAACCATACAAATGTAACAAGCATCAATGATACAAAAGCATGGAGGAAAAACTCAAATAGTTTCTATTGATAAACAAGAAAAGATCCAAGAGGAGTTACAACCGATGGTTCCTGACCCAGCATCAACCTCCCAGAAAAGAAGCCCCTCTTCACCTCCAACAAAGCATAGATCACCTAATACTCTGATGTTTGTCTCAAAACCAATAGCAATTCCTTACAATGTGCAAAATTCCAGCCTCTGGATCTCTGGGATGAGGGATCCATATATAGATATGTGTAAGGAGGATGAGTCAGCTTGTGATTTTATTAGTGTCTTCTCTCTGTCAGTTCTTGCTTCCACTTGGAGACTGAAGGCCTCTTACTCATCCTTGGTCGAATTCAGTGAGGCAAGTGTCACAGGAGAAGATTCTGGAAGCTTCCATTGTCTCTCCACCTCGCGGAATGACACTGCCATTTGTCATTTCTCGCCCAACGCACCCTCACAGTGTATTTAGGTGCATTGCACCGCACCTATCGAGTGTATTTAGGTGCAATGCAATGCACCTAGCCAGTGGATCAGCTGAAATGATCCTGTTTTGACTTATTTTGAGCAGTTTCTGGTGGAGAACTTCTGGGAGAAGCTGTAATCTGTTGACCTTGTTCCTTTAGGGGTTAGAACAACACTTTTAGGGACTTAGGAGCCCTTGGTTTATGGACATTTCATGTAAGGAAAAAAAATGTCTATAACACTTAGGTCCCTATACTACTAGTGTAACCCCTTATTGTTATTAGTACAACTCCCTTATTATATTGTTGTTCCCATGTAGTCCCCATATTGTTATTATTGTGCCCTTACATTATTACTGTTATGTCGACTCTAATTATATTATGACCCCTTAGACTCCTATATATAGAAAGGAGGCCTTGTCATTTGTATCATCCAAGAATTATTCATTTGTGTAATGTAAAGGAGGTTTCCCCCTCAAAGAGGCTTATTTCTAAGTCGTTGATCTTTCTTTTCTATCTTTTTGTCAGATGGTTTCATAACATTTGGTATCAAAAATTTGGATTCTAGGGTTTCGCTTCTCCAAATAGGTCATCGTGGAATTTTCGCTATAACTTTTTTATGCGACGTTTTAGAAGTGAAAAAAAAAACCATTTGATACAAAATCGTGCTAAACCTCGTGTCCAAATTTCAGATCTTGTCTCGCTACATTTTTTGAGATCTGATCTGAGGAAGTTAGGGCTTTTGCAAGCTCCAAAATTTCATCTAAAACAGGTCATCATGGAATTTTCCCTATACTATTTTGCGAGGAAGTTTCAAAAGCTAAACAAAAAGCAAATTTGAGAAGAAATCTGTCTAAACATCGGGTCTGAATTTCAGATCTTGGCTTGGTCTATTTTCGGATATATGATTTGAGGAAGTTAGGGTTTTTGCAAACTCCCGAATTACATCCTAAACAGGTGACCTTGGGAAAATCATCATAAATTTCTCTCTGAGCACCAAATTGAAATTTTGTAAGAAGTTACATGAAGAGGACGGAATATATTTTGTGTAAGTATAATTTTCAGAACCTAAGGTTGAAACAATAACAAGTGGCATGTAGTACAAGTTCACTCTAATGAACTAGTCTATAATTAGGTCATCATAGGAGATTGGGAATAAATCTTTCTTCAGGAATCCAATTGTGATCAGACTTGCAGAGTTAGAAAGTGGACTTAGAGGGCTATTATAGGCCGAAATTTCGGAACTTAAAGATCCGAAATTATAGAGTTACATTCGTTTCAAGATTGAGCTCCTAAAATCAAGAAAAAGTGATATGAGGAAGTTTGATGGCAAGGATTCGGTAAATTGGATACAACAGATGGAGAAATATTTTAATCTACATGGTGTACCGTTGTTACAAAAGGTACGTATTACATCTAATTATTTAGAACCGAATCAATTTTTATGGTATAAATGGATTTTTTCTCGTAAACCACTTGTCATGTGGTCAATTTTCATGAAGGAAATGATAGCACATTATGAGGATACCAAGAGAAACACCTTCTTTAGCCAATTGATAAATCTCAAATAAAAGGGTTCAATGGTAGAGCATATTCAGGACTTTCAAAAATTGAATATAAGGGTAAATGATTTTCTAGAGAAGCAAAAGATAAATAGTTCTATCTATGCCATGGAAGCTGATATCAATGGTTTGAAAGCATATTGGAAGAAAGAAATCGAAGATTTGAAGAAAGACATGGAAGGTTTGAAGGAAGGTCGGAAAAAGTTGCTACAAGAAAGGCCTCCTAATGAAAAGGATCAAGAAACATCAAAAGAAGAGGATATACATTGGGAACCAACCCTAGAGAAAAAAAAAATGAATCGAACCATATCTTGTATTGCAATGATAGGAATTACCACTCCTCAAACTCTCACGATAGAAGGACATATCAAGAAGAAGAAGGTTCAAGCAGTGAAATATTAGGAAGAAAAGTATCAAGAAACATCAAAAGAAAAGGATACTCACCAGGAACCAACCCCAGAGAAAGAAGAAATGAATCTGACCATATCTTGTAATGCATTGGCCGGAATTACCACTCCTAAAACTATAAAGATAGAAGGACATGTCAAGAAGAAAAAGGTAATAGTGTTGATTGATTCGGGTAGTACCCATAATTTTATTAATTGTAAGATATTCAAGGAATTGAATTGCTTCCTATATCCAGCACCAGAGTTTCAAGTGACAATTGTAAGTGGAGGAACCATAAATTTCTCTGGAAAGTGCCATAATATCAAGCTATCCATGGGAGAATATGTATTGAATAGCCAAATGGTTTCCGTTCCAATGGGTGGTACTGATGTTGTACTAGGAGTCCAATGGCTACAATCCTTGGGTACAATAGCTTTAAATTTTCAAGAACTTTTCATGAAATTTTCTTCAGAAGGAAAGGAAATTGAATTAAGGGGTATCACAAGGAAACTAGAAAAGATAATCATCTCTAATAGAATGACAAAGCTTCTAAAGAAATAACGATGAGGCGTAATTTCACAATTATGTTCGCTAATGGTTCCCACATTGAAATCATCTATTTCTGCAGATCTCCAAAAAGTATTGGACAATCATTCCAAGGTATTTGAGACTCCCAAAGGTATCCCACGTATTCGTGATCATGATCATGTTATTCATTTTATTCCAGGAAGTGTTCCTCCAAACATCAGGCCTTATAGATATCCATATGCCCAAAGGAGTTAAATTGAACATATGGTTGCAAAAATGGTAGAGGTTGGTATAATTAACTGACCAAATTTGATAAACAAATCAAGGGATGAATGAAATAATGGCGAAGCAGGGTGGGAAATCATTGAAAAGTTGCCGAAGATCCCAGTTCCAACAATATTGCCAGAATTTGACAAGGAAGGAAAAATCATACTAGAACTTGAAGCATTCACAGAACCAAGAAGTCGATAGCTACGAAATCGATCAATTTCAAAGAATCTCATCAAGTGGAAGAACTTACCTATTGAAGATTCCACATGGAAGGATGAGAATTTTATACAGAAGCATCAATAACTACTCAAGCGTTGAGGACAACACTTTTTGAAGAAGAGGGGCATGTTAGGTCCCTATACTACTAGTGTAACCCCTTATTGTTATTAGTACAACACCCTTATTATATTTTTGTGCTCATGTAGTCCCAACATTGTTATTATTGTGCCCCATAGAAGCCCACTATTTTTATTATTATTCCCTTAAATAATTATTGTTATGTCGACTCTGATTATATTATGACCCCTTAGACTCCTATATATAGAAAGTAGGTCTTGTCATTTTTATCTTCCAAGAATTGTTCATTTGTGTAATGTAAAGGAGGTTACCCCCTCAAAGAGGTTTATTTCTAAGGTGTCGATCTTTATTTTCTATATTTTTGTGAGTTGGTTTCATAACGTTGGTGGTTTTCGGTACTGATTTTTGATCTGTTGGTGTCTTTCTTCTCCTATTCATTCATACCTACATAACCTCTGCATATCTACTGAGAGTGGGCACTAAGAATAAGCTTTTTTCTTGCTATGTACACAGGTTATTACCTCCCATTTCTAATACCCAATTCTCTTCAGAGATACAAATTAAATATTATCTTGACTACCTCCCTGACAACGACGCCAAAATGTTGGTGCACTAAGATGACTTTATAAATCAATCTTAATCCTACATTAATATGTCAACCTGGGATTCGTCTTTCTATTTCAAGGTTGTAAGCATTGTTTGTGTGATAACTATCAGAGATTGGGATGCATATAATTAATCCTAAATCCTAACTAATCATTGCAAAATAAACAATTGCTCAACATCTCATTGCCTCTAGAAATTCAAATGCAAAACAAATATTATTCTATGGTTCGAAATTGAAAAGATAGATCAATTGCAAACTACTTCAGACAAAGACCTTAATCTAATATTCCAAATTCAAAAAGGAAATAAAACTGATTAATCGAATCCACACGTATTAAAGGAAACTACTCAAATCATGGTAATCTCGAGGAGCATCCAAAGCTAGAAGTAACTGTAGAAAGCATATACAGAGAGGTAACAACAATCCTATACAAAACTCACTTTTCTGTAAATTATAAAATCATATTAACCTAGATATAAAACTTAATCTAACCCAACCTGTAGAAGGGAGAACAATATAAATCTTAACAATAAAGAATAATCAACATAATACAAATGAGAAGTAGATCTTTTAGTGACTCGGCCCAAAGCCTCTAGAATGAACTACTATAAAGGCTCAATACACTAATTTAATGTGAAACTCCAAGTTTTTCATTAGCTATAAAAAATAAATTACAATATCACTACAACCCTTAAGATTGAATCTGCATTCATGGTCTTGTTGGAAATTAACAATGATTACAAAAGTTGCTATTTTTTTTCATCTACTAGCATTATATATTCTCTATAAAATGCTAGCAAAATCAGAGCTTATCCTGAGGATTGCTTGGTTGAATAATCAGATTCTCCACATCAATTGATTGTTTTTTCTTTTTTCTTTAGCTTGGCCCACGCAACTGGAATAACAACATCTTCCTTCCTTGGTGTTGTTGTCTTATTAAAAGGAAGAACAGTTGTCCAATCTAGTCATCCTGTGCATAAACAAGCGAAAGCTTAAGCTTTTAATGCTAAAATCATGTAGCTTGTTCAACACTACTTTTTATTTTTTTTTCATAGTCTTACCTCGAGAATATGTTCAAGACGAGAGGTAATTCAGGGAAACCATATGATTAATCAAATAAATGAGGAGGAAAAACATACATTTTCCACGACCCAACATCATCCACAACTTATTACTTTTTCTTAACACCGAACAGTTATAAAAAAAACTCGACTAACCTATCCATTGTATTGATATCGTTAGGGAGGAGAGTCCCGAACCATTTCTGAACTTCCCATTATACTTGCACAAAATGTCTCATGAAAATGTCCTCATATTCAACATCCAAAATTTCGCAGTAATGTTGAAATCTAACTATCTGGTTTTCTATGGTTCTCTCCCCTTCATTGTCTAACCTAGTAGGTTCTTATCGTATTTGGGAGGAAAATCATGAAGGGGCCCCAGAGGATTAAGGGGGTAGTAGCGAGCATTCACCCAAGTGTTCATGGGTGGAGGTGAAGGAGGTGAATGAGGAAAATATTGGTGATGCGAAGGTGAAGATATATTCTATAGAGTAGAAGGAAGAGGAAAACATTGGAGTGTAGAGTGAGAAGTTGATGATGAAGGTTGCAAGTGAGATTTGGAGCTAGAGAAAGGAGATGGAAACTTTTAGGTACCCTTAGATTAGGAGACAAAGGATGATTGTGCCTGAACTTGTCAAGACATCTCCTTCTATTGGCTATAGTGACAAATAATTTTGGGTCATCTAAAGGAGAGTGGATAACTTTAGATGTGTACCTAGTGAATCTCCAGGGAGTATCCAGATTGAAAAATCACCAATAATGTAAGTAAGAAATATTATTGTTTTACTCCTTGTCTTATAATTGTTTATCTTTAAATGAAAAGTTAATATGGTACACTTTGATTGTTGAACTAATTAATAAAACCTAATAGAAATATAATGAAATTACAAAACCAACGGTGATTAATAGGATACCTGGGTAACAACAAACATGCACTTCCGTTCTGAACTCAAATCCTTGGTTATTTTTGTCATCTAGGAGAAGTTGGGTTCATATATGCACGCTCATACTCTTGTGCTGGTACTTCCCAATTCTAATGGAGCTCTTCGTGAATTTGGGAAACCTACATGGAGAGTTCATACAAACTGTTCAAAATACTGCATTGATCAGCCAGACCAAAAAGAATATGTGCTTTTATAGGGTTATAATTAGTCATCCATTATACTTGATCTAATTTCTCCTTGGCAATGGTGCCAAAATAATGTTAGTGCTCTAATTTTACCCACATATGAACAACTTGAAGGCGCATTCACTAAGGGCTAAAAATCCCTCCCACTCTAGGCGCTATAGGTTGATCACTGCTATGCCACAAGGGGTAACCCTGACAATAGTTGTATTATTTTCAATAAAACAAATATAATAAGGTCAGATAAAAGTAATTCATACATTTTAGTAATATCTTGGCATTAACAAAAATAGTTTTATCAAATAATAATCGCTGAAATATGAAACTCATTTGAATATGGTAAACCTCATACACTCAACTTAAAAGAAAATTAAAATAACTTCATAAAAAGAAAAAACATAACTAAAACACCTATAAGTATGTGAGATAACAAGTGGACATATTAATAATGCAAGATCATTGTAATAGGTACAAATATTTTTTAATTTCGCAACTCAATTCTCTCATGATGGCCAAATTCAATAGTAAATATTAAAAATCTAAAATCATAGAGAGCAATGATAAACTTATAAATTCTTGTGTAACTAATATCGTGCACAAACAAATTACAAAAAATTCAAATAACGTAATGCTCATAGATAGAAAGAAGAAACTACCATTAATTTTAGAGGCAAGATTCTAAAATTACTGTCAATCTAACATTTATCATTCAATCACTTAGATCGATAATATGGATATCGAAACCTAGAAATATTGAACGAAGTTGAATAATGAATAGGAACAAGCCCCAAATTTAGTACTTAAATTGTCATACATAAAAAGTTTTATCAGATACACAAAATACCTTCAGTCATATGATAAACGTTTATGTAACATGTACGAACGAATCTTTCAAAAACAAAAATCCCTTATGTCAACAACAACCCCTTTATGGGAAATAGGGTTTTAAATAGTAATCTGATAGGAAATTGTCTTAAATGTAAAAAAAATTAAAATTGAACAACTCATTAAAATAAAATAATTAAAAATTATGATTGCCTTCTTGGCTTTGATGTTTTAATTTTCTTCAACATGCCGTTAGGGGAAAACTACAGGCCCCATGCATCTTGACTGTCGGTGTTTGAGTGGTGATTAAGGGAATCTTGCTCTAGTCCTATGGTTCTTCTGTTATTGATTGGATCTATGCAACAAGTTGGACTACGTGATTTGTTGAAGACACCTATTCCATAGTAATATTTTGTTTTAAATGCTTTCTTACCTTAGCCATTTTATCCCATTCTGCACTTGATAACCCAAGAACGTTTTTATATTTTTTTTACGACCACAACTAACCGAGATATGATATGGTATTGTGTCGTAGGAATATTCTGTATCATTTTGTTAATCCCAGCCAAAATGATAAAGTCCCTGCAAAGAGAATTCACCACTATAGCCAGTGAAACTGATTCTTCACGTTGTATGGCTAAGAAACCGAGGCCCCACTTTGTATTCCTCAATTTATCACAAAATTCGTCATGGGATATTATCCAATATTCATTTCCCCATAATGAAGGCATGCTAAACCTTCTTAGATAATTCCATCCAGCTCTAAAATCATCCATTTCTCAAAGGGTTTCCCAAAATATTCCCATATAAGTTGCATTATCGTACACTTTTATTTTAACATACAAAGGGAAAAAAATGCACTGATCTTTGGTAGGAAAAAAAAACTCAATTATCGTAGTGTTTCATATTCTAAGGTGTTGATAAGATCAATGAGTGAATCACCATATTTAATATTTCCTCTAGGATTTTATCCGCGCTTTTTGTTTCTAGATTGGCAATTTTAATGATGACCTTCTCACAGTCTTAGAGGATTTCCACACAAGCTCTCACTATAAAGGTTTTTTTTTTTTGTTTTTTTTTTTTTGTTTTTTTTTCCTGATTTCCCTCCAGGTCTCTTCTTCATCTTGTATCATAACCTGTTTTCCTGTGAGGCCAACTCTAATCTCCTGTAGGTTTTTAAATTCACCATGTCTTTCTTTAAGAGCATTATGAATATGTTCAATCTCGTCATTCTTTGGTTCACTAAATTTTCCACCCTATGCTAAGTTCTTTTCTTCTTTGACTGCTCCTCTTCTAGTTCTTGCTTCAACTATGCTATTTTGATGCGTAGAAGCTTTTATTCCTCAACTTTAGATGCTTGGGAAGTATTGAGGGCTTGGTCGATTGTAGCTTTATAATCTAGTAGAAGTTTGAGGTGGCGTTCCTATTATTTTCACGGGATTCCGCCTTCAAAACTTCCATTTGTCTAAGCACTTCTTTAAATTCTTCTTCTTTAAGTCGCAAGGATGTCTCCACATTTTGCAAGCAAGTCTTGAGCTCTTCCTTTCCTTTGAAAGTCTGGATTAAAGCATGAAGGTCATGATCCAGTATTTTCAGAACAACTTATAGGCCTTTGATTTCTTTCTCCTTTTCCTCTAACAAATTTTTAATTGTCCTAGATTCTTTACATTGACCATATTGCGGAATTACTATATCTTCTAATTCTTTAATTCAGTTTGTTTTGGTACTAATACCTACCCGTGCCATATGTAACTGGTCAAAAACCTTTTCAAACATTGCTTGCATCTTCTTGCTTCTCATTGTTGAATCAAGCAATCTTCTAGCGAATATTTCCCCTGCTTGTCGATGTAGATTGATAACATCCATATCTGATACATTTCCCAAATTAATGGCCAGGGAAGAAATAAGATCTCCCAAAACCTGTTGATTCTCTTTGGTTTTTGGCTAAATGACCCCAAGTTTCAAATTATTCACTTTAAAATCAGTAGAAGAGATAAAGAAGGGTCCATCCATGGGAATTATGTCTTTAAGTGCTAGAGATTCTGCTAATTGAGATTGTTTAGATTATACATACAATTCTGTACCAGTTGTCATTATCAATCTCCCTTTTGTGAAAATGTGTTTGATTCTTAGGGCCAATGCCCTTGAGTCTCTATTCCTAATGTCATTGATAGCTTGTTGCATCTCTTTACTCAACTATTCTATTTCTTGCTCAGATGTCTCAGTATCAACATCATCCTCTTTTTCTTTCACCCATTGTGATACTTCAACTAGAGCTAAAATTTCCAACTTCCTTTTCATTGCAAAGACCAAAGGGGGTAGGAGTTGATAGCTCTGTATTGATTTGATACATTTGTATTTTAGTATGGCTTGGAACAACACAAGTTTTTCCTTCATTCTCTATAGATGTAGGTGACACCGCTTGTGTAATATCATCCATAGGTAATAAGACATGCACCATCTTTTCCGCTTGAGAATTACTCTCATGTATGTAGGCTAATAGGAGGATGTTGGGGCCTTGAATTGGCAAAGTGTTAGATAGAATAGGGAAATCAACAAGAGAACAGGTTTACAGTGAAAGATGTGTTTCATGATTGAAAAAAAACATTATAATAGTTTCTCATTCTCATTTGATTAATGAAAAGTAGTGGCGGGGTTTTTCCTAGTTGGGTTCTTGTGTAAATCATTGTGTTCTTGTGATTTTTATGGTTTCATGTCATTACATGTGTTTCTAAATTGTCATTTCCATTCCACATAATATTAGAGGAAATTTGTAGTCCCTTGTTTTAAGTTCAAATTCATCAGTAGTAGCACATTTCTATTAATTTCTACATGGTATTAGAGCATAAATCACACTAGAAACTAGTCAATAGATCTTCTACTTTAGAAATATCAATTGGTAGATTCAATGAAGTAGGTTATATTCCGTGCAGTAAGATGCATTTCAACATATTGAGATTGAAATATGCCCTAGATAGAACCTTGAATTTCATAGCTTCAAAGGATAGGATTGAAGTTGTACTCGATGACAACGGAGTGCTAGAATACACCAAGATTGACATTCCACAACCAATAATATCATATGCATAACAATTAGCCTAGTGGAAGAAGGATACCCAAAAAGCCAAGAGGATCATCCTAGAGGATGTGAGAGACAACATAATATTGAATTTACATGGAAAACAAAATCCATTTGATATGTGGAAGACCCTCATTGAGTTATTTGAAAATAACCATGATTCCTGGAAATTAGCATTGTGAGACAAGCTCAGAAACATCCACATGTAGAAAAATGAAACCATTCCACATTATCTCTCTAGATTCACTCAGTTTTGAGATGAGCTTGGAGGAGTTGGATAAAATATACATCTTTGGAGCTGGTGAACCTAACTCTCCTAGACCTTCGAAAATACCGACACAACTATCAGGACTCTATAAATGGAAGAGACAAATTGCCAAATTGGGAAAGAATTTTGTCTGATTTGGTGCAGAAAGAAATTCAAAGGAACACCAAACATGGAGTAACATATAAAACTGAGGAAGATAATTTTTCCTTGTTTGGGATGGGAAAAAAAGGTAAGGGAAAGAAGGCCCAAAGCAAGCCAGAGTCTAGCCACAACAATGGAAAGAAAGATGATCTAATAAAGATAAAATGTTTTCACTTTAATGAATATGGGCACTATGAAACAAAGTGTCTGCACAAGAAGTATAACAAGAATCCCTCAAAAGGAGTGGGAGATGAAGCACTTGCCTCACAATTTGAATTAAACTTCACCCCGTTTGCATGCATGACAAGCACTGTAGTGGGGAGTGTGTAGGATCTAGATTCGGGTGCCTTATTCCATATGATAAGATGCAAAGAATTCTTCAGTATCCTAGAGGAGAAGGATCTCCAGATGCACATAGAACTTTGGGATGATGGGTTGTACAGTGCCAAAGGAATTAAAACTGTAACCTTTAAGAGGGAGTTAGACTCCCATATTCATTTGAAAGATTTTATGTATGTACTTGGGCTAAAGAAGAACTTGATCTATGTAGCTGTATTGGAGGATAGAAGCTATGATGTTTTTTTCAGTAAGGGGAAAGCCTTTTTGAGACATCTAGCTACCGACCACATGAAACAGACTCGAGTTAGAGTGAAAAGTCTCTACAAACTTGAGGTGGAGACTTTTTCTTCACTGAGTAACAAGGAAAAATAGGTAAATAGTCGAGATGTCAGAGAACTCCGACACAAGTGCATGGGACACTTACACCATGGGGCCTTAAAAATCATGTAGCAAATTACCAAGGGTCTCCCAAAATTTACCCTTGACCAACATGATGTCTTCAAGGGATGCATATTGGGGAAATATGTCAAATCCACCTTCCAGAGCTGAGATGACAGAGAGAGATCAATATTGGAGCGAGTCCACTCTAATGTATGTGGACTCGTTTCAACATCTTCTATAGCGAAACAAAGGTATTATGTAATTTTTGTTGATGAGTTTTTTAGAAAATGATTGATCTTCTTCATGTGGAAGAAGGATGAAGTTTTCCAAAATTTGTTGAATTCAAAGCATTGGTTGAAAAGGATACTAGTTAGAAATTGAAAGCCCTGAGAAGTGACAATGGACGAGAATTTGTTTCTAACACCTTCAAGGAGTTTTATGCCAAATAGGGTATTATAAGAGAAATGATAGCACCCCATAACCCACAACAAAATGGGGTGGTTGAAAGGAAGAATAGATGTATTGTGGGAGCACAAAGAGCCATGTTGCATGATCAAGGGATTCCATTACATCTATATGTAGAAGAATCAAACACTATAGTTTATTTGCATAATAGGGGCCCTCATAGAATACTTGGCATGATCACAACCCAAGAAACTTTCTCTGGGAGGAAGAAAAATGTATCTCATTTCAGAATTTTTGGAGCTACTGTGTATTTTCATGTGTCCAAAGATAATAGGAAGAAACATGAGCCTAGAACTAAGATTGGAGTCTTGGTAGGATACACAGGGACTTCACATAAATATAGGGTGTGTTTTCCCTCACTCAAGGTGATAGTAATGAGAAGAGATTTCAAATTTGATAAGGAGAAGGCTATGGGATGCTCTCTAGAGTGAGAGTCAAGTATCCCACTACAGGAGGAGATTTTAGCTCCAAAGGAGGAGCAGATAGGAGACCGTGTGGAGGCACCCACTCAACCAAAATCTTCCAGAGAGGTGAGGAAGAGAACTAGAGAAGCTGACAGATTGGTACAAGATACATGGGAGCATGTGGGAACCCCTACATCTCAGCGCAAATAGAGAAAATCACTAGACAAGTACACTAGGTATATGGATCTCATGACATAACTCATTGAGTTAATGCCTTCTTCATTTGAGGAAGCAGTGTCTCAACAAGTTTTGGTTGATGCCATGGTGGAGGAGTGTGACTACATCATGAAGAACAATGTATGGGAGGTGGTACCAAGACTAGATAACAAGTTAGTAGTTGGTTCTAGATGGATTTACAAATTGAATCATGCAGTTGATGGGAGCATGAAGAAGTAAAAGACCAAATTTGTGGCCAAAGGTTTCTCTCATGGAAAGGGAGTGGACTATGAGGAATTATTTTTTCCAGTGGCAAGATGGTCCTCGATTAGAACCATTCTAGCATTCACTATGCAGATAGTGTGTAATATCCACCAGATGGATGGGAATACTGCCTTCCTCAATGATGTTGCTGAGGAAGAAATTTACATAGAGAAGCCAAAGGGATTTGAGACATATGTCAGGGAGACACATGTGTATACTCAGAAGATCCATGTATGGTATCAAGAAGGTACCTCAAGCATGGTTCTGGATTGACAAATATCTAAGTGGATTGGCCTTCACCAAAAGTGAAGCAGAAGCCAATCCCTACCACATTGTGGTAGATGACAATTTTCTTATCTTGGTCTTGTATGTTGATAACTTGATACTTACATGGGATGGGAACTTGATCCACTCTTGCAAGGAGGAACTTGCAAGAGGATTCGATATGAAATACATGGGCTTAATGAATTACTTCCTTGGGTTGGAAGTATTGCAGGGTTATGGTGAGATGTTTTTGAGTCAGGGGATTCAGTATTTGTTTGAAATACTTCAGAGATTTGACATGGTGAACTGCAAGCCTATGGACACACCTCTAGCTACAAACTAGAGGAACGACAGTGCTTCTTCAGGAGAGGCATTAGATACCACCATCTACAGAATTCTTGTGGGATCCTTGATGTATCTTGTGAACACAAGGCCTAACATATGTTATGCAGTTAATCAATTGAGTCAAGTCATGGTGAAATTTACTAAGTTGTATTAGAAGGAAGCAAAGCATGTGTTGAGATACATCAGAGGCACAACTAAGTACGTGATCTAGGTGGATATTGGTGGCCACCCGCCAATTTCACTTGGACCCCCACCATTGTTTCTTTCAATTTTTCAGTTTCCTTAATTGTAGCACAGTTTACTATTTTTAGCAATTTGTCGGCTCTTGAACTTCTGAAGTCATTTTGAGGCCCTAATGACGTTGTTTTGGGAAACATTGGAGCAAAATGGGTCCATGGACCAATGTTTCTCTTCCTAAAGTTGTGGTTCTTGAATAGATCTTTCTAACGAGGTATTGTGCATGTCAAACAAAGATCATATGCCAAAGTTACAACCCCGGGAAGTTGATGTACCAATTTACCCAAAACGGGGCCCATAGTTTGGCGCTTCATCTCCTAGGGTTAGGTTTTTGGATGTTTAGGGTTTTCTATTGTTTCTCAACAATAAATACACCTTTTAGCCTCATTGTAAGACAATCCAGAGGCATGTAGCCACCACATCTCTTATCATAGATAAGCTACCATCGCCCTAGCTAGTTTATTTCCATTTCTGTTTGTAAGCATATTTCAGTATTTTACAGTAATGATATGAAGTATTATTTCTGTTGCATCTCCGTATGTATGGTTATATCTATAATTTTTTGCGTTCATGTATAAATATGGATCAATGTTATCAGAGCATTATGTTTTTCTCTGTCTTTATTTACATGTTCCTAACGAGGTCGGGATATAAGGAGTTAGGGCTTGAACTGGTCGAACCTTTGCAAGACCATCCTAGCAAATCTCGACGACCTCCCATGGCAGATGAAAAGAAAGATGAGGGGGTAGGGGATTCTATCAAAATCTTGCTCGAAGAGGCCCTCGAGCGACAAGGAACGTGATGATGGACAACTTTTTCCAGATCCTTTAGAGGCTACCCAAGGGCAACACATCTACTTCTAGCAGCTACTATGGAAGCACCACACCCTTTAAGGTACAAGTTAACTTTGGCATTCCCATATTCGAGGGTCAAATAGATGCAGACGTTGTAGATAAATGGTTAAATCTGCTAGAAGGGTATTTTCCTGTTCATGATTTTTCCGGTCAGGAAAAGATTACTTTCACTCTTCTCAAAGCCGCCCACCATGTCAAGGACTGGTGGGAAACCTACTGGGAGTAGAAAAATGAAAGTACGAAATCCCTATTTTCAGCCACACCCACTCAAAATTCATTCCAGGCTACCATCAAGGAGTAGTACTTCCTTGTCGGAAGATATGAGGATCATTACATAAAGTGGACCACACTGTGGCAGGGAAGGGACCAAGACATGCCAGAGCTTACCAATATTTTCCATACCCTTCACACAAAGTTGGTTATCAAGGATTCAGAGTAGCATTTGGTACTCAAATACCACAGCTGCCTACATAGGTACATCCAGGATGAAATAGAATTCCTAAACATCTCCTTGGTCGACACGACATACCGATATGCCATCAAGATCGAGAAAAAGTTTAAATAGAAGAAGTGAGACTTTGGATCTACGAATCTGAAGCAAGAGAAAGGTGTCACCAAACCGCAGAAAAAAGGACAAAGCCAAGGTGAGATGGCCCAACACAACCCGCCAAATATGCAAGCAAAGAATAGCACCATGAAGCCAAAAAAGGACATGGGAAAGTGGTGTGAGTTCCATAAGAGCTCCACTCACAACACAAGTGAGTGTTGGGCCAAGCAGTCACTGGTGGCTAAGCTAAAGGTTTCAGTCAGTTTAATTTTAAAATGATATGCAAAGTAGTCTATATATTAAGAATGTGAATTAGGGAGACAGTCTATATAGATTACATTTGTCCACTTATAAAATTTCTTTTCTTTATTGGTTATGTCTGTAATACTCAAAATGAGCTTGGTAGGCAGAAAGTAACAAGGGTAATTGAAGATGAATGAATGAATCAAATACATTCAATGATTAAACAAGCTAAATCAAATGGAAGTAGAAAGGTTAACTGTGATGGCTTAGATTAGATATTTGGGAAAAATAATCACCTGATGGTATGGTTGAAGAGTGATGAGTCAAATGGAAAAGAAAATAGATTCGTCCATCTTCGAGTCATCTTCCAACCAAAAAATAATAGCAAAAATAGAAGTCAATGTTTGATAAAAGGGTTTCAATGAATGAGATGGTATGGGAAATTGCAATATTAACTTTGGGTTAGGGATTTCAAACAAACCTTTCAAGAATTCTAATTTATACTCCTCATCCCAAGTGATAAAATCCTAGTCAAACCTTTGATCCATTATATCAATTCCTTGGGTAGGAATGTTGAGAATTTGGGAAATTGTTTCTTCGTTAAATCTCAAGAAAACCTTGCAAGTGGACTGAGAAAAAATAGATTGTTACTCAAGCTTGAAGTGTTCGGCAGGAAATAAGATGGATTTGGGTCAAAATGGATTGGAGGAAGAGTAGCGTCCAAAACCCCAAACTTTATTAGACATAAATCATCGTCTAATACACTCGAGGAGGAGGTTAAGGTTCTTTTAAGCGTAAGAACATCTGTTAGACAGACATTAGTGCCCAAGACTCTAACTAATTCATTAAACAGAGCTTCTTAAGTGATGACTCATAGAATATAAACCCTTGTGACCAAATTACTAGTCAGGCGAAAAGAAAAGTAGGCAAAAGGAACTTACCATATTAATGGAAGCAAAGTCTAGGTGTTGAGCTTGCTCAAAGTTTAACTTTCTCCATTAACAAGATCTCCAAATAACATGCAGAAGCAAAAGGCAAAGGCGAATGAACTATGGAAAGTTGGTGACATTAAAGTTAAATTAAGTTATGAGCTTAATTAATGCCCTGGAACACCTATCACATATTAATTGGTGGACTAAGTGATAAAAAATATAGGTCCCGACCATCAGGTGTAAATTATGACTAAAACTCGAACATGTATGAACTTGATGATTGTAGATGGTAGGGTAAGTGGGATGACTGATATCACATCTAGTCTGAGGGAGATGTTGTCTCCCTCATAGGTTCAAGCCTGATCTGAATCTACAACCATCAAATAAACTCACTTTTAATGACTATGATCTATTGGAAGAGAGGATAAATCATAACTTCCACACATATTCAAATGTGATAGGGTGAATTGAGACCTTGATTTCGCATCGAATGGCCAAGGAGTCAGAAAATTAATTCAAACTTACATCCATCAGGTATTGAGGAATGATTAAAACTCATGTCTAATCTAAATTGATGAACTATTTTCCATCATTAATCTCGAAAGGGGGTAAACTAAATGGCCACATCTATGAACCCGATATCATTTTCCCTAATCATACCAAATTCAATGCTCATTTCGTCTAGTTCATCATTATTACCTCAGAGAGTTTAGCAAAGGAGAGATTTAGTGTATAAAATAGATGGTATTTTTTTCTCCTTCATCATGGATGACCTCACTACTTTGTGTTAATTCAGAAATATGCTCATTAGATGATGAAATTGAGGAACATGGTGTATATTCTTGACAAGTTAATGCATTAAAAAAAATAGGGCATAAGTGATAGTGATTTGAAGAGGAAGTTTCTATAAGAATATATTATTTTACCAAATCAAAATATTTCCAATCAAATTCTTCTTGAGAAACTGAAATACCAGTTGGTGCACTTGGGCATTCATCACCACATACATCAATAGAGTCAGCATCATCAGAATGATGGTTTCCAAAGACTTCAAATTGATTAGGAAAATTGAGTTCGTTTGATTGATTACCAATATTAGTAGATTGTAAACCAACCAAGAATGCATGAACACCATTTTGACATAGAGGACTTTGAAAAAGAGAAGAAATATTAAAATAATCTTAACCTTTTTGCTCCTCAACCTGTGAAATGTGACTACCTTGCACCTAATCATTGTGCGGATTTGGATGAGACTGATCAATTATATCAAGGGGTAAGGGGTGAGAATGGGATGATAGAGGAGGAAAAACATCCCTTGAGGAGGTGATGCTTTCAATTAAATCATATTCAAGGTTGAAGTTACAAGTTTTAATATTATCTTGAAAAGTCAAGGGAGTTGTCTTCACCATAGACTTCATGAACCATTACAAACAATCCTCTATAATATATTGATCATGAGAAATTCATGAAGGTGGAAAATATGGATCAACAACTTGAATTCTACATTTCCCAACTTCATCATCATCATTAGGAGGTACCCAAATTGGTAGTGAAAACAGTGGAGGAAAAGAAACAAAAGGAATAGTAAGTTCCTCCTTTGAAATTAGAGGTGTCTCATGATTTGCAAAAGTATGGGAAGGAAAATCATCTAGGGGTTCAATTTCACCATGCAAAGAGAATTGCACCAATTCTTGAAATTTTTGTGTAAAGAAATCCCAATTTATATCTTCTCCAAGAAACTCATAACATAGTTTAAGGAATCTATTAAAAAAATTGTTTATTGACTCATTAGGCCTCATTCTTAGTTGATTAATCCTTTTAAGAACATCTCAATAATCATAACTATCAAATTCTTGATAAATATCCTTAAGGAATTGAACAAACGAATGAATGGAAGCATATGGTAAGGTATGAAAACATCAGTTAACTTGACCTTCAAGTGTGAGGAGAAAAACACACAAGCAAAATTTTCACAATCGATGTCATAGAATTCACAAAAATATAATAAATGAGATAAATGTTTAGCTATGAATGTTCCATCCTCACCATCAAAATTTAACTGAGAGAATTTATAAAAGGGTTCACTGGGGATTAAAAGTTTACCATTAGATTTATTAGCAAACAAACATGGGATTATGATATTGGGATGAATCATTTAATATAATAGGTTCAAAATAGACTCAATGGGCACATCTTGTCATCTAGCCCTCCTTCTAGCATCATAATGTCAACGGTGCTAGAATTCTCTAACATGCTGGGGGTCTCCCTGATGTGAGGTCCCAATTAGACATCACACCATTTAGAGTTGCAACCCCATCCATAGTATCATCCTGAACACCATAAATTAAGGTTTTCCTTGGCTACAATGGGTAGCATAAAATTTTAACACATAACCTCTAAAATCAGCAAGATAGTTGACACTGTAAAACACCTATTGTAATGTGTAAAAGGAGACATTCACAAGATGACAGACAAGAGTGACTCTCTAGAAGGAAATTCATAGTACTATCCTAAGAGAGGCACATGAGATCAAGGAAAGGTTTGTTAGCTACCTAGAAAAATGATTCACATAGACATTGTTATCACTGGGATAGAAGAGGCTGGGCTGTGTCAACCTCCAACCAAGTGTAACTATTTCAAACCAACTTTTGACTGGAGCTTAGCCCTTCCAATATGACAGGGATCTCTCAATATACCTAAAATTTTGACTATGATAAGCTCAAAAATTCAGATTTATAACTCTAGTTTTCTATGTGAATTTTTTAGGTGAAAGAGAGTGATGGCTACCACCATTGGGCATGGAGTCAGTTAAGAGAAAATTCAATTACAAACAACATTGTTTAAAGGAAGCTGGGACATTTTTGGCTTAACTAATGTGAAATAAACATTTATAGTTAATCACAACAAATTTGAAGGAAGTTGGAGCAATATTACATTGAATTCCAAGTAATCAAACAAGCTATGAAAATTGATAATAACATAAAAACATGAAGGGAAGGAATGAAACCAAAATGAATATGAGTTTAAAAACAGAGTATGTTGCAACTGTACTTCTTATTAACTGAAAAGTATTCATAAGTGGTCTTCTAACATCATCGATAAACCACTTCAAATTCAAGAAACCACACATATATAGAGTGAGATATCCTTTACAAAATATGCCACCTGGGCTAGATTGAATCAACAACTAAGAGATCTAATCATATTTGATTTATAAAACCTTGAGCCATTATAGGGATATTTCTATTTTACATAGTTTAAATTCAACTAGGACTCTACTTGCTTTTAAGACTTTAACCACTTTCTATTGATGAAGATAAACAAGCCCAACTATATGCTAGATTTGTTGTAGTGTCATTACATGTTCAACTTGTTGATTGACATCAATTAAATTACACTTTTCGTTGATTGTCTTAATGATCTGGCTATTATGTTGATGTGGCTATGTGTTGACTTGGCATGCTAAAAAATAGCAGTTTAACATGATGAATTTGACACCCTTTATCATTTGTAATCCATCTGGAGATTGGATGTCTGATATTCAAAATATTCAAAAAGGAAAAAAATAGAGATTTTTATGATTTCATAGCAAAAACAACGTTTTCAGTAGTTTCATAGCAAACTTTGCTATCAATTTCAAAAACCACTCTTATGCTACCTATTTTCTCTCTGTTGTTTTTGAGGTATTCCTTGATGTTTTTAAGCTAAATGAATTCCTTTAGAATCTCCTTTGCTAAGTTTTAGACCTGCCTTAAACTCCATGAAAAGATACAACAATTTCGTAGCAAAAAAATGGCTTTACTATGGGGATTTGCTACGAAATTTGCAGGAAATTCCATAGAAAATAAAAAAACACCTCTATGCTATCATTTTGATGCAGTGTTATCACTAGGTTGGACAGGATGGGTTGTTTCAACCTCCAACCAAGAGTAACTGACACAATGATCATTAAATAAAATACAACACATTAAACAAGAAAAGAACCAATTCAAATGAATTAGTCAAGTTTCTTTAGTACATATGGAAAAAACATATACCAGAAGCATCTAAATAATAGCCTTACAACATTCAAGATACATTCATTAAATTTTGGTGGCTCAGTGAGCTTTAATTATTAATTGAAAGATCCAAGTACACAGTTACAATGGTGAGCCACTATCTCCAACAGTCGAACATTAAGTCACTTCTTGCTTCCCCAAACAATAGTCTTCTCTACTATGCCAAGTTAGAGAGGCCAAGGCTAGCTCTCTATAGCCTAAGCCTCCAAAAGACTTTTTCCTGATTTAAGAGGTACTATTTATAATAAGAGACCATTCATATCCCTATGACTCTTGAGCTTCCCTCATGAATCTTGGAATCCTTAATGACCTTTGAATTTATATAAGGCTCTTTTGTCCACATGTAACTTTAGATATTCCACATATGACTCTTGGACTTCCACCTTTTTACATTTTGTCCTTTTCCTTTAATAACAAATCATTACATTCCACATCATGTGAAAAGGAACATTGACACCTATGACATTATAATGACACTTGTTTAAGCCACATCATGACAATGATGACATGGAACTTTATGATGATGTGGCAATGTAAAAATGATATTATTTATATTTTGTCTTCAATATTCATGAAAGATTTTCTTTGTTCTTCATCCTCTCCCTCCAAAGTGTTTGGATCAATATGAGACCTGCTGAGTTATCATGAAAAGTCATCAATCTGTCTTGGTTCAAGTTCTCTTCATGTATTCATGATGTTTCTTCTTTGTGCTTCTACTTTACAAGTGCTTCTTTGTTCCCTCTCCTTGATATCTTCCTTGATCATAATCTTGTTGTGTTGGGGAGGTACACCTACCAATTAATACCACTCATGACAAGGAAAAATTAGCTTTGAAATCATCTATTCTATCTCTAACTTGCTCATTGAAAAATTTATAGGCATGTGAAAGGATTGAGAAGGAAGGGCTTGATGAGGATGGCATAGTTGAGCTCAAAAGTGTCTAAGGAGAGCACCATTACTCACAAGGACTGCACCATGCACTATGAGGAGGGGCTCCTTAGGGTCCAGTGTAGTGTAAAAGTGTATGAGATAGTGTGATAATATTGTTGATTGAAACTACACCATGTGCTATCCTCAAGGGAGTAGGTCACAATGATAACGCAGAGAGCTTCAAAGTGACCAAGGATGTGACATGTTCTTAGGAGGTAGCGCAGGACTCAGTATTAGCATAATGAGGGAGTCTAGACGACAAGGGTTGATGAATTTCTAACTAAAATTGTGCCATGTTCTATAACTAAGAGGCATGCTTAAGGTAGGGTGCATTTTTCTTTAGCAGTGACTTACTATCCACTAGAACTATGGCATGTGCTAAGGGAGGTAGGAAGAGTAAGTATTGGGTGTAGTGAGGGGTTGCAGTCTGTAGTGAAAGTAGGACTTGGCACTGTAATTGTGCCATGTTCTATAATTGTGAGATAGGCTTCTAGGCTAGCACATATTGCTTCTGTAGTGGTTGAATGTCTAGTAGAAATTTTCTATGGTCCCTATGCTAGTGTAGTTTTCTTTTGCAATGGTTATTTGTTCATTAGAAATGCGCCTTGCACTCAAGAAGGTTGAATGGAAGAGGAAATTGTGTTATTCGTTAAGGCAGGCAGTAGAAGGCATGTCACTTTTCCCAAGAATAGGCTTAATGCACTGTGAGAGGGAAGATACCTTGTATGGTGCATATTACTTTTACAAAGGGCCACTAGAAATATTCCATGTTATATACAAGGTGGAATTCTCAAAACTTAGTGCAGTGAGTCAGTACAAGTAAGAATGGTTAGGTACTATGGTTTGAAGGTTATCAACTTGCAATCAAAGGAGATGACCTTAACAGAAACTTAGTGCACAAGTTTGAAAGGGAGATATATCATCCTTGAGGCTCATGAGTAGGCAGTTCTCATCACCTTGTGAAATATTGAATCTTTCATAACTTGCACTAGGCGAGAGGACCAAGAAGAGCTCCATAATGGCTAAGTGCGATATGAATAGAGTAAGTGAAAGAAAAAAATACAAAAAATATTCAAACAAATATCAAGCACATGAATGCCATTAATAAAAGCAAAGGAAATCCATAGGAATCATGAACAATAGTCACACCTTGAAACGACAACAAAGCGACACATATTTCTAAGTGCAATAGATCTTGCATGAATATAACCATTATCATTGATGTAGGAGTGTTTTTTCCCTGCAGGATTATATTTTCCACATGATCATCTAGAGACTCAATGGCCTTCTCATAAAAGTCTACCTTGATCCTATCAGTAAACAATCAACCCATTCCGAATTTCATACTATATGTTCCCAAAGGAAGGACAGTTAAATGTGTCGATGTAAGCATACCATTAAGCTCAAATGCACAGGCTCCCACCTATGATAAACTATTTTCTTGGTCCTTGTGGCCAGTTGCACCGACCAAGACTCTGCATGCACTTCTTTACTCAAGCCACACTTATCCACTAGGTCAGGACTAACATAACTATAATTAGGTCCATGATCAATAAAAATGGAAAAAACTCGATAACAGAGCTTACCTTCCATCTCAATAATGGATACTTGATGATTCACCTCTCTTATCAAGTGTTGCATAGATACAAGGAATTCTCTGATCGACAATGCCAAGTGTTTATGTCTCCTCAACACTGTAGATATGAGGTCCCTGATACAATGGACAATCCTTATTGCAATGGTATTTTCCACATATCCAACACTGCAATGGTTCTCTCCAATTACCTTTATCCTACTTCTCTCCAAGATGAGATCCATGTCCCTTCTTAGCTACATTAAACTTCTTGTAAAGAACCACATTTTCTTTATCACCTCCATCCTAAGGTATTCCTTGCTTCTAAGGCCATTTTCCCTTAGCCTTCTCATTCCTTTTCCAGTCACATTTGTTCTTACGCTTTGCCCATAACATGCTTCAATTTCGAGATGACTTCCTCCAATAATTTCCCAATGACTTTAATAAAATTTCCTAATTGTATATTATTATTTCTATTATCCAATTTTAAGGTCACGGCCAAGCTAGACACCAAATTGGTGTATGAGACCCCTTTGTTTGTGGGACAATGGACCCATCTCCATGCGACGATTTGATTGCTAATTCTACAAAGGCATATATACTCTACCCCTTCTGGTTTTTGAACCCATGACCTCTTAGGAAGAAACACATGCTCTTAATGATTAGGCCCACTCAAACTGTATTCCAAATTTCCAAAATTATTGCAAAATAATTAAAAAATTAAAAATACAATTAAGTTGATAAAAACACAAGATAGTCTACTATGGTAGCACTATGATAAATAGTTTTAATGCCTTCTTAGTTTTAAGGCCTAGTGTAAGAAGGTACGTTTAACCGTAATAAATAATAGAAATTGCAACCAAAAATTTTTGAAAATTTAAATTATAGTTGTGAAGCTTCAACATTTTGAATATCTCAATTTTTTTCAATAATGTTGAATCCACTTCCAACCTAAAAAATAATTCAAACACTTCCCACGTTCAAATTTAAAAAAAAAAATCCAAATTCCAACTAGAAATGACAGTCCTCAATAAATTTTTTCCTCAATAGTGAACGCCACAACCTAAGTAAATTTTGGCCTCAATATTCAATGCCAAAATTCCCCAATTTAACATCAAAGTGTGTAATTCATGACTTCAACTTTTTTACAACTGACATAAAATTACCAAATTAGAGTTAAAGTCACTGAGAGAGGAAAGGATATATATAAGAAATATGAAAATGCACTACAGTTGTGCTAAGCCACCTAGATTCACTGGGTGGAGTCTTTAAGTACGAGGGAGTTGCGTACCTGAGCCATACCACTGGCTTGGAAGATTGCACTTCGGCATGCGTTATATAGGTGAGACAAAAAATAATATCTAGGTACGAGTACTTGAGGCATGCCAAAGGCTTGTAGTGGTTTGGAAGGTTGTATGTGTTAGATCGATGAGACAGGATATACCTTCCACTTCTCGATCTGGCTATCAAAATCTTTATCATATTATTTGTTTGTATCCCTCATCTTCATACATTCGCTCCCTCCTCCTCTGCCTATCTATATCCCTCACCTTCATATATTCACTCCCTCCTCCTTTGCCTCCACTTCTATGGTTGCATCTCTCAGCGCCAATTCCAATCACAATTATGAAGTGTTTATAAATAATCGGGGGCCTTGTTTCCAGGAAAACTAGTGTCTTTTTGATCTGCTAGTCCCACTAAGACAGGTAGCTATCTTAGAAACAAACAATTCAAAGAGCTTCAAGATTTCCTTTATGTATGATAGATGAGAGAGAAGCAGAGAGCACCAACCTGTATCTTCTGCCTGGCTCCTTGCTTGTTTCTTCTCTCCCTTGATAGACCTTGCCACTCTTCTCCTACTTGTTCCGCTTTAAAGAATGTCTGTAGAGGTAAAGCAACAAGACACCATCAAAGCATCTATGATATCATAAACAATGTAGAATCAGAAATACATTAACTATACAATTGCATCCATAAATAATAAGATTTACAAGTACACAATTATATGGAGGAAAACTCAAAGGACTTTATTGATAGTAGAAGTAGAAGAGAGGATTACAACCCGGTTGTCTAATCCAGCATCATCCTCCCAACATGAAAGCCCTCTTCACCTCATGAAAAGCAAGATCACCTAAAAATACAATGTCTCAAAGAGAAACCAACAACACTTCCTTACAAATTACAAAATTCCAACCTCTAGATCTCTTCGATGAGGGATCCATTTATAGATATTTGCAGAGGGGTGAGTCAGCTTCTGGGTTTTTGAGTAGTGTCATTTCATTGACAGTTCTTGGTTCCACTTGGATATTTCATGATCTCTTACTCATCCCTGGGCGAATTGAGAGAGGCAAGTGTCATATGAGAAGTTTCTAGAAGATTCTTTGGGTTTACACTTAGAAAATTGTCTCTTCCATTTGTCTACTCTCACCCATCGCACCCCACAGAAGGATCTTTTAGTATGCATCGCACCTGGCTAGTGTAGCAGCCAGTATGCATCACACCCTAAGCATGGAGTAGTTTGTATGGTCCATTTTTGGCTAGTTCTGAGTGGTTTTTCAGGTGGAACTCCCGGGAAATGATGTAATCAGTTGACCATGATCCTTTAGGGTGTGAAACAACACTTTTAGAGGTTTAAGAGCCCTTGGTTTATCGACATACATTATTGGGTTTGTAGTGCCCAAATATGTCTATAATAGTTGCCCCCTAAAGCATGAGGTTGAAAATCTTCTGATGTCGGGTGAAATGATTTATCATGAGGATCTGAGGTTTTTCGAACTGGTAGGTGACCTGTATAAAATACAATACAATACATTATCTTCATATTATTTTCATGATCTAGCTGAGGTGGGCATTCCCATGCTCAAGTTTATAAATTCATTTTCATGTACATAGGACAGATAATCTTACGCTGGTGTAGACTGGTGATTCTTGTAGAGCCATCATCCCTTAGCTTAGATGATCATCTGTGCAGCTATGGTGTATATTTGATGTCTTTATTTTCCTCAATATATCGCAGCCTGAATGGATGAAACTAGATCTGTGGTCTTCAAAACTCATTCAATCTTTGCCCGATGTACAAGTTGATCCATGTGAAAATATGTTCTGAAGTCGAACATGGAAATACATCGCCTGATTACCAGTCAATGATGTAAGTTGTTAACAAGCGCGAGAGGAATCACCGATAATGATAATGACCCTCAAGGTACTACAGTACAATTCACATGGTGTGAATATAGGATCTGATGTCGAACACCACGCAAAATATTTCGGTTGAAGGCCATTGATGTAAACTTATCGCCGGAAGTGAGAAACTTGCCATTGAGGCATGCAAGCTTCAAAGTACTGAAAGGGTTGTTCCTAAGTCAACTTCTTGGATAATGAGCTGATGTCGACAAGAAGTGACCCATCATAGGAGGGTCTTAATGAATCCCACATCTACGACACGAAACGAAGCAAATGATTTTCTGGAGGTGAAAATGATCTGATGATACAAGGTTTAGGAATGGCGGCCATGAAAAATGGAGAATGAAGGTATTGCAGTGGATGAGGCATTAGTTGGGTTGGTGAATTCTTTGAATGACTTCTCTTGAACATATTGGTGACACTGAGATGGTTTGGTAGCGTTACCCAAAAATGGATGGTACTGAGGACCAATGGTGATGTGACTGGTGAACGGAATAACCCAACCCGACTCAATCATGGTGATGGAGTGAAAGTTTCATGTTCAAGAGCGTCCTGATACTAATGAATTTTTTCGAGTTTTCTTCCCTTTTTCCCCAGTCATTGCTAACCAGTACCTCTTTATTTTTTTCAATCTTGAGGAGGATAATATATGTTTGTTCTATAATTTTCGCTTCGGGCAAACCTGTCGCTATGTTTTAGCGAGCCTAGCGATAGTGAAACTCGCTCTTGTCCGGATGGACAAGTTTGTCGCTATTGTTTTAACGAGTTTCACGACAAAGAAAACGTGGTCCCTTTCATGTTTAGAGAGTTTGAAAACAAATGGAAAGGAAACTCCAACAATCCTTTTTTGTGGCATAATCCCTTAAGTCTGAAAAAATATAAAATAATACGAAAGGGATGACTTTTCGATAGCTTTAGTGAGCTGAAAATGACAAGCGCTCGATAATTTTGTGAAATGATCCCTCAGGTCCAAAAAGATTAAAATGTAGAGGAGGGATGGCACTTCCCTTTACTTTAACGAGCTAGAAAGGCTAGTAGCTCGGCAATCTTTTCATATTTTACGAGTCTAGAAAGAGCTTAAAGGAGACTCATTTTTTAGGAACGAGTGATGTTTTTGGGTAGCAACTAGTTCCAGGTAAGTTTGGAACTTCTCAAACATGGCAGTGTAATGATGGTGGCTAATAGAATCACTCATTGCAGTTGTTACTCAAAAGGGTAAACAATCAAGTGGAGGTGTATGATCGGCCAAAAGAGTGGAGGTGATGGTAAGAACACAACCAAGGCTCAAAGGGCTGATAGAAATGCAATCACAAACGTTATTTACCGAGGGTGGATTCATTTTTTAATGAGATTGAATCTTTAGAAACTATGCTCAGTGGCAGGTTAATTTTTTAGTGAGCTTGCCCCATGTGAAACTTGGATCATGTCAGTAGTCATAGATGCTCAATTTACCATTAACACTATATTATTTCGATAGTTGTACAACTTGTTCAATTACTCCATCAAATTGATTAGAAATGAAAATACATGGTTGAAAAATGAGTTAAAAACTAAAATTTTACTTGAATTACGTGAATAGTAACATAAAAGTAGTTTTACCTCCCATTTTTGCCATTTCATTCAGATTTGGGATTGTTGGAGCTTTGGAGGTGTTTTCCCCCTCAAGTTTCATTAGCTTATTTTGGGAGATCTGGTGGACTATTCTTCACGCTGTCAGGATCAGGTAGGAGCTAACCCTGAGCTCTTCAATTGCATTCCATCCTTTTCTGATTTAGAGCAAGCTTTCCCTTTCTTCTGGGCCCCAGGGGTTTGAAGAATTCGTTCTCTCCCCATCGCACCTAGTCTGCATCAAAAAGTGCGATGCATACTGAGCTGGCCATTGGCTAGTCATTATGCATCTCACCCTATACACAGCCAAGGTGCAATGGGCGTAGAAAGGAAAGTTTGTGCAGTGTTTTCTCATGAAATTTTTTCCTGTTTTGGCCCAAATCAGGATCCTAATTCATCTTTTGTTTGTGTTTCAGAGATTCATCGGATCAAGATGGTCGTTACATGGAATGAACGCGAGCATGAAGAAGAGGACATGATTGCCTTACATGATCTGGGTACGGTTATTGCATTACGAAACTGTGGCTTGCTCAAATTCTTCCGCATATCCAGCATGAGGCAACAAATTAATTTGTTGCAATATCTTCTCGATGCATGGGATCTGACCAACCAGTTGTTCTAGATTAGAGGCAAATCCATTCCTTTGATAGTTGAGTATATCTACTTTTTGACTGGGCTATGTAGGCGTGGTGCCCCTCTCTCACTATCAGGATCTGCCTGTGGGGTGAATCTGTGAGGGATTATATTCACCAGTTTTGTAGAGATGGATCTTAGCTGAGCAGGGATGGCAAGATCAGTATTCGAGATGTCATTGATCGGTCCTTGAGGACTATTTTATTCACCTTTGCTAGATTGGCTGGTAGCACGGCTCTTCATTTGGCCAACAGATCTTATATGTAGTACGCCCTGGAATGCCTTGAACCAAAGGTATTCAACTGGTGTGAGGCAGTACTTCCAATTATAAAAGAACAACTTTCCAAGGTGAAGAATGGAAGATCCAAGAACTTTGGTTATGGTTCCATTATAACTACTTTCGCCTTGGAGAGGATTCCACTGATGCAGCCACAGTACATTTCACTAGGATTTCCAACACCGAGGGAACCACGGATGCAGAGATGGGTTGACCTCATGGCCAGACATGCTGGCCAGTCACAGATTTCATTCTCTGATGCCTTCTTTGAGTGGTTTGACCATTAGGAGATGGTCTTCACCGAGTATCCATACGTTGGGATGGATTTCCGAGGTGACCCAGATTTGGTGCTACGGGTTAGCGAGCAGTGGAGTGTTATGGGTAAAATGATCTGACCATATCTTTGTTTATTGCTTTTATAATGTTCTTGTGTTTTTTAAATGTTATCAAGACTAATCAAACTCATATATGCATGCAGATGTTGGACCAGTGCGACCAGCAGCATGCCCGAGGGTAGCAGCTGCCATTCTGGTAGAAGAGGCTGTAGGGAGGGTTGTCCTTCATGATCTGGACATAGCAGAGACCCTTGTAGTGTTGCAAGATCAGATCGAGGGTATCACCCTTAGTATTCAGGATGTGAGGACCGACGAGTTACCTCTGAGATTATATCACCATACCATTAGCGTGCCGAGTCGATGGACTAGGCTCTTACATATGATCGCACAGGCGGTGACTTGCTATCACTAGCACCATTAGTCTAGGGTGTTTTTCTGCATTTTTGAGTTTTTGGGTCATGTGACCGATTTTGTCTTGGAGACAGAACATTTTGTAAAAACTATAAATAGCTATATATATTTTTTATTTTTGGAGTTTTATTTCAGATAAGCTATGTGATCCTGATGCAAATGTTAATCGAAATGATTTTTCCTTTATAAAGCCACAAATGTCTATCTAACATATAATTTACTAATGAATCAGTTAATGTGTTTAAGTTTCTGAAAATGTGTTGATATTGAATAGAATCAAACCACCTTTCCAAAATCCTGACCCTTAGGAACATACGATAGATAGTCGGATTCCAAGTGGAATAGACGCCAGTAAGTTGTAGGATGACGAGCTGCGAATCTAGCCTGACAACAAGTCAGTGTATGCCATGTGTGATGGCATCAGAGAGAAGCTCCATCAATGCGTTGTACTCAGTGATGTTGTTTTTTGATCGACCAATACTCACCCCTATGAAACTCACTAACTCACCGCTTGGATCAAAAATGGCCCAAGCTGCAGAAGGTAGATTCCATGTACTACGACTAGCTCCATCGGCATATCCAACGAATGATTCCAATAGGTCATACATCTGCAATAAATGAAAAGTGGATTACCTAACCAAAATGATAACTCTTGATGAAAACAAAAATGTAACAAAAGCATATAAATAAATTACTACACTTAATCAAGCATAGTAACACTTAAGATACAACCCGTTCTGGGGTTGCAACAGTGGAATCCCATTGTAATCTACTAGCTCGTAGGCTCCTTTTGCTAATACTCTTTTAACAATGTAGGGGCCCATCCACAATGGTTCGAACTTACCTGCTCCCAATTTATCAGAGTCCTGATCGTAAAGCAAGACCAGGTCACCTTCTGAGAAGACATGGGGTTTAACATTTTTGTCAAATTGCACCCTAACGCATTTCTTATGAGCTTATTTAGCCAAAGAGGCATCACGATGGGTTTCATCCAATTGGTTTAGTTCCAAGAAACGAGCCTCTTCCTCCAAAGTTTCGGGAAGTAGATCGATTACGAGCTTGAGAGATGAAATTTCACACTGAATCGGTAAGACTGCTTCCAAGCCATACACCAACTGAAAGGGTGTAAATCCAGTCGCATTTCTCACTAATGTCCTATATGCCCACAAGGCTGAGTACAGGATTAAGTGCCAATTCCGTTTGTGGACTCCAATCATCCTTTGCAGCATGCACTTCAAGACTTTGTTGATGGCCTCAATTTTTCTGTTAGCTTGCGGATAATATGGAGTACAACTGTTGTGGGACAGTCCTAATTTGGCAGCCAATTCAACCATCATGTGATTGCAAAAATGAAATCCATGATCTGTGACCATATCTTGTGGAACACCAAATCTAGAGACTACATGGTTGAAAAAGAAAAGAGCAGTTGTTTTGCCGTTCTTGTTTATTATAGGCATCGCCTCGGCCCATTTTGTAAAATAGTAGACTGCGACTATGATATACCCATGCCCCCCGGCCGAGGTGGGGTTCCATGTCATGAAATCTATGCCCCATTTTGCGAATGGCCCAACAACAACTACTGGATGTAGTAGTGCGGGTGGTAGTCTGGTTTTACGGTCGAAGATCTGACAAGCATGGCAACTTCTGACTGCGATTATTAAATCTTTGAATATAGTAGGCCAGAAGTAACCTGATCATAATATCTTTTGTGCCGTAGCTAACCAGATTGATGCCCCCCACACGCACCTGAATGATAATCATTCAAGACTTTTTCGGCCTCCTCATGCATGAGGCACCTTCGCAGAACTGTATCTACACCACAACGGTAAAGAGTATCACCGACGATCATGTATTCTTTTGCTTGGTATCGAGTATGCCATTGTTTGGAGCGAGAGGTGTTAGGCCTAAAGGTTTGGGTTTGGAGATAGATCAATATATCTCCATACCACAGATCGCTTGACGATATCAGAAACAGAGATTCGTCCACTATTGTTTCTTTAGATGTTGAATCATTGGATGACGATGGGAGGTCGCATAGTAACTCCACGAAGACTAGAGATTTCTTTGATTTGGATTTTGTGAATTCTAGATCAAACCCTTGCAAAATGGCTATCCATTTTTAATATTTTCCCCCTAGTAATTGACGTGACAAAATGTAGGTCATAGGGTTGCAATCTGACAAAATGGTAGTTTTGCAAAAGAGGATATAGTGTCAAAATCTCTGTACTTCTTGAATAGCTGCTAGAGCCAGCGTTTCAACATAGGAGTACTTGCTTTTTGTATCATTTAAGTTTCATCTTAAATAATAGACTAGATGTTCAATTATGTTGTCTTCTTGTACTAAAACCATTGCGATGGTTGTATCCGTTGCAGCAAGATACAGGTTAAATTACTTTTGATAGTCAGGAGCATACATTAATGATGCTTTTATTAGGGAATCATTTAAAGCGTCAAAGGAAGCTTGCGCAACCTAATCCCAGTTGAAGGGAACTTATTTTTCCAAAAGACATGTATAACCTTTAGCAAGTTCGGCGTAATTTGGAATGAACCTCCTTAGAAAGTTTGCTTTCCCTTGGAGTTTCTGAATCTGAAGCAAATTTGAAGGTGGAGGCATGTCGATGATTGCCTGAACCTTACATGGGTCGAGTCAAATCTTGTCCTTAGAAACTACAAAACCAAGTAAGCAACCAGAACTAACACAAAACCCACACTTGTGTGGATTGAGTCATATCTTGTAGTGTCGGTAACGTAGAAATATAGCTCTCAAATTTTGTGGATGATCAGTCTGCTTTCGCGAATGAGCTGGTAGATCATCGATATATGGTTGAACGATGTGTTTGATGTCATTGAAGGCGTAGTTCATTGCCCTCTGAAAAGTTTCCCACACGTTCTTTAAACTGAAAGGTAGTTTACGGTATGTGAATGTGCCCCATGGACATATAAATGTAGTCTTCGACTAGTCTTGTGGGCGGATGTTTATTTTGTTGTATCTGAAAAATCCATCCATGAATGAAAAGATTTTGCATCCAGCGCATTCATCAATTATTTGGTCAATGAAGGGTGTAGGGTAGTTGTCCTTTGGACAAGCTTGATTTACATCCTGGTAATTGACGCACACTCTAATCGTTCCTTGCTTTTACATCACCGGAACAATATTTGATACCCAATCAGTTAGAGGAACAGGGTAAATGAAACCAGCAAGTAAAATTTTTTCAACTTCTGCCTTGATGGCAGCGGCTTTCTTCAGGTGAACCTGTCGAAGCCGTTGTCGTACTGTTTTGACATCTGGATACATCTTGATTTTGTGTTAACGATGCTCAAGTCAATGCCTAGAATTTATTCATATGACCATGCAAACACATCTCTGAATTCGCAAAAGAGAGTGGAGTATATTTCTAGTTCTGAAGAAGAGCAAGATTTGCCGACATGAATATTCTCTACAACATTAGGTTTGGTCGAGATATTTATGGTGATAGTTTCTTCAATATTGGATAGATTTCGCTTGGAATCCACTGTATTTATAGTATTTGATAGAAAATCAAAAACTAAAGGATGATTAAGGTCGCTGGAATAATCTTCGTTGTTATCTTGAAGATGGAACGATGGTGGTAATCTTCCCATGGTGCCTCTCCTATCATCATTGACTGAATGATTCCTTTGTCTGTAGAATGTATACGTGACCAAGGATCTGAAGAGGTGCCATATTCTAGGGACCTATCTATCCAAACACTTGATGAATGTTGATTTGGGTTTGCTGCCCAGGCCAAGAAAGTTGATTGCTACAAAATTTCTATGGGGCTTGGAGGCAAAACCTGGCAATGATCCATGCTAACAAAATATTCAAAAATCTTCTTAATCTTTGCCGATGTAGAAGATACCATATTACAGGTTTCCACCGTGGTCACTTCCGCCAGATTACTCGAAGGTGGGAGGGAAAAAGTACCCATTAAGGAAGGGTCTTTTAGGAGGCCTACACCGACATTTTGAAGCGATTGAGGGCTTCCATGGATCATTGGAATGCTTCCCGTAGCTTGTGAACTATTCGAGAAAAAGGTTAGTTGGTCAACGATTGTAATTCCGCCTTGGAAGGGAAATGCAATCTTTCTAAAATATGTTGACACAACAGCAGCCATAGCATAAATCCAAGGTCTTCCCAGTAGGATATTGTAATTGAGGTTTCCATCGATAACTTTGACTTCAATTTCTACTATCTTTTCCCCCAGTTCAACTTGCAATTTACTTAATATCCCATACGGCGTGTATGTTCTTCCATCGAACGCTTTTAATGTCACCAATGATCGTGACAAGGGTGGTGAGCCTAAAGTTTTCCAACAACTCATTGACATTATACAGGTAGATACGCCCTCATCAATGACTATTCGATTAACAGTTTTTTTGAGGGCTTTTACCTATATAAGGAAAGCGAGTTGGGCCAGTAAATGAGGTTCATATCCTTTCTGGTTAAAGGCCACAAGATTGGAATCCGTTGGGTCAATCCCACCTATTGCTGATAATAAAGCTTACTTTTGGGAGGGGCAATTCTGTAGTACTTCAAGTGTCGACATAGTGTATGGCGATTGAGCCAAATACTCTACTATATTAAATTATGTGCTGCTCAAGCACGAGGATTAAATGTCGATTTATGTACTACTCCCTTTGGTGGCTTTATTGTTAGTTCTGGAATGATGGGTGGAACAACTTTTGACGACGTTGTTGTTGAACTACTAGGTTGATCTGTAGCCTTGTTGTTGTTCAACATCTGTGGATTCCCGTAATATTTATTCCTCATCGATATCAAAGCATCATTTTGCTGCTTTGTGACAGATAACATAAGCATTGGGATGGAGAATCATTATCGATAGAAACAAAATTAGTTTCTGGGTTCGGAAACGGATCAGTCAATACTGCTGAGGTGCTCGAAGTTTTTAAAGATTTCTTGACCTAAGATCGATGCGGACAACCTTTTTTATAATGGTCCACATTGCATATGAATCATGGCTGATTAGGTTTCTTTTGCCCAATAGGGTTTTTAGAAGATTTTTCAGGAGGTGAATCTTCTTGTTTCTTCTTTTTGTTTTTCCCTTTCTTCTTGCCCCCTGGTTTCTTCGGTTCTTTGCCTTTTTCAGATGATACGGCATTGACCTCTGAGGTAGGAAGTTTGTCATTTGCCTTTTTACTAGAAAATGCAAGGTATTTACCAGTTTGAGCCTTTGCAGTTTGCGTACTTGAGGTACCAATCACGCCATCGCCGGCATGAGAGTCCCGGTTTGATTTAGGAGGGGGAGGAATGGAAAATTCCAGTTTAGGAGCGTCATGAATTTTGTCATAGAGCGTGCTAGACTATGTATAGATCAAGTCTAAATATTGTGCACAAGCAATGACTTGCTCTCCAGTGACAACTCCTCCTTTCGCCACATCTTCTGTAATAGAAGGTAATAATGACTTAATAAACCACTCAGATAGAAGGTGATCAAGAACATACGTCTTTACCATTCGACGATGACGTCGCCACTCATGAATATGATTAGATATGTGAGTGGCTGTTGTCTGTTGAAGTTGGTAAGGAGTTTTGTTCCCGTTTAGTACCTTATGGGTAACTGAAAGTCAGTTAAAATGGTAGTGGCAAGGGTGTTGAAGTTATCAAATGAAGCTCTAGGAAATTTGATGTACCATTTTGCTGTTGGACCAGTTAGCATTCGCTGAAAAAGGTGAAGCATAATCGAATCATCATTGAGGGTGTTAGATAAACACCGCAAATGAAAGGTCATTACATGATTCAATGGATCTTCACCCGAATTTCCATTGAATTTAGGAATATCTGAGGGAAGTTTATGAGGAATCGCTAGCCACCAAGGCGCGTAAGCAATTGGATCATTCGTTAACCAGTTCAAATTTGGTAATTCTAGAGTTTCTACAAAGGGCAACTGTTGATTTAGGTTTGGCGAAGCGTACCTAGGATAAGATTGGATCGCCTGAGCAGTGGGTCTTTGCATACCAGCATAATGTATCTGATGCTGATAACTTTGATAAGGTTGATGGGCATAACCATTATAGTATGGTTGCTGATAATCTCTTTGAAAAGGAGGTTGTCCATTACCTAAAGCACCTTGTTGCTCAGGTCCTCGGTAAACTTTCTGGCATTGGGGTTTTCGATATTGCACCAGCCATGGTTGTTGAACCATTTGCTGTTGCCCAATACTGGATGATTGACCAAGATGCGGAGTCATAACACCTGTTTGAGCCTGAGTCGTTCCGGTTAAGGAAGTATTAATCTGAGATTGTGGCAGAGTCGTAGAGACAAGAGGTTGTTGTACTACAACCTGAGAAATTTGAGGTTGACATATGACAGGTTGTGCTTGTACTTGCGACAAAGTCACAATAGCAGGCATAGTGGTAATATTTGACACAAGGTGTGCTGGATGCATTGAATATACAACCCTTGGTTGTTGAGGTAGTATTGGTATCCAACCACTAAATGTAATTCTAGTTTGACCTGAATTTTGTTGTCAGCTCTCATACGGTTGTTCACCAGGAGGGAACAATGAAAAAGCATACTACCACCCGTATGGTGGCAATCCAGTGCTTAAAGGATAGATGGGTCTTTGAAGACTAGGCTGCCCAAATTGAAACTGGTATGAAGGATCAATTCACTGAGCTTCAACATAAGAAATTCCAGATAGGATCCTGGAGGAAACAATGGGAACAGACCATGTCATCGAAACAGTCCCTCAGTGGACTCCATCTAGTGATTGACAACTAGTTGGGATAGATGGTATACCAGCGAACATCGTAGGAGCGGTAGCAGGAGGTTCTGCTGCGGTTATATCGGATGACACAGTCCTAGATGTTGACGGTTGTTCAGACATATTCAGTCTATCCAAAATATTTCCTAGCGATTTGACAGGAACATGCAATGAAGGATGATTGAAAGAACTAACTTCAGGAATAGAAGGGTATAAGTGGATCCCAGCTCCAAAATGCAATGGAGTACTGGATGGAAGATCCTCTACAACTTCTTCTATAGCAATCAGTCCAGGTGGAAGAGGTAGACCGTCAGGTCCGTAAAATATTTCTGGGGCTGAAGAAGGTATAGTTTCTGCAGCGACAGATACTGGAGGGGTGACACCTTCTGAATTCTGGAACTCAACTTCCAAATGTTCAGGTAAGTGAACTTCAGTTTTTGGATCAGCTCTAGATGGAGTTGTTTCAGGTATCGAGGCATCTACCATTACACTAGGATCAGTTCTAATGTCCTCTTGTAACCGCGGAACTTCTTCTGTAAAGGCAGATGTACCAGAAATGATCGGAGTAACTATAGTCTCTGATGATGTTGAAACACAAGTTTCAAATAAACCAAGAGAGGTGGACTCAGTTAAACGAGACCGTTTTGCCCGGAATGGTTTCGTTTCCAGAGTCAAAGACGGTTGACTCGCTAGCCTCCGCGAACGACGGGGTTTTGATTGACTTTCTTCCACGATTGCGGATTACTTGATCAAATCAAGATTCAAAAAGGGAAAATTTTATTCCGAATTAAATAAATTTTATGACGCTTTGACACAACTTTTCTTTTTCAATTTTTAAGAGTCGAGAAAAAGCTAAAGGTAACTCTAGTCGCCTTCGATTTTTAATGAGCCTGAAGTGACAAGTGCTCAGATGGACCTTTTCTTTTAAGGAGTCGAAAAGGAACGAAAGTGAGTACTCTAGAAATCTAGACAAAGGGATTACGAAACCAATTGTAAAATTGCAATACACACCTTGGTGGTAAATTAAAGAGAAATTACCAAGGATTTTACGTATGGCAGTCAATCTTCTCGAATGCGGTGTTCAGTGCATTGCGATCGATAGGGCAGAAAGCACGGCCTCCTAAGGATAAAGGATATCAGCCTATTGTGGTCTCCCAATATATACTCAACGGTACGGGGAGCACAAGTCTGTACTGGCACTTGTCATATCAAAGAGGAGGAATCACCCAACCTTCGATGAAAATGATAGTTACCAGGTTTTACGACGCAGGAATACGTCTCTAGCCTAAACTTCTAGATGTTGTGCGTTAGGTTCCAAAGCGTTTTTATGTTCATTGAGGTTTATTTTAGAGTTGATATTTTTTAAGAAGTTTGCCTTTAAAGGTTCACCACGTAATGTAGATGTAAAATTCCTAAATATGCAATCTAAAATGATAAACAGTGATTTGTTTTCTTTTAGCAATGAAAATCCTAGCTACTAAGGAAAGAAAAGTTTGATTCTTTCAACAGAGAGCAGAGAGCACACACTAAATTCACTTTTCCTAAATCATTTTCTGCATGCAGTCTAAATGCAAATTCACATGCATGTATTTTTTTTTTCGGTTTCCTTAATGTGAGGATGCCAAAAAGAAAACTAAGTACAGATCTGAACTATTTTCTTCAAAGTGACACTTTAGCAATTTATTTTCAAAACGAAAGGAAGACTAAGATGACACTTTCAATTTCGAATGGAAAACTGCTTTCGACACTTCAAATACTGACAATTCAAATCAAATACAATGGAAAAAGTACAATCGATTATCTAGAAGAGGAAGACATTACGACACTCTTCTTTTCAACTCATAATGACAGTTATGAAACTTTTGAATCAAAAGATGATAGTTTGATTAAGCTACTCTTTGCAAAGGAGGACTGTAAATGATGAAAAATACATAAAATATATTCACAATTCCTGATCAATGGAGGTTGAATAATGTAAAGGAAGAAGGCTTCAACAATGATATATTGATCATAAGTAGCAAAACTACTGAATAGAGCTGAAAACAAAGAAGAAAAAACCAAATTCCAGAGAAGGAAACAGTATCATTCAGTCATCGCACCTTTCCTTAAGGGAAACAATGATGCATCACACACGGGAGGTGCGATGCATCCAGGCTGCTAGTTAGAGATAGTGCGATGGACCAAGGAACAAAACTGAGCTTGGCTTTTTCTCAAAATTTGCAGCTAAGTTCAGTTATTTAGGCTGAGCTATGATACGAAGTAACAACGAGGTATAGGGGTACGATCTTATGAGGTTAATGAGCTACCACAAGGGCACTTAGGATGTTTGCAAGTCAGATGTTCAATTCATAAAATAACCCAGAGATTGACTGAAGCAACGTTTATCTACTTTGGAGTTGCATAGAAAAAGTAGTTCAAAGGCTAGCTGGCTTAACTTCAGGCTCCATCTATAGATTATAAAGAAAACAACAATAAAAAACAAGCAAACTATTCGTTCCCCAGTGGAGTTGCCATTTTGTTTCCAGGAAAACTAGTGTCTTTTTAATCTGCTAGTCCCACTAAGATGGTTAGCTATCTTAGAAACAAACAATTCAAAGCGCTTCAAGATTTCCTTTATGCATGATAGATGAGAGAGAAGCAGAGAGCACCAACCTGTATCTTCCGCCTGGCTCCTTGCTTGTTTCCTCTCTCCCTTGATAGAGCTTGCTACTCTTCTCCTACTTGTTTCGCTTTAGAGAATATCTGTAGAGGCAAAGAAACAACACACCATCAAATCATCGAGATCTATGATATCATAAACAATGTAGAATCAGAAATACATTAACCATACAATTACATCCATAAATAATAAGATTTATAAGTACACAATTATATGGAGGAAAACTCAAAGAACTTTATTGATAATAGAAGTAGAAGGGAGGATTACAACCCAGCTTTCTAATCCAGCATCATCCTCCCAACATGAAAGCCCTCTTCACCTCATGAAAAGCAAGATCACCCAACAATACAATGTCTCAAAGAGAAACCAACAACACTTCCTTACAAATTACAAAATTCTAGCCTCTGGATCTCTTATATGAGGGATCCATTTATAGATATTTGCAGAGGGGTGAGTCAACTTCTGGGTTTTATATTAGTGTCATTTCACTGATAGTTCTTGGTTCCACTTGGAGATTTCATGATCTCTTACTCATCCTTGGGCAAATTGAGAGAGGCAAGTGACATATGAGAATTTTCTAGAAGATTCTTTAGGTTTCCACTTGGCAAACTGTCTTTGCCATTTGTCTACTCTCACCCATTGCACCCCACAGAAGGCTCTTTCAGTATGCATCGCACCTGGCTAGTGTAGCAGCCAGTATGCATCACACCCTAAGCATGGAGCAGTCTGTATGGTCCAGTTTTGGCCAGTTCTGAGTGGTTTTTTAGGTGGAACTTCTGGGAAATGATGTAATCAATTGACCATGATCCTTTAGGGTGTGAAACAACATTTTTAGGGGTTTAAGAGCCCTTGGTTTATTGACATATGTGATTGGGGTTGCAGTGCCCAAATATGTCTATAACAGGCCTGATTTGAAGAATACATTAGCCAACCATCTCTAATTTCGTCTTTGTACCGCGGATTTAGAGGCAGATTAGCCTGCCATCTCTATTTCCGTCTTTGTGACCTTGGCTTTAGAGTCTTTTTGGACCAGGCAAAAATGCGGGTGGGAGACTGCTTGAATTCTCAAATTTTAGGAGCTATTGCAGCATCCTTTGTTCATATATATATTTTCTCTCCAACATATGTTGAATCATAATGGCGCCTCAATGAGCTACTGCAAATGTATCAGCGGAACCACAATAATTCCAGTCTTTTATAATGTAAAGCCTTTTGATCTCTGGATGAGGAGGTGTGGTGGCAACAATGTAGACTATGATAATGTCTTCAAAATGAGATACAACGAACAAACAATTGCATATTGGAAAAAAGTGTTGTTTGATGTTTCACAATCAAGCGATTTGGAGTTGGAGACGTGTAACAAGTGAGAAATTTTAGTATCATTGACCCTCTAATTAGCTTCATAATTATATTGATAAATGAAGTTTTTGGCAATCATGTTTGGTTTGTTCTACTGTGTATAACTAGTGATGAAGGTGAGCTCATAAATAACATAGTTCAACTAGTGGAAGAAAAAATTATACAACCTCAATTGTTTGTGGCTAAATATCCAACTGGTTTGGATGAAAAGCTACAAGATTTTGAGAAAACAGTATTGCAGTAGCAATGACATACTGAGGAGACTAAGGTTGTTGGGATTGTGGGTTCTGGTGCTATACGGAATACAACCTTGGATTTAGAGTTCTTTGACTACAACAGGTCAACTTACCATCAATAATGTTTTTTGGGAGATGTGAGACACGAAACTTCTTTGGCTGACTTGCAGAAAAAAATCTACCAAGGCTTAACTTCATGGGATTTGAATATATGTAGCATCACTGAAGGTAAATCAGAGCTTTCTCATCTTCTGTGGGGTTCTAAATCTCTCCTACTTTTGGATGATGTCAATGATGTCGAGCAATTAAAAGCGTTATTTTCACCTCTGAAGGAGGCCCTTAGTTCAATAGCTTAATCCTACTTACATCTAGCCATATGGATTTTATTTCAACCAATGGAGTCTCGTCCATTTACAAGTTCTCAAGCCTCAACAAAGAACATTCACAAAGGAATTTTTGTATGCATGCCTTCAACGAGCATCAACTTGGTGCTGAATTTGAAGAAGCGATTACAAAATTTTAGGATTCGTGTGATGGATTGTTGTTATCTCTAGAAGTGCTTGGCTCTTTAGCTTCTTCAAGAGACAATGATGTTGGATTGAAACTGTCCAACGAATTTCGATATTCGATGGCACATGCCAAAGGATTTGAGATAGACAAATTTCAACCTTAGCAAGATGCCATAGGATTTGACAAATTTCAACGTTACCATTTTTGGTGTAGATGTAGTGCACATGTCTTCATTTTTAGTTAAAGCATAAATAGGAACTCTTGAATTTGTAGATAGCATAGGTAGGGTACATTTACATCCATTGAGGTTTGAAAGTTTTCCAAATATGAAAAGATCGAGGCTACTAGATGATTGTTTTATTTTGGGAAAATGTTTGGTTGTAAAGATGATTAAATATTTAGATAGGAGATTCATAGATTTACATGTATTTAATGTGGCTAAGTTTTTCACTTCTTAACATTATTATGAAGTGAATGATATAGATTGTCCAACAAAAATATAGTTGAAATGTTTATGTGAAAAATTTAGCATTGGGGAACCATTTATTGTGAATGTTGTTAGATGTTTGGGTGAAATGGATGAATTTATTTGTACTATTTGTAAATCATACCCTAAAAAGCATATGTATGACATGAGATCTATGTGGAGATGAATCTGAATGGTTTGAAGGATTTCCATATTTGATGCAATTATGGCAAGCTATTCTCGTTATCCGAGCAACCGCATCAGTGTGTGAAAGAGGCTTCTGAAAATTAAACAAGATAAAAAATGATGATAGATAACGACTTTCATTGGAGACACTAGATATGTTAATGTTTCTATCTCTAAGTGCACCTCATGCTCTAAATGAGGTAGATTGGAATGCTACTTATGATGTATGGAAATAAATGAAAACTAGAAAGCCATTTCCATTGGGAAAATAGATTTATATTTTCAATTATGTAAGTCCAAATACTTTTGAAGATCATTGAATGAATAGAAGAAACATATGTTTACCTTTTTTTAATGGAATTTGAGAATTTGTTTTGCTTATTTACTAGTTATATTGAGATTTTATAGTGTTTTAATGTAGCTACTCTTTAAATTTTTAAGATTTTTAAGATTTAGAAGGACACTATTTCATTATGGAATTTTTTTTATTATTAGGGATTATTTAATATGTATACCTTTTAGTAGAAGTGCAATATTTTCATAACCTTTCATCGTTGAAGGGTTAGATGAATATATTCCCTTCGAAATGAAATTCAGTGGACCTTCAAATTTGATCACTCGCCAGGATGTACACCCAACACGCAATGACATAATATCTAGGTGTTTGACTTGCCTGTTTGACAACTTCCAAATATTTGTTTAAAGAAGATATTTACATGTTTGATGGTTGCCCATTATTTGCTTAAAGAAAGAGGAATCAGTACACTCGGCTTGTGTTTGACAACTACCCATTCTCTTTAAAGAAAGAGACTTACGTGTGTGATGGATACCCATTATTTGTTTAAATAAAGATGAATCAATACACTCGACCGGAAATCTGAAAGACAAATTCCAGGTAGCCAGGAATGGTTCAAGGTTAAAGAAAATTTTAAAGGTCATTAGAATCCGGTGATTTTTTTCTCAAAAAATCAGAGTATTAGAGTGTTTGAATTTTTTTTTTTTATGAAAATGGATTAAGAACCATCAATGACCCTAGAGGCACCCAAAATCCTGAAGCTTGATCATTGTAATACAAATTTCCAAAAATTTGAACTAGATTTTGTCCAAATCTTGCTAGAATTTCCAGTATTTTATGGGTGAAATTGTGGCCCAATTAGATTACTCTTTTTTTAAATAGATTTATTAATGAACCACACAAACATTTTTAATTACCTTTTCATTATTAATTAATTTTTATTCTTTTTCCATCTATATTATTTGTTGAATGAGAATAAAATAATATTAAATAGATAAAATGAAAAATAGTAAGCCAACCGTTATCTTACTACATGGTGTCGTTATCTTATTACATGGTGTTTAATATTAATTTTTGCGTTGAGAGGTGCTCTCCAGCTGCACTCCAGTTTTAACATCCCCCGGTAACCTCGCATGAAAATACATAGAGTTAGAAAAATTTTACACAATTTACCCACAGATAATTATAGAATTTACTATTCCATATTTCTCATCAACCATTTGATAGAATCTTCATCATTACATATGGTAACTTTAGTAAAGGAATATCAAGTTACATAACCATTAACAACCAGTACTGTAGCATATTAACATAAACGTTTTGATGTAACCTTGCATTATTTTCATGATTTGTTTAACTAGATTGGTTAATTACATACTTGATATTATAAACATCAGATCATGCAAGAAATCCATATCATGAAAGTTGCACAACAAACAACCACATCATTAGACACAGACATACCCTGAAAGCCCTGTAGGGTGAAAACCAATGAACGATTAATTTTTATTATTAAACGCTCATGAGGGTGTTCACCCCCCACTTAGTGGTTATAAGGGAGTCCATCCCTTGACCATTGTCATAAAATATTACAAAGAAATATCATTTAAATATAACATGTCTAGCTAAAAGCTATTACAATCATCATGATATCATTTATGCAAAAATATTCAATTTTTATATCATTTTGGCATGGTTGTTCTATTAGTGGACCATCCTACAACTTTCACTCATCAATCTACATGGTCCGTTAGTTATTTACCTACCACAATGTTAAGCATAATCTATCCTTTGCACAAGTCACAATCCTTTCCTGTCATTGTTGTCGTTAGTAAACTTTGATATCATGATTATATAAAGTATTAATCAATCAATAATCAATATTAGTAGTGTTTCTTCAACATCTATTCATGTGTAAATAAAATATTGCAACATGCTTCTTCTAATAACATTGTGCATGCATTAATTTTAAGTAAATAATTATCAAAGCATGTCAAAGTAAATGTTTGAAATTGTAGCAAGAAAGACTCAATTTGACTTTTGCCTTAGACAAATTGAGTAACTCAATTTTGCACATCAGCACGATGACTTATATTGCAGTTAACTTGTGTGACATGGTATTGTCTACAACTTAGCTCAGTAAATTCGAGTCATAGGCTAGAACTAGAGTTGTGCATGTAGCGATTGATAAAATTTAACAATCTAGTTCAGTTATTTTCACTTGAACTCAGTTAATTGTGCTGAAGTAATTAGTTGAGTCAGTTGAAGGTCAATTGACTAGTAGAATTGATGTTAACTCAGTGATCTCTTAGTTAAACTAGTCAATCAACTAAAAATAGCCCAAACATGCATGGAATTCGAATCACCTAGATGGAGTGGATGAAAAAGTACATTGTAATCATCAATTGTATACTAGTTGAGTGTACATGCTTGGCATTAATGCAGGTGATCAATTCCTTGGCATTTTACCAAGGAAATAGGGAACTCCCCGATTATTTAGGATCCTAATTTCTCCTGAATTGCACAAGGAAATAGGAGGATGTTGGGGCCTTGAATTGGAAAAGTGTTAGATAGAATAGGGAAATCAATAGGAGAACAGGTTTACAGTGAAAGATGTGTTTCATGATTGAAGAAAAACATTATAATAGTTTATCATTCTCATTTGATTAATGAAAAGTAGTGGAGGGGTTTTTCCTAGTTGGGTTCTTGTGTAAATCATTGTGTTCTTGTGATTTTTATGGTTTCATGTCATTACATGTGTTTCTAAATTGTGATTTCCATTCCACATAATATTAGAGAAAATCTGTAGTCTCTTGTTTTAAGTTCAAATTCATCAGTAGTAGCACATTTCTATTAGTTTCTACATGGTATTAGAGCATAAATCACACTAGAAACTAGTCAATAGATCTTCTACTTTAGAAATATCAATTGGTAGATTCAATGAAGTAGGTTATATTCCGTGCAGTAAGATACATTTCAACATATTGAGATTGAATTATGCCCTAGATAGAACCTTGAATTTCATAGCTTCAAAAGATAGGATTGAAGTTGTACTCGATGACCATGGAGTGCTAGAATACACCAAGATTGACATTCCACAACCAATAATATCATATGCATAACAATTAGCCTAGTGGAAGAAGGATACCCAAAAAGCCTAGAGGATCATCCTAGAGGATGTGAGAGACAACATAATATTGAATTTACATGGGAAACAAAATCCATTTGATATGTGGAAGACCCTCATTGAGTTATTTGAAAATAACCATGATTCCTGGAAATTAGCATTGTGAGACAAGCTCAGAAACATCCACATGTAGAAAAATGAAACCATTCCACATTATCTCTCTAGATTCACTCAGTGTTGAGATGAGCTTGGAGGAGTTGGATAAAATATACCATCTTTGGAGCTGGTGAACCTAACTCTCCTAGACCTTCCAAAATACCAACACAACTATCAGGACTCTGTAAATGGAAGAGACAAATTGCCAAATTGGGAAAGAACTTTGTCTGATTTGGTGCAGAAAGAAATTCAAAGGAACACCAAACATGGAGTAACATATAAAACTGAGGAAGAGAATTTTCCCTTGTTTGGGATGGGAAAAAAAAGGTAAGGGAAAGAAGGCCCAAAGCAAGCCAAAGTCTAGCCACAACAATGGAAAGAAAGATGATCTAATAAAGATAAAATGTTTTCATTTTAATGAATATGGGCACTATGAAACAAAGTGTCTGCACAAGAAGTATAACAAGAATCCCTCAAAAGGAGTGGGAGATTAAGCACTTGCCTCACAATTTGAATTAAACTTCACCCCGTTTGCATGCATGACAAGCACTGTAGTGGGGAGTGTGTAGGATCTAGATTTGGGTGCCTTATTCCATATGATAAGATGCAAATAATTCTTCAGTATCCTAGAGGAGAAGGATCTCCAGATGCACATAGAACTTTGGGATGATGGGTTGTACAATGCCAAAGGAATTAAAACTGTAACCTTTAAGAGGGAGTTAGACTCCCATATTCATTTGAAAGATTTTATGTATGTACTTGGGCTAAAGAAGAACTTGATCTATGTAGCTGTATCGGAGGATAGAAGCTATGATGTTTTTTTCAGTAAGGGGAAAGCATTTTTGAGACATCTAGCTACCGACCACATAAAACAGACTCGAGTCAGAGTGAAAAGTCTCTATAAACTTGAGGTGGAGACTTTTTCTTCACTGAGTAACAAGGAAAAATAGGTAAATAGTCGCGATGTCAGAGAACTCCGACACAAGTGCATGGGACACTTACACCATGGGGCCTTAAAAATCATGTAGCAAATTACCAAGGGTCTCCCAAAATTTACACTTGACCAACATGATGTCTTCAAGGGATGCACATTGGGGAAATATGTCAAATCCATATTCTAGGGCTGAGATGACAGAGAGAGATCAATATTGGAGCGAGTCCACTCTAATGTATGTGGACTCGTTTCAACATCTTCTATAGCGAAACAAAGGTATTATGTAATTTTCGTTGATGAATTTTTTAGAAAATGATTGATCTTCTTCATGTGGAACAAGGATGAAGTTTTCCAAAATTTGTTGAATTCAAAGCATTGGTTGAAAAGGATACTAGTTAGAAATTGAAAGCCCTGAGAAGTGACAATGGATGAGAATTTGTTTCTAACACCTTCAAGGAGTTTTATGCCAAATAGGGTATTATAAGAGAAATGATAGCACCCCATAACCCACAACAAAATGGGGTGGTTGAAAGGAAGAATATAAGTATTGTGGGAGCATAAAGAGCCATGTTGCATGATCAAGGGATTCCATTACATCTATATGTAGAAGAATCGAACACTATAGTTTATTTGCATAATAGGGGCCCTCATAGAATACTTGGCATGATCACAACCCAAGAAACTTTCTCTGGGAGGAAGAAAAATGTATCTCATTTCAGAATTTTTGAAGCTACTGTGTATTTTGATGTGTCCAAAGATAATAGGAAGAAAATTGAGCCTACAACTAAGATTGGAGTCTTGGTAGGATACACAAGGACTTCACATAAATATAGGGTGTGTTTTCCCTCACTCAAGGTGATAGTAATGAGAAGAGATTTCAAATTTGATAAGGAGAAGGCTATGGGATGCTCTCTAGAGTGAGAGTCGAGTATCCCACTAGAGGAGGAGATTTTAGCTCCAAAGGAGGAGTAGATAGGAGACCGTGTGGAGGCACCCACTCAACCAAAATCTTCCAGAGAGGTGAGGAAGAGAACTAGAGAAGCTGACAGATTGGTACAGGATACATGGGAGCATGTGGGAACCCCTACATCTCAGCGCAAATAGAGAAAATCACTAGACAAGTACACTAGGTATATGGATCTCATGACATAACTCATTGAGTTAATGCCTTCTTCATTTGAGGAAGAAGTTTCTCAACAAGTTTTGGTTGATGCCATGGTGGAGGAGTGTGACTACATCATGAAGAACAATGTATGGGAGGTGGTACCAAGACTAGATAACAAGTTAGTAGTTGGTTCTAGATGGATTTACAAATTGAAGCATGTAGTTGATGGGAGCATGAAGAAGTAAAAGGCCAAATTTGTGGCCAAAGGTTTTTCTCATGGAAAGGGAGTCGACTATGAGGAATTTTTTTTCCCAGTGGCAAGATGGTCCTCGATTAGAACCATTCTAGCATTCACTATGCAGATAGTGTGTAATATCCACCAGATGGATGGGAAGACTTCCTTCCTCAATGATGTTGCTGAGGAAGAAATTTACATAGAAAAGCCAAAGGGATTTGAGACATATGACAGGGAGACACATGTGTATACTCAGAAGATCCATGTATGGTATCAAGAAGGCACCTCAAGCATGGTTCTGGATTGACAAATATCTAAGTGGATTGTCCTTCACCAAAAGTGAAGCAGAAGCCAATCCCGGTCTTGTATGTTGATAACTTGATACTTACATGCGATGGGAACTTGATCCACTCTTGCAAGGAGGAACTTGCAAGAGAATTCGATATGAAATACATGGGCTTAATGAATTACTTCCTTGGGTTGGAAGTATGGCAGGGTTATGGTGAGATGTTTCTGAGTCAGGGGATTCAGTATTTCTTTGAAATACTTTAGAGATTTGACATGGTGAACTGCAAGCCTATGGACACACCTCTAGCTACAAACTAGAGGAAGGAGAGTGCTTCTTCAGGAGAGGCATTAGATACCACCATCTACAAAATGCTTGTGGGATCCTTGATGTATCTTGTGAACACAAGGCCTAACATATGTTATGCAGTTAATCAATTGAGTCAAGTCATGGTGAAAAGTACTAAGTTGTATTAGAAGGAAGCAAAGCATGTGTTGAGATACATCAGAGGCACAACTAAGTATGTGATCCAGGTGGATATTGGTGGCCACCCGCCAATTTCACTTGGACCCCCACCATTGTTTCTTTCAGTTTTTCAGTTTCCCTAATTGTAGCATAATTTACTATTTTTAGCAATTTTGTCGGCTCTTGAACTTCCGAAGTCATTATGAGGCCCTAATGACGTTGTTTTGGGAAAAATGGGACCAAAATGGGTCCATGGACCAATGTTTCTCTTCCTAAAGTTGTGGTTCTTGAATAGATCTTTCTAACGAGGTATTGTGCATGTCAAAAAAAGATCATATGCTAAAGTTACGACCCTGGGAAGTTGATGTACCAATTTACCCAAAACGGGGTCCATAGTTTGGTGCTTCATCTCCTATGGTTAGGTTTTTGGATGTTTAGAGTTTTCTATTGTTTCTCAATAATAAATACGCCTTTGAGCCTCATTGTAAGCCAATCCAGAGGCATGTAGCCACCACATCTCTTATCATAGATAAGCTACCATCGCCCTAGCTAGTTTATTTCCATTTCTGTTTGTAAGCATATTTCAGTATTTTACAGTAATGATATGAAGTATTATTTCTGTTGCATCTCTGTATGTATGGTTATATCTATAATTTTTTGTGTTCATGTTTAAATCTGGATCAATGTTATCAGAGTAGTATGTTTTTCTCTGTCTTTATTTACATGTTCCCAACGAGGTCGGGATATAAGGAGTTAGGGCTTGAACTAGTCGAACCTTTGCAAGACCAGCCTAGCAAATCCTGACGACCTCCCATGGCAGATGAAAAGAAAGATGAGGGGGTAGGGGATTCTATCAAAATCTTGCTCGAAGAGGCCCTCGAGCGACAAAGGAACGTGATGATGGACAACTTTTTCCAGATCCTTTATAGGCTACCTGTTGTGGAGGTAAATCCTCTCTGTAGACAGAGACGATCCCTACTAGCCCAGACCGGGTCTAGCAACAATCAAACAATGTTATCACGCAATTCCTAATTGCAAATTAAAAGTGGATGGTGAGAACCTACTTGGATTCCAACGCTAATGTTCGTAGAATAGACGTCACTCTCGTTCCTTTGCCTCGGCCGGTCACGATCCCCACGATCTCCGTGATTGGACACCTGCACATGCAAAGAACAACACGAATACAAGCATAAAATCCAATATATGCAATTATATATCAGTCAGAAAAGATATAACTCAACATCAAACATAGGACAATGAGAGTGGAACCATAATGATAGTCATCTATTATTGATAAATAACAAAGAAGAATACAACTATAGTTCTGACGTCAAATCCTCCTTCGGCTAGGTAGTCAGCTACACAAGTCTTGCAAAGCTTGTTGGGGATGGGAACAAGCCTCTCTCTCTTGGGTGACAAGAATCTCCTCACTTAGATTTGGCCTTATGGGTGCAAAGAAGGCTCTTGCAGCTTCAAACTCTTGAACTCCTGGAATTCTCTATCACTATGCTAGAACTGGAACTAGCTTGCTCAAGGCATAGAGACAAGCTTTTATAGATAGAGAGGAAAGAGATAGGATCAACCAAATTATTCATGGGATTGGATTTATCACTTAGAAACTTCCATGAAAGGTGGCAAACCAATTCCCTTCCATGGAGATTTGAAGCCAAACCATCCTAGCTCAACATAGATTCAGTTGGTGGATGGGTTAAGGAGAACCTTTGGAAGCTTGTTCGTTGAAAACTTTACTCAATTCGGTTGGCACGAGTGCGACTCTGAGACAGAGCGCCAATAGCGCGCCCTCTTTAGAGGATTTCCCCCATTAGCGCGGGCAGTACACTGTGGACCCACGCTAATGCAAAAAGAGATGTTTTCATGGGTATTCTGCAGGAGATGTCTTCAGGGAATATGAAGCTCATACTTAGAGGAATATGATGCAAGTGGTTTCAGGTCTTGTCACTTCTCACAGGTCCCGGAATGAGTCCTCCAGTGTGCGGGTGAGGGGTAACAGGGATGGTGACAAATTGCTGTGTAACACTACCCAAGGGCAACACATCTACTTCCAGCATCTACTATGGAAGCACCACACCGTTTAAGGTACAAGTTAACTTTGACATTCCCATATTCGAGGGTCAAATGGATGTAGATGTTGTAGATAAATGGTTAAATCTGCTAGAAGGGTATTTTTCTGTTCATGATTTTTCCGGTCGGGAAAAGATTACTTTCGCTCTTCTCAAAGCTGCCCACCATGTCAAGGACTGGTGGGAAACCTACTGGGAGTAGAAAGATGAAAGTACGACATCGCTATTTTCAGCCACACCCACTCAAAATTCATTCCAGGCTACCATCAAGGAGTAGTACTACCCTGTCGGAAGATATGAGGATCATTACATAAAGTGGACCATGCTGTGGCAGGGAAGGGACCAAGACATGCCAGAGCCTACCAATATTTTCCATACCCTTCACACAAAGTTGGTTATCAAGGATTTAGAGTAGCATTTGGTACTCAAATACCACAACTGCCTACATAGGTACATCCAGGATGAAATAGAATTCCTAAACATCTCCTCGGTCGGCACGACATACCGATATGCCATCAAGATCGAGCAAAAGTTTAAACAGAAGAAGTGAGACTTTGGATCTACAAATCTGAAGCAAGGGAAAGGTGCCGCCAAACCGCAGAACAAAGGACAAAATCAAGGTGAGATGGCCCAAGACAACCCGCCAAAGATGCAAGCAAAAAATAGCACCATGAAGCCAAAAAAGGACATGGGAAAGTGGTGTGAGTTCCATAAGAGCTCCACTCACAACACAAGTGAGTGTTGGGCCAAGCAGTCACTGGTGGCTAAGCTAAAGGTTTCAGAATCAGATGCATGTTTTGACTCTGAGTCAGAACCTGACAAGGGGAATGACAAAGGGAAGCAGATTATTGATGCGGAGCCCAATGCCATTATTTCCACCAAGAAGGTCCAGAAGGAGGAATCCGAAGATCCAGATGAGGAGGAGCACCTGTTCCACTCCTAGATGTGGGTAAAGGGCTCCCTACTACAGTTCATTGTCGATAGCCAAAGCCAAAAGAACCTCATTCTGGAAGAGGTTGTGAAGCGGTTGGGCTTACCAACCATAGCACATCCACAACCATACACCATTGGGTGGCTTCACCAAGGACGAGATGTTCACATGAGCCAGCAACGTTTCCTTCCATACAACATCAATCCCTTCACGGATGAGGTATTGTGTGACGTTTCTCCCCTTGATGTTTGTGATGTATTATTAGGCCAACCATACTTGTGGAAGTGACATGTTGTGTATGAATCAAGGCCTCATGCTGTTATTTTTACTTTTGGAAATAAGTTGTATAGGATATTGGAGGTAGCACCGCATAACGCCATCTCTTTGGTTACTACAAAACAATGCAGTAAGCTCATTTACAAAACTAGAAAATTTGTTTTCCTGATGATACACCCTCAAGGAAAGAAGAAGACTGTGGCCACGACCTCCAGATAGCATCCCTTCGCATGACAGCTACAGATGGACAAGGTCGTGGAGGAGTTCGAGGACATCTTCACCTCCCTCGCAAGGGTTCCTCTACACTATCAAGTCAAGCACTCCATCGATCTGACCCTAGGTGCGTCGCTGCCCAATGGACCAATCTATTGACGCTCTATTCTGGAGAATGATGAAATCAAGGGGAAAATTCAGGAGATGTTGGAGAAAGGTCACATCTGCGAGCTCATCGCCCTGTGGGAGCCTGATCGTGTTGGTACAAAAGAAGGATGGGACTTGGAGACTCTGTATTGACTATCGGGCACTGAACAAGATCACCGTCCGTAATGGGTACCCGATCCCATGGATTGATGACATCTTGGACCAACTGAAGGGGGGGAAATATTTCAACAAGATTTATTTGAAGTTAGGATATCACCAGGTACCAATCGACCCCTCCAATGTGCAGAAGACTACCTTCAAAGCCAAGGAGGGCCTTTTCTAATGGTTGGTTATGCCTTTTGGGTTGAAGAATGCTCCTGCAACCTTCATGAGGCTAATGGATGGAATCATGTGGCAATTCACCAACTCATTTGTAGTGGTCTACTTGGATGACATCTTGATCTTTAGCCAGAGTTGGGAAGAGCACCTCCACCACATCCAATAGGTTCTCCAAACACTGCGGCAACACAAGTTATGTGCCAATTTGGAGAAATGCACTTTTGGCATGACCCAGGTTCAGTATCTGGGATACATTATTGATGAACGGGGTTCGTGTGGATCCAACCAAGATCCAAGTCATTCAGGATTGGCCATCTCCAACCACTCTGACAGAGCTCCGCATATTTCTGGGTATTGCCAACTTTTATCGCAGGTTCATGTTGGGATTTTCTCATATCACTTGGCCCTTGAGTCAAGTCACCAAGGGAGGAGCGAAAGAAAAATTATTTTGGTCTGAATGTCAACCGAAGGAATTCACAGAGTTGAAACATCGCCTCTTCTCTACACCAATGCTTGCATTACTAGACTTGCAACAACCATTTGTGGTCGAGACAAATGCCTCTGACTATGCTATTGGGGCAGTCCTTACTCAACACAGGCATCCAGTGGCATATCATAGTGAGACACTTTCATACATAGTCCGTAAGTATCCCACTTATGAAAAAGAGATGTATTCCATTGTGCAGGCCTACCGACAATGGAAGCATTACATTTTGGGGAAGGAAACGGTCATCCACACAGACCACCGACCCCTACAGTTCATACAGAGCCGAGGGAAATTGCAGAATGATCACCATCAGAAGTGGTCCACATACCTGTAACAGTTCCATTTGAATATCAAGTATAAGAAGGGAAGCACTAATAATGTCGCAGATTGCCTCAGTTGACCACCGATCATGGCGTTAACCACCATGCTCAACTCTTGTGGGCACGAGACTTCTGATTGGCCACTTCTCTACAAAAGCGACCCAAAATTCAGCCACACATACCAAACACTCTTGGAGGGTTAGCATGTTCCAGATTTTCACTTCCAGGGTGCCCTGTTATGCCACCTGGGTCACCTTTGTGTTCCTTCAAGTGAGCATGCCAAGATGATTTGGGAAGAACACTACGGTTGGGCTACTGGGCATTTCAGGGTTGAGAAAATGGTGGAAGTACTACAAAAGTATTTATATTGGCCAAATCTTCGACATGATGTTGGGATGTACATCGGATCATGCACTGCCTGCACCATTGCCAAACTAACCATCAAGAAGTAAGGCCTCTATACCCTGCTACCTACCCCTAGTCGACGTTGGGAATCCATTTCCATGGATTACATGTCAGGCCTTCCTTCTACTAATCATGGAAACGACTTTGTTTTTCTAGTCATCGACAGGTTCTCAAAGATGGCCATTATGGCGACCTGCAAGAAGAATATCACAGCAGAAGCCACTACTAAACTCTTCTTTGAATGAGTGTGGGTACACTTTGGGATCCCCCAGTCTATCATCTCAAATTGGGACAACAGGTTCCTCAGTACATTTTGGTCCAGTCTCTGGTCAATGATGGACACCAAACTCACTAAGTCCACAGCCTTCCATCCCCAACTGATGGCCAGAAATAGGTTGTCAATAGGATGATCGTAAACATTATATGCATGTACAACTCAAAGCATCCATGCACATGGGATGAGAGCCTCCCTTATGTTCATCAAAGCTATAACCGAGCTCTCCACAACTCAACTGGCCACATCCCTTTTCAAGTGGGCTTGGGATTCCAGCCACTACGTCCTATTGATGTGGCCATGCCATTTGTAGCTACTCAGGCAGATTCGGCTCATGTCCAATATGAAACAGATAAGGAAAAAATCTTCATTGAGCACATCCAACATATTTTCCAGTAGGTCCATGACATTTTGGAGAAATCAAATGCCAATTACAAGCAACAACATGATCAACATCAGGTGCCACACAAGTTTCAGGTGGGTGACAAATTCTAGTTGCATTTGCAAAAGGAACGCCTTACCGGAGCCTATTGGAAACTAAAACCATTGTGATATGGTCCTTACACCATTACCAAGGATGTGGGAGACAATTCATTTGAGCTCAGTATTCCCCAATTCCTTGGCTTGCACCCAGTGTTCAATGTGGACCACCTTCGGCCATACTTTCCACCATTACTAGACACATCCGACATTGCAGAACAACTCACACCCACAGAGTTAAATCCAGATTGCATGGAACAAGCTACAACTGATCAAATCATGGACACATAGATGAAGCACACTCACCAGCAGAAGATCCCAACTTTATTGAGTTGTCAAAGCAGGCTAGCTCCTTCACCAGGGCAAGTGGCTCACTAGGGACCAAGTTTAGCAGAAGTTTCCTCATCTCATGGAGGAACTCAACGCAATGGGGACCATTGCTTCTTGAGGAGGGAGGAATGATCCAGGTGGATATTGGTGGCCACCCACCAATTCCACTTGGACCCTCACCATTATTTCTTTCAATTTTTTAGTTTCCTTAATTGTAGCACAATTTACTATGTTTAGCAGTTTTTCAGGACCTAAACTTCCAGAGCCGTTTTGGGGCCCTAAACAATGTTTTTTTTGGTAAAACTGGGAGCAACATGGGTCCATGGACTGATTTTTCTCTTCCCAAAGTTGTATCTCTCAGATAGATCTTTCTAACAAGGTATTGTGCGCATCAAACGGAGATCATATGCCAAATTTACGACCTCAGAAAGTTGATGTACCAATTTACCCAAAATGGGGCCCATAGTTTGGTGCTTCATCTCCTAGGGTTATGTTTCTGTATGTTTAGGGTTTTCCATTGTTTCTAAAAAATAAATAGGCCTTCGAGCATCATTGTAAGACATTTGAGAGGCATGTAGCCCCCACATCTCTTCTCAGAGATAAGCTACCATTGCCCTAGCTAGTTTATTTCCATTTATGTTTGTAAGAATATTTCAATATTTTATAGTAATGAAATGAAGTATTATTTCTACTGCATCTCCGTATGTATGGTTATATGTGTAATTTGTTGCATTCTTGTTCAATTCTGGATCAATATGGGTTATCATATAGGAGGACAGAGGGAGTGAAGCTCCGAGGCTTCACTAATACAAAATGGGCAGGGAGTCCATTAAATAGGAAAAGTACTGCAGGTGCTATCTTGAGTGTTGGGTCTGCAACTATTTCTTGGTATAGCAGAAAACAGAGATCCATGGCACTCAGCTCAGCATAGGCTGAATACATGGCTGCAAGTCAAGCGACATGTGAGACCATATGGCTGAGGAAAAGAATTTTCGGTCTTTTTAGTCGGGATATGGATTGTCACACAGAATAAGTCGATCTTGTGGACAAGATAGACCTTCCTAGAATCTAAAGGAGACCTAATGACAAGCAAAACAACCAAACACTATCTTTCTCTAAATATGCTTTAATAAACAATAGCAAACAAGTGTTTTTAGGGCCTACCTTAGGTCCAACGCAAGCTTGTGGATGCCCTCGCTCCTTTGATCCAAATGAGCTCCTTTTCGCGAATCTGCAAACACAAACAAGGCAAACAAATTAAATAGCACCTGAAAAGCCAATTGCATAAAACATATTTAACATGAAAGTCAAGGAGTCCATGAAACAAATAACATAAGATACTTGTTGAGAAAAATGAGTTTGATTGTATTAATTCAAAAGAAGAAGAACCTTACAACCTTTGCCTTGACGCTGTACAAGCTCCTCCCAGGGTCCAGCAAGAAGTCTCCTCTACTTTGACAAGTTTCACTCACTCCCCAATGAAGCCAAAAAGATGTGTGATCTCTCCTCTTGAGCTCAACTAGGAAGTCTTGATTTCACCAACATTTACCCTCAAAAATGTTCAGCTTCTAACCTCCTTAGCAACCAGCCCAATGCCTGTATTTATAGTGCAATGGAGGGAGGTTACTAGGTCCTCCTTCAAAAGGATAAAGCCCTCCTTCAAAGGGATAGCTCCTCTCATCAAGGGATTAGCTCCTTCTCTTTTGGGATGCATGAACCACCTCAGAGATAACAATCCACGTCAAAATTCCTTCTAGAAACCTCTAAAATTAACCCAAAGTGAGTTTTTTAAGATAAAACTTGCGCCTTTTGACTTTCACAGGGGTCCGCACCTACACCGTTAGGGACATAGCGGGCAGGTCCGCAGTTTTTGTACACAGAAGGTGTGGGACTGCAGGTGACCATGAGAGAAAGTGCGGAACCAGAGTTACATTTATTTTTAATGTCTTTCTCTCATTTCCAAAGCTTGATTTGAAGAGCTGACGTCTGAGACTTGCTTAGGAGGACAGTACAAGTGATGATAGACCCATATTAACTGCAAATAATCATGGTGATGATATTTTTGTGTAACAGATTGCCCCCTAAAGTGCGAAGTCTGTAGTAGATGAGGATTTCTTATCATTTAGGAAGAGTGAAGTACTTTATCATTTCGAGGATCATCTTGTGGAGAACCCAGTTGGAACCAGTAAAAACATTCAATGCAAAATATATATATATGAGATCATATCATCGCTGAGGTAGGCATTCCCATACTCAGATTAAAACTGACTAGAAACTAACTACTGCTTTGATACAGGAATGATCTTGTAAAATATCACAAGTATAGACTCATGTGGAAATAGTATGGATGCAGCCATCTGTTTATGAATAGTCCATTATATAATGAATACAAAATTCCTCGCAGCCTGGATTGTGGAAACTACATCCAGGGTCTTCATTTCTACTTCCTGAAATAGTACGATTCTATCCATGCGAATGAATGTGTTGATGTAAAACATGGTAGAAACCACTTGATTGCCAGTCAATGATGTAAACTGTTAACAAGTGTGAGAGAATCCACCAATGATGTCAATGGCTCTCAAAGTACCCAATACAATCCATGAGATGTGAATAAATGTGTTGATGTCGAACATGTCACGGAATCCTTTGATCGAAAGTCAATGATGTAAACTGTCGTCAAAGGCAAGAAACCTGCCATTGAGGCATGCAGATCTCAAGGTACTGACGCTTTCTAGATCATATTTCTAGATAATGAGCTGATGTCAATAGAAAGCGATCCATCGTAGGCAAGCCCACAACACGAAATCATAGATCAAGTTGAAGAAATTTAGTTGCAAGGACTGGCTCAGGGATGGTCAAGATGGATGACAGATATTTTTCAAATGAATGGCTTATTGACAGTGACCTCTTGAACACATAACGACACGACAGATGGTTTGGTGACAATTGACCCAAATTTAATACCCAGAAACTGTCTGAAGACTTTCAATGTGGTTTGATCAACTGTTAGGCAAAGGATTTCCCAACCCAGGTGAATGAAAGTGTCGTGTTCAAGAGTGGTTACAAAGTATGACAAACAGGCTCATTTTTCTCTCTTTTCCCCCACCATTTTTGGCAAGTACCTCTTTATTTTTGACAAGCTTGAGGAGGATAACATTTGCTTGATTATAAGCTCATCCTTCGGATGAGTCCAACTTAGTTTAAATTCGAACCCTAAGAAGGAGTGGTTCGTTCCCATTTGTAATTGAATAGGTCCTTTACTGTGAAATTTTAACGAGTCCAGTATAGGAGAAACTCGGTGTTTTTCAATTTTAGAGAGTCTGAAAAAACTTAAGAAGACTCCAGGGTTGACCTTTTTCGTAAATTTGTGTCTCCCGAGCCCGAAAAAGTATAAAATAATACTTGAGAGAACCGCTTGATCTTTTACAACCAAGGAGTACTTTTCGTCATTAGTGCCTTTGACCCGAAAAAGTAAAAAAGCGATCAATGACACGTTTTTTTATAACCAATATCGAATTTGAAACGACAAAAATCCGGCAATCTTTTCATGTTTTTTCGGTCGGAAAAGAGTTGTAAGTGGACTGTCTTCTAATTCCATTTTAACGAGTCTAAAAGAAACACTCGGAAATCTTTTCATGTTTTAGGAGTCAGAAAAGAGCTTAAAGATGACTCTACATGTTTTTTCATCGAAAATGATAGATTTCGCCTGAATAATCCTTTATTCTGCACAAAAACACAAACATTACTCATACCTATTTGAAATGGATAAAAACGTCGCAAAATACCTTTTCAAAGTGAAACATAAACAAATTTTCAATTTATTTACTCAAAAAACTTATATAAAGGGCCTTTGTCAATTCATTTTTACCGTTTGAGTTTGGGTGAGAAAATAGTGCTTTTGCTCAGAAAACTTCCCGTGAAGATTGCGGGAAATCCAACCGTCGGAATCGAGTGCCGTCTTCTCCAGGTAATCCACATCATCCCACTCTTCATTTTTAACCATTTAATCTTTTGTTTTAGTCCTTTGTTTTTATTTTTGGGAGGGTTTTTAGGCGCAAAACCCGAGCGCGGGGGCCCGCAGGTTTACCATTGCGGGCCTGCGGACCTCGACTTTTTCTCCATTGGGAAAAATCTCGGGGTCTGCACCTTCCATGTATACAAAGTTCAGTCCCACGCACTGTGTCTAACTTGGAGGGTGCATACCCCACCGCAAGGGTTTTGAACCCAAAAATTCTCAAAAATGGACCACACAAAATATTTTCTAGCATTTTAATTTGTCTTTATACTTGATGCAGAGAGTACATCATTCTAGATTGGCGTGAACGAGAGCATGAGGACGTGGATGCTGCCGCATGGAATCATCAGACTTCACTTGATGCTTTGAGGGCGTGCGGATTGTACAAATACTGGGCCATTCCTAGCATGAGGGCTCAGGTGGATTTCTTACAGTGGCTGGTTGACAGATGGAGCATACAGGACCAGTGCTTCTTCATTGGTGGCCACCAGCTCGAAATCGAGCAAGCAGACATATATTTCTTGACTGGTTTGCCTGAGAGAGGCGAAGACTTGACTTTTTTTGGGGCTAGGCCAGGTGGCTAGTCTGTCGATAGCCTCAGGCTCGAGTACTGCAACAGCCAAGCTAGAGACAAAGGGATAGACATAAAGACCATATCCCATCCTGAGCTCATGGTGATTGCATTCACTATCACCAGACTTTGCGGAACTTCCGCATTACATATTGCCACCGGATCCCATATGCGTATGGCAGTTGATTGCTTTCGAGGCACCATCCTCAATTGGTGCGATGCCGTGTTGGCCAATCTGAAAGGCCAACTGACCAGGGCCAAAAACGGACAACTAAAGACCTTTGGTTATGGGGCTTTGGTTGTGAGTTTTGGCCTCGAGAGGGTTCCTATGTTGATCCCACAGCACCTTACTGTTGGAGCTGGGCTTCCTCGAGAGCCCAAACTGATGCAATGGGTCACAGTCATGGCTCGTCACTCGGACGAGAGGACAGAGGTTGCTCCCTTCAAACCTGAGTATTTCCAATGGTTGGAAAACCAAGTTTTTTTTCCATTCAGGACTTCCCTTACGCTGGGATAGATTTTTATGGTGACTCAGACATGGTTCTTCCACCAGGAGAGCAACGGGACGAGTCAGGTAAAATCCTTTTCAACATTTTTTCTATTTTAATTTTTTTTGTTATTTTCGATCGTCTCAAAACTGATAGTAAAAATTTAAAAATGCAAATGTGGGTCCACAGTGACCAGCCGCTCTCCGGCCTTTCGAGAGGAGGCAACCAGTTGCACCCGCGCCAGCCCCGCAGGACGAATCAGCAGAGGTTTTGGCCGAGTTGGAGGGTCATCTCGAGCGCTTAACAGGAGATATTCCTGAGACCACTATAGACGACATTCCTCGTCGACTTTAGCGCTATGTAATTGGAGTCCCGGGACCTTTTAGGAGGTTCCTTTGCAAGGTGACCCGTGCAGTGGCTTCTTATAGAGATCATCACCAGTGATAGGATGATCGCCTATTGTGGGCACATGTGACATTTTTGTTTTTTGTACTTATCATTTTTGCCGATCATAAGGTGTTTTTCAACCTATGATCGAAGACGATGTATTTTTTGACACACTCCTATATATATATATATATATATATATATATATATATATATATATATATATATATATATATATATATATATATCACTATTACCGGCTTATCTTGTAAATCATGTTATGGAATGGTTTTAAATTCACATGTATGATTATTGCAAATTTCTATTTAACATTCGAGAAGCAATTGCATCTGCTAATGTATTTAAAGATCTCGGAATATGCTGATATTCAATGTAATCAAATTCACGTTCCAAGAGATGCACTCTCAAAAATAATCTTAATAACATTGGATTTCTAATGGCATACACTCTATTAAGCTGTAATAAAACGAGTTCAGAATCTAACCTCACTATCAAACTCCGAATCCCAAATGAAAAAGATTCAGACAATAATTCAATCACTGAACTGTACTCAGCAATTTTGTTCGTTGTTTGACCTAGGCTTACCCCATGCATAGATACTAACTCGTCAGAGGGCGAATAGATAACCCAAACTACGGAAGAGATGTTCCGTGTATTACGACAAGCACCATCAGCGAAACCAATGTATGTTTGGAGAGGCATCGACATCTGTAATATCAAGAGTAAAACCAAGATAAGCAGGAATAATGACGAAAAAAACACTCTCTAAGCTAAGCACACTGTTTAAACTAAAACACACCAGCTAGAAAGAGAAACTATCCTGACTAAATCTCCATACCCATTCTTTTAAGCATAATACCTCTTCAAGTAAAGGCCATTTCTGGGTTTACCCAAAGAGTCCCCATCAAAGTCTACCAATTCATAAGCCCCTTTGGTTAGCTTTCGCTTGACAACATAGGGACCATGCCACATAGGAACAAATTTTCCAGCGCCTAATTTATCATTAGCTTGATCATACACTAAGACTAGATCTCCTTCCGAAAAATTTCGAGGGGTCACATTTCGATCATACTGAGCTTTCATTCGTTTTGCATGAGTCTCGATCGCCAATGCAGCATCACGTCGATTCTCATCTAATTGAGCCAAGTATAACAAACGCTTTTCCTCTTCGGAAGTGGCTGGAATTAATTCGATGGCCATTTGCAATGACGGGATTTCGCATTCAATGGGTAACACGGCTTCCAAACCATAGAATAGTTGGAAAGGAGTGAACCCTGTTGATGTTTTTACTGAAGTAAAGCGCTGAAAATAGCATGTTGTGCCAATTTGACCGATGAATCCCAATGATTCGTCGGATCATGATAACTAAAATTTTGTTGATGGATTCAACCAAACCATTCGCTTGTGGATAATAAGGGGTTGAACTATCGTGACGTAAACTGAGCTGGCCTGTAAGTTCGGTCATCATAATGTTTCGAAAATGACACCCATGATCAGTGATTATCGCTTGTGGGACACCAAACCTAGCAATTATATGATTGAACATGAAAATTACAATTGTCTTGCTGTCTGCCTCGAATGTAGGCATTGTCCCGGCCCACTTAGTAAAATAATCTACCGCAAGGATGATACACGCATGCCCCCCGACCGAGTGAGGGTTACATGTAATAAAATCGATACCCCATTTGGCAAAAGGACCAACGACAATTATAGGGTGGAGAGGAGCAAGTGGAGCACGCATCTTACGATAAAAAATCTAGCAGTTGTGGCATTTTCGGACCGCCGTAATACAATCTTTAAATAAAGACGGCCAGAAGTAGCCGGCCCATAATATCTTTTGGGTTGTGGCAAACTCAGACATATGACTACCACATGCTCCAGAGTGACAGTCATTTAGAACCCTTTCAGCTTCCTCGTGAGTTAAGCAACGTCGAAAAACAGAATCCGCCCCACGGCGATAAAGAGTATCTCCAATAATTCTGAATTGTTGGGACTGGAATCGAATTTTCCGACGTTCTGACCTTGAAATTTCTGGCCGAAAGGATTGGGTCTGGAGATAAATGATGATATCCCCATACCACGGATCTAAAGTGCTGATTAGAAACAAGGATTCGTCCGCAATGGGCTCCTCCGCCACATTTTCCGTGTCAGCACGCAGGAAGTCACACATTAACTCTGCAAAAACTAAAGATTTCTTAGAGTTAGATTTCTCAAATTCCAAGTCGAACTCTTGTAGGATAACGATCCATTTAGAGTACTTGCCCCCTAGCAATTGCTTGGTCAAAATGTAGATCAAAGGGTTGCAATCCGAAATTACTGTAGTTTTACGTAGTAAAATGTAGTGACGAAAACATTGGACAACTTGAACGGCTGCTAATGCCAATTTCTCCACATGTGAGTATTTTAGCTCAGTGAGATTTAAGGTTCGACTGAGGTAATATATCACATGTTCCGTTCCGAATTCATCTTCCTGAACTAAGACCATTCCAATGGTGGAATGAGAGGTGGCGAGATACAAGAAGTAATCCTGGTTGTAATTGGGAGGATGCAACAGCAGTGCATGGGTCAACGCATGTTTGAGTGCATCAAAATATTTCTGAGCTATCTCATCCCAATAGAATTGAGTGTTTTGCTTCAACAACCGGGTAAAACCCTTTTTAACCTCGGCGTAGTTAGGAATGAATCGTCATAAAAAGTTTTCTTTCCCCTGCAAACTTTGGAGTTGGCGAAGACTCGAAGGAGGAGGCAATTTGATGATAGCTTCGACCTTTGAGGGATCAACGCGAATGCTGGCTTTCGAAACTACAAACCCCAGCAATCGACCCGTTTCTATACAGAAGACACATTTGTGTGGGTTCAACCAAATACGATAATGTCTACACCTCATAAAGATTGCTCGTAAATGGACGAGGTGGTCAGCTCGATGTAAGGAATGAGCAGGCAAATCGTCGAGATACGGTTGCACAATGTGCTTTATGTCATGAAACGCATAAGACATCGCATTTTGAAAAGTTGCTCCGGCATTCTTAAGCCAAAAAGGTAATTTGCAATAAGCAAATGTCCCCCATGGACAAATGAAAGCCATTTTTGGTTGATCGGTAGGTAGAATTTTGATTTGATTGTATCCGGAAAAAGCGTCCATAAAGGAAAATATTTCGTTGTCGGCACAATCATCAATGACTTGATCGATATAGGGGGTTGAGTAATTGTCCTTTGGACAGGCTCGATTAATGTCCCTATAGTCGATGCATATTCTTATTGTTCCCTGTTTTTTGTTAACCGGAACAATATTCGATACCCAATCCGTTAAACGAGATCAGATAAATGAAACCTACTTTCAACAATTTTTCAACTTCTTCTTTAATTGCAGCAGCTTTTCGTGGGTGAATCTGACGCAAACGTTGCCGGACAGGTTTAGCATCCGGGTAAGTCTTGATCTCATGAACAACAATTGCGGGATCAATTCCTGGCATTTCCTCATAGGACCAGGCAAACACGTCGCGGAATTCTTGAAATAGGGCCTTATATAATTGAATTTCGTCATTTGTACACGAGGCACCTATATGAATGTTCTCAACAATTCCGGGCTTAACCGAAATGTCAATAGGAATAGTTCGAGAGATGTTTCCCAAATTTAACTCTGAATCGGGATGTTTCATGGGATTCTGAGGTTCCTTGACATATTCAGTTGTAAAAATTGATGAGAAATCATTTTCAAAACGATCATCCTCAGGTAAAAACGAAGATCTGTGATGGAGATCTTCCCATGGTAAATCATCTACACATAGGATTTCACGAATTTTCTCATCAGAGTGAACAAGTTCAAAAAACGTAGTTAAATCCGAGGTTGATGTGAAAAGTGATTCCTCACGGACCACATTCATTAAGTCATTTTTGGTTGAACACGGGTCGGCAAAAGACTGCACGGCTTCATAGGCAATTTCATATGGACTCAAAGGCATGAAATTACCAAATGAGTCTATCTCAGATTCAGAAGGAATGATCCAAGGATCATCATAAATAATGGTGTCTGATGTAATCATATGAATGGTTGCAAATGAAGATGATGCGTTGATTGGAGGAAAAGGAAAAGTTCCCAATAAACCGGCATCTTTAACTAATCCTACTCCAACATCCTTATATGGGATAATCGTTTTACCAACATGCTGAATACTCTCCGAAGAGGCTGGGTCGGATGAAAAGTAAGCCAGCTGGTCTATTGTTACGATCTTTCCATTGTGTGGAAACTTTATTACTCGAAAGACCGATGAAACGACCATTGTCATAGCGTAAGACCAACTTCGACCTAAGAGAAGGTTGTAATCTAGAGGGGCATCAACCACCTCCACATCTGGCCTAACGATTTTTCCTTCAACCCCTATAGGCAAACCCTGTAGAATGCCAAAAGGATGAAACCCACGGCCATCAAAGGCCTTTAGAATCGTCGGGGATTGATTTAGCGAAGGAGAACCAAACGATCTCCAACACTGTATCGGCATAATACACGTTGAGGCTCCCTCATCAATTACAGTCCGATGAATAGGCCTGTTTTTTACTATCACTGGAATCTGGAAAGCCATTTGATGAGGCAAACGCGGTGTACTATTTTCTAGATCGAAAATTATTAGGTTTGGGTCCTGAACATCAACAGCTCCTATAGCCAACAAAAGTAATTTACGTTGTGTTGGGCATGATTGCAGTACTTCCAAAGCCGACATCGCTGAGGGTGAAACAGCTAAATCCTCAACAATGTTATAATTCTGAGCCGCTCTCGCATGTGGATTGAAAGCTGACTTTCGAAGTATACCCTTGGCGGGCGGTTTGATTACCAAGTCTGGATTAGGTTTCTCGATCTGTAGTGGATCGGAACCGGGAGCTGAGATTGATAGATTAGAATGAGAAGATTCTGCTTCTTTACCATCAACATGACTCTTACTACCATAATCTTGCGATTGAGTCGCAATCCTAACATGGGACATCATCAATATGGGTTCTTCATTGGCACTCGAGGATGAACCTATCATCTTGTTGTCTTGAGCCGGAAAAGGATCCTTCAAAACAGCAGGAGTTTGGGAACCCTTGATAATTTTCGCAACCTCTGCACGATGAGGGAAGTCTCTTGTAAAATTTTCATCATCACAAATGAGACAAGAATAACGAGGTTTGCGCTTTTCATCATTGGATTCTGCCTTTTCAGGTTTCTCCTTTGAACTTTTGTCCATTTTATTCTTCTTCTTTCCTTTCTTCTTCCCACCGGATTTTGATTTGGTTGTAGATGACTCTACAACGTGAATATCGGCGGAAATCTCTGCAGAAGAATCTCCTGTCGGGGAGTCAGGCAAGGTTATGATAGGGGAAGAATTCTTGGAAGACTTCTTCTTACTTTTAGTGTTAACCGTGCCAATCATACCATCAGTGGCATGAGATCCTGAAGGAGCTGCAGCGATTTGATTTTGCTTGGGAAGATCGGGGATTTTTTCATGTAACGTACCTGACTGAGTATAGACCAAGTCAAGGTACTGTGCTTGAGCAATGACTTGCTCCTCAGTAACAACTCCGGCTTTAGCAACATCTTCAGTGATCTTTGGCAACAAATATTTTACAAACCACTCAGCCAAGATCTGATCCGGAATAAATACCTTCACTAAACGACGTCGACGTCTCCACTCATGAATATGATCTAAAATGTAAGTGGATGTCGATTGTTTTAGCAAAGTTAACAATTCCGTACCATTGTCATATCGGACTGGAAACTGAAAATGAGTTAAAAACGAGGTAGCTAACTGACTAAAATTATAAAAAGTGCCTCGCGGTAACTCAATGTACCACTTGGCTGCGAGACCAATTAGAGTGCGCTGGAAAAGTCTAAGACGGATTGAATCATCTGTGATGGAGTTAGACGCACACCAGAGGTGGTAAGTCATCACATGGTTCAACGGGTCCTCTCCTGATTTACCTTCGAACTTGGGAATGTCACTGGGCAACTTATTCGGCATTGGCGGCCAAAACGGAAGATAATTAATGGGATCGTTCGTTAGGCGCGACAAGTCAGGTAAGTCCAAAGTTGTGATAAACGGTAACTGCCGATTAGGATCCCTAAAACTCTGGGTCATGAGACAAGCCCCAGGAGGAGGATATCCAGGATAACTAGGAATGGGAATTGCGTTCGGGATATTGTATCCTCCCGAAAAACCAGGACTAACCGGACCGTACTGGCATTGTTGGGGTTGTTGATAAGTGTACCCAGGATACAGTTGATACTGATAAACTGGCTGCTGGACAGCAGGACCAAATTGGTACTGTCCCTGGTACGGTTGACATTTTGTCACACGGAATAAGTCGATCTTGCGAACAAGATAGACCTTCCTAGAATCTAAAGAAGACCTAATGACAAGCAAACCAACCAGACACTATCTTTCTCTAAATATGCTTTAATAAACAATAGCAAACAAGTGTTTTTAGGGCCTACCTTAGGTCCAACGCAAGCTTGTGGATGCCCTCGCTCCTTTGATCCAAATGAGCTCCTTTTCGGGAATCCGCAAACACAAACAAGACAAACAAATTAAATAGCACCTGAAAAGCCAATTGCATAAAACATATTTAACATGAAAGTCAAGGATTCCATGAAACAAATAACATAAGATACTTTTTGAGAAAAATGAGTTTGATTGTATTAAATTCAAAAGAAGAAGAACCTTACAACCTTTTCCTTGATGCTGTACAAGCTCCTCCCAGGGTCCAGCAAGAAGTCTCCTCTACTTTGACAAGTTTTACTCACTCCCCAATGAAGCCAAAAAGATGTGTGATCTCTCCTCTTGAGCTCAACTATGAAGTCTTGATTTCACTAGCATTTACCCTCAAAAATGTTCAGCTTCTAACCTCCTTAGCAACCAGCCCAATGCCTGTATTTATAGTGCAATAGAGGGAGGTTACTAGGTCCTCCTTCAAAGGGATAAAGCCCTCCTTCAAAGGGATAGCTCCTCTCATCAAGGGATTAGCTCCTTCTATTTTTGGATGCATGAACCACCTCAGAGCGAACAATCCACGTCAAAATTCCTTCTAGAAACCTCTAGAATTAACCCAAAGTGAGTTTTTTAAGATAAAACTTGCGCCTTTTGACTTTCACAGGGGTCCGCACCTACACCATTAGGGACAGAGTGGGCAGGTCCGCAGTTTTTGTACACAGAAGGTGCGGGAACGCGGTTAACCATGAGAGAAAGTGCGGAACCAGAGTTACATTGATTTTTAATGTCTTTCTCTCATTTCCAAAGCTTGATTTGAAGAGCTGAGGTCTGAGACTTGCTTAGGAGGACAGTACAAGTGATGATAGACCCATACTGACTACAAATAATCATGGTGACGATATTTTTGTGTAACATGGATCTGAAAATGATTTATTGTGATAATCAGAGTTGTATCAAAATCACTCAAAATCCAATATTTCGTGATAGATCTAAGGACATTGAATTTAGGGATCATCACATGGGATTGTGTGCATAGGAGAATTATGATGCTACAATACAATCCAACTAAGGAGCACGATCGAAATATCTTGAAAAAGGAATAGTCAAGAGGAAAATTCGAATTCCACAGATCCAAGATAGGGTTGGTGCAAGAAATGCTCGGTTTGACTTCTGCCTCAGTCAAATTGAGTAATTTGATTTTCCACATCAAGAGTATGAATTGGATTGCAATTAACTTATGTGACATGGCCTTCTCTACTAGTTCGCTCAGTAAATTTGAGTTATATGCTAGAAGTAAAGTTGTACATGTAGTGATTGCTAAAATTTAGCAATCTAGTTTAGTTAATTTTTAGTTGAAAGATGACTTATGAAGGACACCTTTAGGAGGGGGTCAAATCATTGTTTCGAAAGATGGTTGCTCGATCTGTAGAGGATCAAAAGGAGGTGGAGCTGATGTCGAAGGTTGAGCTGGAACACTTACATTAGAAGGATTTGGATGAATATAGTCTTTGGCTCTTATAGTCACCAATAATTTCTCTTGACACATCATTATATCATAAGAGTTCTGAGAAGAGGAGGACTGATTTTGCACAACCATTTTGTTCTCTTGAGTGCGAAAAGGGTCCATCAAAATAACAAGTATGCTTGAAGTTCCTTTAAGAAATTGATTAACTTCAGCATGATGTTGACATTCTTTGGTATAATTTTACTCATTACAAATGAGAAAAGGATACCATGGTTTACATTTTTCATTATGATATTGGGTGTTTAGTTTCTCCTATTGAGGGGCATCTCGTTTATCTTTTCCTTTTCCCTTCTTTTTACCTCTAGGTTGCAAAGATTTACTAGTTGATGAAAATTAAACTGCATTAATATCACAAGTATTAACAGGAGAAATATTAACAGGAGGGATGTTTTGAACCAAAAAAATAGGAGTAAACTTAGGATTAGAGTGACCAAATTGTTCTCTCACTAACTGTTGATTAACAAACCCAATCATACCATCAGCAACATGAGATTCTATAAAATCTAGTGGAATAGTATTCGATGGATGAGGAGAAACATGAGTTTTATTGTACAACGTGCCAAATTGAAAATAAACAAGGTATAAATATTGAGCATGAGCAATAACCTACTCCTTAGTAACAACTTCACTCTTGGAAACATCTTTAGTAATGGAAATAAGTAATGACTTAACAAACCATTCAGCTAGTACCTGATGTGGGATACAAGCTTTAACTAGAGGATGACGACATCTCCATTCATGTATATGATTAGAAATATGTGTGGAGTTTTACTATTGTAATGAAGTGAAAAGTTTAGTCATAGTTTAATATTGAATTGGTAATTGAAAATGAGTCAAAAAAGTTCTTTTGAAGGAGTTGAAATTACCAAACACTACAAAAGAACAGGAAGATAGTGCCTAAAATAGCGTCAAAATTTAGCATATTTCATTTCATGAATTGGGCACCTTTCCTAGTGCAAAAATGGGTGCAATCAGAAATGTTTATCATACTGCTAGATTTAGCACTGGAAATTGTGCCAGAAATTGTGATGTAAATAGAGCCAGAAATAGTGCCAGAAATATTGAAAGTTGCGCTAGAAATGATCTGAAATTGATCTAAGACAAACAATTAAGGTATTATAGAATCATGTGCATGGATGTGCCTATGTTATTTTATGCAACGGATCGATAAGATTGCGAAATACATAGACACTGAAGTAGTTAGAGAAAATATAATAGGCAAACATGTAAACACAACAAGTTTAATAAGGAGTTCACCCAATACTCCTGGGCTATGTCTCCCAGTCCAACCTTCAGTGGTGGCCTCTCTATTATGTTTTAAAAAGTAGAGTTTTTACAACAGTGAGCTCAATTTGAGTCTCACATAGCAAATATGAATCAGCAAGACTGTACTTGGATCCCCCAAGTCTCTGGAGTACACAAACTCTTCTTACTGAAACTCGACCTCTATTGGTCACAGTAGTATGATCCCAATCTGAGACTCATACATGACAGGAATATACAGAGGAGTTCGCTTGAACCTTTCAAGCCTTTTCTGGAGTACACTGACTCTCTAACTCTCTCTGGCTCTGTCTGGCTCAATGATGCCTTTGCTTCTGCAAGTCAACTCGACTCCTTCCTTCTGTGTCTAACTAACTCTCTTTTCTGCTTTTTTTTTTCTTGCTTTGTCTTTGTCAGTTCATCGCTTTAAAGCCATCGACTTCCTGACTGTTCATTTTTGCTTCTCGACTTTCTAGTTTCCCTACCTCTTTCCATCTGAATTCCTTTGTTCGACGTAATCATCACTGTATAATGCCTCACGGGGAGGTGGCCACCTATTTTGTAATGGATGAGTGTGTCAGGTCCACTGGAAATGTTTGAACGACCGTTTTGTCATTAACTCCAAGAATTCCCGCGAAATACAAATCTCTGCCAACACATCGTCCATATCAGACTTCAAATCCTTTACAGTTCTGCCTGTTTACCCCGTCTATTCCGGTCATCCATCGGATCGCATATCCACCATCGATCTAGGGCCTCCAGATCCAACGGTCATTGTCCATATCGGGCAGGTAAGTAACATGATGTTTGCCCGTCTGATATGAGTGGTTTTCTCTCTCTTCCATCAGACACATGGCACCCATTGTGTGGCATTGGGTGGGACTCGGTTGAAATCGCTTACCGCTCGAAGCCCTTCTGATATTCTGCCGGTTTTGTGGAATCTCGTTCCGTCGGAACTGAATTAATTAATTTTCCGCATTTCATAATATTTCGGGTTCGGGCACTCAGGGGCTTTCCTTCTTTGAGGGGTTTTCCAAACGATATGCGATTAGGGGTTTGTCACTTATCACATATCAAAAACTGCCCCTGTTTCTTGAATTAATCTCTGTTTTTTCCAATTTGCGCCAGCGTGTGTTACCATGGACCAACGATATGCGTGCTTGACCGAGGGTCCTCGTTGATCCGCACTGATCACAAGATTCCATTGTCACGAGGATATCTCTAATAAGCTTGACCTTTATAAGACTTTGAAACTTTGGCATGATTTTTAAGAATTCATGAAAACTTAGAGATTGTTTTAGGATCCAATTTAGATCACAGCCTTCCCACTGAAAAAATCTTTTGGACCACCAAAAGTTGGTTTTTAAGCATCAATCAAGTGAGGCTATAAATTCCTCGCTTGTCCAATTTCTATCCATCTTGCACTGCTTGGTTTTGAACCTTTGAGCCCAATCCTAAGGTACTCAACATCCCCTTTGCGTGTTGTCCTTACCTTCCTGTCTAGAACTATATCTTCCTGCAATTCATTGAGATATTCAAGCAATAGATCATCAATAGAAGGCAATTGGCTCTACTCTTTGGGATCTTCAGTCAATGCAGGTTCAAACAGACTCAAGCTTTCTGCATTAACTACGGAATAGATGTGCATGTAAGCTAGAAAATCAAGGTGGAAAGCATTTTCACCAATTTTCTCAAGTATTCTGAAAGGTCCATACCTTATTGGCTTCAGCTTCTTACCTTCACCTTGCATTCTACCTTTCCTGATATACAGCTAGACTTGATCACCAACTTGTAAACTCTTCTCAATCCGATGCTTATCATGCCTTGCCTTGTACTTGGATTGGATCTTTTCCAGTTGTTCCTGTACTACCTAGTCAATCTCTTGGATTTGTTCAATGAACTTGGTTGCCTTGTCCACATCATTGTGTCCATCAACCGCTATGTCTTTACCAAAGACAAGATCTAAGGGAGACCTTTGTGTGAAACCAAAACAGGTCTCCAAAGGAGATCTCTGTGTAGAAGAATGTTTAGCACAGTTGTAAGCATGTTGCACATAGCATAAGTGTTCATCCCAAAGCTTGGGATGCTTGTTGCAATAGCCTCTGAGAAACTGGATCACTATCCTATTGACCACTTCTATTTGGCCATCTGTTTGTGGATGAAAGGTTATGCTCTTCTTTAGCCTGTTGTCCATCAATTCCCACAGACTCAACCAAAATTTCCCAACAAATCGGGAATCTCAATCAGATACAAAAGGAAGTGGGTAATCCAAAATGAACCCATACATGCTGAAAGAACAACTTTTTTGTTTGTTCAACTGTAATCTGTTTGTTACAAGGTATTAAAATACACATTTTGTTGAACCTGTCCACAATAACATATAGATAGTCATGACCTTTTTCTAGATATAGGCAATCCCCCAACAAAGTCCATGGAAACACTTTCCCAAGGATGAGAATGAACTGGTAGTGGAGTGTACAAGCCTAGTTTTCTATTGTTGGGCTTGCTTCTAGCACACATGGTACACCCTCTTACATATCTAGAAACTGTGTCATGCATTTTTGGCCAATAACAAAATCTTTGCAGTTGCGCAACTGTCTTACTTACACCAAAGTGACCTAATATTAGAGAAGTGTGTGCTTCTCGAATTATCTTTACTCTTTCGGTTTGAGAAATGCATAACTTTCCAAAATGATACAAGAGTTGGTCCTTAACATGATAATCCAATTCTTCTACTTGTTTTCCATGACTTAAAGTTGCATATACATCTTTAAAATCTATATCTTGAGCATATTATACAATGTAGCTTTCATGCAATACTAAATTATGCTTAAGTATAGTGGATGCATTTATGATTGATCTGGACAACATATCTACAACTTTATTGTGTATGCCCTTTTTATATCTGATGACAAGATGAAACTGTTGTAGAAAACCCATCCACCTATAGTGTCTTGATTACTCCAACTTAGTTTGTGAGTTTAAATATTGAAGTGGTTGATGATCAGTATGTATAACTGTCTCTTTGCCCATTAGGTAATGTTTCTACTTTTTCACATTTTGTACTAATGCATACAATTCCTTATCATATGTGGGATAATTAACTACTACATAATTAAATGTCTCAGAATGATAACATATGGTTTTACCGTGCTGCATCAACACTGCTCCCATGGCATAGTCACTAGCATCGGTTTCAATCTCGAATGGTCTTTGAAGATCAGGCAATGCTAGTACTGGTGTTGTACCAATCTTTTCTTTTAAGATGTCGAATGCTTTCTGCTATTTTCCTCCCCACTAAAAAACCTTGTTCCATCCTGTTAAAGCATGTAAGAGAGCTGAAATCAAGGAAAAGTTAGAAATAATATTTCTCCAATACCGTGTTGCTCCTAGAAAGCTTCTAACTTTAGTAGCAGATTTGGTTTTAGACCAGTTTACAATGACTGCAACCTTAGAGGGATCTATCTTCAATTCACCACCCCTACAATATGACCCAAATAATTCAAGGATGTTTTGCCAAATTCACATTTTGAGAGCTTAACATAAAGATTATCTTTTTTCAAAACATCTAGAGTCTGCTTTACATGCATGAAATTTTCTTCCCATGTTTTACTAAATATAAGAATGTCATCTAAATATACAATGACAAAATCATCAATAAAAGGTCTGATTACATCATTCATTACTCTCATGAAAGTAGCAGGAGCATTAATTAAGCCAAAAGGCATAACTAACCACTCATACAATCCCTGCTTTGTTTCGAAAGCAGTCTTCCATGCATCTTGCTATGGAACTCTGACCTGATGGTAGCCACTATGCAAGTCCAATTTGGAAAAATAAACAGCTTCTTTCAACTGATCTAGTAGATCATCTATGCGAGGAAGGGGATAACAATTTTTTATCGTTATCTTATTCAGTGCTCGGTAATCAATGCACATTCTCTAGGAGCCATCTTTCTTTCTCACCAAGACAATTGGAGATCCACATGGTGATGTGCTAGGTCTTATGAACCCTTTCTCGAGCAGCTCCTATACCTGCTTCTTGATTTCTGCATTCTCTAAAGCAGACAACCTATACATTTTGATGTTAGGCAATGGAGCATCTTGCTACAAATTAATATCATGTACTATTTCCTTTTTGGGTGGCAGACCGTTAGGTTCTTGAAATAGTATATCATATTCTGAAACAATTTTTTCTAAATCAGCTTGCTGTTTAGCATTACAACCCTCAAATACATTGGTTTTATCAAGTTTCTTTTCCTTTACAACCATCAGTAAAAATTGTTTGCATGAATTTACAATTCTTTTCATCTGCCTTGAGTTTATGAGAGTAGAATTATCCTTGAGTTTATAAGCTCTTAAAATATACTCAATTCCATCTTTAACAAGTTCATACTTGTTTTTTGCCCTATAGCAAATAGCTTTTCTATCATACAAGTAATAACTTCCTAAAACAATTGCACATATATCCAAGGGAACAATATCTAACTCAATCTCATCTACAAATTTTGACCCAGAAGAAAACCTAAGTTTACATTGTCTAGTCACTTGTAGCTTTACTTTATCACATAACCAACCTAATGGATATAGTTTCTTGTGAGGTGTGGTTAGTAATCCCAACTTCTTTACAATTGCTTCAGAAATTAAATTTACTTGTGAGCCACTATCAAACAAAGTATCAATCTTTTGATGCTTGGAAATAACTCTAATATGAAAAAGCTCATGTCTTTTTCTCTCATTTTATTCATTATGAGTAGATTGTGCAGAATTACTAGTAGATGCTTCAAAATTTTTACCTTTTATACCTTTGGTTGTGATTGTTGTTTCATCATCTGAGTCTGACCCAAAATCTTTTTGAATAGCTGCAATAGCCTTCTTCTTTTCACCATCGTACTTCTTGGGTTTCAGCTTTGGATGCAGAATCCAGTAGTGTACATCATTATGCCCATCCTTCTTGCAGTGAGTGCACGAAGGGTTGGTCTTTTGTACAACATTTTCCCTCCTCTCTTTCCATTTCTGCTTTCTCTTTTCCTTATTCTTGCTTACAGTAGGTTTTGATGATCCCTCAACTTCTGAGTTAACATTCTTGCCTCTAGCCTCTAGATGTGTAGCCTGAACAGATACCTCGTCTAGCGAGTGGGATTAAACATGAGAATGGTATGATTTAAATAACTGTGTAGAACACCTATATACTTCAACAAAGTTTTAGGTAAGTCTAAAGAAATTCCCAGAATCAAAGCTCTTTTCCTAAATTCTTGGGTGTAATTTTGTACACTTTTCCCTTTCAATTGTCGAAGAGTTTGCCAACTCATCGTGGCTTGCTGCATATAAGCTAGTGGGTAGAATTGTTTTTTAATTGCGGAAACAAATTCACTCCAGAAAGAAATAATTTTACCATGCTTCTTCATGTCAGCTTGTGTCCTACCTTCCCACCATACCAAGGTAGTGCCTCCAAGGCGTAGGCTGGCTAGCTGAATCTTACTACTGTCTGAGTCAATTCTCTGCACCCTACAATGCACATCAATCTGTCTAATCGAATTATCCAGCTTCTCTGCATTCAACTCCCCGTCATATATTGGTAAATCAAATTTAACATCTAATTTAATCAACGGTGTCTTCTTTTTATTTTCAGGGCTATTAGGAGGTGTGGGAAGAAATTCTTTTTTCCCTTTTCCCTTAGAATGGTCATTGAGGAGAGATTCTTCTGCTCCTTTATCTTGTTTGGAGTTTGATGAATCTTGATCTCTACCTTTCTTAAATTATCTATACATTTCCTCTACCATGGCTCTCATGGTCATGAAACTATCCATGAACTGGGGGTCTGATTCTAAGGGACTTTCTTCAGCCATTTTCCTCTTAGGATAGACTCTTCCAATTTCTGGGTTAGTTTCAACCAACTCTCCTTCTCCTAATTTAAGTTTTGATCTAGTTAGCATTCAACAAAAAAATCTAGCACAAGCTTGTCTAACCTTAGCAACCTAGAGCTCTGATACCACCTAATCTGAAATTGATCTAAGACAAACAATTAAGGTATTATAGACTCATGTGCATGGATGTACCTATGTTATTTTATGCAACGGATCGATAAGATTGAAAAATACACAGACACTGAAGTAGTTAGAGAAAACACAACAGGAAAACATGTAAACACAACAAGTTTAATAAGGAGTTCACCCAATACTCCTGGGCTACGTCTCCCGGTGCAGACTTCAGTGGTGGCCTCTTTATTATGTTTTCACTCTATTATGTTTTCAAAAGCAGAGTTTTTGCAATAGTGAGCTCAATTTGAGTCTCACACAGCAGATATGAATCAGCAAGACTGTAATTGGATCCCCCAAGTCTTTGGAGTACACAGATTCTTCTTACTGAAACTCGACCTCTATTGGTCACAGTAGTATGAGCCCAATCTGAGACTCATACATGACAGACATATATAGAGGAGTTCACTTGAACCTCTCAAGCCTTTTCTGGAGTACATCGACTCTCTGACTCTCTCTAGATTTTTCTAGCTCGATGCTGCCTTTTCTTTTGCAGGTAAGCTTGGCTCCTTCTTTCTGTGTCTAACTAACTCTGTTTTCTGCTTTTTCCACTTTCTCTATCTCTGTCAGTTCGTGGCTTTAAAGCCATTGGCTTCCTGACTATTCATTTCCGCTTCTCGACTTTCTGGTTTCCCTGCCTCTGTCCGTCTGAATTCCTCTGTTCGATGTAATCATCACTGTATAACGCCTCACAGGGAGGTGGCCACCTATTCTATAACGGATGAGTGTGTTAGGTTCACTGGAAATGTTTGAACAACCATTTTGTCCGTTAACTCCAAGAATGCCCGCGAAATATGAATCTTCGCCAACGCATCGTCCATATCAGACTTCAAATCCTTTACAGTTCTGCCTGCTTACCCCATTGAATCCGGTCATCCATCGGATCACATCTCCGCCATCAATCTAGGGCCTCCAGATCCAACAGTCATCGTTCATATCGGGCGGGTAATTAACATGACGTTTAACCGTCCGATGTGAGCGGTTTTCTCTCTCTTCCGTCAGACGCGTGGCACCCATTGTGTGGCATTGGGCGGGACTCGGTTGAAACCGCTTACCGCTCGAAGACCTTCCAATATTCTGCTAGTTTTGTGGAATCCTGATCCATCGGAACCAAATTAATTACTTTTCCTCGTTTCATAATACTTTGGGTCCAGGCGCTAGAGGCTTTTCTTTCTTTGAGGGGTTTGCCCGGCTGCCCCCATTTCTCGAATTAACCTCTAGTTTTTCCAATTTACGCCAGTGCGTGTTACCATGGGCCAATGGTCTGCGCGCTTGACCGAGGGTCCTCGTTGGTCCGCATTGATCACAAATTGCCATTGTCACGAGGATATCTCTGATAAGCTTGACCTTTATAAGACTTTGAAACTTTGGCATGATTTTTAAGAATTCATGAAAACTTAGAGAGTGTTCTAGGATCCAATTCGGATCAAGAAACTACGTCATAAATAGTGCCCGTCATAATGTTGTAAATAGTGCCTAAAAGAGAAGCGGGAATAATGCCAAATTTAGTTCCTTAATTAATGCCGAGAATTGCTTCCAATTTGAATGACATTTTGGCTTCCAATTTTGCATCCAGATTTACTTCTAGTTTTGCTTCTAGTGTGGCTTCCAATTTTTCTTTCAGTTTTGTTTCTAGTGTGGCTTCCAATTTTGCTTCAAGTTTTTCTTCTAGTGTGGCTTCCAAATTTTGCTCCTGGTTTGGCTTCCATTGTTGCTTTTTTTTTCTTCTAAGCACCGGGAATAGTGCTACGTTTAACACCAATATTTGCATCCAGTTTGGCTTCTAATTTAGCTTTCAGTTTTGATTCTCGTTTTGCTTATAGTGTGGCTACCAATTTTTCTTCCATTGTTGCTTCTTTTTAAGCTTAAAAAAATGATTACTGTTTTGCATACAGTTAAATTAACATGTTTAAATTATTGGTAAAAGTAAGTCTTCCCTTGCAGAACACCATAAAAGTTTTAAAATATTATGGAAATTTTTCATAAAATTTTTCATTATGATTTCTTAATTTAAAAGTAAAGAATAAAAACTTATTTTCTCTTTGTTTTTCATTTCCTTAAATTATGTTTTAAATGTATTGTGAATTGTTTGTATAAATAAAAGTAAAATCTCATACCATAAATACCTCTATTTTTTGTATGCAAAGTTTTTGAAAAAAAAAGGGAATCTCATTTCAATGATTTTGTTTATTATGTATCTATAATTTTAATGTAAATTAAGCTTTACCTTTATATAATTATTGTTGTCCTCCCCCATGAGAGAGTCTTATAGGCAAAAATTTTACAAAAAAATAGGGAAATTCTAATAAAACATTTTACATTATAATTTCTTTAATTAAAAATAAAATAAAAAGAAGAGTTATTTTTTCTTTATCCCATTTCAATGATTTTGATTCATGTATTTATAGTCTTTATCTTTGAAAAATTAGGTTTTAGTTTTGTATGAGATTGTATTATTGGCAAATTTTTAAAATGTTTTTAGGGAATCTTGTTTCAATGATTTTGATTTATATCTCTATAGTCCTTATGCCTAAAAATTTAGGCTTTACTTTTATATAATTAGTATTGTCCTCGATAGTATATTATAAAATATGTGAGATATTATCACATAACATTATATTGTGCAAAGGTTACAATAAAACTTTCAAATTATAAACTAATAAAATAGTTAAAAAATATTTTTTTATTAATATTAAAAAATAAACATTTATATTTTAAAATTAAATATTATAACTTGTATTATTCAAATTTCAAAGTCTACTAGCAATCGAATCATTCGCTAAATCTTTAATAAAATGTTTATAACCGGTATTCTAAAAAAATGTTTAATAAAACATTTATTAATGGTATTATAAGGCGCTACGTTAATGACAGTTTCTTTTTCAGGAACATGTGTGGAGAACGACTCAGCTGGGCAGAACGTGGTGACAGAGAGTGAGGGGGAGAGGCATTTTGCGGGGTTCATATTTCGTGGATACGACGAAGAGCAGAGTTGGTATTGATTGCAATATACAACGACGTTGGATTGAAAATGTCCAACGACTTCCGATATTCGATGTGAAGCAAGCCGCTGCGCTGTATTGATTGCAATAATATCTTATAAACTATTCACCGCCCGATTGGCAACTCGCAGTCTTCCCTCTGCGGGCGCCAATCATTTCTGTTTTTAACTCGCATCCTTCCCTCTGCGGGCGCAGGTCGCCCTCTACGCCGGGCTGGATGACCTCTACGCATTTTAAAGAAAATAATATTTTATTTTAGTGGGCGTGCCAAGACGCACACCTAACACATAATGACATAAGATTTACCGCCCATTATTTGTTTAGAGAATGAGGAATCAGTACGCTCGCTCGTCGTCAAATACGAAAGACAGATTCCGGGTAACCAGAAATGGAAGAAGAAAATAAAATAAAGATTTAGACGTTAGCATGATGCACAAGTTAATTAGGGATTTATTGTTTTCCCTTTTTTGTTTGGATGTGGATTAAATAATGGGGATGGAAAAGTCAAGAAAATATAAGAATATGAGGTTTGCTAACCATTTTAATATTAAAATGTTAAAATCAATATTAAATTCCACACATATAGTTTTATGATCTAACTATAAAATACTATTTTTTAATATACAATAATTAAAAATTTTCTTTAATTAAATTTTTTCTTTAAAATTAATTTTAGAATTTCACGGGTTTCCACTTTGCCATTTTTCTTGAAAATCTGTTGACTGGACAAACCTCCTTACACTGGACCCTGACTCAGCTGCACTACGCAGTCTCAGCACTCAGTGACCATTCTTTGCTACCCAGAACGAGCTTGAGACTATCCTCCGGCGTATCCTCTACTGCAAAATCCTGAAAGGGAGCAAGTCGACTATCTACGAGAACCGCGCAGAAGTTCTCCCTATTGAAATGGCAACAAGAAATGCTAAAAATAGAAATTCTATAAATAGAATTTCTATAAATAGCATCTCAGGTACTAGTGTTGGAAATAGCAACAAGGAATGATAAAATAGAAATGTTAAAAATATCATTGCTATAAATAGCATTTCAGGATACATTCCAATTTTAGTTAGTCCCTGAACTAAAATTGAGAATTAAAATTCGAATTTGATCTTAGCAGTTGTTTGAAAAATAATTAATTAATTCATCTTGAGTTAATTAGTTGGAGAAAATCAAACATGAAGTCTATATGAAGACATGCAAAAATTTTCCCTTTGATTGAGGAAGTTAAGGAGATTAGGATGAGTTGTACTTTGAGTTGTAATTAGTTAGCTCAGTTAACTGAGTTAAGTCTAGTTAGATTAGTTCCAACAGTTTGTGAAACTGATTGTGAGTTCAGTTAGTTAATGCATGCACGCATGTAACTGGTGTACTTCAGATAACTAAATATTCTCTCATAAATAACTCATGCATGTCAGTTCAGTGAGGGACCCAGTTGAGATCAGAAGAAGGGACAATGTACTATCAGTTGGAGGATTTTTCCTATATAGGAAACTCATCCATGCAGAAGGAATCATCTCCTTTAGGATTGCCCAGTTATTTCATAGGTCAGTGTTGTGTGTGAGAGGATTATTCACACAGGTTGCAGCTAGAGGACCCAGGAGAAATTGCGCAAGGAAATAGGAGGCTTGGAGGGCAGAGGAGAAAGTTTGTGAGAAGCCTTTGACTGTCTATGAGCAGCATTGAGGGATTGTACTAAGAGCTCGATAGCTTGTGAAATAAAGCTTTGTGTAATCCGGAGATATTTCCACTTGTATGATAATACAGATAGTGAGGTTTTTAGCTAAGGCTTTCCCCAGAGTATTCTTCTATGTTCATGTGTGATTGATTTCTCATTCTCTATTATATGTGTTCTATTTGATTTTGCTCAAAATTGATTAAGCTTCCGCAAGTTTGTTTGTAGAAGTAGATCAAGTATTTTGCTTTAGTATATTGCATTATCAGGTGATCTACAGTGAGAAATTCTACATGGTATCGAAGCAAAAGTGATCAAAGCAAAGAACAGTATACAAAGAAGGGAGAAGTTTGAAGTTTGAAGTTCCTGATTGTAGAAATCGAATTATTATCACATATCAAATTTCACCAATGACATTCAACGGTTTGAGACTCGAGTATGCCCTTAATGGAAGCTTGAATTATATAGCCTGGAAGGATTGCATCGAAGCGGTATTAGAGGACAAGGGTTTGAAGGACTTCATTGATCAAGAAGTCCCTAAGCCAACAACTACTAATGCCTAAGAATTGGCGGAATGGAAGAAATGTGTGGCTAGAGCAAGGAAGATTATTCTGGAGGGAGTTCGAGACCACATTGTCTCGAGTCTCCATGGGAAGGAGACACCATTTTCAATGTGGAAAACATTGAAGGATCTATATCAGAACAACAACAATCAGAGGAAGCTAGCACTGAAAAACAAGCCTCAGAAAATCAAGTGTGAAAAGGGTGACACGATCTCTACATATTTGAACAAGCTCACCACCTGCAGGGATGAGCTTGGAAGTGTAGGGATCACGACAGTCGATGATGACATGGTGAGTCTTGCTCTCCTCGGTCTTCCTAAGAGCTGGCATAGCTACCAAGACTCGGTAAATGGAAGAGAGAAACTGCGAGATTGGGAACGACTTTGGTGGAATCTGATGCAGGAGGAGATAAGGAGAAGCAGCATAGATGGATCTTCATCAAAGCAAGATGATGAAGAAAATCTAGCCTTAGCAAGTACGGCAAGGAAAGGGAAGGGGAAGGCTTCCCATTCCAAATCGAGTTCTTCCCATGGTGGGAAGAATATTGACAAATCGAAAGTGCAATGATTTCATTGTCATGAGGTGGGCCATTATGCAAAAAAATGTCCATTGAAGAAATCCAAGATGGGATCCAAGGAAGGATTTGAAGGTAAGGCATTGGCCTCTCAGTTCGAATTGGATTTTACTCTCATCACATGCATGGTTTCATTAATGGTGGGTTATGGTTGGTTTCTTGACAGTGGAGCCTCATTCCACATGATCGGCGATAAGAGTTTGTTCAGTACCTTGGAGGAGAAAGACCTCAAGATACTCATAGCGATGGGTAATGATGAAAAGTATAGTGTTTCAGGTGTGGGCATGGTTTCTTTTCAGAGGGAGCATCGAGCTTCCATTACCTTGAGAGATGTAAGGTATGTTCCAGGACTGAAGAAGAACTTGGTATCGATCATGATGCTGGAAGACAAAGGCTATGATGTGGGAAAGGTTTTCCTTAGACACATCACCACGAGACAGGTGAAGCAGATCAGTTCATGAGTCAAGAACCTGTATGCTCTTAATGTTCAAGATGCATGCAAAGCCTTGAGAAGCAAGGCAACTATTGGAGACTTGGTGGTTGAGAGGGAACGTACATTACCTCTCAACATGCAATGCCAAAAGAAGTCTCAGACAATTATGGAGGAGCCACAATTGGTTAAGCAACTTCAGGAGGTTGTGGAGCAGCGACAACTAGAGAAGCCGAGAGTAGACCAAGTGGAGGCATCCACTCATGCAGAGACCTCCAGTAGGGGGAAACATCGAGCCAAGTGGGCAAAGGGATCACATTCTTCCATACCTTTAGGTAGGAGGTGGGGCGATGTGGAGTGACAGTCCTAAGAAGGCTGAAATAGGGGTAGGATCTTTGAGGTACCCAACCTCTTTTATTAGACCTTGCTACAGGAGCCCCGACGAGGAGTAGCAAGACTGGCTAAGTGGGTAGAGACAGATGCAGATGGAGCAACAGAGGAAGCTTCAACATCAGAGGATGTTTCTAGCCCAACAGGGAGGTCAGTTTGGATATCAGTTACTTACTTCTCAGTAACTAAGTTGCAGTGCAGCAGTGGGTAGCACGATGCAACATGATGAGAGGAGGTGCAGTGCGGATGCAGTGCTGGGAGATAGGACCAACAACAACACGATGCAACAGCAGGAATCAGTGTGATTGATGCAGTCAGAGATAAAAGTGACTGAGGCTAGAGCAGTCAGATGTTGAAGAGCACAGAGGTGCATAATTTTCAGTCAATAGAGGTAATAGCAGTTAAAGACTTTGATGATAGAGGCATCATTCTGATTCAGTTTGGATATTTTTTTGTTTCTAGAGTTGCTGGAGCAACAACACTAGGGAGAAGTGTTGCATGCAAAACATTCCAAAGGTTCAAGATCAGATTTGAGTTGAATGCCTTTTTTGTTGAGAGGGAGTGTTGAAAATGGCAATAAGAAATGATAAAAATAGAAATGCTATAAGTAGCATTTCTATAAATAGCATCTCAGGTACTAGTGTTGGAAATAGAAACAAAGAATGATAAACTAGAAATGCTAAAAATAACATTTCGGGATACATTCCAATTTTAGTTAGTCTCTGAACTAAAATTTAAAATTAAAATTCGAATTTGATATTAGCAGCTGTTTGAAAAATAATTAATTAATTCATCTTGAGTCAATTAGTTGGAGAAAATCAAACATGAAGTCTCTGTGAAGACATGCAACAGTTTTCCATTTGATTGAGGAAGTTAAGGAGATCAGGATGAGTTGTACTTTGAGTTGTAATTAGTTAGCCCAGTTAACTGAGTTAATTGAAGCTAGATTAGTTCCAATAGTTTGTGGAACTGATTGTGAGTTTAGTTAGTTAATGCATGCATGCATGTAACTGGTGTACTTCATAGAACTGAATATTCTCTCATAAATAACTCATGCATGTCAGTTCAATCAGAGACCCAGCTGAGATCAGAGGAAGGGACAGTGTACTATCAGTTGGAGGATTTTTCCTATATAGGAAACTCATCTATGCAGAAGGAATCATCTCCTTCAGGATTGTGCAGTTATTTCAGAGGTCAGTGTTGTGTGTGAGAGGATTATTCACACAGGTTGCAGCTATAGGACCCAGGAGAAATTACGCAAGGAAATATGAGGCTTGGAGGGCAGAGGAGAAGGTTTGTGAGAAGCCTTTGGCTGTCTATGAGTAGCAGTGAGGGATTGTACTGAGAGATGGATAGCTTGTGAGCTAAAGCTTTGTGTAATCCAGACATATTTTCACTTGTATGATAATATAGAGATTGGGGTTTTTAGCTGAGGCTTTCCCCAAAGTATTCTTCTGTGTTCATGTGTGATTGCTTTCTCATTCTCTGTTATATGTGTTCTATTTGATCTTGCTCAAATCGATTAAGCTTCTGCAAGTTTGTTGTAGAAGTAGATCTAGCATTTTGCTTTAGCATATTGCATAATCTGTTGATCTACAGTGAGAAATTATACAGAAACAACCAGATATGGGTGTTGTCAGAGAGATATATCCTACGAGCAATAACCTACTCCTCAGTAACAACGTAACCTGATGTGGGACACAAGCTTTAACTAGAGGACGATGACATCTACATTCATGGATATGATTAGAAATATCCATGGAGTTTTACTATTGTAATGAAGTTACAAGTTTACTCATAGTTTAATATTGAATTGGTAATTAAAAATGAGTCAAAAAAGTTCTTTCGAAGGAGTTGAAGTTACCAAACACTACAAAAGAATAGGAAGATAGTGCCTAAAATAGTGTCAAAATTTAGCATATTTCATTTCATGAATTGGACACATTTCCCAGTGCAAAAATGGGTGCAATCAAGAATGTTTATCATAGTGCCAGATTTAGCGCTGGAAATTGTGCTAGAAATTGTGTCGTAAATAGAGCGAGAAATAGTGCAAGAAATCTCGAAAGTTGCGCTAGAAACCACGTCATAAATAGTGCCCGTCATAATGTCATAAATAGTGTTGAAAAGAGAAGCGGGAATAACACCAAATTTAGTGCCTTAATTAACGCCAGGAATTGCTTCCAATTTGGATGATGGTTTGGCTTCCAATTTTGCATCCAGTTTTACTTCTAGTTTTGCTTCTAGCGTGGCTTCCAATTTTTCTTTCAGTTTTGCTTCTAGTGTGGTTTCCAATTTTGCTTCAAGTTTTTCTTCTAGTGTGGCTTCCAAATTTTGCTCCTAGTTTGGCTTCCATTGTTGCTTCTTTTTTTCTTCCAAGCACCGGGAATAGTGCTACGTTTAGCACCAATATTTGTGTCCAGTTTGGCTTCTAATTTGGCTTCCAGTTTTGATTCTCGTTTTGCTTCTAGTGTGGCTACCAATTTTGTTTCCATTGTTGCTTCCTTTTAAGCTTCAAAAAATGATTAGTGTTTTGTATACAGTTAAATTAACACATTTATATTATTGGTAAATGTAATTCTTCCCTTACAGAACACCATAAAAGTTTTAAAAAAATTATGGAAATTTTTCATAAAATTTTTTCATTATGATTTCTTAATTTAAAAGTAAAGAAATAAAAACTTATTTTCTCTTTGTTTTTCATTTTCTTAAATTATGTTCTAAATGTTTTTTGAATTGTTTGTATAAATAAAAGAAAAATCTCAAACCATAAATACCTGTACTTTTGTATGCAAAGTTTTTGAAAAAAACTTGGGAATCTCATTTCAATGATTTTGTTTATTATGTATCTATAATTTTAATGTCTGAAAAATTAAGCTTTACCTTTATATAATTATTGTTGTCCTCCCCCATGAGAGAGTCTTATAGGCAAAAATTTTACAAAAAAATAGGGAAATTCTAATAAAACATTTTACATTATAATTTCTTAAATTAAAAATAAAATAAAAAGAAGAGTTATTTTTTCTTTATCCCATTTCAATGATTTTGATTCATGTATTTATAGTCTTTATCTTTGAAAAATTAGGTTTTAGTTTTGTATGAGATTGTATTATTGGCAAATTTTTAAAATGTTTTTAGGGAATCTTGTTTCAATGATTTTGATTTATATATCTATAGTCCTTATGTCTAAAAATTTAGGCTTTACTTTTATATAATTAGTATTGTCCTCCATAGTATTTTATAAGCAACCAAGTCTTTGTATAAATAAAAGAAAATTCTTGGACCAAAAATATATCTATTTATTGTTGTCCTTTGGCATAAAAGTGGTTTTTATAAAAGTGTTATTAGCTTATTGCATTAAAACATTTGTTAATGGCCTTACTAAAGTTAGGCTTTATTTTTTTATCTCTTATAGGCAAAGTTTTCAAAAAAGATTAGGGAATCGCATTTTAATGGTTTTGATTACGTATTTATAGTCCTTTTATCTATTTATTATATAAATCAATGTACATCCATCTTAACTCTAGATCTATCGAGCACCTAGAAGGATCAAATCTTTGGAGGTGCAAACCTTTATTCATGTTCAATCTTGAAATCCCTCCTTTGAGTGTGAAACTTAGGAGAGGTGTGCATCTTGAGAGATTTGATCTCTTTTGGAGCTTGATAGATCCAAAGTTAAGATGGATCTAGGTTTATACACAAACTTGGTTAAATTATGTTGGGAAGTAACTAGTAGTAAATGTGTTAGTTACCTAAATATGAACTATTTCCAAGAATTTTATTTTTTATGATTTTTCAAAGAAAAACATTAACCAAATATCTAACCATCCATGCATAAATATATGCATAAACTATATTATAAAATATGTGGGATATTATCACATAACATTATATTGTGCAAAGACTACAATAAAACTTTCCAATTATAATCTAATAAAATAGTTAAAAAATATTTTTTATTAATATTAAAAAATAAACATTTATATTTTAAAATTAAATATTATAAATTGTATTATTCAAGTTTCAACTCTAATCGCAATCGAATCATTTGCTAAATATTTTAAATCTTTAATAAAACGTTTATAACCGGTACTCTAAAAAAAATGTTCAATAAAACATTTATTAATGGTATTATAAGGCGCTACGTTAATGAGTTCATTTTGCCGGGTTCATATTTCGTGGATACGACGAAGAGCAGAGTTGGTATTGATTGCAATATACAACGACGTTGGATTGAAAAATGTCCAACGACTTCCGATATTCGATGTGAAGCAAGCCGCTGCGCTGTATTGATTGCAACTATTCACCGCCCGATTGGCAACTCGCAGTCTTCCCTCTGCGGGCGTCAATCATTTCTGTTTTTAACTCACTCCCTACGGATACCCTACGCACAATGAGATAACAGGTTGACTCCGTTCATGGTGGCCCTCTACGCCGGGCTGGATGACCTCTACGCATTTTAAAGAAAATAATATTTTATTTTAGTGGGCGTGCCAAGATGCAGAACGTGGTGACAGAGAGTGAGGTGGGGGTTCATATTTCATGGATACGACGAAGAGCAGAGTTGGTATTGATTGCAATATACAATGTCCCATCTAAATTTAAAATGTCGTGAGACAACGACGTTGGATTGAAAATGTCCAACGACGCCCGATATTCGATGTGAAGCAACCCGCTGCGCTGTATTGATTGCAATAATATCTTATAAACTATTCACCGCCCTCTGCGGGCGTCAATCATTTATGTTTTTAACTCGCAGCCTTCCCTCTGCGGGCGCAGGTCGCCCTCTACGCCGGGCTGGATGACCTCTACGCATTTTAAAGAAAATAATATTTTATTTTAGTGGGCGTGCCAAGATGCACACCCAACACATAATGACATAAGATTTACGCCTTTGATGGCTGCCCATTATTTGTTTAGAGAATGAGGAATCAGTACGCTCGCTCGTCGTCAAATACGAAAGACAGATTCCGGGTAACCAGGAATGGAAGAAGAAAATAAAATAAAGATTTAGACATTAGCATGATGCACAAGTTAATTAGGGATTTATTGTTTTTCCCCTTTTTGTTTGGATGTGGATTAAATAATGGGGATAGAAAAGTCAAGAAAACATAAGAATATGACATTTACTAACTATTTTAATATTAAAAAGTTAAATTCAATATTAAATTCCACACATATAATTTTATGATTTAACTACAAAATAATATCTTTTCATATATAACAATTAAAATTTTCCTTTAAAATTAATTTTAGAATTTCACGGGTTTCCAAAGATTGGACTGAAGAACTTTTCCTTTCCTTGAAAATTTCATAGTCATAGTCATAGTGATCGGATGGTAAATCTTTTAAATCTGTTTTCTTAAAAATAGATTTTTTATTATATCAATATACATTTATTTATATCAATATACATTTATTTTAAGTACCAATTTAAGATGAGCTAAGAGACATTAAATTATTTTACTTATAAATTTATTGTACAGTGAAAAAAAATAATGTGAAATTTTTCATTGTTTAAATTATATTTTTGAATGATATATATTTTTAATTATACATCAATATTAATTTTATATTAAAATATTTTATTCATAACCTAAAATAGATATTTTATTATATACAATTATAAAATATTTTCTTTTCTATATATAGATGTATATGAAGTTAATAATCATATAAGTTGATAATAATTTATTTAAATAAAATGTTAAAATATTTTTGAAATGCAAAGATAAAATATTTCTTGTGAGAAATCATAATATCTATATAGAAGATATATTGATAGGTTTCAAAATGCATTTCCATGGATAGAGTTCTATTTACCATATCTCAGAAAGGATGATATTCAAGAGAAATCCAATTAATCTCATAGATCATTTTCGCCAAGGCTTTGTTAATATCTTGGATCAATAATTTCTTGATCAAGCACTGCCCCATGCACCATGGATATGGAGTTAGGTTGAAACAATTGGAAAGGTTTTCATATATAAATGCAACTATGTATTCATTGACATCTTTAACATTGTTAACTTATTCCACCTTTCTTACAATATTGATTTCTCTTTAGAAAAATCATAGTTCTAGATATTGGCAATTGTGTTAATTTATAGTTTGTTATTCTCTAGGTGTATCATTACAACTAGTGTTTTGGAGATGCAATGGAATGAAGTTAGAAATGATAAATGGTGGAGAAACAAATAATTATGGGTGACTGGGACATGGATTCAATGACATTTAGGGCCGTGTTGCATTATATTTGTAGGGATAACCTTCCTAAAAAGAACAATTTCTACATAATTCATTCGCATTTTTATCTTCTTCAACAAATGAGACATTGATATAGAACTTATGGTTTTTTTCAATGAGTGTACTTTGTGAGTCAAATTTATGTAGAAGCATATTTATACATAGAAGATCTCCACTATCTTTTTTTGCTGAAGCAAGAGTCGTACCTTCTATTCATTTGAAATAGAGAAACAAATTACATATATTACTACAAACCCAAAGGACCTGAGGGACATAGAGTTAACTATACGCTCAGGGCTTAGTGCACCGAGCCAAAGGCTAAACATCCGGGCCACGGGCCCACAAACCTAACTACGAGTCCATCAAACTACCAACAAAAGCTTGGACCGTCTGATCCATCTTTGAAGATCTAATGGATGAGGTGCATATCAAAGCGAAAAAAAAGCATATTCTTTGATTCTAAAAACAGACTTGATGAGGAAATAGAAACCAAATTATACGGATTTCGGGTTCGAATGGGGGAATAAACTTCACGCATGTAATCCACCCGAAATCCATCGATTCCAACCTAGAAGCTAAACATGCACGGAAGATATCATTGTATCTGGACCCGAAATCAAATACCGCCATAATTTAGGTTCAGTTTAGGTTCGATGTGAAAGGTAACCACCTTGCAAGTTGCCTTGCGAAATCCATAGGATTATCGTGAATTTGCTTAACTGCAAATACTTTAAATCAACACCCGGCATAGCTAAATCATTGGTAGAGAATTTAGTTTTCATTAAGAGTGCAGGGTGCAAATTGACATCCGTTTGATGACTAGTTCTGGTTACTAGTTCCTCCCGCAGCCCCAATGACCATGTACTGCTTCACCATAAAAGATCAAACTTCCCCTGAAACCTATAGTCAGCATGCTATCAGTTTCCCCTGCTTTGATAGAGCTCCCTGTCTGCCTTTGCCTGTCTGAGACATTCTTCTCTCAATCTGCCTTGGGGTATCTATATCCAATCATAAAATTTATTGCTCTTGGTCTAGTGCACACCCTCATTAGCAAGTAAGTCTGCTACTTTATTGGCAGTACGATGCACATGAGTAAAACTTATGGTTCTCATGTTTTGCAGGTGAGAATGAATCCATTGATATACTTGCAGAAGCCGCCAATGTTTTGAAACTTTCTCTGGAGCAGAACCATAGCAAATTCTCTTAACTGAAATAATAATTAATTCGGAATCGACTTCAATTATGATATTCTGAAGATTTGAGTTCTTCAAGATTTCTAAACTTTGCTCAAGGGCCATAAGATTTGCCATATTGTTAGTCGCTTTACTCAAATGGCTATGAAAGAGGGTTTTTATGTACCCATTTTCATCTCTTATTACTGCTTCATACCCCACCATACTTGGGTTTCCTTTAGAGGCCCCATCCATATTGCATTTTAAGAATCCCCGAGGAGGAGGCTACCAGACATCCTTATCATAAATTATATGACTTACATTCCTGTTTTTTCACTGTGGGGTAAGCCCCTGAAGACCCAACTGCAGAAGAATCTGTACATCCTTATCTTTAGGTCAGTCTTCAGGGGGGTTTTAATGAGGGTCCCTACTATTTCCTGTTCTTGAATATTCTATTGTTGCGTTCTTTCCAGACATCCCATATTAGAAAGCCTGGAACTAATACCCAAGCCTTGTTGAGTTTTTCATTGTCAGAGAAATTTCTCCTCCACTTCTTCAGAGTGCTTGTAATGCTGCCCAAGTCCCTATCTATTTGTCTGAATATTGAAGCTACTCCATTCCACAAGGTGGAAGTGAAAGGGAAGATGTTGAGTAGGCGATCCATGGTTTCTTCTTGTGATTCACATAGTTGGCATCTGGATGGACCATATACCCCTCTTTTCCTAAGATTCTCCCAGGTCAAAATTTTTTTATGTTGCACTAACCACGTGAACAGTTTGATTTTCATCCAACTTTGGTTTTGCCATAGGTCCTTCCATACACCGTCAGGGTTTGGGAAGTCAAGTCCTAGGGCTATCCACTTGGCCTCTTTAAGGTTAAAGTTACCTTCATTGTTATTGCCCCATCTCAGCTGGTCTGAATCTATTGAAGTCAAAATCTTTCTTTGTTCCAGTATGTCCAATAAAGCTTCTGCTTGTGCCTTCAATGTGGAGTCCTCACTGTAAACCAGGGTCTTCCATGATGATCCGAATTTAAACAGGAACGCAACAAATTACAGAGATAACCATATACACAGATATGCAGCGGAAATAATACTTCGTTTCATTAATGGAAAATACTGAAATATGCTTACAAACATAAATGGAAATGAACTAGCTAGGGCGATGGTAGCTTATCTCTGAGAAGAGATGTGATGGCTACATGCCTCTGAACTGTGTTACAATGAGGCTCGAAAGCCTATTTATTGTTGAGAAACAATGGAAAAACCCTTAACATTCCAAAACCTAACCCTAGGAGATGAAACGCCAAACTGTGGGCCCCGTTTGGGGGTAAGTTGGTACATCAACTTCCCGGGGTCGTAACTTTGGCATATGATCTCCGTTTGACGCATACAATAGCTCATTAGAAAGATCTATCCGAGCACTATCATTGTTGGAAGGGGGCAGCACGGGCCCCCGGATTCCCCAAAAAACGTCGTTTAGGGCCTCAAAACGGCTCCGGAAGTTCAGGACCCGAAAAAACTGCTAAAAATAGTAAATTGTGCTACAATTAAGGAAACTGAAAATGCTGAGAAAGACAATGGTGGGGGTCCAGGTGGATTTGGCAGGTGGCCACCAATATCCACCTGGATCATTCCTCCCCCCTTAGGAAGCAATGGTCCCCATTGCGTTGAGCTCCTCCATGAGATGAGGAAACTTCTGCTGAACTTGTTCCCTGGTGAGCCACTTACCCTGCTGAAGGAGTTGGCCTGCTTTGACAACTCGATACAGTTGGATATTTTGTTGGCGAGTGTTCTTGATCTGTGTGTCCATGATCCGATCAGTTACAGCTTGTTCCATGCAATCTGGATTTAATTCTGTGGGTTTGAGCTGTTCTGCAATGTCGGATGTGTCTAGCAATGGTGGAAAGTATGGCCGAAGGCGGTCCACATTGAATACTGGGTGCAGGCCAAGGAATGGGGGAATGCTGAGCTCAAATGCATTGTCTCCCATAGCCTTAGTAATGGTGTAAGGACCATATCGGAGTGGTCTCAATTTCCGATAGGCTCCAGTAAGGCGTTCCTTTTGCAAATGCAACCAGACTTTGTCGCCCACCTGAAACTTGTGTGGCACCCGATGTTGATCATGTCGCTGCTTGTACTTGGCATTTGATTTCTCAAGAATGTCATGGACCTGCTGGCGAATATGTTAGATGCGCTCAATGAAGCTGGTGGCCTTATCTGTTTCGGACTGGACATGAGATGAATTCATGTGAGTAGCTGCAAGTGGCATGGCCACATCAATGGGGCATAGTGGCTGGAATCCCAAACCCACCTGAAAAGGGCTATGGCCAGTGGAGCTGTGAAGAGCTCGGTTGTAGCTGTGCTGAACGTAGGGGAGGCTCTCGTCCCATGTGCGTGGATGCTTTGAGTTATACATGTGCAGAATGTGCACAATCATCCTATTGACAACCTCTGTCTGGCCATCAGTTTGAGGATGGAAGGCTGTGGACTTTGTGAGTTTGGTGTCCAGCATTGACCAGAGGCTGGACCAAAAGGTGCTGAGAAACCGACTGTCCCGATCTGAGATGATAGACTGTGGGATCCCAAAGTGCACCCACACTCGTTCAAAGAAAAGTTTAGCAGTGGCTTCTGCTGTGATATTCTTCTTGCAGGCCATCATAATGGCCATCTTTGAGAACCTGTCGACGACCACAAAAACACAGTCATTTCCATGCTTAGTGGAAGGAAGGCCTGACATGTAATCCATGGAGATGGATTCCCAAGGTCGACTAGGGGTAGGCAACGGGGTATAGAGGCCTTGCTTCTTAATGGTCGGTTTGGCAATGGCACAGGCAGTACATGATCAGATGTACTTCCCAACATCCTGTCGAAGATTCGGCCAATAGAAATAGTTTTGCAGTACTGCCACTATTTTCTCGACCGCGAATTGCCCAGCAGCCCGACTGTAGTGTGCTTCCCAAATCATCTTGGCACGCTCGCTTGAAGGAACACAAAGGTGACCGAGGTGGCATAATAGGGCATCCTGGAGGTGAAAATCTGCAACCTGCAGACCCTCCAAGAGTGTCTGGTATGTGTGGTCGAATTCTGGGTCGCTTTTGTAGAGAAGTGGCCAATCAGAAGTCTCGTGCCCGCAAGAGTTGAGCACGGTGGTTAGCGCCATGATCGGTGGTCGACTGAGGCAATCTGCAACATTATTGGTGCTGCCCTTTTTATACTTGATATTCAAGTGAAACTGTTGCAGGTATGTAGACCACTTCTGATGGCGATCATTCTGCAATTTCCCTTGGGTCTGTATGAACTGCAGAGGTCGGTGGTCTGTGTGGATGACCTTTTCCTTCCCCAAAATGTAATGCTTCCATTGTCGGCAGGCCTGTACAATGGAATACATCTCTTTATCATAAGTGGGGTACTTCCGGACCATGTCTGAAAGTGTTTCACTGTGATATGCCACTGGATGTCCATGTTGAGTAAGGACTGCCCCAATAGCATAGTCAGAGGCATCTGTCTCGACCTCAAATGGTTGTTGTAAATCTGGTAACGCGAGCACTGGTGCCGTGCAGAGGCGATCCTTCAACTCCCTGAATGCCTTCTGTTGAGATTCAGACCAAAAGAATTTTGCTTTCGCCCCGCCCTTGGTGACTTGACTCAAGGGCCAAGAAATATGAGAAAATCCCAACACAAACCTGCGGTAGAAGTTGGCAAGACCTAGAAAGCTGCGGAGCTCTGTTAGAGTGGTTGGAGAGGGCCAATCCTGAATGACTTGGACCTTGGCTGGATCGACATGCTCCCCCTGTTCATCAATGATGTATCCCAGATACTGAACCTCGGTCATGCCAAAAGTGCATTTCTCCAAATTGGCACATAGCTTGTGTTGCCGCAGTGTTTGGAGAACCTGTCGGATGTGGTGGAGGTGCTCTTCCCAACTCTGGCTGAAGATCAGAATGTCATCGAAGTATACTACTACAAAGGAGTTGGTGAATGGCCGCAAGATGTCATCCATTAGCCTCATAAAGGTTGCAGGAGCATTCGTCAATCCGAAAGGCATGACCAACCATTCGAAGAGGCCCTCCTTGGATTTGAAGGCAGTCTTCCACACATCTGAGGGTTCAATTGGTACCTGGTGATATCCTGACTTCAGATCGATCTTGCTGAAATATTTCGCCCCCTTTAGTTGGTCTAGGAGGTCATCAATCTGCGGGATCGGGTACCTATTACGGGCAGTGATCTTGTTCAGCGCCCGATAGTCAATAAAGAGTCTCCACGTCCCATCCTTCTTCTGTACCAACACTATCGGGCTCCCACAGGGCGAAGAACTCGGACGGATGTGACCTTTCTACAGGAGCTCTTGAATCTGCCTCTTGATTTCATTGTTCTCCAGAATGGAGCGCCGATAAATTGGTCCAATGGGTAGCGGCGCACCTGGGGTCAGATCGATGGAGTGGTTGACTTGACAGTGCAGAGGAACCCCTGCCGGGGAGGTGAAGATGTCTTCGTACTCCTCCACAATCTTGTCCATCTGTAGCTGCCGTGCAGAGGGACCCCGTTTGGAGGTCGCGGCCACTGTCTTCTTCTTCCCTTGAGGGCGTATCATCAGGAAAACAAATTTCCTGGTTTTGGAAATGATCTTACTGCATTGTTTTGCAGTAATCAAAGAGATGGCGGCAGGTGGTGCTACCTCTGGTATCCTGAACAACTTATTTCCCAATGTAATAATAACAGCACGGGGCCTTGATTCATACACAGCATGTCGCTTCCACAAGTATGGTTGTCCTAGTAATACATCACAAACTTCAAGGGTAGCAATGTCACACAATACCTCATTCGTGAAGGGCTTGATGTTGTATGGAAGGCGACACTGCTGGCTCACGCGGAGATCTCGCCCTTGGTGAAGCCACCCAATGGTGTATGGTTGTGGATGTGCTGTGGTCGGTAAGCCCAACCGCTTCACGACCTCTGCTGAAATGAGGTTCTTTTGACTCCCGCTATCAACAATGAACTATATCGGGGAGCCCTTTACCCACATCTGGGAGTGGAAGAGACGCTGCTCCTCCTCTGGATCTTCGGGTTCATTTTTCTGGATCTTTGCGGTAGCAACAGTGGCGCTGGGATCCGCATCAATGATCTGCTTCCCTTTTTCATACCCCTTATCGGGTTCTGACTCAGAGTCAGAACATGCATCTAATTCTGAAACCTTTAGCTCAGCCACCAGTGACTGCTTGGCCCGACACTCACTTGTGTTGTGAGTGGAGCTCTTATGGAACTCGCACCATTTTCCAATGTCCTTTCTCGGCTTCGCGGCGTTGCTCTTTGCTTGCAGCTTCGGCTGGTTGTCTTGGGCTGTCCCGCCTTGGCTTTGTCCTTTGTTCTGTGGTTTAGGGGCGCCTTTCCCCTGCTTTGGATTCGCAGATCCAAAGTCTCGCTTCTTTTGTTTAAACTTCTGCTCGACCTTGACGGCATACCGGTATGCTGCGCCGAGCGAGGGGATGTTTAGGAACTGTATTTCTTCCTGGATGTACTTGTGCAGGCAGCCACTGTATTTATGTATCAAATGTTGCTCTGAATCCTTGATACCCAACTTTGTGCGAAGGGTATGGAAAAGATTGGTGAACTCCGGCACATCTTGGTCCCTTCCCTGCCGCAGCGTGGTCCACTTTATGTATTCATCCTCATAGCTTCCGACAGGGTAGTACTGCTCCTTGATGGCACCCCGGAACGAATCCCAGGTGGGTGCGGCTGAAAATAGTGAGCCAGTACTTTCATCCTTCTGCTCGCAGTAGGTTTCCCACCAGTCCTTGACGTGGGGGGCTGCTTTGAGAAGAGCAAAAACAATCTTTTCCTGACTCGAAAATTCATGAACAGAAAAATAACCCTCTAGCAGATTTAACCATTTATCTACGGCATCGGCGTCTATCTGACCCTCGAATATGGGGATTTCAAAATTAACTTGTACCTTAAAGGGTGTGGCGTTTCCAGAGGAGCTGCTGGAAGCCGATGCGCCACTTCTGGGTAGCCGCTGAAGGATCTACGCAAAGTTGTCCATCATCGCGTTCCGTTGTCGCTCGAGCGCTTCTTCGAGCAAGATTTTGAAGGGATCTCCTGCCCCCTCGTCTTTCTTCTCGTCCGCCATGGGAGGCCGTCGGGATTTGCGAGGCTGGTCTTGCAAAGGTTCAACCAGTTCAAGCCCTAACTCCTTATATCCCGACCTTGTTGGGGACATGCAAAGAAAAACAGAGAAAAAGCAGACCGCTCTGATACCATTGATCTGGATTTAAACAGGAACGCAACAAATGACAGAGATAACCATATACACAGATACGCAGCGGAAATAATACTTCGTTTCATTAATGGAAAATACTGAAATATGCTTACAAACAGAAATGGAAATGAACTAGCTAGGGCGATGGTAGCTTATCTCTGAGAAGAGATGTGATGGCTACATGCCTCTGAACTGTGTTACAATGAGGCTCGAAAGCCTATTTATTGTTGAGAAACAATGGAAAAACCCTTAACATTCCAAAACCTAACCCTAGGAGATGAAACGCCAAACTGTGGGCCCCGTTTGGGGGTAAGTTGGTACATCAACTTCCCGGGGTCGTAACTTTGGCATATGATCTCCGTTTGACGCGTACAATAGCTCATTAGAAAGATCTATCCGAGCACTATCATTGTTGGAACAGTGTTGCCCCCGGATTCCCCAAAAAACGTCGTTTAGGGCCTCAAAACGGCTCCGGAAGTTCAGGACCCGAAAAAACTGCTAAAAATAGTAAATTGTGCTACAATTAAGGAAACTGAAAATGCTGAGAAAGACAATGGTGGGGGTCCAGGTGGCCACCAATATCCACCTGGATCACATGATCTCAATTTTTCTTCGCTTCTTTCCAAATCCCAGAAGTCTTTTACCTTGTGTAACCCTTGTTGTCAGTATCGTTCTTGAGACTGGCGAATTCTTCTTTTAATAGTTTAGGTTCCTGTTGCCAGTTATCTTCCCAGAACCAAGCAAGGTTTCCATCTCTAATTTCCCAGAAACTATGTTTCTGCACAATGGCTCTATTTTCCCAAGCTTTGTTCCATATGTGGGAGCCTTCGATGAGCCCAGACATTCTAATGTGGTCCTTGTCTTGCCAATTGATTGCATATTTCTGTTTCCAAATTTGGGCCCAAGGGGAAGCTGAATCTTTTAGCCATCTCCACCATAGCTTAGCCCCCAGAACTTTGTTTAGCATTTCAGGATCGTCCAGCCCCAAACCACCATGGGTCTTGGGTTTACAGATCTTTTCCCAGGCCACCAAGGCCCATTTTTTTTCCTCCCCTTTGCCCCAAAGAAAGTCTCTTTGGATATTTCTGCATTGCTGCATGATTCCTTTAGGAGCTGGAAGGGCTGAGAACATAAAAATGGGAATAGTTTGTAGGACAACTTTTGTGAGCACTAGCCTTCCTACTAAGTTCAAAGACCTATTAGTCCATTTCCTAATTTTTTCCTGTAGCTTATTAATCACTGGTTCCCAAACTATCTTGCTCAGAGGCTTGTCTGTTAGCGGTACTCCCAAATATTTGGATGGTAACAAATCTCTTTGAAAGCCTAAAATTATGGATATATTTCTCTGAATAGCAATGTCAGTGTTAAAAAAGAAATTTTTTGATTTGGTGAGGCTTACCTCGGTGCCTGTAGCCATTGCAAATACTTTCAAGATTTGTTTGTAGGCTAGAGCTTCCTTCACCGTAGGTATACCCTGCAGCATTGTTTCCGGGAAAACTAGTGTCTATTTGATCTGCTAGTCCCACTAAGACGGGTAGCTATCTTAGAAACAAACAAGTCAAAGTAACTTGTGTTTTCCTTTATGTATGATAGATAAGAGAGAAGCAAAGAGCACCAACCTTAATCTTTCGCTTGGCTCCTTGCTTTTTTCCGCTCTCCTTTGATAGAGCTTGCAACTCCTTTCTCACTTGCCCCGCTTTAAAGAACACTTGTAGAGGCAAAGCAACAAAACACCATCAAAGCATAGATATCTATAATACCATAAACAATTCAGAATTAGAAGTACATTAAACATACAATTGCATTCACAAATACAAGATTCACAAGTACACAAGTATATGGAGGAAAACTCAAATAACTTTATTGATAGTAGAAGTAGAAGAGAGGATTACAACCTAGCTATCTGATCCAACATGAATCCTCCCAACATGAAAGCCCTCTTCACCTCATGAAAGGAAAGATCACCCAACAATACAATGTCTCAAAGAGAAACCAAAAACACTTCCTTACAAATTACAAAATTCTAGCCTCTAGATCTCTGTGATGAGGGATCCATTTATAGATATTTGCAGAGGGGTGAGTCAGCTTCTGGGTTTTTTATTAGTGTCATTTCACTGATAGTTCTTGGTTCCACTTAGAGATTTCATGATCTCTTACTCATCCCTGGGCGAATTCAGAGAGGCAAGTGTCATATGAGAAGTTTCTAGAAGATTCTTTGGGTTTCCACTTAGAAAACTGTCTCTGCCATTTGTCTACTCTCGCCCATCGCACCCCATAGAAGGCTCTTTCAGTATGCATCACACCTGGCCAGTGTAGCAGCTAGTATGCATCGCACCCTAAGCATGGAGAAGTCTGTATGGGTCAGTTTTGGCCAGTTCTGAGTGGTTTTTTAGGTGGAACTTCTGGGAAATGATGTAATTAGCTGACCATGATCCTTTAGGGTATGAAACAACACTTTCAGGGGTTTAAGAGTTCTTGGTTTATCGACATATGTGATTGGGGTTGCAGTGCCCAAATATTTCTATAACAAGCATGATATCGTCCACAAATTGTTGATGTGTTAAAGCTTCTCCATTCATGGTGAGTTTGAGACCCTGGATTTTGCCTTCTGCTTTGGTTGAATTGGCATGAGAATAAAGTGGAAGGGTGAGAGTGGATCCCCTTGTATGAGACCTCTTGAAGGGTTAAATGGTTTGGATGGCGAGCCATTTACCAATATCGAGAAACTCGAGGTAGTTATAAGGGCCATAACCCATCGTACCCAATTATGGTCAAAGCCATAAGATATAAGAACTCTTCTGATGTAAGTCTAACTTAGCTTATCATAAGCCTTTTATAGGTCAAGTTGTATGATCATACATGCCTGCCTCTTGGTTTTAAGTGAGTGAACCACCTCGTGAGATTGAATGATGTTGTCGAGAATTTTTCTGCCTTCCACATACCCAGTTTGTTCCACAGAAACAAGAGTCGGAAGAAGGGGCTTAAGCCTATTGGCTATTATTTTGGAAATGATTTTGTACACTAAATTGCATAATGTTGTTGGTTTGAATCTGTCTTGTGTCATTGCATTATCTTGTTTGGGGATCAAGGATATGAAAGAGGTATTGAGGGCCTTCAATACAGTTCTGTTTTTCCTTGAATCGTCCACCACGTCAAGAATATCCTGCTTAAAAATTCCCCAACATGCTTTGAAGAAGTCAACATTGAAACCATCTGGACCTGGTGCCTTCCCATTTTGCATTTCTTTGATAACTTCACTAACCTCTTCTTCATTCGCAAGCCTATTTATATTGTAATTATCTTCCCTTGTCACAAGCTTCGGAATGTGCTTTGTTATGTCCTTGATGAACTGTGATCTATCTAAGAGAGGCTCCTCGGTAATGCCTTGGAATTGTTGAACCAACATTGCTTCTATTTATTTGTGGGTATCGAGTTTCTTACCTTCAGCATCTTTGATGACTGAGATCCTATTATGAGACCTGTGATCCATGGTGGATTTGTGAAAAAACCTTATGTTCCTTTCTCCTTCTTTTAACCATGGTACCCTTGATTTCTATTTCCAGAAAATCTCCTCTTGCACGCATAATTATTCTCATTCCTATTGAAGGTGTTTTACTTATTTCTTTCTCCCCTTGTTGAAGTCATCTATAATGAGGATATGGTTGATCTCATGTAACTTCCATTCAATTTTTTTTTGGTTTCAAAAATGTTGCCAAATTCATTCGTATTCCTATCTTTAAGCTTGTGTTTGATATGTTTCAATATTTTACGAAGGAGGAACATTTAGTGCCCTAAACATGCATATCCTCTGTCCACCATTTTTCAATATTGCTAATAAATTTCGGATGGGTGAGCCAAATGTTTTCAAACTTGAAATATTTGTTTATTGGAGTTCCTATAAAGGACACTTCAAGTTGAAAAAGCCAATGATCCGAGCCCCCAAAAGGAAGTATCCTTACTGACAGGTCAAGGCGTGTAAGGATAAGGTCCTCCGAGATTATAAATATGTCAAGTTTTGAAGCCACCTAGGACTCACCTCCCCTTTTATTATTCCAGGTAAAGATTCCATTACTTGTTTATGTGTCTACTAGCCTCATATTATTTATAAAATTTTGAAATTCTATGGGGTCTCTGCCTAGTGCTCTAGTTTCACCTTTTTTTTCCGAAAGGGATCTAATCATATTGAAGTTCCCTCCCAAAATCTAGGGAATGCCCGACTGCCTGTTTCTTAAATCCTCAAGTGAGGTGAGAAGCCTAAGTTTGTCCTCAGGCTTCTGTGGACCATAAACATTTGTGATCAAATACAATTCCTTGTCCCCCAAAGTTTGAATAACCATTGAGAGGTAGTTTCTTGATGCTTTAGCATCAAGGACTCCTATTTTCAGAGGGTTCCAAAGTGTAAGAATTCCTCCTACTATTTTATCTACTTTAACTTCTAGATATTCATATTTAATCAGTCATTTGCTGTGTATTTCTCTTATTTTTCCAATTGAACATTTTGTTTCCCGGATGAAAATCATGTTTGGTTTTTCCTCTTTAATGATATTTCTTTGTTTCTTTTTATTTCTTAGACCCATGATATTCCATGTTGTGAGCTTCATTGAGAAAGATTTGTAAATGAGTAACTAGTTAGGTCTTTCATCTTACCTGAGTCAATCATCAGTTTTCCACACTCTAGTAGCAGCTCATTCTGTTTTCTCCTGCCTCTTTTCCTGCCTAGGTTCCTAGGAGCTAATCCTGGTGCTACCTTCATTGTTTTCATTCCTCCATTGTTTTGACTCTCGTGGATTCTTTTGACTCCCGAACCTTTCGCCTGGGTTCTCCATAGGAATAGCTATTGCACCCTATTGAATTCCTCTTATGGTAGTGAGTCCATTCCTTTGGTGGTTCCTTTCTCCAGAAACTTTTCCAGATCTAGATGCTCCCTTTCAAGAATATCTTGCAGTTCATGGTCCTTTGTTCCCACCTTGCTAGGGGTCATCTCTTGATCCCTATCTAGCTCCATAGTGTTCAACAGATCCTCCTTTTGTTGGTTTTTTTCCTATGTGTCCTCCATGATGTCTTCCTTTTCCTTCTCTACAAGGTTGTTCTATAGAGTCTAGTTTGCTTTATCTTGCTCCTCTTCATCTTCTAATACCTTGTACCTATTTTGATTCAGTTGCTTTTCCTCATTGGGTTTTTTTTGGTACCTTCTCACTCCTTTACCTTTGTTTCCCACTTTGTTGAAGCTTTTAGTTTCTTTCCTTGAGGTAGCTTTAGCTTTATTTTCCATTCTGTTTAAGAGGCAATCTCTCAATAGATGCCCATGTTCATGACATTTTCGGCATCTGAAGGGAACATGCTCATAGTCCACCGCTTGCAGCCATTCTTCATCAAAATCTTCCAGAATTAATTCATCCGGTAGAGCTCCAAAGAGGTCCATCTCTACACATATATAGGCAAAGGAGGTATATTTCCCCCGCATAGTGGCCTTTGATATTTTAACGAAATGCCCTAGTTTATTTCCTATTGCTCTTAATGATTATGGCTACCAATAATCCAGTGGTAGGGAGTATAGCCTAACCCACACCGGGACCGATGTGAATGATTCACGCTCTGGGAAAAAATTCATTACCCATGGCCGCATATAGAGGCCTGTAGTTGCATAGAAGTATGGCCCTCCTTCAAACACCCTATCTTTAACCTCAATTTTTGTAAAAACTACAGTGAAGAAACCCTTGGATCCAAGGTGTAGATCTATATCCCCCTTAGGTTTCCAATGATTCTTCATCCACGCTTGTAAAGCCTTCTCTGTAGGCCATAACCCCATGAATTTACAAATTATTTCATAGTTCTTCATGTGTTTCCGATGTTCTTGTATCGCTAGATCACTTAACACCACTCGGGGTATGATGGTTGCCTTAGGCTTACAAGGTCCAGTCCTCTTTCTGGTATCAACATTATGATTCTCTCCTTCTATTTGTTTTTGTTTACTAGTTCCTTTCTACATATTTTCCTGCCCCTGAGTACCTGTGTTTTCCTATTTACTTTCTCCTGAAACCTCGTCTTCAGCCTCTAGAGGTTCCTTGAATCTATTAGATACTGCCTGACTATAGGAGGTAGTGGAACTCCCCCCCTCTCCCCTCTCCATGGTGCCCAACACTGCTCTTCTGCTTCAAACCCTAGCTCTTCTTCAGTAGCCTCCTCCTTGCATAGCATCAATTTCCCAATTTTGTTGCTATAAGATCTCCACTATCACCCTAGCTCAATTAGTTTTATTTTTTTTGTAGGTAAGATAGTATCTATTAATTCAAAATATGGTATTTACAATTAGAGTGGGGTGACGCGAGAAGGATGCTCAAACACAACCACCAGTCTTTCCTTTTACAATAATTACAAAAAAGGCCTCTCTTACAGTTCCAAAAATTTCTTTTACAATAGCAGAAAAAAAAAAAAAAAAAACTCCTTCTTTTGAGCTGAGAGGATAGATGGAGGATAGGAGGAGAGCTACAAAATTGATCAAAAATCCCATTGATCCGATAGGGCAAGAACTGAGAATGACTAGAAGAACCAAAACATCGAGAGTCACATTGATGTCGAGGGTGTCGTAGATAAAAGGAGCCTTCCAAAAACCTGGAGAAGGCATCAGAAAATTTACCATTAAATAGTATCGTCGAGGGGCTCATCCTACAAACTGATGGGTTTCTTCGGAGTGCTATCGGTGTCCCATCGTAGCTTGGTGACTGGTGGAGGCTCCTACAGTCTCTTTCTTGATGCTTGGAGAGCCTCCACCGCTAGCCTACATGGTAGATACATGAATCTTGAGCACAACATAATGAGGTAAGTCCCTCGTGATGAAGTGACGGTGGTGGACTGATTCCACATAGACATTGAATTTATCACTCAACATATCGAACTTCTCCTCCACAACTTTCGTATTTTCCGACTGTTCTTGTAAAGAAAGCCTGAGAATGGTCTTGAGCTACCAAGAAAGCTCAATGCTGCAGCGGTATAAATTCTCCCTAACATAGGTGAGGCCCACATTGGGAATCCATTCAAATTCAACATCTATTGCTTTTGTGATCACTCGCCATCTTATCCTACGGGCCTGAAGCTCCAGGCTATGGATATGGTTTTGGGTTTGAGGGTTGACAGAGACAACATAATTAAGATATACCTTCTTGTCGATGCCTCCGCTCTAGTGCTAGGCTACTTGCTGGGGTTGTCCGACCTGGTGTTATTGCGGTCATGGCCATGCCGGGGAATAGGGCCTGAGCTGCGACGAGAGGCCATGCTTTGGAAGGAAGGGGGATTAGGAGGTGAATCAAGGGAAAAGGAGATGAGAGTGATAGCATGAGGGCGAAAAGAATAGTGGGGAAGTGTGGGATGGATGGGGTATTTATAGGTGGAGTGGGCGACCAAGGTGGGGAAGAGAAAAGCAAGCATGAAAGAGCCATTGATTGCTTCTAGGAGGAGGTACATCACAATCATGAGAGAACATGTATTGGTATTGGTCCAAGGGTCTGGATGGCAACAACTCTATGGGAACACAACAATATGGTTAATTCCTACTTGATGCGAAGAGTTGTGACGACTGCAGTCTGAGGAAATCATAATGAGGGGATGTGGGGATTGTACCATTCCTCTTTTGGAGTTTGGCAGGTGTTCTCTTTATTGAGAGAAGCATGTACTCCTTTATCAATGTTATTTATTGTTTCACAATCCCAATGGAGAGGACCATCCTCCAGGTCCCTCCATGCAAGGGAACGGATTTTCGTGCTACTAATTTTTCGTTCATTTTCTCATCTATCAATCAGGTTGTTAGCCTTCCATCTTATGGCCTAGAAGTGGAGCCCACTTGTTGTAGCTCTGATACCAATTGTTGTAAATCTAACCATATTATCCATCTCTGAAGCATAAAAATCACCATGAAACACATACTTATCCATAGAAAGCTTTAAATCCTTATAGATTTGAACATCCTTATTATCATCCTGTGTATGTGCAATTTGTTTTGCTGACACTTGCAATTTTTTTGCCAAATTGACATTTATGAGATTTTGCTTGCAACTCGGATTTATAGACACAATGATTTTCTCCTTCTGAATCAATCCATGAACCTGCAATAAGGAGATACCGGCAGAAAATAACCCTTTAGGGTCCTTGGTTTCCTTCTTTCCCGTAAAAATAAAATATTTGCTAGGCTGTGTGTCTGTCTGTGTGAGCTTATCCACAAGATTAGCTTTTCGTTCAAAGCGGTCCATAAGAGCTTTAGTGAATTTGTCCCAAGTCAAGGGCCAATGATAGCGACGTTGATGCCCTTGCCACCATTGCAATCTTTCATTGTCCAAGTACATTGTTCCCAAATTCAGCTGAGTCTCATCATCCATGATGTAATTCAATCTAAAACATTTCTCCATTTGTGCTAGCCATTTGGCTGGATGAGAGCCATCAAATGGATATAAGTCATTCAAATTCAGATCTCGGCCCGCCATCACAAAAATTGGCGAAAATTTGAAATGGTCACAGTTTCGTCAATATTGCTCAGAATCCTTATTATGACCTGTTTTCAGAAATGGAACAATCATTCTGCATCTGCCCATGTGATAGAAATCCTGATCCAGGCACTAGAATTCCAGATCTGCGCTGCAACTCTCCCGCCGTAACCCAAAATTTCTGCAAAAAGAGCTGATTTTAAATCAGCGATATCTCCCTCATCCGGACTCCGATTCGACTAATTTTTTTTTTGAAATTAGGTGTTTTTTCACAAAGATTCCAGATCTACAATTAGATCTTGCATATCTTGCATCAGGACTTATAGATCTGCGCCGCAAAACTCACTGCCCTGAAAATTGTCTACAACCCCACTGATTTTTAAATCAGCGATATCTCCTTCATCCGGACTCCGATTCAACTGATTTTTTTTTTGAATTCGAATATTTTTGCACAAAGAATCCAGATCTGTAATTATATTTTACAGATCTTGCACCAAAATGTACAGATCTGATCTGCAATTTCACCACCCAAAAATCCCTGCAAAAATAAAATAAAAAAAAATTCTCCACGGTTTGCCCAAGAAAGTGCTCTGATACCAATTGTTGTAGATCTAATCCAAAAGATATACGAAAATAGAAATAACCCAAGAACAATAAGATTGAAATAGATAGAAATGATTCTCTTTATTATCAAAACCCTTATGGTAGGGCAACACCATACATTCACTCCTTAAGGAAGGAGAGCACTCCACAAGCCATATGCTTGTTCATAAAATAATACTTTTCTTCATATCTCTCCATGTGGAGTCTCTAGCCTCTATATAGGCCTCATACATACAATACCATGGGTTATTACCATGGTTCCCTCATACCATCAACTAATACCATGGGCCCATTACATTATTATTAACTACTTGTGGTCCCTTACATAACATGGGTTAACCACCTTATTTATTACTATGGCCCATCCCATTATTACATTATTACCTTGGGTACCTCCCTTGGTACCCCATATTATCCCCCCTAGGTACATAACACCACTTAGCTCTCCAATGTGTTGGTTGATGCGGTGAAAGGTTTTTTTGAGCTGCCAATTCTTTGTTACCTTGGTGGAAGTCGCTCCTTATTGAAGCTTCTTACAGGATTGGGTGGCGACAGTTGAGTCTCCTTCCACTATGAGCAACCAGAATCCCTGGGCTTTGGCAATGTCCAGACCATGTTCCAGAGCTTGGAGTTCAACAACATTTTTGGTAGTTATGCCCAGGTTGCCCGCATATAGCCATATTATCTCCCCTTGTGAGTTTATGAAGACACCACCAAAACCTGCAGCTCGAGGCTTGCCTTTGGAAGCTCCATCATAATTCAATTTGATGGTATCTTTGTCAGGAGGGTGCCAATGGAAGGGTGCTTCCTGGTTTGCTTTCATTGGAGTTAGATTATTATCAGGGGGGATGTAGTTAGAGGAGATTAAGGATCCTTAGATTAATAGGGTGAGGAGGTTCACTGGAGATTGATAATTTATAGATGGCTACAAATTCTCAGATTATCTGTTTAATGAAGGTGAGGATGTTCTCTTATGGTTTTTTTCTTCTATAAAAATTCGAGCATTTTTTTCTTTCCAAACAACCCAGCATATGGTACCCATGATAATATTTCAGACCCTATCAACCATAAGGTGTGAGGAGAAGGAGATTCTGCAATTTTCAAGAGTAATGAGGATGGAATCCTTGTCCTTGTCAAAAGCTCTAAAAACCAGCTCTTCCAACTCCAAAATATTGTTAGAATATTCACATTCGTTCAGGAGGTGGTTTGCTGTTTCTTCACTCTTTTCACTGAGAGGGAACCTTTAGGGTCCGTTGAATCCTCTTCTACTTAAATTGTCCTGTTGTAGCGGTTGCAACACCCTCAAAAAATTTTGCCTGCATCCAAATTTTGAAGCCTTCCTTGGTTTTTTCCCTAATGGTTGCAAAAACTCAGGCTCATTCCATGATCTCTTGTTGAAACTTTACAACCTTTTAATTAATCGACCACTGGTTGTATTTTGGCATGTTCATTGCTATGTCATGCTTGCAAGTTTGTTTTGGAAATTTTGAAGGCTTAACTTTGTGTGCATGAGTTGTTTTTTCCCTATGAACATCGGTCATACTCACACACAAAGTTGCAAGCACTGTCGTGCAAGTGTCGTTGTAGTTGCTTCAAGATCTATCTCAAGTTTCACACTTGTCGCTCGTAACCTTGAAGCCAATCTTAGTGAGCACATGTTGTCTTGTTGGTTTGAGGTGTATTGTCGTCAAGTCATGCTAAGTGCGTGATCACAATGTCATGTATGCACAAGTTCACTTTCTTTCACACTTAGCCATTTTTCCTGAAAATCTATTGACCGGACAACCCTCCTTCAACTAGACCTCAACTGAGCTGCATTGTGCAGTCTCAGCACTCCGTAACCATTCTTTGCTGCCCAGAACTGCACAGAGCTTGAGACTGTCCTCTGGGGTATCCTCTACTGCACAATCCTCGAAGGGAGAAAGCTAGTAGTTTATGGTTGAATGTCCTCACATCCCCACTTATCCATCATCTAGTCAAGCCATCAACTCGAACTCCCTCTCGAACACGCGCAACTCTGAAGTTGGTTACTGCTCGCCTCCCAGACCTGAACAAGAAATTTCATATCATCACATTCATGCTATCCGTCCCATCATCTATCAATTTTCTAAATCTATTGGATTGATTCCAGGAGTACACACTCTTCCCTCTTTGCAGAGGAAGCAAAAGACTACATCCACAAGAATGTAGTGTCATCTGTTGAAGAAGTAATCCTTGCCACTCTTGAAGAGCTGGTAGAAGGTATTAGAATGAATAATTTAACAAGAAGAAGAATAATTTAACAACTTACTCTTGGGCTCAAGTTCTGACGAAGGCAGTAGAGGGGAAGGTAGTGGAGGAGGCGGAGGTAGAGATGAACCAATAGATTCAGATGTTGAACCATCAGATTGAGAAGAAGAGGAGGAGGATGAAGAAGAGTACGATATGGCTGATCAAAATATGGAATGGATGACACAAGGCCCATTGGCATTCCTGGGTGCCTTGCACAAGATGGAAAGACATGAATAGATGTTGTTAACAAAGTATGACCCTGACAGAACAGTGAAGGCAGAAGACTATCTAGACACATTCTATGTACATCTGTAGACACTCGAGGTACGATATGACGATGTATCCTGTAGATTTTTTCCATGTACCTTGGGTGGAAAAGTAGTTGTATGGTACCATATTCTTCCTATAACCTCCATTCAAAACTGGGGAATGTTTAAGAGAATTTTCTTTGAAATTTTTTTTGAGGACAAAACCCCCGCCATGTTGTTAAAATAATTGGGTAGTTTCAAGATGGAGTAGAAAGAAAGAGTGAAAGATTTTAACCAGAGGCTTAACCTTATCTTGAACAAGTTCACTATAGACGCTAAACCTCATGCCTCCATCACAGTGGACTACTACACGTCTACACTATCAACCAACATTGCGTAGTTTGCTAAGTGAGCTATGAAACCAACACTTTCAAAATTTTTTCAAGAAGCAATTGATGTGGAGAAAGAACTGCGCACGATTAGTCATTGTAGATGTTGAACTAATTAAGGACTCCAAAGACACAAGAAGAAGGTCTCAGGCTGCTATGAGTAAGGTAAAGGAAAATTAAGCAAGAAAAATAGAAACCCTTACTTTCCTCCTCAAGTCCTTGACAACCGAAGTAGCCGAACTTAAGCAATGGATGATCGAGACAACAGTGAGAAACATACCTCCCAATTTTGCGTAGAGGAAGAATGTGACATCAGGTAGCAACAAAATCCATCTGGCTAAATCTGCGCAGAGCTCAGAGGGATATTATTTTGTGTGCTCTGGGTAAAACCTGCATAGACAATGTTGCCTCTTCCAGCAAGGGACCAAGAAGACTCCTGGATCACTCGCATCTGCACTCAATGCGCTTCACATGGAAGAAGTGAACTCACTCTGCACACCATTTTTTTTATCATTCGAAATATTTAACTTTAATGTCCACAACTATTTGGTTGACTCTGTCGCATCAATCAATGTCATGCCACTCTCCATTGCTAAATAAATCAATGTGCACAGGAGCAGTACAACTGCACAGATCATCCAACTTGACCGAACATGTGAACCAACTATTGGTGAACTTCAGGATGTGATCATCCGGTTATCATCTGATGGATGAGTTCATGAGTGAATTAACATTGTGATCGTGGACATCCCATAAGCATCTGGCATATCAGTTAGCAAAGAGTGGTCCAATAAGTTGCAAGGATATTTTTCTATAGACTGGTCACACTAATGGCATCGATATCAGGGTAGAAACAACCAGATCTAGACGTTGTCAGAGAGATATAACCTACGAGCAATAAACTACTCCTTAATAACAACTTCAATCCTAGAAACATATTTAGTAATGGCAACAAGTAATGTCTTAACAAACCATTCGATTAGTACCTAATGTGGGACACAAGCTTTACATAGACGATGACGACATCTACTTTCATGTATATGATTAGAAATATGCATGGAGTTTTACTATTGTAATGAAGTGAAAAGTTCAGACATAGTTTAATATTGAATTGGTAATTGAAAATGAGTCAAAAAATTTCTTTTGAAGGAGTTGAAGTTACAAGAAAATACAAAGGAACAGGAAAATAGTGCCTAAAATATCGTTAGAATTTAGCATATTTCATTTCATGAATTGGACACCTTTCCCAATGCAAAAATGGGTGCAATCAGGAATGTTTATCATAGTTCCAGATTTAGCGCTAGAAATTGTGACAAAAATAATGCTGTAAATAGCACCAGAAATAGTGTCAGAAATCTCGGAAGTTACGCTAGAAACTACGCCATAAATAGTTCCCGTCATAATGTCATAAATAGTGCCTATAATAGAGTTGAAAAGAGTAGCAGGAATAACGCAAAATTTAGTTCCTTAATTAATGCTAGGAATTTCTTCCAATTTGGATGATGGTTTGGCTTCCAATTTTACATCTAGTTTTACTGCTTGTTTTACTTCTAATTTTGCTTCTAGTGTGGCTTCCAATTTTTCTTTCAATTTTGATTCTAGTGTGGCTTCCAATTTTTCTTTCAGTTTTGATTCTAGTGTGGCTTCCAATTTTGCTTCAAGTTTTTCTTCTTGTGTGGCTTCCAAATTTTGCTTCTAGTTTGGCTTCCATTGTTGCTTTTTTTTTCTTCCAAGCACCAGGAATAGTGCTACGTTTTGCACGAATATTTGCGTCCAGTTTGGCTTCTAATTTGGCTTCCAGTTTTGATTCTCGTTTTGCTTCTAGTGTGGCTACCAATTTTTCTTCCATTGTTGCTTCTTTTTTAGCTTCAAAAAATGATTAGTGTTTTGCATACAGTTAAATTAACACATTGATATGATTGGTAAAAGTAAGTCTTCCCTTGCAGAACACCATAAAAGTTTTAAAAAAATTATGGGAATTTTTCATAAAAAAATTTCATTATGATTTCTTAATTTAAAAGTAAAGAAATAAAAACTTATTTTCTCTTTGTTTTTCATTTTCTTAAATTATATTTTAAATCTTTTGTGAATTGTTTGTATAAATAAAAGAAAAATCTCAGACCATAAATACCTCTATTATTGTATGCAAAGTTTTTGAAAAAAACAGGGAATCTAATTTCAATGATTTTGTTTATTATGTGTCTATAATTTTAATGTCTGAAAAATTAAGCTTTAACTTTATATAATTATTGTTGTCCTCCCCCATGAGAGAGTCTTATAGGAAATTTTTTTACAAAAAAATAGGGAAATTTTAATAAAACATTTTACATTATAATTTCTTAAGTTAAAAATAAAATAAAAAGAAGAGTTATTTTCTCTTTATCCCATTTCAATGATTTTGATTCATCTATTTATAGTCTTTATGTTTGAAAAATTAGGTTTTATTTTTGTATGAGATTGTATTATTGGAAAATCTTTTATTTTTGTATGAGATATATTATTGGCAAATATATGTCGACTGGACAACCCTCCTTCAACTAGACCCTGACTGAGCTGCATTGTGCAGTCTTAGCCCTTAGTGACCGTTCTTTGCTGCCAAAAACTGCACAGAGCTTGAGACTGTCCTTCGGTGTATCCTCTACTGCACAACCCTGGAAGGGAGAAATTGAGCCATCCTATGATTCTTTTTTTGGAGATTGGTAGGCGTTCTCATTATTGAGAGAAACATGTACTCCTTTATCAATGCTATTTATTGTTTCACAATCCTGACGGAGAGGTCCATCCTCCAGGTCCCTCCATGCAAGGGAGTGGATTCTCGTGCTGCTAATTGTTCCTTCATTTTCCAGTCTGTCAACGAGGTTGTTAGCCTTCCATCTTACGACCTAGAAGTGGAGCCCACTTAGCTCTCCAATGTGTTTGCTAATGCAGTGTAAGGTTTTGTTGAGCTGCCAGTTCTCTGTTACCTTGGTGGCAGTAGTTCCTTATTGAAGCTTCCTACAGGTTTGGGTGGCGACAGTTGGGTCTCCTTCCACTATGAGCAACCAAAATCCCTGGGCTTTGGCGATGTCCAGACCATGTTCCAAAGCTTGGAGTTCAACAACATTTTTGGTAGTTATGCCCAGGTTGCCCGCGTATAGCCATATTATTATTAATATTAATTTATCCTCCATGCAATGGAGTGGATTCTCATGCTACTAATTGTTCCTTCATTTTCCAGTCTGTCAGCGAGGTTGTTAGCCTTCCATCTTACGGCCTAGGAGTGGAGCCCACTTAGCTCTCCAATGTGTTGGCTGATGTAGTGTAAGGTTTTGTTGAGCGGTCAGTTCTCTGTTACCTTGGTGGCAGTAGTTCCTTATTGAAGCTTCCTACAGGTTTGGGTGGCGACAGTTGGGTCTCCTTCCACTATGAGCGACTAGAATCCCTGGGCTTTGGTGATGTCCAGACCATGTTCCAAAGCTTGGAGTTCAACAACATTTTTGGTATTTATGCCCAGGTTTCCTACATATAGAGATATTATTATTAATATTAATTTATCATCAGAAATTAATATTATACGATTAAAATTAAAATAAACCTAATTTAATAAAAAACTTAAATATTTTGATAATATTAATTATTAAAACAAGCCGACCTTCAACTTTTTTTCCTTAAATCAAAACAACTTACCTCATAACTATTTATATCTCGCTATCGAGCTCTTCTTCTATCAACACTCAATAATAGTCCTGATGATGGATCCCTGTTGGGATTTGAAACGTTGACAGAAAAATGGTTTTTACTGTGGGTTCTCTGGTTACTAAAGAAGATATTAACCACAGAAGTCTTAAGTCCAGTATAGCCATATTATCTCCCCTTGTGAGTTTATGAAGACACCAACAAAACCTGCAGCTCCAGGATTTCCTTTGGAAGCTCCATCGTAATTCAATTTGATGGTATCTTTTTCAAGAGGGTTCCAATCACAGGGTGCTTCCTGGTTTGCTATCATTGGAGTTAGATTATTCTTAGGGAGGGATGTATTTCAAGGAGATTAAGGATCCTCAGATCAACAGCATGAGGATGTTCACTGGAGATTGATAATTTATAGATGGCTACAGATTCTCATAATATCTATTTAATGAAGGTGAGGATGTTCTCTTATGGATTTTTTTCTTCTATAAAAATTCGAGCATTTTGTTCTTTCCAAACAACCCAACATATGGTACCCATGATAATATTTCAGGCCTTGTCAACCATAAGGTGTGAGGAGAAGGAGGTTCTCCAATTTTCAAGAGTATTGAGGATAGAAACCATGTCCTTGTAAGAAGCTTTGAAACCCAACTCTATAGGTTTTAAACCCGTATAGAAATTACTTGCATACGAATTTTAAAACACAGAAAATAAACAATGTGAGAGCATAACACATAAAACACATATACATAGAGATTTTCCCCTGGATCTCAAAACTAGGACTACCAGCTTGATTTTTCATTATATTCCTTTTAATGTTATGATACATATTTATACATGCCGAAGCATCCAATACCATCAACCGAAAACCATCGTGTCCAATACCATGTGCGAAAATCATGCACAAAATCATATGTGGGTCCGCCCAACCTAACATAGGGTCCAAAACCCCCTATGACCTCCCCCCCTCTAACCCCTGGTTAACTACGTGGGCTAGTCGTGGAAAGAATATAACACAATCCAACATTCTCCCATTTGTTGTTTTCTTTCCATAGGGGGCCACAAGAGAGCTTAGTCATTTATCCAGCCCTGCAACGCCCATTGTTTCTCTACACTAAGAGAAATTCTCAGAGCTCATAGATTTTGTCAATGCATCTGCAGTATTCTTCAAAGTGTCCACCTTTACCAACAACACCTTTTTGTCTTCTATCATATCCCTCACAAAGTGATATTGAACATCAATGTCCTTTGTCTTTGAATGATATGCAAGGTTCTTTGCCAAGAAAATTTCACTTTGGCTATCACAGTCTATCCTTATAGCTTCCTGTACTAACCCCATACTTGAACACAATTTCTACAACCAAGCTGCTTCCTTACTTGTATGAGTGGCTGCCATGTATTCTGCCTCTGTAGTTGATAGTGCCACTACAAATTGTTTCTTATTCATCCAATTGACTGCACACATACCCACTTGTAGATCTTCTATGATCCAAATCTCCAGCCTAGTCTGCATCAACAAAGCCATGAATATCCAACACTCTTTCCAATCCTGGTCTTCCTTGGTAGCACAAACCATAATCACTAGTGCCACACAAATACCTGAAAACCCGCTTCACTGTTGTCCAATTCTCCTTTCCTGGTTTTGACATAAACATGCTCAATACTCCCACTACATGTGCAATGTCTGGTCTAGTACAGACCATTGCATACATCAGGCTACCGATTGCACTTGCATATGGAACACAGGACATGTCTTCTTCCTCTTCTTATGTCTTGGGACACTGTTCAGCAGATAACTTTACACCTATAGGAATAGGAACCTTCACTAGTTTACTATCATGCATATTAAATCTCTAATATATTATCTCGACATACTTCCTCTGGTTTAACCAGAGCTTCCTCTTTGCCCGATCTCTTTTAATTTCCATGCCCAAAATATAGTTTGCAGCACCAAGATATTTCATGTCGAATTTGGAGGACAATTGGGTCTTCAAATCCTGGAAAGTTTCTTTGTCATTTCCAACCAGCAACATATCATCCACATACAAGACCAAATAAATAACATGGTCATCAATTAATTTAAAATACAAACAGTGATCTGCTTTGCTTCTAGTGAAGCCAAGTCCCCGTATAAATGTATCAAATTTCTGATACCACATCCTTGGTGACTATGTTAACCCATACAAAGACTTCTTTAACTTTCATACCAGTTCTTTCTTACCCTTCACCACAAAGCCTTCAGGTTGCTTCATGTAAATCTCCTCTTCCAGATCCCCATGAAGAAATGTTGTCTTCACATCCATCTATTCTACCTCAAAATCAAAAGTAGCAGCAACAGATAAAAATAATCTAATAGAAGTTACCTTGGCAACATGAGAAAAAATATCACCAAAATCAATTCCCGGCACCTGGGAATAACCTTTTGCTAACAACTGAGTTTTGTCTTTCTCCACTTTCCCTTCTGCATTTGTCTTCTTCTTGAGCACCCATTTGCTTCCAATGGGTTTCCTTCCAGCTGACAACTCCACCAGATCCCAAACCTCATTTTTGTGCAAAGATGCCATTTCATCAACCATGTCCTCTTTCCAGAGTTTTCCATCCTCTGAATCTACTGCTTCCTTCACAGTTTTGCGATCATCGTCAGTAATAGATAAAGCAAAATTTTAACAGAAAGCAGATGGACTATACCTTTCTGGTTGCCTTCTTTCTCTAACTGATCTTCTCACACCCAGAGTTTGTGGCTCTTCATCTTCTGATTCCTCCTCTGCTGTAGAGTTTGATTCTTTCTCCTTTAGCTCAAACTCTATCTTCTCAGGTTCCCTTGGTTGAAATTCATGTTTAATAACATCTTTCACCTATCTGAACACCACATCTTGGCTGTACACAACCTTTCTTGTTACTGGGTTCCAAAGCTTATAACCCTTTCAACCATCCTTATACCCAATAAAGACGCACTTTTCAGATTTACTATCCAACTTGGTTCGTTTCTCCTTTGGAACATGTACATATGCATCACATCCAAATACCCTTAGATGTGAAAGAGAGGGTTTCTTACAAGTCCATAGCTCTTGTGGAGTCCTATTCTCCAACGTTGATGAAGGTGACTTGTTGACCAGGTAACATGCAGTATCTACCACCTCTACCCAGAATTCATGTGCTAACCCAGCACCACTGAGCATGCTTCTTGCCCTTTCTATCAACATCTTGTTCATTCTTTCTATAACTCCATTTTGCTGAGGTGTATATGGAGTAGTCTTCTGCCATGCTATACCACACTTATTATAGAATTCTTGAAATTCCTTGCTGCAAAACTCTCCACCATTATCTGTCCTCAGCATCTTTATCTTCTTCTCTGTCTGATTTTCCACAAGAGCCTTAAATTCTTTAAACCTGTCAAAGACTTCAAATTTCTTCTTAAGGAAATATATCTATGTATTCCTTGAGAATTCATCTATAAATGATATATAGTACACAGACTTACCCAGTGATGGAACCTTCATAGGTCCAAACACATCACTGTGCACAAGCTCTAATATCTGTTTCGCCCTCTTACCACTAGAGGGGAAACTCACCAGATTCTGCTTCCCATACATACAATTTTCACAGAAATCAAAATCCAGAGAGCTATTACTCATACCTTCTACCATACCTTTACCATGAAGTATTCGAAGGCCCTTCTCTCCAATATGTCCAAGCCTTTGATGCCATAGCATAGTCTTCTCTCTAGAGACCACTAGATTTTCTACTCCACTTTCAGGAACCACAGAACTGTTGCACCCATCAATAACAGTGCTACCTTGCAGCTTGTACATATTTCCAATCCGAACTCCCTGCATCAATACCAGTGATCCCCAAACCATTTTGTAGGTATCCTTCTCGAACACTGTTTTTACACCTGCATCATCCAGCTTGCTTACAGAAATCAGATTTCTAGCCAATGCAGGAATATGCAGAACACCTGGAAGTGTTCTAACCCTTCCACCTTGCAATTTCAACTTTACTTTTTAGTGACCAATGTTTCTAGCCTTCCTATCATCCCCCAAGAAGACATCACCACCATTGTATTTCTCATACTCACAGAACCACTCTCTATGGGGAGTGAAGTGAAAGGATGCATCTGAGTCAATCAACCATGCCTCATGATCTACATGTGTACTTGAAGAAGCCAAGTACACATCTCCACCTTCATCTGAGGTGGTTTTTTCCTCTGTAGAAGGAGCATCATCAGATCCCTTTCCTTTATCAAGAGCTTTAGATTTACAGTCCCTTTTGTAGTGCCCTTCCTTTCCGCATTTCCAGCACACCACCTATACAGGTTTTCCTAGAGATTTAGATCTCCCACTTGATGAATTATTTTTGTTTCTATTCTGGGACCGTCCTTGTACTGACAAGGAATCACCATTCTGGCTCTCCGTATTTTTTTGTCTCATATCCTCTGTCGGCAAGGCTAAGATTGTTTCATCAAACTGCAAGGCGGTTGCATTGCTACCTATTGCAATAACCAAACTATCCCACGAATCTGGTAGAGAACACAACAAACTAATTCATTTATCTTCATCTGAAATTTAAATATCAACAGATGCTAACTGACTTACCACAGTATTAAATGCGTTAAGATGTTCTGTCACCGTCCTCAGGTTATACAACTTTTTTCGTAGGAACAGTTTATTCATCAGAGACTTAGATTGGTACAAAGTCCCTAACTTGTCCCACAAAGCCTCTGCCATAGCTTCCCTTGATACATTCAGCAATACTGAATCTGAGACACACAATCGTATTGTGCTCTTTGCCTTCCGATCCAACTTCTTCCATTCTTCATCGGACACTCCCGTTGGTTTAGTACCCAGATCTACCACGATCCACTGATATTTATCCACCAATAGATCCTCCATATTGAGTTTCCACAACTCAAAAAATTTGACCATTAAATTTCTTGATCTCTATCTTTCTACTGCTCGCCATATTCTTTCACCACTAGAATCGATTTCATAGATCTCCCACTGAACAGGGTCTACCACAGGCCTGAGCAAAACCCCTTAACAACAAAGGCGTCCCCTTAAAGCCAAAATTGCTCTGATACCAAATGTAGGTTTTAACCCCGTACAGAAATTACCTACATACGAATTCTAAAACACAGAAAATAAACAATGCGAGAGCATAACACATAAAACACATATACATAGAGATTTTCCCCTGGATATCAAAACTGGGACTACTAGCTTGATTTTTCATTATATTCCTTTCAATGTTATAATACATATTTATACATGGTGAAGCATCCAATACCATGGAACAAAAACCATCGCATCCAATACCATGTGCGAAAATCATGCACAAAACCATAGGTGGGTCTGCCCAACCTAACATAGGGTCCAAAACCAAAATTTTTCGGGGCACTGACCCGGACCCCATAAAGTGGGGTTACAGGTACACCTCAAACCCCCTATGACCTCCCCCCCTCTAATACCCTGTTAACTACGTGGGCTAGTCATGGAAAGAATATAACACAACCCAACAAGCTCCACCAACTCCCAAATATTGTTGGAATATTCACATTTGTTCAAGAGGTAGTTTGTTGTTTCTTCTCTGTTTTCACAGAGAGGGCACCTTTAGGGTCCGTTGAATTCTCTTCTACTTAAATTGTCCTATTGTAGTGGCTACAATACCCTCAAAAATTTTGGCCTGCATCCAAATTTCAAGAGCCTTCCTTGGTTTTTTCCCTAATGGTTGCAAAAACTCGGGCTCATTCCATGAGCTCTTTTTGGGACTTTACACCCTTTTAATTGATCGACCATCGGTTGTATTTTGGCATGTTCATTGTTATGTCATGCTTGCAAGTTTGTTCTGGAAATTTTGAAAGTTTATATTTGTCTGCATGAGTTGTTTTCACCCTATGAACATCAGTCGTACTCACACACAAAGTTTCAAGCACTGTCGTGCAAGTTTCGTCACAGTTGCTTGAAGATCTATCTCAAGTTTCACACTTGTCGCTCATAACCTTGAAAGTAGTCTCAGTGAGCACATGTTGTCTTGTTGGTTTGAGGTGTATTATCGTCAAGTCATGCTAAGTGTGTGATTACAATGTCATGTATGCACAAGTTCACTTTCTTTCACATAGCCATTTTTCCTGAAATATGTTGATCGGACAACCCTCCTTCGAGTGGACCCTGACTGAGCTGCATTGTGTAGTCTCAGCCCTTAGTGATCGTTCTTTGTTGCCTAGAACTACACAGAGCTTGATACTGTCCTTTGGGGTATCCTCTATTACACAATCCTGGAAGGGAGCAGGTCGACTACCTCCCAGAACTGCACGGAAGTTCTCCCCAAGTCTAACCAATCTACACTTCCTGCAAGATCACTCGTCAAGCCTCCATCAGGTCTACCAGAAAAATTGGTCTGCACCATGACACAGGGGCTACACTGCTCCCCAAAACCAAGCTGAAGTTGGCAAGCTTCCTGCCCTACACTATTTGCAGAAACTATGTAGTCATGTGAGTCGGGCCCTTGCTACCTATCACTGCACTGTTTGAAGGAATTGTATAGATTTGAATAGTAGGCCCCTTGTTGGCTTTCCCTTCTCTCCCTTTGAGAATTGTGCAGATTTGACTAGTAGGCCCCCTACTGGCTTTCCCCTCTCCCCCTCTAAAAATTGTGTAGTTTTTGCTGGTAATCTCCCTACTGCTCCACTCTGCACTCGTCCCGGAAACTGCCCAACAACTGCATGTTCGACACTGTCTCTCAGATATGTGCAGAAATGTGTAGCACGATTGAGCCTTGCTCTAAGAAACTACACATAAATTTCTGCCAATTCCTCATGCTACCCACTATATCTTCCTCAGAGAAACTACACAGATTCCCAGCTCGACCCCCAGATGACTTGCCTAGTCCTCATTCTAAAAACTATGTAGAATTTCCTAGCAGTTCCTCTTGACACCTTACCTTGTCTTCCTCCCAAAAATTGCGTAATTTTTCTCAGCTGGGTTCTACCTTGCAATTGCCACTCCTGTCCCAGATTGTGAAAATCAGCCTCCTAATGACATCTGCATAGTTTTTCCCAATAGTGCCTTGGAGCCTCGCATCTCGGCCTGAGTTGTGCTCTTTGTAGTTTCAGTGCCTTGTCCCTCTCTTGGTCACTTGCATTGAAACAGAAAACAATGCATCATGCTAGGCTAGAAGATTTTTGGATTTGATGTTGTCTCACCATGAGTGATTGCAGGAATAGGTACATTGATGAAGTGGATGAAACATGACGTGGTGATGAACGAGATGAAGAAGGAGCACATGCTAGAAGACTTTCTCGCATTTGAACTAACATATGAAGCACATCAAGCAATAAGTGAAAGGGACACATACGCGAGCACCATCAAGCAAGACCAAGACAATCGAATACCCCACACCATTTTCCATGTGGAGGTGAAGACATGATACACCGAGAACACACCCATCACTCAACAGCATAGTAGCTTGACACAAACACCACAGTCATCTATTACATGTCAGCAGTGTCATGTCGAGTTGTGTCATGAGTTGTCCAGCCACATCACTACTATGGGCCATACTTGTTGTAATCAAATGTAATGTAATGTGAAAGTCCAAGAGATGCATATATGAAGTTGAAGGGTCATGTAAGTCAGAAATTCATAAGAAGTCAAACAGTAATGAGGGAAGTCGAAGAGTCACAAGGGTTTGTTATTCCCCTCGGCTATATATACCCCTTCATTTTATGAGCAAAGGAATTTTCACCTTGGCTTCTCCCGCATAGCCTTGAGAGTATGTAGTCTATTATTTGAGGAGCGAAGAGTGGCTCTAATGTCCCACTACTGGGGATAGTGATGTGTAGTGCACAGATGTGTCTTGGAACTTTCTCTTAATTCAAAAGCCTATCTCAGGCCAGAAAGTTTTCACGCATGTGTTGTATCCATTTGTAAGACTATTCTTTAAACATTTGTAATGCATGTTTTCTTATCTTGTACTAAGATAGTTGAACTACTTCGGTTATTTTATTACTTAAATTGTTGAACATGTGTTGTATTGTTTATCATTGTTGTCTCTTCAGTGTGTACTACTCTGCGAACACTAGAAAGACCATCCTTATGTTTTCTTTCTTTTAATGACCGTCACCCCCATGTGGACTACTCCGTTGGATGGTGTACGTGTTTTCCCTTGAAATTTGGTTTTCACAATTGTTGAATTCGTTGTGGAATATTCCACTGGATGCTGGATAGACTATTTTTGTTTTTGTGTGAGTCTCTCCCTAGCTGGTACTACTACCTCTCATCTAGAGGCTCACTTTTACGCTCTGTCTTACAGTAAGAGAACCAAGACACAAAGTTACATTACGCACTCACCAGGCATACACACCTCGCATTCTTGAAGTTACAAGCATAACACTCTCATGTGTTGAATAACAAGAGCTAAGGAAAATCTCTAAGATAATGGCAACTGGGCCATCGTACCAAATGGGACTCCTACACCAAATGGTGTGAGGTCTAGTTGGGACTTCATACTGGGGAGATCCCATGAATGTTGGTGGGTCTAGCACCATCAAAATTTATGGTGCTAGAAGGAGGGCTGCCAGTAGTTTATGGTTGAATGTCCTCTCAGCCCCACTTATTCATCATCTGGTCAAGCCAGCAACTCAAACTCCCTCTCTCCCATGTGAAATCCTGAAGTTGGTTACTCCTCGCCTCCTAGACCCAAACAAGAAATTTAATATCATCACATCCTTGCTATCTGTCTCATCACTAGTCAATTTTCTAAAGTTATTTTATTGATTCTAGGAGTACACACTCTTCCCTCTTTGTAGAGGAAGCAAAATACTACACCCACAAGAGTGGTAGTCTCATCTGATGAAGAAGTAATCCTCGCCACTCTTAAGAGTTGGTAGAAGCTATTGAGAACAAAGATGAACCTCTTGTTTTCATAGAAGGAGAATAATTTAACAACTTAATCTTCGGCTCAGGTTCTGATGGAGGCAGTAGAGGGGAAGGCAGTGGAGGAGGTGGAGGTAGAGACAAACCAACAGATTCATAGGTTGAACCATCAGATTCAGAAGAACAAGAGGAGGACGAAGAAGGGTATGATATGGCTTATCAAAATATGGAATGGATGACACATGGCCCATTGGCACTCCTGGGTGCCTTGCACAAAATGGCAAGACATTCATAGATGTTGTTGAAAAAGTATGACCCTGATAGAACAGTGAAGGTAAAAGATTATCTAGACGCCTTCTATGTACATCTGAAGACACTCGAGGTATGATATGACGATGTTGCGTGTAGATTATTTCCATGTAACATGGGTGGAAAAGTAGGTGTATGGTACCATAGTCTTCCTGTAACCTTGATTCAGAATTGGGAAATTTTCAAGAGAATTTTCCTTGAGAAATTTGTCAAGGACCAAACCCCTGCCATGTTGTTAAAATAATTGGGTAGTCTCAAGATGGAGTAGAAAGAAAAAGTGAAATATTTTAACCAAAGGTTTAACCTTATCTTGAAAAAGTTCACTGCAGACGCTAAACCTCATGACTCCATCATAGTGGACTACTACATGTCTACACTGCGACCAACATTACACAGTTCGTCAAGCAAGCTGTGAAACCAACACTTTCAGGAAATTGCTAAGAAGCAGTTGGTGTGGAGAAAGACCTGCACATGATTAGAATCATTGTATATGATGAACCATCTAAGGACTCCAAAGACACGAGTAGAAGGTTTCAGGCTGTTGTGATTAAGGTAAAGAAAAATGAAGCAAGCGAAATAGATACCCTTACTCGTCTCGTCAATTCCTTGACAATCGAAGTAGCTGAACTTAAGCAATGGATGACCAAGACAGCAGTGAGCAATAGACCTCCCAAATTTGCACACAGGAAGAATGTGACATCAGGTAGCAACAGTAGCCATCTGGCTAAATCCACGCAGAGGTCCAATGTTGCGTTCCAAGCGGACCACATTATGAAGGATAACTTCTGTGTGATCCATGAAGAATGGAATTTAGAGAAGTATTTTCTAGAATGGAACTGAGTTATGGGCACGATGAATTCAAGGTTAAATGATCATTTTAAAGCCAGTGAGGAGGTTAATCCGAAAGATGAAGATGAAGTAGAGGATTTTGCATTTGATGAAGCTCCAAGTTCTGGGCACATAGTTAACATGTATCAATGTCTTAATGGTGCCCACAAGAAAAAAACCACAAAGAAGGAGTCCCCAAAGCAGGACAATTGATACAACTTGAGAAGGCAAAGGGATCCTACTATGATTGAGATACTAAAATAAAAATTTAAACAACTACTCAGAATAGTTGATCCACCAACATCCTCAACTCAGAAAACACAAAGCAAGTCCGAGAAGACAACTACAATGAAAGATACGCTCATGAGAAACAAACTCCAAAACACTCCATCAAACAATGCAAACACAAGTCTTTCCTCGGACAACTCGGTGAGTCTTCCCACTTTGGGTTACAATATTGTTGAAGATATGAAGAGGACCCGTGAAACAATTTCTCTATACGAGTTAACCAAGGTCACGAGTCAAAGGAATATTCTTTTGCGTGCACTGGGGAAAACCTCCACAAACAATGTTGCCTCTTCTAGCAAGGGACCAAGAAGTCTCCCAAATCACTCGCATCTGCACTCAACGGCTTCACATGGAATAAGTGAACTCGCTCTGTCCACCATTTTTGTTATCATTCAAAATAATTAACTTCAATGTCTACAATTGTTTGGTTGACTCTTGCGCATCAGTCAATGTCATGCCACTCTCCATCACTAAACAGATCAATGTGAAATGGACCAGTACAACCACATAGATCATCCAACTTGACCGAACATGTGTACCCACCACTGGTGAACTCCAGGATGTGATGATCCAGTTCTCATCCGACGAACGAGTTCACTAGTTCGTTAACATTATGATCGTGGACATCCCAGAAGTATATGGCTTATTGCTTAGCAGAGATTGGTCTAGTAAGTTGTAAGGATATTTTGCTATAGTCTGGTCACACTAAAGGCTTTTGTATCAGGGTAGAAACAACCAAATCTAGGTGTTTTCAGAGAGATATATGAAACATAACATTAGTCCATTAGATGGTCAAAATGAATCGTTGGATTTCATAGAAATTCTGTTCGACAATTTGTTTCTAGAAATGCAGTTTAGGTGTTATCTTGCACAATCGAGCCCCACCCCACCAAATACACATTTGGGTCTCTTTCCTTACCCAACTGGTGGAAATCAAACTTGTACGGTACATTGTAACAATAGTAGTAGTAGTGTTATCAATACTAGGGCGACAAGTTGTCCTTGTATAGATGACTTGTGGACCTTGTATTTCAATGGATCTAAAACACTGGATGGCTCTAGAGCCGACTGTGTTTTGATTGACCCAAGGCAAAGGAAACACTTGGTATCAAGCCGCTTGGAGTTCGAGTGCATGAATAATACTATGGAATATGAAGTACTCATCTTAGTTTTACAGAAATCCCTCAGCCTCAATGTTTCTATCCTGAAAGTGGTAGGTGATTCAGAGATTGTGGTATGGTAGGTATGTAACACCATACACTATTTCTCACCTCGTCTTAAGAGTTACCAACAAGAGGTATGGAGGCTTATCTCTAATTTCCAAGCTTTTAATATCATCTCTGTACCAGGAATGTGAAATTCAGCTGCTAGGATGACATTGCTTAGGGATAGATTTTCTGTTGAAATTTTGTATAAGCCATCTATCCCAGGCAACATAACTAATTTTCATGTTTTTTATGACAATGAATAGATACTTCATTTCATGGCCAACATTGATTTCTTCAAAGACACATAGATAGACAAAGATGTGCATGAGTAGTCTTTGTAAGACATAACTTAGGACAGTAAAAGAAACCTCATCCCCAAGGGTGTGGTTTCACTCAAGAATCTATATGACTTACAGAAACACTTCAAAGGGCCTAGGAAAACTAAAACCCACAGTTCCACACACATTGATGCACAAACAGATTAATCTAGGAACAGAAAAAGATCCGATGTTCATAAATATTAGTATGTGTTTCACACCGGAAGAGAGGCAAGCCATTGTCCGCCTGTTTAGACAGTACCGTGATGTCTTCACGTGGACATACGATGACTTGAAAACATATGACATGCAAATAATCCAACACATCATTCCGATCAAAGAAGGGGTCAAGCCATTTTAGTAGAAGCTTAGAAAATGTCTATCTGTCACTTGAAGCCCTCATACAGAAAGAATTTACTAAGTTGTTGGATGCTTGGATCATTTACAAGGTTCATCATTCTACTTGGGTTTCAAACTTAGTTCCTATTAGGAATAAGTCTGGGGATATTCGCTTGTGGATAGATTTCTAAAATCTAAATTGGGCCTTGGACAAAGAAAATTACCCTGTGCCATCTTTGGAGCACATCTTGCAGAGAGTATCGGGAGAAAAATGTTTTCTCTGCTGGACTGGTTTTCCAGATATAACCAGGTTTTGGTACCAGAACCTAACAGACTTAAAACTACACTCCATACCAAGTGGGGTATGTTCTCTTATCGAATAATTTCATTTACGTTGGTAAATGTAGGTAGTACTTTTCAGCACGCTATAGACATCACATTCAGTGGGCTCATCGGATAGAGCATGGTGGTTTACCTTGATAATGTGACAGTTGTTTCGAGAGAATGATCAGACCACCTGTGCCATCTTAAGAAAATCTTTGAATGATGTCGAAGGTATGGGATATCCTTGAATCCCAAGAAGAGTGTCTTTGTAGTGTCTGGTGAGTGTCTGAGGGGAACGTCCTTGGGCATATCATCGCTAAGAGTGGGATCAAGGTTGATCCAGTCCGAGTTTGGACTATCATGCATATTCCTTACCTAGTAAATGAGAAAGCTATGCATTCCTTCTTGGGGAAGATGATTTAGCCAAACAAGTCCCGAAACTACTGACCCTTTCGGCAACAGTCCCTGGTGCGCGGATTGAGGTCTCAACCGAGGTAGTATGGGAGGGTGGTGGAACCAGGTTTCCACACCCTAGGGATGTCTTGATAAAGTCTGGGAAGTTCACGAACTGAACCTGCGCACTTGCGCTGCTCTGCGCAACCGTCTATCCTTCACAACTTGTGCAACTGCTTCCGTGTAGCTCTGTAAAGAGCACAAAGAGGTGCTATCTAGATCCTTATTCCTTACTGTGCTTTTATTATAGATCTTAACTTAATTATGTGGGCCCAATATTCTCATTAATCATTCAACATTCATAACAAGTGCACGCAATCATAAACTGTAAAGAGATGCATAAATATAACAGAAGCATAGACACAGAATATTCCAAAATCAACTTATATTTTATTAATTATCTATCCAAGTATAATCCCAACTCCGTCCTATGCACTTAGCTGCAGAGCCTGTTACTACTATTACCACCCAAGACTCGGACTTATAGACTCAGAGCTAATTCGTCATCCAAACCCGATATAACTTCTCAAAGCTAAGACTAACTTTACCCTTAGAGCCTCGCTCTATTTATACAGTACCATGGTCCACGGACCATGGGTAGGCTGACACACTTTACATTCAATTACATTATCTTAGGGTAGACAACCCTAGACTCTCACGCTCCACGCTAGCATTTCGCAGGGTCTTTACATTACACTTTTACGAAAATTCAGGCTTCAAGCCCCAACAACATGCTATGGGGGGATCTGCTGCCCAACAGGCCCCCAACACAATCATTGTGACTCGTCCCGAGTCACTCTGCGGGTGCGGCGATCTTTGTGCGAGGTTCATGTAGCAGGTCGCGTGCAGCTTGGGTGTCTGTAGCACACTGTTCCACTGCCTGTTGTACTTGTTGCACACATATCTATGAACTTTCGTGTGCTGTGTCACATTACTGTCCAACCATATATAGTTCTCGCATCTGTGTGAGCTTCCCTTCAATGGTAGCTGTGAATTTGAATGCTTCATCGATCCATGGATGGATGAATGCTTTAGGCAGGGCTTCCTTTTGGTGCGCGACATCTAATCGATCCTTCAGTGCCCTCGCCTGCTATAGTCTCATGAGTCTTTGCGTAAGGGAAACCATCTGCACAGTGCCCCGGACACTGTCATACTCCTGCTACAACTTGCGCGCCTCTGTCTCTAGGCATTGTAGGTTCAAGTCTTCTTGCAGATGTCTAAGTATGGTGAGTGCTTGCTCCAACATCCTGGTGCACCCCTGTGTCACCTGGACAATTTGTTCCAACCCCATCTGAATAGCGTGGGCACACTACTCTCTGACTTCCAGGGATTTGGAGGGTTATGCCATCAATCACAGCTCGACGATTTGCAGGTTCATCTCCAACTGAACCTTTTTCGTTACCTCCCAAGCCTCACGGACTCTGCCCGCCAATATATGGACCCATTCTGCTGCTGGTAGCTCTACCGGCATGCCAACACTGGAATGCCCCTGCATGCATCCTCTACGGCCTGCTCTAGTCTGCTAGCCTGCGCCATCAACTCATCCGTTTGGATGCTAAGCTTGTCCATGTTGATTTTCTGCTCATGCAGGACTTGGATCGCTTGGCCTTCCCGGGCGCAGATTTCGGCGATGACCCCATCCTACAGTTGGTACAATACTACACATGGTAGGGCAGCCAAGTTCAAACCGATGCCTGTCATGTTGCTCATCATAGCTCGGTCATCCTCACTCGCTGTGTTTAACGTGCCTTTGGGAAAGATGAAGGTGTTACCCATATGGCTGCGCAGTAGTTGTTCAGCCTCATTGGTTCTTGCTGTGACATGCTGGGCCAGGGTGCTTGTTTGTGGGTGTTGTACCTGTAAACCTTGTAGTTGCGCACTGAGCACCCCCAACACAATGCTCTGCTCCATTCGCAATCCCTCGAGTGTTTCCTCAGCGACTTCTCAAATTTTTTTGCTGAGATCCAATAGATCACCTTCTGTGAGCGTGATTGGGTCGCTAGATGTCTTCGTGGCTTTTCCTTTCTTCCTGGGGGATGTTTTCTCAGGGTCACGTGACTGCTTGAGTTGTGCTCATGTTGTACTTGGATGCGCGTAGTCCTCCTCCCTGTCTACTTCCCTGGCCTACTGCTCTGAGGACATCTCCTGGCCTTCCTTGGCCTCTTTGGTGGGCACAGTTGTGGTTTCTATTGTCTATGTTGTTGTTGTTGCATCAACCGCCTTCTGCCGCATGGTTGCTTCTTGTTCCTGTCACGTCCTCTCAGCCAACTGCGCGAGGCATAGCTTGGTGTCCTTCTTTCGTTACTATGCTGTGATCTTCTCCATTTCTGCTAAGTCCTAGGCATGCCACTCTAGAGGCCATGATGCCATCACAGTGAAGATTGCATCATCCATTGCAATGAATGGAAGCTTCACCCATGTTCGGGCAGGATCCTTGCGCTCCCGGATATACAGGTTATGCATATCTGGCTTGAATTTTTCCGTGCTTTGCAAGCTGTTATATACTGTAGGGGACAAGCACTACCTATGGTTGATCCATGTTCGAATGCTTGCCTCCACAAACACCTAGAACACCTTTATCTCGTAAATCCTATTCGCGTCTTTTGTAGCCCACAACGAGGTGTACCTCGCGGCTTCGGGTAGGTCACCCTTAGTAGCTGGAAACTGACTATCCACCGGCAGCTCCCCTGCAACCAATAATATGGATAAGAGCAACCACGCATAGTGGAAGGTCTTACCCTGCTCCTGGGCCTCCCTGTAGTTCATAAAAAATTCGTCACATAGGAACTGGACCCCCTCTGCATATTGCTCTGCCAACATAATCACAGATTCTGGTACTTTTTCGGTGTGGAATGATCCAGGTGGATGTTGGTGGCCACCCACCTATCCCATTTGGACCCCCATGACCATCTCTTTCAGTTTTTTAGTTTTCGTAATTGTAGCACAATTTACTATTTTTAGCAGTTTTTCGGGTCCTGAACTTCCGGAGCCGTTTTGAGGCCCTAAAGAATGTTTTTTGGGAAATCTGGGAGCAACATGGGTCCATGGACCGATGTTTCTCTTCCCAAAGTTATTATTCTCGGATAGATCTTTCTAACTAGCTAATGCACGCATCAAACGAAGATCGGGTGCCAATGTTACGACCCTGAGAAATTGATGTACTAATTTACCCAAACAGGGCCCACAATTTGGCGTTTCATCTTCTAGGGTTAGGTTTGGGATGTTAAGGGTTTTCCATTGTTTCTAAACAATAAATAGGCCTTTGATCCTCATTGTAACACAATTCAAAGGCATGTAGCCGCCACATCTCTTCTCAGAGATAAGCTACCATCGCCTTAGTTGGTTTATTTCCATTGCTGTTTGTAAGCATATTTCAGTCTTTTACATTAATGAAATTAAGTATTATTTCTACTGCATCTATGTGTTTATGGTTATCTCTGTGATTTGTTGCATTCCTGTTTAAATCCGGATCAGTGGTATCAGAGCGGTCTGCTTTTTCTCTATTTTTATTTGCATGTCCCCAACGAGGTCGGGATATAAGGAGTTAGGGCTTGAACTGGTCGAACCTTTGCAAGACGAGCCTTGCAAACCTAGACAACCTCCCATAGCAGATGAAAAGAAAGATGAGGGGGTAGGAGATCCTATCAAAATATTGCCCGAAGAAGCCCTCGGGTGGCGAAGGAACGCGATGATGGACAGCTTTGCCCAGATCCTTCAGCGGCTACCCAGAGGCGACGCATCGACTTCCAACAGCTACTCTGGAAACGCCACACCATTTAAGGTACAAGTTAGTTTTGAAATCCCCATCTTTCAGGGTCAAATAGACACATATGCCATAGATAAATGGTTAAATATGCTAGATGGGTATTTCTCTGTTCATGAATTTTCGAGTCAGGAAAAGGTTGTTTTATCTCTTCTGAAAGCAGCCCCCCACGTCAAGGACTGGTGGGAAACCTACTGTGAGTAGTAGGATGAAAGTACAGGCTCACTATTTTCAGCCGCACCCACTTGGAATTCATTTCAGGATGCCATCAAGGAGTAGTACTACCTTGCCAAAAGCTATGAGGACAAATACATAAAGTGGACCACTCTACGGTAGAGATGAGACCAAGATGTGCCGGAGTTCACAAACATTTTTCATACCATTCGCACACAGTTGGGTATCAAAGATTTTGAGCTGCATCTGGTACTAAAATACCACAGCTGCCTACATAGATACATTCGAAAGAGATGGAGTTCTTGAACATCTCCTCGCTTGGCATGGCGTATTGATACGCTGTCAAAATCGAGCAAAATTTCAAACAGAAGAAGTAAGACTTTGGATCTGCAAATCCAAAGACCAAAGGACAAAACCAAGGCAGGGTGACCCAAGACAACCCGTCAAAGTCGCAAGAAAAGAACAACACCATGAAGTCGAAGAAGGACACAGGAAAGTGGTGTGAGTTCCACAAGAGTCGCACTCATCACACAAGTGAGTGTTGGACCAAGCAGTTGCTGGTGGCTGAGTTGAAGGCTTCAAAATTAGATGCATGTTCTGACCCTGAGTCAGAACCCAACAAGAGGAATGGAAAAGGGAAGAAGATCATTGATGCAGAGCCCAGCGTCACTGTTGCCACCGCAAAGATCCAGAAGAATGAGCCCGAAGATCCAAAGGAGGGGGAACGTCTTTTCCACTCACAGATGTGGGTGAAGGGTTCACCGCTGAAATTCATTATCGATAGTGGTAGCCAAAATAACCTCATTTCAGCAGAGATCGTGAAGTGGTTGGGCCTACCGACTACACCACACCCACAACCGTACAGTATTGGGTGGCTTCATGAAGGACAAGATCTCAAAGTTCACTAGCAGTGCTGCCTTCCCTACAACATCAAGCCCTTCACAGACGAGGTATTGTGTGATGTTACACCTCTGGATGTTTGTGATGTATTGTTAGGCCAACCATACTTGTGGAGGCGACATGCTGTGTATGAGTCAAGGGCTCGTGTTGTCATTATTTCTTTGTGTAATTCATTATACAAGATACTGGAGGTATCTCCACCTACCGCCACCTCTTTGATCTCTACTAAGAAAGGCAGCAAGCTCATCTCCTAGACTAGGAAATTAATTTTTTGTTTGATTTGCTCCCAAAGTAAGGGGAAGATCATCACCACATCCATGACCCCCGTGAAGGGTTCCTCCATGCAGCAGCAACAGAAAAGGAATACAGTCATGACAAAACACAGGAACAACTTCTCCTCACCCATAGGGGTACCACACAAGCTTCAGGCGGGTAAGAAAGTCTGGTTGCATCTGCAAAAAGAATGCCTTACAAGAGCCCATCAGAAGCTCCGACCACGCCGACATGGTCCTTACACCATTACTAAGGCTGTGGGAAATAATGCTTTGGAGCACAACATTCCTCCATTCCTTCACCTGCACCAAGTGTTCAATGTGTACTGCCCATGACCATGCTTCCCACCATTATTGGACATGTCCGAGATTGCAAAACAACTCACCAGGGACCAAGTTCAGTAGATGCAGGAACTCAATGCAATGGGGACCATTGCTTCCTAAGGGGGGAGGAATGATCCAGGTGGATGTTGGTGGCCACCCGCCTATCCCATTTGGACCCTCACGGCTATCTCTTTCAGTTTTTCAGTTTCCGTAATTGTAGCACAATTTACTATTTTTAGTAGTTTTTCGAGTCGTGAACTTCTGGAGCTGTTTTGAGGCCCTAAAACGATGTTTTTTGGGAAACAAGGGAGAAACATTGGTCCATGGACTGATTTTTCTCTTCCCAAATTTATTGTTCTTGGATAGATATTTCTAATGAGCTAATGTACATGTCAAACGAAGATCCGGTGCCAAAGTTATGACCCCGGGAAACTGATGTACCAATTTACCCAAATGAGGCCCACAATTTGGTGTTTCATCTTCTAGGGTTAGGTTTGGGATGTTAAGGGTTTTCCATTGTTTCTAAACAACAAATAGGCCTTTGAGCCTCATTCTAACATAGTTCAGAGGCATGTAGCTAGCACATCTCTTCTCAAAGATAAGCTACCATCGCCCTGTTACACTAAAAAATGTTACCATGGTTGTTTACAGTTAGTATGACTCAATCAATGGTCATGCTTCCCTCTTAGGCAGGTCTTATGCCTCTGCTATCCATGTCAAACTCAAAGGAGAGAGAAAGTCTTTATAAAAATGTATTTATCTCTGGGGACGCAGGTTCTCTCAAGCCTTACCTGCGGGCACGCACCCAATGTTCACAAAAGCTGCGTCCTTGGACGCTCTGTATGTAAAGGGACAGGTGCGTCCCTCTGTAAAAGGCAAAATGCGCAAGTTTTCATCTTAAAAAAGTTACTTGTGGTTACTTCTAGAACATTCTAGAGGTCGGTTTGATGAATTGGATGCGCCTCCAGTTGGTTCATGTATCCCTATTAAGGAGGAACTTATCCCATCAATAAGGGAGCTATCCCATCCAAAGAGGGGGTTATCCCATTGATGGTGGACCTGAATAACTTCCTCTACAGCACTATAAATAAAGGCATTGGGCCTGAAGGAGGAGAGGTTGAAAGCTATACATTTTCTTTGGGTAAATGCTCCAGGAATTGGGACTCCCATTTAGAACCTTGTGAGGAGAGATTGTCTTTGCTTGATTCTACTTGGAAGTGGGTGAGCTTTGTCAAAGTAAAGGAAAACCCTTGATGGACCCTGGGAGGAACTTGCACAACACCAAGGCCAGGTTGTAAGAGTTTCTTTGTTTCGTTTTAATACAAATTGGTTCATTTTTCTCAATAGCTTATGTTAATGAGTTATTTCATGTGTTCCTTGGTCTGCATGTTGAATATATGTTTTATTATATGAGATGCAAGTGCTTTGTAATTGTTTGACTGTTGGTGGTTGCAGGAATTGATGTGAAGGAGGAGCTCATCCGGATCGGCAAGGACGAACTACAACAACAACGTTTGGAATAAGGTAAGCCTAATCACTTGTATTTTTCATGTTTTAAAAGGTGTATTTAGAGAAAGATCGTTCCTTTTTGTCTTGTTTGTCGCTAGAGAGTCTAGACTCCTAGGGAGGTTGGTTGTGTCCGCAAAAACGACTCTTTCCGCCACGACAAATTGGCGACTCCGCTGGGGAATCCATTAAGGTGGATATGCTTGGACGCAACCAAATTGGCGACTCCGCTTGGGGAATCCAGGGACTCTTTCCTTTGTATGAACTTTGCTCTGAGAAAATTATTTTTATTTTCTGGTTTTTGACTGTGTGAATTAGTATTTGGGTGGGTTAGCTTCAGATTTAATTAGATTTAGTTTTTCTTAAGTTTTCCAGAAGGACGCACCCTCTGAGTATTGCACAGTGCGTCCCTGGACGCACTGTTGCTGTGTGCACAGAGCGGGCCCGCACCTGTTCTAACGGGTTGCCTGCGTCCCCCTGCAAAAATTTGAGAAAACTCCATTTTTTTCTTTTTTACTCTTAGATTTTGTTTTTTCTTAGTTTTTTCTGCCCAGATCCTTTAGTACCCTGTCAAAGATCTTCACCTGAACTTGTCTTGATAGCTTTGAGTGTTTTAGTGGATTTCAACGAAGTTTAGGCCTAGGGTTTGATTTTTGAGTAGGTCCTGTAGTGACTTTGACGGTAGAAGTTGTCAAGCCTTAGATCTCTCTGGTTTTGTCAGCCTTCTTAGAAGTCGGACCTGTCATAAAGTCTACTTGTGTGAGCAACTTGCCATTTAAGTTGTCTTTTGGGTCAAATTTCGGATTGCTTGTTCATAAAGTGTTGATTTCCATTTTACAAAAGAACAAAAAGATTAGAGTTTTGTTTTGACTAGTTTTTGGTTCTGCATTAGCTAGTCCTTGATTTGATTGTGGTCAAGTAAAACACCTTAGAATTATCTTTGTTGGCTTTACCTCATTAGGTTTACTTAGGGTAATTTCCTTTTGATTTGTTTTTTGAGTGAATCCTTCATAGATTTCATAGTTTTTGGAATTGATTTTTATTAAAATAGATTTATGTCTTTTATTAAATAGAAAAAATACAAAAACATCTCCTTTGAAAAGTTTTGTTTCAAGTAGCATTTGAAGTATTTTGGAAGAAAAAGAGTTTTTCGTGCAAGTAAAGAGTGGTCATGTTTGTATGCTTGGAAAAGACAAAAGAATTGTTTCTTTGGTTGTCTTTAATTAAGAAGTTGCTTTTATAAAAATTGCATTCTCTCAACTTTCTTAGTTAAGCAATTCATCGAAAAAGTAAAGTAGTGGGTAAATCATCCTAGGTGCATTTTTGTAGTAGTTTCGAGTCGAGTCTACACACCATTGGTTTCACTTCCATCACCTTTTGACTTAAGAAACAACCTTAAAAATAACGCTTAAAGTAAAATCAATCTAGTAATTTTTATTTGCTAGGGCTCTGAAACACCAACATAGCTTAGGCTAGTGTCTTGGAGTAGGTGAGTACTTAACTCTCCAAGACTACAAAACCAAACAAGTAGTTTATCTTGTGATAGAATAAATCCAATTGTTTCATTTGCACTCTGGGAAAGCTCCTCTTAAAGGAGAAGCACGAGCTCGTGTCCGAACCAGTGAGGGGATCATTCCCCCCTCGTTGGGAACGACGCCAGACAGTACGTATTACAAACGGTAAACCTCGGATTAACCATTGTCGAGGAGCCAGGGGTCACTTATCGGTAAACCTTGGATTATTGTCAAGGAGCCGGTAAGGGGATTGAGCTTGCTACTCTGCCCTTGCGTGCTGTCGGAGTTTAGACTGTTCCCCCAGGTGTACTTGTTGCGGTTGGTAACCTTAGTGACCATAATCTTTAGGGTTCTACCGAGGTGACGGTGGAGGGAAGGTCCCACTGTACCTGGAGCAGACGTCGGTTATACTCACTTGGATTTTCCGGGGGGTTCACTTCACTCGAGACGGTTAAAGTGGAGGAACTTGTGCCAGTCTATTCATTAAGCAGGTTGCCGGGGTAACTGTTCCACCCGCCATTTCTGTACTGAATCCAGCGAGGTTGGGCTTCATCACCAACTAGCGCTTTTGGTCCGGAAGACTACTGTTTGTGTTTGGTTTGACGCTCTAGATTCTTTAGGCGTGTGCTTCAAATTTGTTTGATTCTTTAGAGACTTTAGTTTTTTGATTTGAAATTTTACTTTATTTTCGTGTGTAGTAGTTAAAAATCTTTAATTGTGGCAGAATTACCGAGACAGTCCCGTAGACTTCGGGGCCAGTCTCCTGAGACTGTTTCAGTGGCCGAATTGTTGAGGCGATCCCATAGACTTCGGGGTCAACCTCCTTGAGATGACCCAAGTGTCTTAGAAGGTTTGAAGGTCCTTGTAACTCCTCCTAGTGGCAGTAGAGTAGGTTCACCTGAAGAAGGAGAATCTTCCTTGGTAGTCCATCCAGATTACCAAAGTTTAGAGACAGGTTACAATCCTGAAGCCGTTACAGTTTCTGAGCTTGTTGGTAGTTTTTCATCTGCTAGTGATACGGGCGAAGAACCTGAAATCTCCGAACCTGTTACTCCAACTTCTAGTGCCCCTGATTCACCTAAGGTTGAAAGAATTATAACCGAGAATCTTCCTTCTGGATTAATTGCTATTGAAGAACTTGTTCCAGAAGAAGAAGAAGTAGGTTCTCTTTTTGAAGATCAACCAACTCTTGAACTGAGAGAGCGTGAGTCTATCTTTTACAGCCCTCCTAGAAGTACTACTTGGTATCTCGCGTTAACTAATTATCTAGACAACCTAAGTCCCGGTTTTTCTCCACCTCGTACTCCTTTTCCATCTAGAGGTATATATAGTCCTGTAAATATGTCTGGTCAGTCGTCCATGTTTTCTCAATCATCTGAATCATTTTTACATGGCGGTCCTTCTGTCCCCCCTGGATATCAGTCACTTTCTGGTACCTTTGCGGGGGCATCTCCTCAACCTATTGATCATGGGTTATTAACTGGAAACAGTGGTAATATACCATTGGGTATAGGAGACATTTACATGATGTCAGGATCAGTTCCCGTTTCCCAACCTCAAGGTGGCCAATTACCGCCTGGGGGGCAACCTCAGTTAACGCCTGGGGGACAACCTCAAGGTACACAAATTGGGTCTGGGGGGCAACCTCAAGGTCAGTATACACCTATGGTGCAATACATGCCTCAAGGTCAACCCCAGCCTCAATATGTACCCCAAGGTCAACCTCAGTATCAATATCAACCTCAAGGGTGGCAACCTCAAGGATGGCAACCCCAAGGGTATCAACCCCAAGGGTATCAACCTCAAGGTCAAGGTCAAGCCCAGTATCAGTATTTACCTCAGGGCTATCAACCTCAAGGTCAATACTCGAGTCAAGGTTATCAACCGCCTCAAGGTCAGTCATATGTTCCAAGTACGGGAACCGCACCTTACAATTATCAATCCTATCCTCAATCTGGTTATGGGTCTCAGTATCCTCAACCTGTTATGGGTCAATACCCCGGAATGTTAGTGTGGGATCCATCACAAGGTCAGCAGGTGTTGCAGCCAAGTTTACAGTTGTTACCTCAAGCTGGACAACCCGTAGTTTCTGGTATACCCCAGCAACCACAACCTGTCCAGTCAACTATTCAAACTCCTGTAACTTCGGTAGTTACTCAGTCACCAATTGCACCTAGCACTCCATCTCAAATGACTGCTGCAACTACCGCACCATCTGTCCAGTCCACCGCACTTACTTCTGGAGTATCGACGGCTCCGGTTTCTACTGTCTCTGTTACCACTCCTCAGACATCTTTATCGTTGTCTGGATCCACGATTCAAACCATGGTCCAGATGCCTGCAGGTCAGCCTGGTATTAGTACGGTTGTTACTCCTCAACCTCAATTTGTTAACCAACCATACCAGGGACAGTACCAACCCGGACAAGCTGTCCAACAGCCAGTTTACCAGTATCAACTGTATCCTGGGTACACTTATCAACAACCTCAACAACCCCAGTACGGTCTGGTTAATCCTGGTTTTCCAGGAGGATATAATATCCCCAATGCGACTCCTGTCCTTAGTTATCCTGGATATCCTCCTCCTGGGGCTGGTCTTGTGACCCAGACTTTTAGAGATCCTAACCGCCAGTTACCATTTATTGCAACTTTGGATTTACTAGACTTGACGCGCCTAACGAATGATCCAATTCAATATCTTCCGTTCTGGCCGCCAATGCCAAATAAGTTGCCCCGCGATATACCCAAGTTCGAAGGTAAGTCTGGAGAGGATCCGTCCAATCATGTGATGACTTACCACCTCTGGTGTGCTTCAAATTCTATCTCAGATGATTCCATCCGCTTACGTATTTTCCAACGTACACTCATTGGTCTCGCAGCCAAGTGGTACATTGAGTTACCACGAGCCTCTTTTTACAACTTTAGCCAGTTAGCTACCTCGTTCCTAACTCACTTTCAGTTGCCGGTCAGATACGATAACGACACGGAATTATTAACTTCGCTAAAACAATCGATGTCCACGTATATTTCTGATCACATCCATGAGTGGAGACGTCGTAGGATGTTAGTGAAAGTTTTTATCCCGGACCAAATCTTAGCTGAATGGTTTGTTAAATCATTATTACCAAAGATTACTGAAGATGTAGCTAAGGCCGGGGTAGTTACTGAGGAGCAAGTCATTGCTCAAGCGCAATACCTTGACTTAGTTTATACTCAGTCGGGTACGTTACACGAGAAGATCCCAGATCTTCCAAAATCGAATCAGATCGCTGCTACTCCTTCGGGATCTCATGCCGCTGATGGTATGATTGGTATCGTGAATACGAAGAGCAAGAAGAAGTCTTCCAAGGCTTCAACTACTCCAATTATCACTTTGCCTGATTCTCCGACAGGAGAGTCTTCTCCTGAACTTACCGCCGATATTCACGCTGTAGAGTCATCTACGGCCAAATCAAAAAATGGTGGAAAGAAGAAAGGAAAGAAGAAGGCTAAAGCAGACAAGGCTCCGAAGGAGAAAACTGAAAAGTCGGAAACCAATGACGAAAAGCGCAAACCTCAATATCCTTGTCTTATTTGTGAAGAGGATCATTTTACGAGAGACTTCCCTCATCGGGCCGAGGTTGTGAAAATAGTCAAAGGTTCTCCCACTCCTGCTGTGTTAAAAAATCCATTTCCGGAGCAGGAGAATAAGATGATAGGTTCTTCTTCGAATGCCAGTGAAGAACCCATTTTGATGATGTCTCATGTGAGGATTGCGACTCGATCGCAAGATTATGGTAGTAAGGTTCCTGTTGATGGTAAAGAAGTAGAATCTTCTCATTCTAACCCATCAACCTCAGCTCCTGGTTTCAATCCACTACAGATCGAAAAACCTAACCCGGATTTAGTAATTAAACCGCCCGCCAAGTGTGTACTTCGAAGGTCTGCTTTCAATCCACATGCGAGAGCAGCCCAGAATTACAACATTGTTGAGGATTTAGCTGTTTCACCCTCAGCAATGTTGGCATTAGAAGTGCTGCAATCATGCTCAGCACAACGAAAATTACTTTTGTCGGCTATCGGGGCTGTTGATGTTTAGGACCCGAACCTAATAATCTTTGATCTAGAAAATAGTACACCGCGTCTCCCCCATCAAATGGCTTTCCAAATTCCAGTGATAGTCAAAAACAGGCCTATTCATCGGACTGTGATTGATGAGGGAGCCTCTACGTGTATTATGTCGATTCAATGTTGGAGATCCCTCGGTTCTCCTTCGTTGAACCAATCCCCCACCATCCTTAAGGCCTTTGATGGCCGTGGGTTCCGTCCGTTTGGTATTCTACAAGAATTGCCTATAGGGGTGGAAGGTAAAACCGTTAGTTTGGATGTGGAAGTGGTTGATGCCCCTCTAGACTACAACCTTCTTTTGGGTCGAAGTTGGTCATATGCTATGACAACAGTCGTTTCATCGGTCTTCAGAGTAATCAAGTTTCCATATAACGGTAAGATCGTGACTATTGATCAGCTGACATACTTTTCATCCGACTCAGCCTCTCCAGAGAGTATCCAGCATGTCGGTAAGACGACAATCCCTTATAGGGACGTTGGTGTAGGTTTAGTTAAGGATTCTGGTTTACTGGGAACTTTTCCTCTCCCTCCACTCAGCGTAGAACCTTCATTTGCAACAATTCATATGATTACATCAGAAAACATTATTTATGACGATCCTTGGATTGTCCCATCTGACTCTGAGATAGACTCATTCGGTGATGCTATGCCTTTGAGTCCATATGAAATTTCTTATGAAGCTGTCATGTCTTTTACCGACTCGCATTCAACCGAAATCGACCAAATGAATGTGGTCAGTGAAGAATCACTTTTCACCTCAATCTTAGAACGGATAGCGTTTCCAGAGGTTGTGTCATCTGACGAACAACTTCGCGAAATCCTAAGTGTAGACGATCTACCGTGGGAGGATCTCCATCATAGATCTTCGTTTTTACCTAAGGATGATGCATTTGAAAATGATTTTTCATCTATCTTTACCGCTGAATATGTCAAAGACGCTCAGGATCCAACGAAACATTCTAATTCAGAGTTGAATTTAGGGAATATTTCTCGTACTATTCCCATTGATATTTCAGTGAAGCCCGGAATTGAGGAAAACATTCATATATGTGCCGCTTGTACAGAAGATGAAATCCAATCTTACAAGGCCCTATTCCAAGAATTCCGCGATGTGTTTGCTTGGTCTTACGAGGAAATGCCGGGAATCGATCCTGCCATTGTTGTTCATGAAATAAAGACCTACCCGGATGCTAAACCCGTCCGGCAACGGTTGCGTCAGATTCACCCTCGAAAAGCGGCTGCGATTAAAGCAGAAGTCAAAAAGCTGTTGAAAGCAGGTTTCATTTATCCGATCCCGTTAACGGATTGGGTATTGAATATTGTTCCGGTTAACAAGAAACAAGGAACAATAAGAATCTGTATCGACTATAGGGATATAAATCGAGCTTGTCCAAAAGACAACTATCCTACGCCTTATATCGATCAAATTATTGATGATTGTGCCGGAAGTGAAATGTTTTCCTTTATGGATGGTTTTTCGGGCTATAATCAAATCAATATTCTACCTACCGATCAACCAAAAACGTCATTCATTTGTCCGTGGGGGACATTTGCTTATTGCAAATTACCTTTTGGGCTTAAAAATGTCGGAGCCACTTTTCAACGGGCGATGTCTTATGCATTTCATGACATCAAGCACATTGTGCAACCGTATCTCAATGATTTGCCTGCTCATTCTTTACATCGAGCTGATCACGTTGTCCACCTACAAGCAATCTTTATGAGGTGTAGGCATTATCGAATTTGGTTGAATCCCCACAAGTGTGTTTTCTGTATAGAAACAGGTCGATTGCTGGGATTTATTGTTTCAGAAACCGGCATTCGCATCGATCCCTCGAAGGTCGAAGCTATCATCAAATTGCCTCCTCCTTCGAGTTTGCGCCAACTCCAAAGTTTGCAAGGGAAAGCAAATTTTTTACGCCGATTCATCCCAAACTATGCCGAGGTCACTAAAGGTTTTACATGGTTGTTGAAACAGAATGCACAATTCTTTTGGGACAAGATTGCTCAACAATCTTTTGATGCACTTAAACACGCGTTGACCCATGCACCGTTGTTGCATCCTCCCAACTACAACCAGGACTACTTCTTATACCTCGCAGCTTCGCATTCCACCATTGGAATGGTGTTAGTTCAAGAAGATGAATTCGGAGCAAAACATGTGATATATTATCTTAGTAGGACCTTAAATCCCACTGAGTTAAAATATTCGCGTGTGGAGAAATTGGCCCTGGCAGCCGTTCAAGCTGTCCAGCGTTTCCGTCACTACATTCTTCTCCGTAAAACTACAGTTATTTCGGATTGCAACCCTATGATTTATATTTTGAAAAAACAACTGCTAGGGGGCAAGTACTCTAAATGGATTGTTATCCTGCAAGAGTTCGACTTGGAGTTTGAGAAGTCCAAGTCTAAGAAATCCTTAGTTTTTGCGGAATTGATGTGTGATTTCCCGAGTGCTGACACAGAGACTGTGGCAGAGGAGTCCATTGTGGACGAATCTTTGTTTCTTATCAGTACTTTAGATCCGTGGTACGGGGATATAATCATCTATCTCCAAACCCAAACCTTTCGGCCTGAAGCTTCAAAGGCGGAACGTCGCAAAATTCGGTTTCAATCCCAGCAATACAAAATTATTGGAGATACACTTTATCGCCGGGGGCAGACTTAGTTTTTGGACGTTGTTTAACTCACGAAGAGGCTGAGAAGGTTTTGAATGATTGTCACTCTGGAGCATGTGGCGGTCATATGTCTGGGTATGCCACAGCTCAGAAGGTGTTGCGCGCTGGCTATTTCTGGCCGTCTATGTTTAAAGATTGTATCATTGCCGTCAGGAAGTGCCACAACTGTCAAGTGTTTGATCGCAAGATGCGCGCTCCACCTGCTCCTCTCCACCCTATAATTGCCGTTGGTCCATTCGCCAAATGGGGTATCGACTTTATTACTTGTAACCCTCACTCGGCCGGGGGGCATGCGTATATCATCCTCGCGGTTGATTATTTTACTAAATGGGCCGAGGTGATGCCTACATTCGACGCAAGCGGCAAAACAGCTGCAGTTTTCGTATTCAATCATATCACAGCTAGGTTTGGTGTCCCGCAAGCAATCATTACTGACCATGGGAGCCATTTTCGAAACATCATGATGACTGAGCTTACAAGCCAGCTTGGTTTGCGCCACGATAGCTCTACTCCTTATTATCCGCAAGCCAACGGTTTGGTTGAGTCTATCAACAAAGTTCTGGTTATCATGATCCGACGAACCATTGGTATTCATCGATCGAATTGGCACAACATGTTATTTTCAGCGCTATGGGCATACCGAACCTCAGTGAAAAATTCAACAGGGTTCACCCCCTTCCAGCTAGTTTATGGCTTGGAAGTTGTGTTACCCATTGAATGCGAAATCCCATCACTTCAAATGGCTGTCGAATTACTTCCAGCTACTTCCGAAGAGGAGAAACGTTTATTGTACTTGGCTAAATTAGATGAGACTCGACGTGACGCTACATTGGCTATCGAGACTCACGCGAAGCGAATGAAAGCTCAGTATGATAGAAAGGTAACCCCTCGAAGTTTTTCGGAGGGAGACCTAGTACTATTATATGATCAAGCTAACGATAAGCTAGGTGCTGGAAAATTCGTTCCTATGTGGCATGGACCCTACATTGTAAAGCGAAAGCTAGAAAAAGGGGCTTATGAGCTGGTTGATTTTGATGGGGACTCTTTGGGTAAACCCAGAAATGGACTTTACCTAAAGAGGTATTATGCTTAAATGGTGGGTATGGAGAAATTTTCAGATAGGTTAGAGTTTCTTTCTAGCTAGCGTGTTTGTTAGTTTAGTCAGTGGGCTTAGCTTAGAGAGTGTGTTTTTCGTCGTTATTCTGGCTTATCTTGGTTTTACTCTTGATATTGCAGATGTCGACGCCTCTCCAAACATACATTGGATTTGCTGATGGTGCTTGTCGTAGTACACGGAATATCTCTTCCGCAGCTTGGGTTATCTATTCGCCCTCTGACGAGTTAGTTTCTATGCATGGGGTAAGCCTCGGTCAAACAACGAACAACATTGCAGAATACAGTGCAGTGGTTGAATTATTATCCGAATCTATTTCATTTGGAATTCGACGTTTGATAGTGAGGTTAGATTCTGAACTTGTTGTATTACAGCTTAATAGAGTTTATGCCATTAGAAATCCTGTGTTATTAAGGTTGTTGTTGAGAGTGCATCTCTTGGAACGTGAATTTGATTACATTGAATATCAGCATATTCCAAGGTCTTTAAATACATTAGCAGATGCAATTGCTTCTCGAATGTTGGACAGACATTTACAATAATCATGCAAGTAAATTTAAAAACATTTCATCACATATGTTAAACAAGATAAGCCGGTAATAGTGATATATATATAGATAGGAGTGTGTCAAAAAATATACATCGTCTTCAATCATAGGTTGAAAAACACCTTATGATCGGCAAAAATGATAAGTACAAAAAGCCAAAAATGTCATATGTGTCTACAAAAGTGACTAGTCAATCACTGGTGGTGCTCCCTATACGACACCACTGCACGGGCTACCTTGCGCAAAAATCTCCTAAATGGTCCAGGGACTGCGACTACAAAGCGCTGAAGCCTGATAGGAATGTCATCCATAGTAGTCTCAGGTATATCTGCCGTCAGACGCTCTAGATCATGCTCCAACTCAGCTAGTACTTCTGCAGCCGCGTCCTGTGGGGCCGGTACCGGTGAAACTGGATGTCTCCTATCAAAAGGCTGGAGGTTGGCTGGGCGCTGTGGACCAACATCTGCATTTTGAAAATTTTACTGTCAGTTTTGAGACGATATATATAAAAAACAAAAAAAAAATACATAATTTGAAAACTTGTGAAAAATAAAGTACCTCTGTCATCCCATTGTTCTCCCTGTGGAAGAACCATGTCTGGATCATGTCGAAAATCTACTCCGGCATACGGAAAGTCCTGGATCGAAAAAACCTGGTCCTCTAACCAGTGAAAGTAACTATCAGAGAATCGAACAACCGCCGTGCCCTCGTCAGGATGCCGGGCCATCACCGCAACCCATCGTACCAGCTTTGGCTCCCGAGGACCCAAGATATCAACAGTGAGTTGCTGAGGGATCAGCATCGGAACTCTCTCTAAGGCAAAGCTCACGACTAAAGGCCCATATCCAAAAGTTTTCAGTCGTCCGTTCTTTGCCTTAGTCAGTTGGCTCTTTATATTAGCCGAGACAGCATCACACCAGTTGAAAATGGTGCCCTGGTAACAGTCAATTGCCATCCGCATTTGGGACCCGGAAGCAATGTGTAAAGCGGCCGCGCCGCAAATTCTGGTAACCGTGAACGCTATGACTTTGAGTTCACGCAGAGTGATGTGTTTAATCTCCACGCCTTTCGAATGGTGAGCACCAGGTGTGCACCAATCTTCCCGGAGACTAACAAGGGATTGGCCACCCGGCCTAGTCCCGGCTAGATTGAGTTGCTCGCCTCTGTTTGGCAAGCCAGTGAGAAAGTATACATCCGAGGGCTCTATCTCGAGTTGGTGCCCTCCTATGTAAAAGCATTGTTCTTGAACGTTCCATCGCTCAACCAGCCATTCCAAGAATCTTACCTGACCCCTCATGCCCGGTATGGTCCAGTATTTATATAGCCCGCATTCTTTTAGGGCATCAATGGAAGGTTGATGTTCAATTGCAGCTAAATCAACATCTTCATGCTCTCTTTCTCTCCAATCTAACATGGTGAGTGCCCTACACACCAAGAAACAATGATTAGAATTGATTTGGGGAAATTTGAATGGTTATTTGTGGAGATTGGGGTTTTAAAATTCGCCTTTCACGGAGGACGCACCCCGCGTTTACAACACAGGGCGTCCGGACGCAGCTGGCCTGAAGGCGGGCTGCGTCCCTCGACCATTTTCCTGTATAGGAAAAAGTCGTGGGACGCAGGTCACCCGAAGGGCACCTGCGTCCACCGTGGGGCGCATTCTAAAACCTAAACCCCCCCAAAAAACAAAACTAAAACCTAAAAATCAACTTTAATCGGATGAAAATGAAGAGTAGGATGTTGTAAAATACCTGGAAGAGACGGCGTTCGATTCTGACGGTCGGATTTTCTGCAGCGACCACGGGAAGTTTCTTGCCAAAAGCTCCTTTTTCAACCTCAACAGTCAAACGGTAAAAATGACATGGTAAAAAGTCTTTTTATAGGTTTTTTGGATGAATTTGTTCATTTTTTACCGTGGAAAGATGTTTTTCGATGTATTTTTGCCTATCTTAAACAGGTATGAGTAATGTGTTGCTTCTGTGCAGGACAAAGGGACTTAGAGGGAAAATTGTCATTTATCACGAACCAAAACATCAGAGTCATCTTTTAAGCCCTTTTCTGACTCCTAAAAAATGAAAATATTGCCGAGCGTTTCTTTTACACTCGTTAAAACAGAATTAAAAGACGGTCCCCTTATAGCTCTTTTCTGACCGTAAAATCAGGAAAAGATTGCCAGGTTTTTGTCATTTCAAACTCGATAAGGAAATAAAACGACGTGTCCTTGATCGCTTTTTACTTTTCAGGTCAGTGACACTAATCATGAAAGTACTCCTTGGTCGCAAGATCAAGCGGTTCCCCCAGGTATTATTTTATACTTTTTTGGGCTTGAGGGACACAAATCTACGAAAAAGTTCAACTTGGAGTCTTCTTAAGTTTTTCAGACTCTGTAAAATTGAAAAACGCCGAGTTTCTCCTATACTGGGCTCGTTAAACTTTTACAGTAAAGGACCTGTTCAATTACAAACAGGAACGAACCACTCCTTCCTAGGGTTCGAATCAAAACTAGGTTTGACTCATCCGAAGGATGAGCTTATAATCAAGCATATGTTATCCTCCTCAAGCTTGTTAAAAATAAAGAGGTACTTGCCAGAAATGGTGGGGGAAAAGAGAGAAGAATAAGCCTATTTGTTACCTTTTATCTCAGAAGAAACTTTATTACCACTCTTGAACACGACACTTTTCATTCACCTGGGTTGGGAAATCATTTGTCTCACAGTCAATTCAACTACATTGCAAGTCTTTAGCCGGGTTCCGGGGATTAACTTTGAGTTCTTCGTCACCAAGCCATCTATTGTGTCGTTATGTGTTCAAGAGGTCTGCAAGCAAAACTTTCATATGCAAAATACTTGTCTTCCATTTGACCATCCCTGGAGTCGGTCCTTACAGCAAACATTTCTTCAACTTGAGCAATGGTTTCGTGTTGTGGGCTTGCCTGCAACGAGTCGCTTTCTATCGACATCAACACATTATCTAGAAAGATGACTTAGGAATCGTCAGTACCTTGAAGTCTGCATGCATCAATGGCAGGTTTCTCGCCTTTGACGTCAGTTTACATCATTGACTTTCGATCAAAGGATTCCGTGAAGTGTTCGACATCAGAACATCTATTCACATTTCACGGGTTGTGCTGGGTACTTTGAGAACCATTGACATCACTGGTGGTCTCTCTCACACTTGTTAACAGTATGCATCATGGACTGGTAATCAAGTGGTTTCTACCATGTTCGACATCAAATCATTTAATCACATGGCTAGAATCGTACCAATTCGAGAAGTAGAAGTGAAGACCCTGGATCTAGTTTCCACCATCCAGGCTGCGAGGAGTTTTGTATTCATTATCTATGTAGACTAATCATAAACAGATGGCTGCGTCCATACTGTGTCTACAAAAGTCTATAAATATGATGTACTGCAAGATCATTCCTATATCAGAGTAGTTAGTCTATTAGTTAAAATTTTTGATCTGAGTATGGGAATGCCTACCTCAGCGATGATGTAATCTTATACATGTATTTTGTGTTGAAAATTGCAGGTTCCAACCAGGCTCTCCACAAGACAATCCTTGAAATGATAAAGCGCTTCACCCTTCCTAGAATTACAAGACCCTAATCTATTACAGGCTTCGCACTTTAGGGGGCAATCTGTTACACTAAAAAATGTTACCATGGTTGTTTACAGTTAGTATGACTCAATCAATGGTCATGCTTCCCTCTTAGGGAGGTCTTATGCCTCTGCTATCCATGTCAAACTCAAAGGAGAGAGAAAGTCTTTATAAAAATGTATTTATCTCTGGGGACGCAGGTTCTCTCAAGCCTTACCTGCGGGCACGCACCCAATGTTCACAAAAGCTGCGTCCTTGGACGCTCTGTATGTAAAGGGATAGGTGCGTCCCTCTGTAAAAGGCAAAATGCGCAAGTTTTCATCTTAAAAAAGTTACTTTTGGTTACTTCTAGAACATTCTAGAGGTCGGTTTGATGAATTGGATGTGCCTCCAGTTGGTTCATGTATCCCTATTAAGGAGGAACTTATCCCATCAATAAGGGAGCTATCCCATCCAAAGAGGGGGTTATCCCATTGATGGTGGACCTGAATAACTTCCTCTACAGCACTATAAATAAAGGCATTGGGCCTGAAGGAGGAGAGGTTGAAAGCTATACATTTTCTTTGGGTAAATGCTGCAGGAATTAGGACTCCCATTTAGAACCTTGTGAGGAGAGATTGTCTTTGCTTGATTCTACTTGGAAGTGGGTGAGCTTTGTCAAAGTAAAGGAAAACCCTTGATGGACCCTGGGAGGAACTTGCACAACACCAAGGCCAGGTTGTAAGAGTTTCTTTGTTTCGTTTTTAATACAAACTGGTTCATTTTTCTCAATAGCTTATGTTAATGAGTTATTTCATGTGTTCCTTGGTCTGCATGTTGAATATATGTTTTATTATATGAGATGCAAGTGCTTTGTAATTGTTTGACTGTTGGTGGTTGCAGGAATTGATGTGAAGGAGGAGCTCATCCGGATCGGCAAGGACGAACTACAACAACAGCGTTTGGAATAAGGTAAGCCTAATCACTTGTATTTTTCATGTTTTAAAAGGTGTATTTAGAGAAAGATCGTTCCTTTTTGTCTTGTTTGTCGCTAGAGAGTCTAGACTCCTAGGGAGGTTGGTTGTGTCCGCACAAACGACTCTTTCCGCCACGACACGCCCTAGCTAGTTTATTTCCATTGTTGTTTGTAAGCATATTTCAGTCTTTTACATTAATGAAATGAAGTATTATTTCCATTACATATTTGTGTTTATGGTTATCTCTGTAATTTGTTGCATTCTTGTTTAAATCCGGATCGTGGAATTTCCTCATTAGCTTGCCAGCCAGTAGCTGGGTGGATATGCGCACCCCTTGGTCTTTAATACTAGCTATTGCGTACCCCTGATTTCTCTTTTCTAGTTTATACTTGGCCTTCATAGCTTCTGCGAGGCCCAAGTCACTGTTTTTTCCTACTATGGTCGCGGGGTCATTTCCTTTGACCGACAGTCGAGAGATTCGGTAGATTAGATCGGCCGTGATGGGAATCAGCTCCACCAACTAGAGATACCCATCATGCACCAGGCACAACAACTGCCTGATGACAAAAATGGTGACGGGCGCGAGGTGGTAGTGGGGTATCCATCGCAGATGGAGTAACCCAGCCTTCTCCACACTGCGCAACCATTTCTGCTTTACTAACTTCTCCATGGCCAACTATGGGAACTTCTCACTATCCGCGAGGTCCCAATCTTCGAACTTCATAGTTGGTACTCATCCCAATGGCGGACCTTCAAATATTATATTATCGGGGAGGATGAGGGTCTGTAGCGCACTCTTTGTGGCCTCCAGGTCCTTCAATACCTTCGCTTTCCCTTTCCATGGGGGGGATGTATGGAGGTGACTTCATCGTGGAATGCTTTTAGGAGACATCCTCCGCCTCATCATCTTGTTCCTCAATTTGAAAAATCAAGGCCTGCAAGTCTTCCTCCTCCTCTGTTGTTTCAATGGTGATGACTTTTCCCTTCTTTGCCATTGACAATTTGCCAAACTGTGGGTTTATTGGGGATACCCGGACTGGCCCCATCGTTTGCTTGTCTTTTTGTGGCCGCAGCATGCATGGTGATTTTGGAACTTCTGGCATAGCTTCCACCTCTCCAGGCTCCTCATGGGCCATATGGGGCTCCGCAGTAACTTCGATGAATCACACTCTTGTTCTAGCAGCTTTCATTATGTCTACACTTGAGGATGGTAAGAGTACGCAGTGTTCAATGATCTGTACTTGCTCAATTCTCAAACAACCAAGTGTTGCTTTGGAGCTGACCCTGGAGTTTTTATAGTGACCTTTGAATTTGAATTCGACCCTTCCCCCCACTTCTGCATCATTAATGCCTTCTTGGTAGCAGATCATCCCAATTTGTATTCTTAATTCATGTCTTAATTGTCCATCGCTCACTCCCTTTTGCCTTAAATTGGACCTCTTGTCATGAATAGTGACACCAACAGTCACCTTCAAGCTACTCGTGCAGCAGCGCAGTCCCTTATGCGCGGTCGCGACCTCTGTGACGTCTCGATCCTATGCACAACCTCCGTCTCACGCATCTCCCATATAGACTCTTTTATAGTCCCACGCTCTCTTTCAACTACTTGGAACGCTGAGACTGTGCTTCCTACAGATAATCAGGTGGTCTCACCCCCGATGTGAGGCTTCAATTTTCCTACTAGCCTGGGCCGCGGGCACCCCTCAATTACCCTTGTGTCCATCAGTGCATCGCGTTCTTCTTTGTATGGTACGCTCCCCTGTTTACTTTGTCTAGTAAGGTGCGGTCGTAGCCATGGTAGCAGGGTCACAACTTCTTCTAATGTAGTAGTATGGCTGGCTAGACCTTGTCCCATCATGCTTAGTTTCTTGGCATAGCCTGCTTGTGTGACTTCGATTTCTAGTTTGTTGATTTCTTCATCCAATGTCATGCTTTTCTTTCTCAGCCGTACCCAATCTTCATCGAGTTCATGAAGTTTCAAGCTCCCTCACTGAATGGCTTCCTGTAACTGCATAATTCCCTTACCTAGGTCCTCGCGTACTGTCCCAACTGCGGGAGCTGTGGTATGGGGATTCTTCTCTGCTCTTCTGGTTTCATCTCTTCTCATTAATGTTGGAGTCATTTCCATGCTTCGGTTTTTGCTTATGGCCCTTTAGGCCCATCGAACCACTGGTACGTGCAGGTTCTAGTCAGTTCGTCTCACCTGGTGAACTATATTCATGATTCCGCATAGCTTTTTGAATGCTTTGTCATGGAACATTTGTGGTGTGTGTCGCTGCGTCTGGTTCTGATTTTTGATCCTTAGTCTCGGATGTGTTTACACAACACACGTCTGCACCCATCGACACTGGTGGGTGCGCAAACTACTTCGTCCTAGCTGCCTGGCTCTCGTTCGATGCTGGAGACTTCCAAACCACAAGCACATCCACCTTCTACATTCGTGCCAATTTACAATGGTCTCCTGATGTGTACTCCACCATTGTGCAGGTGTTGCGCGCAGTGCCCATTCTGGTGCATCATAGCACTATTGTTTCGTTACCGCGCTTTCAAATTTTTCGAGGAATTCATCCACTGCCGTTACTCCATCATATGTTGGCAGTTCCCTTTCCTCTATCATCACACAATGCAATGATCTAATCATCATGTTGCAATTCAGCGTTGTAGCTTCGTGCAACTGGTTCTGCCATCATTCTACTTCTTCGTCTAAATCTGAAGTACAGGAACTATCATGCTCCCATGAGATTCTCCCATCTGCAGTTAGGTTCACACGATCATGGTCTTGTGCTGTTATCTGGTAAATACAATCGAGCACATCCTTGCTTTCATCATTGCGCACTGTTTCAGTGTAGCGTGCTCCTTCGGCTGGATCTAGCAGAACTACTACGTGAAGGGACTTTTTCTCAAATATCGTCTTCCGCTTCTTCAGGTTAATGACTCCATTCATATCAGTGGTCTAGTCTATTCCTAGCAATGTGGGATATGGATTGCTGCCATCAACAATTTCTATTACTTCAAAGTCTGTCTGTGTGCTCGCGCCTTCGATATCAACTGTTACCCCTTGCAACCTCCCCGTGGGAAAAATCTTCTGTTGGTTTGCCATTCATAATTAAATAGGGGACCACTATAACGCGGGCCTGCCCATGCGTTCCCATGTCTGCTATGGTAATACATTCACATCCAAACCTTGGTCTAGGATTACCTGATCCATTTCATACTCACCAATCTGTGCCATCAATCTCATTTCCCTCCTAGTGCGCAATGCATGCTTTCCTAGTTTTCGGACTATGCGTGGTTCCCCTGACCCTACGCACCTAGTTATCAACTCCTGTAGTCCTTTAACTGCCTTATTGTCATGCAACAATTTCATGCATGTCTCCAAAAAGGTAGTTAGCATAGAAGGATCCATCCTTGTCTCTGATTGATCCTTACTACCTGAAGTGGAGGCCTCCGCGAAGCTCTTCTTAGCTTCCATGAACCTCTCCTTTGCGTGTTCCAAGTTGAACTTAGGTTCCTTTGTAGGAGCCTTACAAACCCATGTATCTTCCTCGGGCTGCTTCCCCTTATCCTCCCCTATGGTTGCACCGCTTCTGAGCATCATATTCACATTTGGGTCTTATTCCTGTGGTTCGGACCTCATCATTTGAATATTTTGAGTTGGAATAAGTTGGAGTACTCCTTTCTCGCATATCTGTGCGATCAACGTAGGACAATCTACTGCTTCATGAAAAAACTGAGAATAGTATGAATAAGATATTCTTGTTGGGTTGGTACAATCATGGGCGTAGTGCCTTGGACCTCCGCAATTGTAACAAATTAACTATCCACGGCCCCTTCTTGGCCCCATTCCTCCTCGTCCTCGACCTCACCCTTGAAATCCACCGCATGCCATTCCCGCCACTGTGTCGAGGGCTCATATTTTTGTCTGCATCTGATAGGCTGGGGTCCCATCCATCATTAAATCGTAGCTTTGACATGTACACTCATCATGGCCCACCAACCTACAGAAATTACAAAACAGTTGTTGGGGTGCCGTTGTATACTTCTGCAACAAATGACAATTATCCAGCATGTGCTTTCCTCCTATCTGACAAATCGCACAACATAGTGCGAGTACCGCACTCGCCCCTACCTGTGCCTCCGACCTCAATGACATTGGCCCCCCTCCTACCAAGTAGTTCATGAATACCGGACAGTGGTCCTTGTCGTGGCCCTGGCCTTTGCATCTTATGCACCACACTTCCTCGCACACCTCTGGCCGCGGTGCCCTATCCTGCTTCAAGCTCTGCATTTCTAGGTAGACATTCTATAGTTGTGCATGGATTTGTTGAACTCCTAGCCCCAGATATTGTATCAGTGTCTCATGAAACCTCATTGCCATTTCCAATGCTTCGGCCTGGGTAGATAGTTTCTGTTGCGACAACGCCATCCTCAGGTGCGGTGTTAGGGATGCCATAAACCATTGTGGTGCTTTGCATTTGTGAGTGTCATATTAGCCTCACGGATCATGCTCTTCAGTCGCTGATCTAGATCCCAGGGGGTCTCGCCTGGAAGCATCGTGATCTCTTTAAATCTGATGATTGACTGTGTCTCTGATTTCGGCTAGCTAAATTCTCTGTTTAGCGCATTATGGATCTCTTCTATCCCTGCATTTGGGTGACCATTTGAGTGCTTGATATAACATGTCAACGCGCGATCCTGCAGCGCACTTACCAATGTAGCCTTCTTAATGTTGTCGTTTGTGCCCCCTTATGCTTCCCACACTACTCTCACCACAAACTAGAACTGGTCTGGATCCTCATTCCCTACGCCTCTAAATACGGGTAGCTTGATCGCGCTCGCCATGCTAAACTATGGGTTTGGTGGAGGTGGAGTGGGTGAATATGGAGGTGAAGGAGGTGAAGTGGGTGATGGTGTAAGTGGAGGTGGTAACTGTCGAATGCGTTGCCTTATCAAACTGAGTGCACTTCTCAGAGAGACCCGAGCGAGCTCTTCCTCGCTCTCTCGCGAAGGTGAAATTAAGGGACTATTTCCTAATCCCTCGCTACCTTTGTAGATCTTTCCGCTCTGTGTCGTTCCAAACATTAATGTATTCGCATAACTCGCTTTTCACATAACAACATCTTAATCCAAGTATTCAAAGATTTAATGTACTTACCTCGCGGTCCCTTGAGAAAACATCATTTTGCTTTGCTATAGCTCACAGTCGTGTCTACCATGAACTCAGTGATAAATCCCCCTATTATCCGGTCAAGCCAATGGTCCACAACTTGCGCGATCTTATCTTCTGATGCCTTTAGTCCTTGTTGGGTTCCAGTGGCATGACATCAAACATCTCTTAGGCAGATCCCGGTCCCAACAATGGAACCATTTGTTGGCTTGTTGGGGCCTGACCCAGGTTCAAAAGTGATTTAGCCAAACAAATCCCAAAACTACCGGCCCTTTTGGTAACAATCCGCGGTGTGCAGACTGAGGTCTCACCCGAGATAGTATGGGAGGGTGCTGGAACCAGGCTTTTGCACCCTAGGGATGTCTTAATGAAGTCTGGGAAGTTCGCACAACGGACTTGCACGGTTGCGCTGCTCCGCGCAGCCATCTGTCCTTCGCAGCTTGTGCAACTACTTCCACATAGCTCTATAAAGAGCGCGAAGAGGTGTTTTCTAGATCCTTATTCCTTACTGTGATTCTATTATAGATCTTAACTTAGTTATGTGGGCCCAATATTCTCATTAATCATTCAACATTCATAACAAGTGCGCACAATCATAAACTGTAAAGAGATGCATAAATATAACAGAAGCATAGGCACAAAATATTCCAAAATCAACTTATCTTTTATTAATTCTTTGTCCAAGTACAATCCCAGCTCTACCCTACGCACTCAGCTTCAGGGGTCCGCGCACATAGCTGTGGACTCTACCAGGCCTCTGTGCACTCAGTTGTAAAGCCTCTTACTACTACTACCACCCAAGACTCGGACTTACAGACTCAGAGCTAATTTGTCATCCAAAACCCATCTAACTTCTCAAAGCTAAGACTGACTTTACCCTTAGAGCCTCACTCTATTTATACAATCCCATGGTCCGTGGACCATGGGTAGGCCAACACAGTTTACATTCAATTACATTATCTTAGGGTGGAAAACCTAGACTCTCGTGCTCCGCGCCAACATTTCGTGGGGTCTTTACATTACACTTTTACCAAAATTCAGGTTTTAAGCCCTAACAACATGCTATGGGGGGATCTGCTGCCCAACATTCCTCCAGAAATTCATCTTAGATTATGAGCAGATTATGAAACCTATAAAAGAAATGATGAAGAGGGATGCATTTTACAGCTGGGGGAATAAGGAAAAATAAATGTTTTCCCATATCAATTAGGATATAGCATATGAACCCATGCTATACAACCCAGATTTCAATAAAGATTTATTTCTTTACACATTCACTTTTGACAATTCACTCGCTGCAGTGCCCACTCAGAAGGATGAGCTAAACAGTGAACATATCATATCCTTAATGAGCATGAGAATGGAGGGACCCAAGCTAACTATCCCACCATGGATAAACAAGAATATGCTATATACAAGGCAGTGAAGCATTTTAAACCCTTCCTACTAAAACTCATTGCATAGTCTTTGTGCCACTGTACCCAACAGTCAGATCGTTGATTTTTCAACAAGAGTTGGGTGAAAGACGTGTGAACTAGATGAAAAGACTACAACAGTATGATCTTGACATGAATCTAGTTTACACTTTCAAGGGTCATGGTCTCTATAGAATAACAACAGAGGCGATACACATGCAAGAGGAAAAATAAGAGCTCGAAGATTAGGAGAAAGAAATCGACATGTACAATGTAGAGCGAGCACCACCCACTTCGGACGACAACTATTGGTATGAAGAAGTGTGCTAGTACCTTGATCAAGACACTATTCCCTCTCACTTTTTCATCCAATAAAAGAGGGCACTTCAACTTAAAGCCTTACCTTACCATTTGGTGCACGGAGTGCTTTACAAAAAGCACAATAATGGAATTTTTCTCAAGTTCCTGGAGGAGCAAGATTCAGAGAGAGTGTTACGTGATCTGCATGAGGGACCTATCGGAGGTCACTTCACGGGTAACACAGCAATTCATAAATTCATGAGCATCAGTTTCTACTAGTGCACATTGTTTAAATATGCACACGCTTATGCCCGCAAGTGCCCAGTCTGTCAACAATGCGCCAACAGAACTCGAAGGTCAGCAGCCCTGTTACAGCCTGTTGTAGTGGACGAACCATTCTAACAGTGGGGATTAGACATCATTGGGGAAATCTTCTCACATTCATCAAAGCAACACCACTACATCCTTATGGTTACATATTACTTCACGCAATGGACAGAAGCACTTCCACTTAAACAAGTGAATGACCAGGAAGTCATCAACTTCCTTTAGAAGAACATCATTTTGAGGTTTGGAGTTCCTATATCACTTGTTTTTGATAATGAAACTTACTTCTCTTAATTGAAACTTTATGAATTTACATTGAAATATGGTATTGTTCTTAAACATTCAGCTAACTACTACCCACAGGGAAATGGTCTTGCCAAATATACAAACGAGAATCTCATTTGCATCATAAAAAGGACCATTTACTTTGAACAACGAAATGGGTATTCCGCTCTGGTGAGTGTGCTTTGTGCTAATCGAGTTAAACCCAAGGCCCCTCTTAACACATATCCATACTTCCTTGTATATGAAAAATAATCCATCCTCCCACCAAATATGTACTTGCCTGCTCTCCAATTATCCCAAGAATCCCGAGGCAAGCTTTGTCTATTGGTTTAGTGTAGGATGGACACATTACACAAGTTACAGGAAGAACAAATTAAAGAAAATGAAAAAATTTGACTCCACCAGAACCGTATCAAGAGATGGTTCAATCAAAATTATACAGGGAACACCATCTTCACTGTGGGTGACTTAGTCTTGAAGTGGGATAAACCCCACGAAGACAAAGGCAAACACACGAAGTTCTAGTCCCTATGGATTGGTCCTTTCACAGTTCATGAAAAACTTGGCCAACACACGTATCGTTTACAATCACTCAATGGGAGGATTGACAACCTTCCTGTCAATGACGAAGATTAAAAATGTTATTTTCAATGACCTGCACTATGCCCCACCCTATGTACATATCATGCTTATTCTTGTTTTGTTCCTTTTCTTTTCTTTTTTCTTCATTTTGATTTTCTTTATTTTGATTGTCTTGTCATTTTTGTTTTGTAAATAAGTGTTGTCCTATACTGTGTTATAGCTTTTGAGTAAGTATGTCGATGAAGTCCTGGCGAGTCCTGTGTTTGTCTTCTCCGTGCTTGGTTGTAACTTTTGGCCGATGAAATCTGAACGGGAAATTTGATCCGTCAGTAAGGGAAGATCTAGTCAAATGATGAACTTGTGTCCAAACTTGGAAATCCCATGCCTGCACTTAATCTTCTCCTCTTTGTATTCAAGCTTGTCCAGTTAGTAGAAATGGAGAAGGGGAAAAATCTAAATGAGCAAACCGAAATCAGAGGTATTACATGCTTCTCTCAAGGAAAAACCTCTTTTGCTCTCAATAAGTAAGGATCTCTCTTCTACCTCAAAAATGAATAAGTTCCTACGTACAGTCCTATTTCAGAAAAATATAAAGGCGAAACAGGAGAAAGGCTTCCTGTGCAGAGAGGTGAAGCAAGAAACCCCATCGGGGTACTGACTAGGCTCGCTGGCAGTGGAGCAATGATTTTGTTCTTGTGTGACTCCATTGGGGTACTGTCTAGGCCTGTTGGCAGTAGAGCAACACGAGAGATGAAAACTTATACTCTGAAAATCTTAAGCTCGTTACCAAAACTACCCTTCCTGATTTTGAAACTCTATGATCTACCTGAAAATTTTGTTATCTTTGACTAAGTTGGTACAAGGTGAACCATGTGTATCCATGGGGTAAGTGGGGAAGCCAAAGTAAACTGGACAGTGAATCAATACTCCATGAAAGGCCAAGGCTATGTGATGAAAATGAACCTAAACGTAGAAGTTGGTATTCAACTAGTGTGTCAAAAAGTGTTGTAGTGGCTGCAACACCCTCCAAAATTTTTTCCTGCATCCAAATTTTGGGTACTTCCTTGGTTTTTTCCCTGATGCTTGCAAACACTCAAGCACATCCCATTAGCTCTTGTTGAGTATTTACATCCTTTTACTTGATCAACCACAAGTCGTCTTTTGGCATGTTGATTGTTATGTCATACTTGCGAGTTTGTTCTGGAAATTTTGAAGTTTTGTCACAAAGTTACATTATGCACTCACAAGGCATACTCACTGTGCTTTCTTGAAGTTACAAGCATAACACACTCATGTGTTGAACAACAAGAGCTAAGGAAAATTTCTAATATAATGGAAACTAGGCCATCGTACCGGATGAGACTCCTACACCAAATGGTGTGAGGTCTAGTTGGGACTTCATACAAGGGAGATCCCCTGAATATTGGTGGGTCCAGTACCGTCAAGATGTCCCAAGTTAGAATATTCCTCTACATTTTTAGCCACAAAAAAAGGGAGATTTTGGGCCACAATTTTCTACCCCACAAAGTTTTCCATTTTTGTTGAAGTTGTATTTGATCATGGTTTTACATATAGTCATAGGCTTCTTTGAGATTGAAATGGCTTGCATAGTGTTTTCCCCATTTGATCTTATCTTCCCCTTTGTCGAATTGAATTAGTCTTTCTTGAATGGCATTGGAAAAAGTGCTCCAATCGAATCCAATGGGTAGAGGTTCCCAGTCTTTGTATTCCAAACATTCTTTCCATTTATCCTTTCCATTGTTAGGCTCACAGTAATGTGCTACCCTATGCTTTCCTTTTTCTTTCATTTCATTGAGAAGTTTTTTTCCCCTTGGAAAAATCGTAATTTTCATTAATAGGAAAATTACATGCTGTAGATGCGATGAGCATATGCAAAATATAGTGGCTGTGTGCTAGTCCAAAATTTAAGAGCCAAAAATATGTTCTCCACGTAGGGAGACAGTCTTTTAATAGTACTGTATAAAACACTTCAAAAATTTTTACTCTACGCAGAGAGTATTCCTGAGGACATGTACTGAAATATATATAAACATAGTAAATATAAACAGAAATAAAACAGTCGAATATCAAATGATTTCAGGCTCCTGTTGAGCCTGATCTACCTAGTCCATATATGGGCGGTGGTAGTACTGGTACTGTTCACCTCCCCACTACTCCTGGATCATCCAGATGTTGCATGGCCTGATCGCTACCTCTTTGGAAAGTTTGTCAGCGATGGAGTTCTGTTCCCTTTATATGTGGTGACAAAAAAAATTGTCAAAGTATGTGATGTATCTATGCACTTCATCCAATATATGTCGCAATGTGAATGCATGACATGTTGTGGTTTTGTTAATCCAGTCACATACAATTTTCGAGTCACCAAATACTTGTAGATTATGACAGTCTTTTTCAATTGCAAATTGGATGAGGTATTTGGCCGTGGTGAGTTCAGCAAAATTGTTTGTACCATTTCCAAGTCCCATTTGAATATGATAATGATGTGTATCTGAAATATATAGGACAGCCCCACCTCCACATCCTGTTCCTTGTGCTGATCCATCAAAGTATGCCCAGGGCTGTGAGTGATCGATGGACTCGGGAATGATGTTCCTGGGTGGAGAGGCAGCCAAGTCCTCAGGAAGTGAATTGTAATCAGCTATAATTCTAGTTGTGATGGATGGCCAATGAGGGGCGGTGTCCCAGAAAATAGAGCGGTTCCTTGCTATCCAGATTTCCCAACTAATGAGTAGGGGGAGGTTTCTAGCTTTGGGCGGTGTTACAGATGACCACCAATTTGCCCATACTTCCTTGGTAGTTTGACCCCTCCAATTGATAGGTGAGAGAGTGTGTGTAAGAATGGAGGTCCAAAGATCAATTGTAATAGGACAGGAGAGGAAGAGGTGATCCAAAGATTCAGTGTTGTCCTTACATAGGCAGCACCAGTAAGGTCCATATAGCCCTCTTCTAGACAAGTTATTACCCTCGGCACCTTATTTTTCAATATAGACCACATAAGTAATCTAGTTCGGGGAGGTGCTTTAAGCTTCCACATATCCTTCCACCATGTTTCAATGTGTTGTGGCTTGTGTCTATTGGCCAGTTGTAGATACCCCTCTTTTGGGGAGTACCGACCATTTTTTGCGATGGCCCATGTGATCTCATCTTCCCCTTCTCTTAGTCGAATGTGGGATTCCTTGAGAGCTGTAGTGTAGGTACTCCAAGCTTGGTGCCACTGTATAGGAAGGAGCAAGCTGTGGGTTATCTTCCAAGCTTGGTGGAGAAAGGTCGATCTCTCCAGATCTGCAATGTGCACTATGTGGGTGATACCTTTCTCGTTGAGGTTCTGGAGTAAGCCCTGAGGTAGCTGATGTGCATTCCCACATCCTATCCAAGGGTCTCGGCCAATTTAGATGGATGTCCCATCAGATATTCTCCAAGTTAGGCCATCCCGAATAAGAGGCATCAAGTTCAGAACCGCTTTCCAGATATTTGAGATCCCTGATTTGTTCCAACTTGTTAGTCTCAGCCAATCCATCGGCCTTAATGGAGCAATATATTTAGCAACTGCAATTTTGGTCCAGAGACTGTTGGAGGTAATTAAATGCCACCCTAGCTTGGCCACTAGTGCTGAGGAAAAATCCTCCAATTTTTTAATACCCCACCCCCCCATTTCTTTGGGATAGACAGAAGATCCCATCTTGCCCATGCAAATATCCTTCCTGTTTGATTACCTTTCCACAAGAATCTGCAACAGAGGTTTTGTATTCGATTGAGAATGCCTCTTGGGATCCATGCGAGGGACATCCATATACCAAGGTGGCCTCCAATACCCCTTTGATGAGTACCAATATTCTGGCTTTGGAGAGATGTTTATGGCACCATATGCTGAGTCTTTTCTCAAGCTTGGAGATCAACCATATCTAGTCTGCAATTTTATATCCAAGCGGTTTCAGTCTGTACCCCAAGTACCGAAGGCCTCCATCTATCTGGGTCAAAGTGAAAGGGAACCTTTGAAGCGCAAAGTGTATCTCGTGGGGGGAACATTCTGATACCATTATTGTGGACTTAGAGTTGTTAATGGTCATGCCAGTAGTGGTTTTGAAAAGATTGATGGTGTTCTATATGGTAGTGAGGTCACCGATTCCTCCATTTAGAAACATTAGTACATTGTCCACGAAAAGGAGGTGAGTTATAGTACAACCCTCTGATATTCTGATTCCCAAGAGTCTGCCTCTATGGTGCATGTCCTTGATCAGTCTACTTAGCCCTTCCATGACTAGGAGAAAGAGTAGAGGAGACAGTGGACACCCCTATCTGAGACCTCTTTCAGAGCCAAAGAAGGGTGATGCAGCCCCATTAATCAGTACACTGAAGGATATATTGGTGATGCAACACATGATCCATTTAATAACTCCCACTGGAAATCCTAAATGAGTAAGAAGCATTCTGAGGTAAAGCCAGCTTACCCTGTCGAAGGCTTTCGAGAGATCAACTTTGAGGATCATTCCCTTGATCTTCCTAGTTTGGATGGAGTGCAGTACTTCCTAGGCAGTGCCTATGGCTTCATGAATCTGTCGATCCTGTAGGAAGGAAAATTTCTCTGATGATATGTGGTTGGATAGGATGGGACGGAGGTGATTTGCAATGATTTTGGATATGATTTTGTATAGGCAATTGCAAAGGGAGATGGGTCGAAAGTCATTGAAGGATGATGGATTATCTGATTTGGGGATGAGGGCAATGAAGGTGGAGTTAATATCCCCATGCATACACCCAGTCTTCCTACATTATTCGATGACCTTGAGCAGGTCATTTCTGAGTATGTAAAAAAAGACCAAGTAGAACTCTATAGACCATCCATCTGGACCAGGGTTCTTGTCCTTTTTAAACCATTTCAGTGTGGCCTTGAGCTCCCTTAAAGTTACTTCCCTGTTAAGCTGCTTGGCTTCCTAATTTTCAATGAACGTTTGGGGGGGCCTGATATACCTGCTTGAAGTGTGAGGTGGCTAGGGAGGCCAGGTGAGGGAAGGTATCAACCTCTGCTCCTTGCTCATTTGTCAGTTTCCATATGGTATTAATGACCCTCCTTCCATTAGCAAATTTGTGGAAAATTTTGGAATTATCATCCCCTTCCCTCAGCCATATAGCTCTGCTCCTCAGTCTCCAGGTTTCCTCCTTATCCTTGAGAATGTTTCCTCTTAAGACTGTTAATTCAATGAGCTTATCCCTAAGCTCATTTGAAGGGAAGGTGCCTCCACTGTTATCCTCTAGGTTGGCTATCTCCAGTTCAATCTCATTTAACCGATGCTCTTCGGCACACCTCTTGTTGTGAGCCCAAATCTTGGATAGCTTCTTCAATTCCTTCAGATTGGCCATGAATCCTTCAGTGATGTTCCTTCCTCTTGCCAATGGGTGAGCCTTCCAAAAGTCTGTGACAAGGCAGATGTAGGAGTTATCTTTCAACCATGTGGAGTTCAATTTGAAAGGATCTCTAGGTTTGCTAATATTTCCATGGATTTCAATGTGAATTGGTAGATGGTCTGAGAGTCCACCAGATCCTACCCATTGGCAATAAGTGTAACCCTACGCCAAAAGTTGTTCCTTGATGAGGAATCAGTCTAGTCTCCTGGAAAGGCTGGCGTCCTGATTTCTTTTGTTCCTCCATGTGGGGGCTAGTTTGGAAGATGGGATATCTATGAGCTTGTGAAGGTCGAGGAGCTGCTCAAAGAAACCCGCTAAGGGGTCGGCTTGAGCATGGTGACCCCAAGATTCCGAGTAGCCTAGGGAGAAATTTAGGTCTCCTCCTAGAATGATATTATCAGACTAAAAAATATTGGCTGCCAAAATCCTTTCCCAGAAGTTCTCTCTATGATGGTAGGGCCCGTATATATTTATCATTCTAATCTCAGCTCCCATCTCAGTCGAGTATAAGTCCACCCCTATGAACCCTATACCCCCCCAGGAACCCAATAGATTAATTGTGCGGGGGTTGTATCCCAGGGAAATGCCCCCCGAGCATCCATTTACATCAATGGCTTGGAAATGCCATCCTGGGAGCATAGATTCCAATAGAGGAGAAATGATAGCAGCCACACCCAAGGTTTCTTGTAGAAAGACCATATCACTCGGCTCCTTCTGGAGAAGCCTCCTCAGCGCTAGTTTTTTCTCGGGACTAGCAATCCCTCTGCAGTTGAAGGAGAGAACCTTCATGGGGGAGACTCCTGAGGAGGGCTCTGTGCTCTAAGGACCCTATCAAGTGAAAGTTGTTTCCTAGAGGCCACCTCCATTCCTACCTTCTGTTTAGCTTTTGACAGGGAGGAGGGTCTGCCTTGGGGGAGCTTCGGAGTGGAGGAGGAAGGTGTAAGATTAATGCCAATAGAATCCAACATTGGCATGCGAGAATGTGATCAGAGATGATATCGATGGGGAGCAGGGTCAGATCCAGGGATTGATACCTTTGGTGGCTCTAGTATGGTCGAGGGCACAGTTGGTGAGGGAATAGGAATATGAGGAATGAGGGGGCTTGCTGGGTGGTTTAAACAGAGATGAGGATTGTCCAGATTCAGCCCAGGTTGCTTAGAGATTTCCTTATGTGCAGATGAATAAATAATGGATGCAGAGCAAGGGTTAGGATTGGACATACCCGAAGATAGCGTGACTCTAGTGGCTGCCTTAGACCTGGTCAGTGGAGGTGAAGGTGGCCAAAGGGGTGCATTCTTGTGCTTCTTCAGTGTCGACGAGGCAAGCCTGGATCCGTCTGCACCAGTGTCCATCATATCGGCCCCATCCGAGTGTTCCTCCTGTGTCTGTGCTCCCCTCACTGATGAGGTCTTCCCTTTGTTTCCCATATTTGATTTTGCGAGGAGAGGGCAGTCCTTGTAGAGGTGTCCAACCTTATGGCAACATCTGCAGCGAAAGGGGACCCCCTCATAGTCCAGTATCTGGATCCGGTTGTAATTCCTCCAGCGGAGTGTGACTTTTTCTTGTAAACCACCTCTAATGTCCAGGTGAACCAATAGTCTTGCATAGGCCATGACCCCCGTAGAGAGATAGGATCTGTCATAATCTAGGTATGTCCCCAGAGAATTACCAATTCTTCTGAAAATATCCTCGGTCCAGAAGTGGAGAGGCAGACCAGGAAGCCGAACCCATATTGGCCCCACCCCAAGTTGTTCTTTGTCCAGATCAAACAACAGACTCCATCTCCTTAGCATGACCGGGGCTTGTTCAATGTGCCAGAAGGAGGATAGGACCTAGTTAGTGTGTTCAGTTTGCGCGAAACGTAGGGAAAACCAGCCATGAAAAAAGGTTTGTATGATAGGCAGATCTGCCAGGTGATGGCCCCAAATTTCCGCAACCCACTGCTTGAGTCTTGCTACAGTGTAGTTCCTATCCCTGACCCTGCCAACCAGGACTGTCGCTGCCATATCCATGGTGTCTTGCCACTGAAAGTCTTCTTCCCAATCAATGAATACTTCCTATGTCCTAGGCTTGACACACCTTTTCTTCTTCCCGTGGGTAGGCTCCGCTTCCTCAGATCCCTCAAGGGTTTCTTCAAGATTAGGGTTTAGAGGGGTAGTTTGGAGGTAACGGTGCATAGCCAGAATGGAAGGTGTTCGAGAGAGGAGGGACAATAGTATAGCTTCCAGATGGCTGAGCAGGCTCCAAGGGTGGGGAAGAGTGAGTAGAAAAGGGCAGAGCTTCTCTGTGCAGGGACTGAGATGGGTAGTGTGAGGCCGCTGAGGGGTGGAGGGAGGATAAGCTAGAAGATCCAGCTACCTGTTTAGAGCCAGTAGTCTTGGGGCTGAAATGATAGGGGATCGACATCAGGGGAGTCACAGCAGAAGCCAACCAGGTCACAGGAACCTTCGTGTTGTTGGGAAAAGTATCCAATACGGAATGACCCTATCCCACTCTATGGAGTGATAGTACCTCAGCAACAAACAAGACAAAACTATCTAAGTGTTCTTCTTTATGAAATGTAAAGAGAGGAGAAGGAGTTAACTAACCGATGTCTTCCGCTAGTTTTTTGATCCAATCTCACTCCTTGCTGCTTGCCCCCAGCTCCTTGCTCCTTCACTGGCCCAGCTACACCAAGTTCCTACAAAATGGCAAGAGAGGGAAACTACAAGAAGCATACATTCATAACTAGTTTAAGGATTAGAATAAACTAAATATGCAAATACAACAAAACATCATTGAGATACATGCATATAGAAGAAACTCAAATGGCTTTATTGATGAAGAAGTAAAGTTCAGGAAGTGATACAACCATAAGAGGCCCAATCCAGCATCACCTTCCCAGCAGAAAGGAATCTCCTCTTCACCTCCTTCAAAGCAAATCACCCAATAGCTCTAAACTCAAACCAACAGCAATTCTTTGCATTCACAAAATTCCAGCCTCTAGATCTCATGGGGGAGAGATCCATATATAGATGTTTGGAGAGAGGATGAGTCAGCCTGAGATGTGACTAGTGTCCTCTCTCTCTTTCAGTTCTTGATTCCACTTGGAGGTTCTTGCTTCCACTTTTTTATCTCAAAATCAGGCCCTGGAAGGCTGCAGACCAGGAAGACTTCAAGTAACTATTTCAAACCTACTTTAGGTTGAGGCTTAGCCTCCTCAACCTGAGAGGGCTCTCTCAAAGGTTAATGATTTTGATAAAGATAAGATGGCTAACTCTTATAGAACAACTGTGAAAAATATGAATGGTGGAAACACATTAAACAAAACTATCCATTGGGCTTATGGAGTCAACAACACCTCAATATAACAATGAACTCAACCTTACATGGAAGTCAGGGCATTCAGCGTTTAAACATTCAGAACATAAACTCATATGGGACCACACAGTTTATGCATGTATACAGGAAGTCAGAGCACATTCAGTGAATTCTGAGTGATTATACATCCATACCACTGTAAGAATTAAGAAAAGGACAACATCACATATTCTGAACATAAAAAACCCTTCATGAATCCTGAGAAGTAAAGTCAAGCATGTATTATTGAAAATGAGTCTTACATATGCCAAATACAAGCTTTTCCATAAAAATTTCCAACCCCTTGCTAATTTGACCTCTTTCTCTATATAAAGCATTTAAAATTAGGATTCCATCATCCCTCATCAAGAGAATTCGAATTTTCCATCAGTGACACCTATTCTAACCATAAAACAAACCATTAATTAGAACTAGCTGTTAACTAGGAGTGCTAGTGACCTAATACAACTAGGAGTGTAACTCCTTATCATGATTCAACAACCTTATCTAAGCATTTAAAGCATTATTTGACAACTTGCAACCTCAAGAAGTAGAATTTGATGAAACCTCCCACGTGGTCATCTGACTGTTGAAGACAAACCCTAGAAATTAGGGAACATGTTTCCCTGTTTTTAGGTTTAGATCCTTGAAAATGGGCACGTGGGACAGAGCCTTTATCTCTTCATCCATGACACATTTTACGAACATGAAGGAGTTTTTTGTAGCCCATGTTGTCCAGAACAAAAAACTCTCCTGGTTTTTGAAAAAATTTCTCCAGCTGTCCAGAAACTGTCCTTGAAAAACACGTGGCAAACAGGAAAAATCCGTTTTTTGAAACTAGGGTCTCAATGAAAGCTTAGTATCTCCCAACTGAAAACACTTACGAATAAATTGAGATAGGTTATTGTAGTAGGAGAGTTGATGAAGATAAACACCTTCAGAATTCAAAAATACCCTTTCATGTGACCAGAAACTGATTTTGAAAAAACAGGTGTAAAACAGAGAAATATGCTTGTGGAAAACTTGCACTTACAGCAGTTTCGTAGCGCAATTTTGATCATAAATTCCTCCCACCTAAGAATGGATTTGAAGAAAATGAAAGAGGTTTTTGTAGCTTGATATGTTGGGAATAAAAGCCTCCTTCATTTTTCAAAATTAAGTTTTCAGCTGCTCAGAACCGCTTCTGGAAATTTACTAGTAAACACAAAAAACAGAGTTTTTTTCTGCTGAAACAGGCTGCTACAGGGGTTTCGTAGCGCGCTACGAAAACTCCTAGTTCAGTGATTTCGTAGCTACTTTCATAATTTCTCCAAAAAGATGTGAGATATGACTTATAAACACTTGGTAAGACTTCTAAATCATGGAATGAGGCTGTCAAACATTATTTGGAAAAGAGATATGATCTAAAAAGACTTCTAACCTTATGACCTAACCCTTAAAGCATGAAATGACCTAGAGACCCTTTAACACCATGAATTGACCATGACTGATACAAGAATTGAGAAACCATGTAATTTGTCCAATTTTTTTAAGGAAGTTTTACAGTGATAACAGTTGGAGATTTGGAACCTCTTACTCATCACTAGTCGAATTCCCTGAGGCAAGTGCCATTTTGGAAGCTTCCTGGACTCTGACAACTTGAGAAATGAACTTGCCACTTGTCCCTTCTCGCTTAGCGCAGGTAGCCAGTGTTGCAGTTGACATTCAACGTAGGTATCTAGTGTTGGCTTTGACATTCAGCGCAGACAGCTAGTGTAGCCACTGAAATGATCCTTAATTGACTTGGTTTTGATCAATTTTTGGTGGAGAACTTCTCTGAATTGCTATGGTTTATTGGCCTTGTTCCTCTAGGTGTAGGAACAACATGTTTAGGGACTTTGGATCCCTTAGATTATGGACATTTCATGCTCAATACTGTAAGGCACAAAAATGTCTATAATAGTTGCCCCCTAAAGTATGATGCCGTTTATCGGGTGAAATGCTTTATCAGGAGGATCCGAAGTTCATCCAATGCTGGGAGGTGACCTGTAATAAGATACAATACAATAAATTATTTTTCATACTGCTTTCATGATCTAGCTGAGGCGGGCATTCCCATGCTCAGCTTTATAAATTCATTTTTCTGTACATAGAACAGACAATCGTCTAATGGTAGACTGTTAATTTTTATGAAATTATCATTCTTTGAGTAGGATGATCATCTGCTGCACATGTCAATGTCTTTATTTCATGAATATATATCGCAGCCCAGATGGATGAAACTAGATCTGGGGTCTTCAATCTCGTCCGATCTTCACTCTAAGTACCAGTCTATCCACGTGAGAATTTTTTGAAGTCGAACGTGGAAAGACATCGCTTGATTACCAGTCAATGATGTAAACTGTTAACAAGCGCGAGAGGAATCACCAATAATGATGATGACCCTCAAGGTACTGTAGTACAATTCATGTGGTGTGAATAAGGGACTTGGCGTCGAACACCACGCAAAATCTTTCGGTCGAAGGTCATTGATGTATACCTGTCGCCGGAAGTGAGAAACTTGCCATTGTGGCACGCAAGCTTCAAAGTACTGAGGGGGGTGTTCCTAGATCAACTTCTTGGATAATGAGCTGATGTCGACAAGAAGCGATCCGTCAAAGGAGGGCCTTAATGAATCCCACATCACTGACATGGAACGGAGCTAATGATTGTGATGGAGGTGAAAACGATCTGTGACATATGATTCAGGGTGGCGGTCATGAAAGGATGAAGGATAATGTATGGCAGTGGATGGGACACGGTTGACTCTTTCTGAACAACATCTCTTGAACATATGGCGACACTGATGCGATGGATCGGTAGCATTACCCCAAATATGGATGGTATGGCGAGACCATGGTGATGTGACCGGTGAATGAAACAACCCAACCCGATTGTGGTACGGAAGAAAAGTGTCATGTTCAAGAGCGACTTGCTACCATCAAAGTTTTGAGTTTCTCCAAAATTTTCCCCAGTCATTGCTGACCAGTACCTCTTTATTTTTGTCAAGCTTGAGGAGGATAACATATGCTTGTTCTATAACCTGCCCTTCGGGCAAGCCCATCGCTATGTTTTAACGAGCCTAGCGATAGGGAAACTCGTTCTCGTCTAAAGACAAGTTTGTCGCTATTTAATGCATTTAATGAGTCTAGCGACAAAGACAACTCGGTCCTTTTCATTTTTAGAGAGTCTAAAAAGATACGTAAATTTAACTCCAAAGGTCCTTTTTCGTCATCTAATCCCTTAAGTCCGAAAAAGTATAAAACAATACAGAAGGGATGAATGTTCGATAGTTTTAATGAGCCGAATTAAACAAGCGCTTGATATTTTTGTGCAATAATCCCTCAGGTCCAAAAAGATTAAAATCTATAGGAGGGATAGCTCTTCCGGTCGCTTTAACGAGCTGGAAGGCCAAAACTCGACAAACTTTTCATATTTTACGAGTCAGATGAAAAGAGCTCAAAGAAGACTCGTCTTTTGAGGAATGAGTGATAAATAGGGATATCAGCAGATTCAAGGTACAGGTTGGAATTTCCCAATCACGACAGTGTCACAAGGATGGCTAGGTGAAATCACTCTTCGCAGCTGTTCCTCAAAATAGGTAAACAATCAAATGGAGGTGAATGATCGGCCAAATGAAAAGTGGAGGTGACGGTGCAAACACGACCAAGGCTTTTATGGCTGATGAATTTACGATCACAATGGTTATTTACCGGTTCATTTTTTCTGGATGAGCTTGAACTCTAGGGGGAAGCTTGCTCACAATTGCTTTTCTATTTTTTAACGAGCATAAATTCAGCGTTAAAACTGCTCGGATCTTGCATTTATTTTTTAACGAGCATGAACTTGTGCTAAAACTGCTCGAATCTTTTGCATGCCCCCAGCATCATAATAATGCATGTCAAGGTGCATGCCCCCCAAGCTTCATTGCATTCAACTTGGTGGTTGGAATGAAGGTTTACCTTTGAGATTTGAAAAGGGGATTTGTTTCATTTTTTAATGAGGTTGACATAGTAAAAGAACTATCCTCATGACTCCTTGTTTCATTTTTTAACGAGGTTGACACGAGATAAGAACCCTCCTCGGGGCCCACTGTATTTACAGTATTTCTATTAGGGCGATGATCCATGCTGAAAAAATGTTTAGGAATCTTATGAATCCATTAGATATAGAAGATTTCATATTGTAGGTTTCCACTGTGGCCACTTCCGCCAGATTACTTGCAGGTGGTAGGGCAAAAGTACCCATTAAGGCAGGGTCTTTTAGGAGACCTACTCCAATATTTTGAAGCGAATGATTGTTTCCATGGATCATTGGAATGCTTCCCGTAACTTGTGAACTGTCGGGGAAGAAAGTTTGTTGGTCGACGACTGTAATTCCTCCTTGAAAGGGAAATGCAATCTTCCTGAAGTAGGTCGACACAACTGCGGCCATGGCATATATCCAGGGCCTTCCCAGTAGGATGTTGTAATCGAGGTTTCCGTCGTTTACTTCAACATCAACTTCTACTATTTTTCCCCCAAGTTCAACTTGCAAGTTACTTAAAATCCCGTATGGAGTGTATGATCGTCCATCAAATGCTTTTAACATTGTTGACGATTTCGACAAGGGTGGTGAGCCTAAATTTTTCCAGCACCTCATCAACAGAAGACATGTAGATGCCCCCTCATCAATAATTGTTCGATGAACAGTTTTGTTGAGGGCTTTCACTTGAATAAGGAAAGATAGTTGAGCTGGTAACTGAGGGTCATATCCTTTATGATCAAAGGCCACAAGATTGGAATCCATTGGGCCAATCCCACCTATTGCTGATAATAAAGCTTGCTCTTGGGAGGGGCAATTTTTTGGTACCTCAAGTGTCGACATAGCGGACGGCGATTGGGCCAGGTCCTCTACTATATTATAATTCTATGCTACTTTGGCACGAGGATTAATTGTCGATTTGTGTACTACTCTCTTTGGCGACTTTATCATTGGTTCAGGAATGATGGGTGGCACAACTTCGGTCAAAGTTGTTATCGAACTACTAGGTTGTTTATTAGCCTTGTTATTCGACAGTTGTGGATTCCCTTAATCTTTATTCCTTGTCAAAGAATCATTCTGCTGCTTTGAGGTAGACAACATAAGCACTTGGGATCGGGAAGCATTTTGATTAGCAACCAGTTTGGTTCCCGGGCTTGGAAATGGATCAGTCAATACTGCTGGGGTTTTGGAACTCTTAAAGAGTTTCTTAACTTCAGCTATATGTGGACAATCTCTCGTCCAATGATCCTCATTGCATATATGACACCTCGCAGGGGGTTTCCTTTTTCTCCCTTTCTTTTTCTTCTTGCCCCCTGGTTGCTTCAGTTGTTTGCCCTTGTCGGTCGACATGGCATTTACTTCTGAGGCAAGAAGTTCCTCATTTGAATTTTGACTAGAAATCTTACAGGCCTTTTTAGATGTAGCCTTTGTCGATTTCATATCTGTTTTGCCGATCACGCCATCGTCGGCGTGAGAGTCATTGTTTGATTTAGGAGGAGGAGGAATTGAGACTTCCGGTCTAGGGGCATCGGGTATTTTGTCGTAGAGCGTGCCAGACTGAGTATAGACCAAGTCTAGATATTGCGCACGAGCGATAACTTGCTCTTCCGTTACGACTCCTCCCTTTGCCACATCTTCCGTTATAGCGGGAAGTAACGACTTGATAAACCATTCAGCTAATAGCTGATCGGGAACGTATGTTTTTACCATCCTACAATGACGTCGCCACTCATGTATATGATCAGATATGTGAGTGGCCGTTGTCTGTTTGAAGTTGGTAAGGATTTCCGTTCCCGTTTCATACCTTATAGGTAATTGAAAATGGGTTAAAAAGGTAGTGGCTAAGGTGCTGAAATTGTCGAACGAAGCTCTAGGTAATTCAATATACCATTTTGCCGCTGGACCCGTTAACGTCCTCTGAAAGAGGCGAAGTCTTATCGAATCATCGTTCAGGGTGTTTGATGAACACCATAGCTGGAATGTCATCACATGATTCGACAGATCTTCACCCGGATTTCCATTAAATTTAGGAATATTTGACGGAAGTTTATGCGGAATCGCTGGCCACCAAGGGGCATAAGCAATTGGATCATTCGTCAGCCGGTTTAGATCTGGTAATTCTAGAGTTGCTACAAAGGGAAACTATTGACTCAGGTTAGGCGAAGCATACCCAGGATAAGATGGGATCGCCTGAGCAATGGGTCTTTGCAAATCAACATAATGTTGACAAGGTTGATGGGCATAACCATTATAGCATGGTTTCCCATTACTTACAAAGACTTGTTGCTCAGGTCCTTGATATGATTGCTGGAATGGCGGTTGTTGAGATTGAGCCAGCTCTGGTTGTTGGACCATTTGTTGTTGACCAATACTGGATGATTGACCAAGATGAGGAGTCACAGTACTTGTTTGAGCCTGAGTTGCTCCAGATAAGGAGGCACTACCCTGAGATTGTGATTGAGTCGTTGAGACAAGAGGTTGTTGTATTGCAACCTGAGAAACTTGGGGTTGACATACAACAGGTGGAGCACGCATTCACTATAGCAGGTATGGTGGGAATATTCGACACAGGGTGTACTGGTTGCATTGAATATACAACCCCTGGTTATTGAGGCAGTATCGGTACCCAACCGCTGGATGTAATTCCAGTTTGACCTGAACTTTGTTGTAAACTCCCATATGGTTGTTCTCTGGGAGGGAACAATGAAAGAGCATACTGCCCTCCATATGGTGGAAATCCAATACCTAAAGGGTAAATTGGCATTTGAAGACACATTGGATCAATTTGTTGAGTTTCAACATAAGAAATACCAGATGATAATCCAGATGAAGAAATAGGAACTAACCACGTCATCGTCCCTGATTGGACTCCGGCCTATTGTTGACAATTTTCCGGGACAGATGGCATACCGGCGTACATTGTTGGAGTAGCAGCAGGAGGTTCTGCTGCTGCTATGTCAGATGACACAGTCCTAGATGTCGACGGTTGTTCAGACATATCTAGTCTATCCAAAACATTTCTTAGTGATTCCACAAGAACTTGTGATGAAGGGAGACTAACTTCGAAGATCAACGAGGGAAAGGTGATGATTATTTCGTTTAAAATAAATTTTAACGACGCTTAGACACAACTTTCTTTTTCAATTTTAAAGAGTCGAGAAAAAGCTAAAGATGACTCTAGTCTCCTTCGATGTTTTAACGAGCCCGAAGTGACAAATGCTCGGATGGAATTTTTCTATTATAGAGTCTGAAAATGGCCAAAAGGAACTGCTCTGGAGTTCTAGGTAGAAGGTGTGTCAAACTTTTCGCAAAACCGCAGAATACTTTTTAGGGTACGGGCGGTCGATCTTCCTGAATGCTGTGTTTAGTGCATTGCGATCAGTAGGGCGGCCGACATGGCTTCCTATGGATAAAGGCTTTATTCCTATAGGGGTCTCCCAATATATACGCGACGGTACGTGGGAGCACAGTTCGTACTGATACTTATCGCTTCACCGTGGAGGAATCACCCAACCACTCAACGGTAAGATATCAGGCTTAACAACGCCGGAACACGTCTCTAGCCTAGACCTCTATGTTGTGTGTTATGTTTCAAAGCGTTGTTATGTTCATTCAATTTATTTTAGGTTGATCTTATTTAGAAGTTTGCCTTTTTGGATCACCACGAGATGTATGGTACAACTCCTAAATGCAGTCTAAAGATGATAAGCAAGCTTTTTCTATCTTTTCAACATATGAAAATCCTAACTACTGAGGGAAAAGAAAGACATCATCTTTTCTCACAGAGCATAGAGCACACAGTAATGCACTTTTTCCTAAATCAACATGCAAGCTGTCAAAATGCAAATGCACAAATGCAGGTATTTCTTTTCTCTTTCTTAATATTGATGTTTATATAAAGAAAGCTGTTGTATAACTTTGAATTCGATTTCAAGTGAAAACACAAACAAGTTCTTTTTCCAAAATCAAAAGACACCTTATGATTTACTTGTTTCGACACTAGAAATGCATAAATTCAAACCATATGACGAAAGTAAAAGCTAAATCAACTGTGAACAGCAAACAAACTTACTCCTAAGATCAAAACGACACTTACGACAGGTCTAGATCTAAGGGGTCACAGTGAGACTAGTTTACTTTCGTAATGGGAAACTGCAAATGATGTAAGAAATACACAAAGAACAAATACAGTTTCTTTACACAACTGAGGCGGAATTGAGGCAAAGAAAGGTGGTTTCAGATAGGTACATTGACTGATAACAGGCTGCAAAAAACAGGGATAAAAACTGAGCAAAAGACACAGGGAACCACAAGAACTGTTTCAGCGCAGTTCTAACACAGAGGTTTTGACATTCAGCGCAGGTAGCCTTCACGGGACCTGCGTTGAAATGCAGAACCTCTTCACTGGGTCTGCGCTGAAGCAGAAACGAGAAATGTTTCTGGGTTTTGAGCTACGGTTTGCAGTTAAAATCACAGTTTTTGGCCAAATCAAAGCTAGCAATCAAGTACAATCTAAAGGATGATTCAAAGGAGGATGAAGATCTATCACTAAGAGATGTTAGAGCACTTGTGGATCAGCTCTTCAGATCATAAACAGGCCCAGTGATTGGACTAGAGTAGCTGCCCTCTACTTTGCATTTGAAAAATCCAAATGCAGTTCGATTCGGTACTCTTTGAGTTTATGAAATGAATAGCAAAAACACAAACAAACCAACAAGATACGTTCCCCAGTGGAGTCGCCAATTTGTTGTTGGGAAAAGTATCCAATACGGAATGACCCTATCCCACTCTAAGGAGTGATAGTACCTCAGCAACAAACAAGACAAAACTATCTAAGTGTTCTTCTTTATGAAATGTAAAGAGAGGAGAAGGAGTTAACTAACCGATGTCTTCCGCTAGTTTGTTGATCCAATCTCACTCCTTGCTGCTTGCCCCTAGGTCCTTGCTCCTTCATTGGCCTAGCTACACAAATTTCCTGCAAACTGGCAAGAGAGGGAAACTACAAGAAGCATACATTCATAACTAGTTTAAGGATTAGAATAAACTAAATATGCAAATACAACAAAACATCATTGAGATACATGCATATAGAAGAAACTCAAATGGATTTATTGATGAAGAAGTAAAGTTCAGGAAGTGATACAACCATAAGAGGCCCAATCCAGCATCACCTTCCCAGCATAAAGGAATCTCCTCTTCACCTCCTTCAAAGCAAATCACCCAATAGCTCTAAACTCAAACCAACAGCAATTCTTTGCATTCACAAAATTCCAGCCTCTAGATCTCATGGGGGAGAGATCCATATATAGATGTTTGGAGAGAGGATGAGTCAGCCTGAGATGTGACTAGTGTCCTCTCTCTCTTTTAGTTCTTGATTCCACTTGGAGGTTCTTGCTTCCACTTGGAGATTTGGAACCTCTTACTCATCACTAGTCGAATTCCCTGAGGCAAGTGTCATTTTGGAAGCTTCCTGGACTCTGACACCTTGAGAAATGAACTTGCCACTTGTCCCTTCTCGCTCAGTGCAGGTAGCCAGTGTTGTAGTTAACATTCAGCGTAGGTAGCCAGTGTTGGCTTTGACATTCAGCGCAGACAGCTAGTGTAGCCACTGAAATGATCCTGAATTGACTTGGTTTTGATCAGTTTTTGGTGGAGAACTTCTCTGAATTGCTGTGGTTTATTGGCCTTGTTCCTATAGGGGTAGGAACAACATGTTTAGGGACTTTGGATCCCTTATATTATGGACATTTCATGCTCAATGATGTAAGGCACAAAAATGTCTATAACACTTCGGGAGGTCGATAATGACACTGGAGTGTCCTGATAGCGACGGAAGTAGAGCTGTAACCTCAGTGATCTCCCTACTAAATGGAAAATATGCCTCGTTGCTGGTCTGTCTGCCAAAAATGTAGATGCCCTCAATGGGGTCCTCCGAATAATTTATAAGGTCACCCTCTATTGTTGCTCCGAGGGTTACGCCAGCTGCCACCACAAACTGGAGAAATAAACACAGGCATAGACCAAACCCTACAACGCTAAACCAAAAATGCTAGCTTGAGTCACCATTTTGGGAGGTAAGTCTGAAACGAAGAAACGAGGATTGTTAGCTAGTTATGGGTAAGCTGTAGTGGAAATGGACCTAGTCTGCATCCTGGACCCAGGTGTACTCTGAAGGACCTACCCTGTGTCAGAGAGTGGTCATGCTAGCTCTGTCTTCGCCATCCTTTCATTGCGAAGTTGGATAAACTGTTCCCTATTTAGGTCACGTAGTTGCTACCAAGAATCTTCCCAAAAAAGATATTTTTCTCCATTTCCAATCTCTGAGAAGTTGTGCTTTTGTATGACAACCTTATTCTCCTAAGCTTGATTCCAGATCGTCAAACCTTTGATGTCACCATTGAGCCTGATGAGGTTGTCATTTGAGTGATTTGGCACATATTTTTCCCTCTAGATGAGGCCCCAAGGTGTATGTGGGTTTTCTAGCCAACACCATTAGGTTTTAACTCCTAGGGTTTTTCACAGAGTATATGGATAGCTCAAACCAAGACCTCCAACATTTTTTGGTTTGAACACCTTTTGCCACACTACAAGAGTCCATTTTTTTGGTGTTTGTGCCCCTCCATAAACTGTTTCTTTAGAAACATTTGATGGTATTGGTGATTGATTTGGGGATAGGTAGATTAGAGAACATATACAAAGGCATGACTTGCAACACTGATTTGACTAGGACCAACCTCCCTTCCAAGTTATGTGCGCAAAAAGTCCAATTGGCAAGTATTTTTCCAAGTTTGTTTAGAAGGTCCTCCCAGTTGGATATTTTGAAGGGTTTTTTGGTTAGAGGGACTCCCATATATCTGGAGGGGAGAGAGCATCTTTGAAAGCCCAACGTTTGGGTGATATTTATTTAAACGGTGATAGGATTATTGAACAAGAATAATTTGGATTTCTCCAGGTTGATGGAGGTTCCCGAGGCTTTTGAAAACCTGTTGAAAATTTCTTTGAAAGAGGTAGATTCCTTAACAGTAGGTATGCCCATTAGCACAATATCATCTACAAATTGTTGATGGGTTGAGGGGGGCGCATAGTCATGAAATTTGAGGCCAACAAGGGAGTTGTTAAGATTGGTTGCCTTTAGAGATCTGCTAATACCTTCGGCTATGATAAAAAAGATGAAGGGCGACAGGGGGTCTCTCTGTATTATGCCTTTGGAGGAGAAGAAAGATGTGGAGGGGGAGCCATGGAGAAGAATGGAGAGGAAGGCCCATGATACCATGTCCATAATCCATTTTATGTAGTCTTGATTGAATCCAAAAGATTTTAGTACTTCATTCATGTAGTTCCAACTTATTTTGTCAAAGGCCTTCGACATATCGATCTGCATCATCATGCCAGGTTTCTTTTTAACTTTAAATGAGTGAATCTGTTCATGGGAGAGGATGATGTTTTCCATTATTTGTATACCCTCCACATATCCTGATTGGTTTGTGGGTATAGGGAGGGGTAGGTTAGACTTGATCCTATTGGAAAGAACCTTTGAGATGATTTTGTAGATTACATTATAGAGGGCTATAGGACAGAACCTATCTGGAGTGTCAGCACATTCTTTTTTGGGAATGAGAATGAGGACTTTTAGGATAGTTTTGTTGACTTTGGAGTCTTCCATAAGAGAATGAACATCCTCTTTTAAGAAGGGCCAATAGGCTTTATAGAAGTCAATTATGAAACCATCAAGTCAATGGGTTTTCTCGTTGGGCATGGACATTATAGCCTCCTCTACTTCTTGCATCGTTACTTTCCTTAGAAGCATTATGTTATGGCCTGATTGAGGATTGCAGGGATGTTGTTAGTGATTTCCCTTATTTCTCTGGCTCTATCAAACCCAGGCTCTTCTAAATTATTGATGAAGTACTCATTTAGTTCATTTGTTATTTCCTCATGGTTATGAAACATACTTCCTTCTTTGGATTTAAGGCTTGGGATTCAGTTGTGTCTCCTATGTTGAATCAAGGAACAATCGAAGAAGGAGGAATTGTGTTCACCACATTTGAGCCAATTGATTCGAGACTTTTGTTGCCATAATTTTTTCTCCTATAAGACTCTTCATTCCCAATTCTTGTGGAGGTTTATTTCTTCTTTCTTCATTTTTCATTGATTCCATTGTTGATGATTCTTTGTTGAATCTTTTCCATACTTTGTTCCAAATATTTTTTGTCTTTAAAGATGTTGCCAAAGACCTATTTATTCCAGAATTTGATTTTGATTTTGATGAGATTTGGTTTTTTCTGGAATTGATACATTTTGGTGCCAGATTGGGGCATTAGGCTTTTCCACTAATCCTTCATATTTTCAATAAGTTTGGGTTCTCAAGCTAGAATGATTCAAATCAGAAGGGCTGATTTTTAGGGCCAGAGGAAATTTGAGCTTTCAAAGATATTGGCTAGTGGTCTAAACCCATTTGGGGGAGGATGCGAGCCTCCATTTCCCAGGAGGTCATGTAAATGGATTCTGAAAGTAGGAAACAATCGAGTCTAGATGAAATTTGTCTCAATCCACCCCTTCTTTTATTCCAGGTGAAGGTTCCATTGGTCGTGGGGATATCTATTAGACTTAGCTCATCAATTGTTGCTTGGAAGACTTTTGAGTATTTATCCAGCTTCCAAAGCCCCCTTTATTTTCCTCAATATTTAGGACCATGTTAAAATCCCCTACAATAATTTTGAATGGCAGAGTTACGGTCTCTAGGATTTTTCTGACACCTTGAAGCATTTGGATTCTCTCAGTTTCCCTATGAGGAGTGTAAATGTTTGTAACACATATGCTATCATTGGAACCAATGATATTTATAACTATGGTGATGGAGTGCCTCATTGCTACGAATGAAGATAGCTCATAAAATGAGATTTTCCATAGTATCAAAATCTTGCCAACAGTGTCCATTGTGAAATTCACTATGTAGCTATAATTTTTGAAGAAATTCTTGTAAAGGATGTTGAGGTTCTCCATAGAAATCTTAGTCTCTTGAATGAGAACAATTTTCAGGTTTGTCTGTAATGAGTCTATGTTTTAAGACTCTTTTTTTTCCTAGACCATTTAGGCCTCTTATATTCCATTAAATACAATTCATTGATAATGATGTGGGGTAAGAGTGATAGATTTTACCTTTCCCTCATTGAGAAGTCTTGCTTTGAGTTCCTTTAGGAGCTTCCCTATGGTTTTCCTTCCTCTTATTTTACTGGGTCCTTTGGGGTTGTGTTGCTCTACTATCATGTTTTCTAGTATTCCTTTGTTTGTTGGGTCATCTGGTAATTTCTAGAGTGTGCCCTATTTTAGTTCTTCTTGTAGAAGGTATTCTCCTTCTATTCTCTATATATGATCTGCTAGTATATCTGCCAAGACATTTTTTTTCATTCTTCTACTATGGAGATGAGATCAACTCCTTTAAGGGCTTCCTCTATTGCATTGTATTCAGGGGAAGTTTCTGTCGTTGTTGGTTCCATATCGACGTATTCTCTTATATAGTCTTCCTCTACTTGAAAATGCTCTGAATAATTCTCGACCTGCGTCTGATTTGCTGAGTTTTGGATTCTCCCCATAGTTTCTTCTTCATTCTTGCCATATGAGATTGAGTATTCTTGGTCTTCCTGTAGAGCTTCATATTTTTTTTTTGTTGGTTACTTGGTGTTGACCTTATTTTCCTTGTGCCTGTTTCTTGGTCCTACTTTAGTGAAACCTTTCTCATTTGATTTCTTTTGAGCTTAAGCATTTCTTTGTTAAGCCTTATTCTAGGGGCATTCTCTGAATAGGTGCCCATGTTTATGGCACTTTTTGCATCTAAATGACATATGCTCATAGTCAATATTTTGGAGTCAAAACTCATCTCTCAAGTCTAGATTTATTGCCTCCAGTAGGGCACCTGAGACATCCATCTAGACAAATTATTGTGTAAGAGACATAATATCCATTTTTGGTTCCCTATGAAATTTTTATGTATTCCCCTAGCTCATCCTCGATTCATTTGAGCATTGATGATGACTAATAGTCAGTTGGAAGTGAGTAGAGACTGACTTAGACTGAGACTCTAGTGAAATCTTCCTTTTTTGCGATGAACTTTTCCTTCTAGTATCTCTTATGGAGCCCTACTGAGTTGAAGAAGTATGGGCCTCCTTCGAAAATTTGGTCTTTGTCTTCAAGGAGGTTAAAAATGACCGTGAAGAATCCTTTCGATCCCAATTGTAATATGATCTCCTTTTTGGTTTCCATTTTGTTTGAATCCACCAGTTTAAATATTTTTTTAGTGGGCTTGATTCCAATAAATTTGCAGATGACTGCATGCTCTTGCATGTAATCTCTATAGGTTGCCACATTTGGGTTTTAGATTTCCAGCACAAGGATATTTTTTTCTTTGGGGTTGCAATTGTTATTGGTTTTGACTTGGTTCTTTGGGGCTTGTCCGATTGAGTATTTTCGAGCTCTTCTTCCATTCTTTCCTGCGAGATCGAAGCTTCTTTTGGTATGCTTCCATTTGCAGACTTGTCTTCTACATATATTCCATTTTTTTCTTTTCCTCTCTTGCATATTTAGCAATTCTAGAAGAGTGAAAGGCGTTATAGATAGTGAGCTTAACAAAGAATGAGATTTAAGGCTCCTTGTTCTTGCCTACTACAATTTCCCGAAAGGAAGGGCCCTCAAAGCGCCCTCCCGCCTCTACCATGTTCTGAAGCATGTAAGAAGATTGAAACCCTAGCTACAAAGATTAGAGAGAAGGTTGCTAAATCATAAATTGGTCCACCCTAGCTCAAAATTACCATGCTACTAATTTTATAGATTCATATTATAAATTTGGTCCAGGAAATCCTATAGGGGTTAGGTATTAAGAGGGTTTTGAGTATTTGAAAGAAAACTACCATATACTTCAATAAGCACCTCTAAAGGAAGTTGTTAGCTTTGAGGATGAATATTTTTGCATGGAAGTTTGTGTCATGCCCATATGTATAGAGATTAAAATGCATGTTACACACACATGTTCTTGGTGCATAGAGGAAAGTTATCAAGGAGATAAGTTCTAATTGTTTCACTTTTTTGAGGGATTTGTTGACCTTTATGATTGCATGCGATGAGGATTTGCATTATAAATCACTTGGAGATTTAAGGTTTTAAGAAGCATACTTTTTTCATGTATTTTCATTTTTTCTTGATGTGGGTCTACCCAAAGATATCGAGAGTGGGTACTTATTGGATGTGGAATTTAATTATACATCAAACAAGTGCTTACACTTCAAATTTGAATAAACCTATAAAGATATAAGTAGAAAATATGATATTTAAAAAATGGTTTTTGTTGGTTCCCTATAAAAATATCCACCCCTTCGGGAAAAATAAATAAATTATATATATATATATATATATATATATATATATATATATATCTATATATATATATATATATATATATATATATATATATATATATATATATATATATATTCATAACTCTTGTTTTATTATTTTAACTATTATTTTATTATTCTCCTTGGAAAACCCATTTTAGACCTCAAAATTCCCCTAATGTTTACAAAAGTAAATATTTGTAATTCTTAATGTGGTGGTAATGCATATATAACAAATGAGTGTTTCATTTCATTTAATAATATTAACAAGTATAAATAATTGTATTATTACTATGTTGCAATTCTAAGATCATTTGATGGGTTGTTGTAAGTGTTGTAATCACTAAAAGGAAAAGACCTTCTAGAGCAGAGGCCCCTATAAAAATGGTCAAAAAATCTGTTTGTAGTGGAAGTCACTAGCAGAGGTGGGTGAGCAGATGTTTTAGTGGATGTTTATTTGATAGTGCATCAAAATTATTAAAGAGAAACAGTGCTTTATTATCCATAACCACACTGGAGATACATATAACATGGTGCACTGTAGATTTTTTTTATGGAAAATAAAAAACCACAGTGCAATAAATACCCAAATGCACTGGTGCTTGAATATTCTATACCACTGGAATCCTTCATATAGTAAAATTTACCAGTGCTATTCGACAATGACATCCAGGTGCGGTAAACATACAACAACTCCCTGTGACATTTTATAAAGTGTATTGAATGATGGCTTCTAATTTCTAAGAAAAGATTGGTGCTATTGTAAAACCACAACACTGGTGGGTTACTAGTAACATAAATTCCAAGCGTGTCTTGATAAAACACCGCAATAATTTTAAATTTAAAAGAAAACATAGTTCTTTTGGATATAGCTCGCCCTAGTGCACTTCACGAAACACACCGAAGGAGGGTTAAATAAAAGAAAACCTCCCAGGCATAATTTTCCTTTTTACCATCTTAAGTGTAGGAGAGATCTAAATCACCGACTCCACTCTTGGCATTTGGAAGTTCCTTGACATTCGTGCTTCTCTTACTCACCACTTTTCAGCACCATGATCACTGTTTGAGTTTCCAATTTTTTTAAATGGTGTGATTTTTTTTATCAATTACACGTCCATAATGCCTCCTTGATGACCAAATGGCTAGGTAATCTCTATGTTTCTTTCTAATTTAAGGTTTTTGAAGATTATAATTGCAAATTAGGTTGCATTTTTCATTATTTTTGCAAAAAAAAAAAAATGGACGCACGGTGTGCTTGATATGTTGGTCTCACACCGGGAGTGGTGGATCTTGTAAATTTACAGGGTGCACCACGTTTCGGTGTGTGAACATAACACACCACTATTGTGTGCGGTGTTATTTTTAAATACAAACGCATAAGGAAAGATGCGACAAATTGTGTGCAGGTGCATCACTCTCATTGCATTTATATATACCAAACACAACGTAAATCAATATTTAAAAATATTCCTATAGCTCAGTGCGTTCGATAACCTGAACATACCATACCAGTGCCGATAGGTTATATGTGCACACCAGTGCAAAAGTATGCCACACTGCTATGAAAGGTTAAATTTATGAAACACTCATGGTGCGTCATACTTATGTGCACATCATTACTTGTGCAGTTATAGTTGAAAGTGCACTAACACCGGTGCATGACTATGCTTTGAGTGCACCAGTAATTTTTATTTTTTTAATTGAAAGTTATGTTTCCATAGTTATAAATACATGTTTCATTTAATTAAAAAAAAAAGAGTATTTTATGTATGATTCTAATGTATTTTATACGTGAATCATGTAGCATATACGTCAGCAGAGGGAGTAGGAGTAGTGGGCAGACCCATGCAATATGGTTTGACCATGGCAGGCGAGAGAGAGGGAGAGGGATTTATACCCTTGCCCTATTACTCCAACAACACGAGTTCTCTTAAGAAATGTAGGCCTCCTTAAGTACTATGAGTAGGGTACATCCATGAAGGCACATTATTTCCTATTAGTGCATCTGATTTGCTGATGGAATGTCCAATAGCAGGCTTTCCATGTCACTCCTGAGTTGTGGTATAAGCCCATTGAGGAGGACATATACTTTATCACTGCCCTATCCAAGAGAGGGAAGGATTTTCCTGAGTTCCCTGATGTCCTCCATGGTGTTGTAGCTAAGAGTAAGATTGCATACACTCATATATATGTTAGACCTCATGTAGTATGCCCATCATATTTTCAAGTTCGTGGTGCATAGCTACAAATTTCTTATTTTTCTACGAAGTAGGCTAGGTGCCTCTCATTATTAGTAGCACCATTAAACATTCTTGTGGTGATGGGCAACAAATTATTTTCCCTCTTTTATATTATGTTGATTCTTTGATTCAGGTGCCACGTTGCATTAGATGGTTTGCCATTTTTTTGAGGTAGTTTTTCACGGATATATATAGAGGTTATGGATTGTCGAGATAGGGAGGGAGACCTTCCCTTTTGGTTCTGATATTTTTTGTTTATTTTTTGAGAGGTTTATGGAGATGAGGCCTACATTTGATCATCACCCTCATAGTTCGATCAATGATACCCGAATGTGCATGTGAGGGAAGATGATGCCCAAGAGGGTCATGGAGGATTTTTCGGCCAGGATTTTGGAACTCATTCAATTTTTAATATAAAATATTATTAATACAATTTAACTAATTCAATATTGGTTTGTAAAATTCAATCTATTGTTAAATTTAGAAAACTTTACTCAATTTGTTTTACAACCTACAGTCTAGATCCATCTTAACTCTCGATCTACTATGCGATGAGAGGGATCAAATCTCTTGAGATGCAAACATCTTTTTGGGTGAAAAGAGATTTGACCCCTCTAAATGCTTCAAAGATCTAATTAGTTGGTATATTACTATATATGTAGTTGAAATTGAAATATTTTATGTATAATTCACTTTATCCTAAATAAATTGTTAAAATATGCCCCCTCATATTTTTTTCCTATGTATATATTTAATTATTTTTATTATTAATATTTTTTAAATTAATATTACATATCAAATCTATATTAAACATTGAAAATTTTACAAATATCCCTCATACATTGAATTAGAAAACAACTATTAATGGAATAAGAATTATCTCATACTTTTTGGCTAAAGTGAAAATATAAGAAAGTTTCAATTTTTAAATTACTTCGTTTTTCTCTATATAAAGTCTCTATAAAATTATCTTATTTAATATGGGCATTGAAATATTTTACTTATGGCTGTTAGTAAAATATTTGTTTTTGTAAATATATTTTTGTTTTAAATATTAGGTGTAAATGGAACATAGAATGAATTACACATAATGTAATATCAATAATACTATTTCTTGTCATATGAAAAAATTACAATTTTTCCTTGTAGTAAAAAGTAAATTATATTTTTTTACTCATTACATTTATTCCTCATAACAAAAGCTAATTTTTTTTTTTTTTACTTTCAGCTACATTGCATCTCTATATAAAGTTATATAAGATTAAGCTATAAATTGGAATATTGTAATGATTGCACACATTGATTTATTTTCTTATTACTACTTTTAATTTGTTAATTTTAATTATTATTTTACTATTTTTAAATGTAACGTTACGTTACAACATCTCTTTCATATTGAGTTGTATAGGGCCTCTAGGCACAATTAATTTAGATTTAATACAACTTAGAAAAATCTGTTTTTATAAAATTGATTTTATTACTAAAGTTATGAGATTTTCAAGCTATTTAAATTTAATCTTTATCGCAACCATTACAAATTTAAACTAAAAAATTCTCTCTAAAGATGAGGATAAAGAAATGTAAAATAAGGCTTGTGATAAAGTTACTTGTAGTTGGGGACTTGTTCTATTGGAAGTTCTCCCTTAAAGAGGCAACTGAACTTTTTTCTAGTAATAAAGATATATTATTTTGATGCTATTTTGGTTCTTTATTTGCTATTGTACTTATTTGAGTTAACCATTTATAATAATAAATATGAGTTAAATAATACAGTTTAAATAATAGAAATTAAATTATCTTGATATATTCACTAAAATTCATGTTTTTCACATTTCTCCTAGTTAATATTACATCATGTTCACAATGAAAAGGGCATGTCTACTTTAAATAATTTAGTTACAAATACATAAAAATATATATATTTATTTTACATAATCTAAAAAGGAAACAAAAATGCATCACCAAGTCTATTTAAAACTCAAACAAATTCCTCTCAATCACCATCATAAATGCACTATGCTTGTTATGTTCTAGTCACACCGATGGTATCATATTTACCCAATGCACCACCTAAATAATATTTAAATATAGTTTTACATATGTGAGTTCGATAACGTGAACGTTATGTCTTGGTGTGAAAATGTTAACGTGCACACCAATGCATACATGTGATGCACTTCTATGAAAATTTAAATTTGTGAACCAACAACGGTGAGTCATAGGTATATGCACACCACATACGATGTAGTCATGTTTTACAGAGCACCGAATTCGGTGAATGGTTGTATTTTTGGCACATTAATAATATTATTTTTCTAATTGAAAGTTGTGTTACCATATTAATAGATACATTTTTAATTTAATAAAGTAAAATTTATTATATGTATGAGCCTAATGTATTTTATATGTCAATCATGTACCAGATACATCAGCAGAGGGAGCAACAACAATTGGAAATACTTAGCAAAATAATGAAAACAAAAACATACAACAATAAGTACAAATGATGAAATAACACAAGTACATATCACTCTCCATTTTCATCACCTTGATTATCTTCCTCAACGCTTGGCATGATAACACTGTTGTTCTCAAAAACATGTTTTGATCTAGGGTCATGTCTTAATACAAACCACCAATCCCTATCTAACTCATCTGGGTAAAAACACACATGGTTGTAGTGTTTTGGTAAAACATAAGGCTCCCTAGATTCATGCCACACCTTTATAGAGTTATCATCCCACTCTGACAATATTCCTTTACATTATTCTAGTCAAAGGTGTCCCACAACTTGCACCTAAAATTAACACATTGGAATGAAGAGAAGTCCACTTGAATGATCTCTTGTATCTTTCCAATGTAGCCTAATGTCACATGCATTATGTTTTCATCGCGGTGGCTAGCACAACTAGATTGATCGAACTTGACTTCCACTCCACAGTGTTGTGTCATGCATTTGTCATCAGCATCCCCTGTGCAAAAATTATGTCCATATTCCCACATAGATGGGAACAAATGTGCCTATAGAAAAGTGGAAAAATCATAGTGTCATGTGTCTAAATAACCCGAACATAATTAAGAATATAAAATATATATAGATGTTACAATTTAAAGGTACAATATGAAGTTAAAAATATAAAGAAAGAGACTATAATTACTGAGTAGCTGCACCCAATCCCTATGTTTAATGCATCCTCTTCAAGACGTAGGTAACAACCAGATGCACCGTATTTCTCTTTGACTTGGTCAACAAACCAACTCTTAGGGCATGTCATTGGCATACTTTCTTTTAAATGATAAGGATAAGGCATGCTTCTACCATCCAACTGTTTGAATTATTTCCTGTCACTGCCCCATTTCCTCCTCTTCTATTTGTACAATGCGACCCACAGTTGTGTCGCTTCCATATTGTAAATAATGAATTTATTGATGGCTTCAATTTCTGAATTCATTGATAAAATAAAACCTATATATATATATATATATATATATATATATATATATATATATATATATATATATATATATATATATATATATATATATATATATATCTATGAATGAGAGTAAAGTATATGCATTAATATGAAGTTCAGTGTGAATAGTCATTGTGTTGTAATTTGACAAATGATAAACCCAAACTTACTCTTTATCATGTTCCTCTTTCCATTTGTTTCGAGAAGCTCCAATTCTATTTTTTCTTCATCCCTTTGGTCATCCCAAATCATTGCACTTGGTGTGTTTTTGAACTGCCTGATGTACTCACTGACATAATAGAAAGACTCATACGATATATACGCCTTTACCATATACCCGTCGAGTTTTTCCCTTTATCGAAAAAAACCTTTCAATTTCTTCATGTACATGTCTAAGAAAACCCAATGACAAGAAATGACCCCAAATAATTAAACCTCATTTACTAAGTGAATTAGAAGATGAACCTACAAGTCCAATAAAATCATCTGAAGCTCCTTCTCAATCATATAAACAGTCTCAATTATCTATTGACTCCACCGTGGAATGCTAGCCATGTGAATATCCTTTGATGTGACCCAACATACAAATGAAAATAATTTAGATATGGCACATTGTAGGTCTTGGACGAAGTCATCATTAACACAGTCATGCACGAGTAGAGGATAATGACACTGCATAGGAAATAGTACATTATACCAAAAATAATTATAAAATATCCCATTACATAAAAAAAAACCGGATTTTTGACATACATACTCTTAGAAGGTTCAAGTAGTCATGCAATTTCAGCCCTGACAAACGGTCATCCATAGTGAAGCAACACTATAGTGAAGAACAATAAAAATAAGGCACCCTCACATTCATTATGACTTCCTTTTCCAAATAAATATTATCTTTCTTTAAAATCCTGGGACACCAACTCCTTTGAAATACCAAGAGAAGCCAACCTCTCCTCTAGTTTCTTGTCTTGGACAATGTTTTTTTTTTTTTTTTGAAGAAATAAGATCTCTCCTAATAGCCAATGTGTCACTTTCTTTGATGATATGTGCCTCCATAAATAAGATGAAACATTTTTAAATATATGCATCGGATATAGTAAGTGGGCAATCTTAAGATGATCCCAATACGGGAGCTCACAAAAGACAAATTTCCTTTTCATCCCCATGGGAAATTTCTCAAGATAGGTTTCAAAGAAATCTAGATCATCAAACATAGGCTCCCCATTTGAATCGAACATTTCTACAAAATCCTTCTCCTTCTCTATCTCATATGATTTAAGCCATCCAACTAGTTTCATTATTGCAGGCCTTTGGGTTCTCTTTGGCTTACCATTGAAAGAAGATGTTTCTCTTTTGTAAGCTTGTTATTCTAGGAGGAATACCCTGATACACTGACTTTCGTAGGTGGTCGGACCACCTAGCCTTTAGAGAAGGCCCACAACATTTACATCCATGATACCCTTTTGTTACAAGACCTACAAAATTATTGTATACAGGCCGCAATGTTATCGACCATGAAGATATGAACAATTGCAACGAATTAAATTAATATGCGAAACAATATTGTTACTAAAAAAATCAATAAGAATGTAATTTACTAGATCAAACTCCTAAGCTTAGATAATCATGTATGGTTTAAGCACATATTCCATACAACATAAAACCCCTCTTTATTGCAATGGGTCTTGATACATCGTACACATGTATCCCTTCCCATAATTCCTTAAATTCATTTACCAATGGTTGGAAGTAGACATCCATATTATTCACTTGTCTTCTATCAGGGACTATGAGAGCCAACATAAGATGTTCATTCTTCATGAAAAACCATGGGGGTATATTGGTATTGATCACTACTACATGCCAAACAAAATAATTGGTGTTTTGGAGGGAATATGGGATGACACCATCTATAGCAATGCTGAGTCGTAGACTTTGTAATTCATTCGTGAATTTTTCAATCCATGTATCCTATATATGCTTCATGGCTATTGAATCTATTGGATTCACATAAGTCTTGAATCACTTCTCTGTGAGGCATGTCATCCCTGCAAAATAGATAATTCTTGGCAATGAAAGAGTCTTTGAATCCTTGGAATTATAGGCATGTGCCTCAATATCTTATGACGAGGACCATGTAATTTACCCTTCTTTTTTTTAATTATGGTACCTGTCATCCCCACATTTCATACATATATCTTTGTTTTCATATTCTCCTCTATTTAGAATACAATTATTCAAACATGCATGATATGATATGTACTAAACACCCAACATTTTCAACAACTACTTTGCCTCTTTGCAGCTACCTGACAAGACATTATCACTCAAAAGAACCTTATATTTGAATATCCTATATTTGGTGAGGAGTATAACTGTACAATGTCAATATTTAACATTCATGAAATCAACCATTTTTAAAATTGATTGTGTGACAAAATATAAGGAACTTGATCAATCATGAAAGTAAATTACCTTAATATTGTCGAGAAAATGAATTTGACATGCCAAACGTTTCTTTCATGTTGTACAACAACATCACTATCCCCAAATGAGTAGAATTTTACTTGCCATCAGGTCCAGAGAGAGGGGTGGTGGAAGTAGATTTCAGGCTTTCGAATAAGGTTTTAGTGATATGAGCATCATCCCCTAGCTCATCATTTTAGAATGAATTTAACAACATTTCATCCATGACAGTCGTATCCCGTAAGAAATCACCCATGATAACCTCCATTTTATTTCCTCCACTTCCAACTTGTGATGAATAAATACTATTTGTGTAGTCATTCCTAATTGGTGAATTTGGAAGTAGTGGGGATTGAATAGGTGGTTGATTCAACAATTATTTGTATGCTTCCCCTCCGGGTCTTTTTCTTAATGCAGCCTTCTGTCAATTTGACATTGTAGTGGGTACACCTGCATATGGTAGGTGAGTCGCTCATCATCACTAGAATCCTAATTTCAAAATATAATGAACGTCAATAGTGCAATATCATTGATATTAGTAAGCACAAAAGTGAGATTGGTTTGTTGAAATTTAAGTATACCAAATAATTATTACCATCGTTGATCCAAGATTACAACTAGAATATGCCATGTTCCAATTGGAAGGGTGAGGAGGTTGTCCATTTTCATCTACCAACTGCTTGCGATATGCTACTCTTGATAAGAGCTTCCGACATTTTTAAAAATAATGGAGTAATATTTTCTGCATCTAAACGCGATTTTGAATCTGGATCCTGCAAATAATTTTCATACATTTTTATTCAAATTGAAATGGATTTAAAAAAAAATATATTCGAAATGTAAATAAAATATGAACTTACTCGAGATGGAAAAGGAGAACTCCACAAATGACTTTGATCAACAATATCGAAAGAGATGGATTTTGAAGAATTAACCATTTGATATTATTGATATTTTGTCCATGTATTTGAGAAAAAATAGAAATAATTTTTTGTGTGAATATCTAAAATTAATCTCGAGAACCATATAACCACAATCTAAATTTCAATATAGTTTTGAAACCAATTTTCAAGAACAAAGGTGAATTTAAGCGGAAAGTGTATACTATGAACTACTTTAATTCATGTGGATGAGACCTAAAGGATAATTTGATATTAATATGTCATTTTATGTGAAAATATAATTTCAAATAACTTTTAAACCCCACCATTGCATTAATGAGAATAAACAACACCAATCCCTTTAAATAATAAGAGCACCAAGGCATTTAAATAATACCCACACCAGTTTTTGGCATTCAGAAAAAAATAAAAAAATAAGTTATCATATTAGTGCTCTTTCGCATAAAAAACACACTGACACGTTTAAATAAAAAACAACACGGGCATTACACGATGGCAGAGCGTTCGAATAGCTTGCCTAGCAAGGGCTTAGGGTAATTTTCTTTAGTTTTACTGCAGAACCACTGATTACCTCGCAGTCCTCCGGCTGACTATTTGCGACCGTTTTCCCTTCGCTGCTACCTACTATTGCCGGCGGTCGCAGTGCCGTTTCCCTGTTCAAACATGGACGAAGTCATGGACTACGAGGAGGTCGATTGTTCACCGGACCCATTTCTTAATCAACCCATTTTCAGAAGCCCTAACCCTAATCCGATAGTTTCTGGTTCCCCTCCGCATTCGGCATCAGCTCCATCCTACTCCGCCCTGGTGGCTACCCTCCCTAGCCTCACCACATCCTCTCTTCACTTAGACACCCTCTCTATTGACTCTCCTACACTGGATTGTCCGCTGCTCTCCCCTGGTACACTACACCTACTAGCCGCAGTCTCACCACCCTTGCCCTCATTCGAACCAAACCCTCCAGACGACTAACTCCACCTATCTAATGCTCCACTACCTCTAGCCCAGATAGCTATGGGACCTTCAAACCTCGACAACAACCCGTCAACTTTTGCAAATTCTCTGTCAGGATTTTTGAAACTCCTGTGATTAGGGTAAAATTGGTGGCTCAACTACAACAGGATGGGCACACCTCCTCTGACCCGCTTCAAGATCATCCATCTGCGCCCCGGACTGGAAAGAGGAAAGTTAAGTGCGTGAAGGCTTCATCAAAGGATTTCACCATTTGTTTCAGTGAAGGTATATCAATGGGTGAAGTTGCGAATAAGGCTAGTTTTGTCCTGGTTGGGCATGTCTGTGGTAGGGCTTATTCGGTGGAAAGATTGACCCTCTGGGTACATGAAATTTGTGGCAATACCCTTAAAGAATTGTCGGAGGTCCAGATCCTTCCATGGGGGTGGTTTGCTCTGCATTTTTCCAAGGAGGAATATACAGATCTGGTACTTGCTCGATACTGGTATATAGAGATGGCCCTGGTCCTCCTTAAGCGATGGAGTCCTCTATTTGATCCGGAAAGGGAATAGATTGGGGTAGGACCACTTTGGGTTCATTTACCTGGACTCCCACTTCAGTATTGGTCGGAAGATGTTTTCGTCAGGATTGGAAATACACTCAGCACCTACCTCGACTATGATAAATCATATGTCTAGACCAAGAATCAAACCCTAGCCCACATTATGGTTCATTTGAATATGCGCGAGGGTTTGGAGGAAAAAATCACATTACAATGGAGGCATTTCACTCGGGTTCAGATTCTGGACTACGAAGGAGTCCCATTTCGGTGCAGAAGATGTCACAAGGTGGGGCATATTTTCAAGGAATGCCCACTGATAAAAAAATCTCCTGATCCTCTGAGCGCTCTAGTAACCTCAAAGGGTCAAGCAGTCTCCTTCCTAGATTGTACTCCTATTTTGGCCCCCCGGGCCTCTATTCGAGACGTCTCTCTAATGGCTACAGAAGGTGTGCACAGGACACCATACCCACCTATGACGGGATCTCAAGCTGCTGCTGAGGTTGCGAGAAAAACGGGTACTTCTCTTTCCTCTCACCCTATCTCCTTTATATCTCTTTCTTGCAATGCATTACATGATACTACATCTACTATGAACATTACTCCCTCCTTTCCCTGCTCTCTTACCTTGCCCCCTCCCATCATTTCTACCACTGCTCCATCTTTCCCTCCATCACCCTCCATTCCTCCCCCATTCTCTTCGGACTGGACTGAACCGCCTCACTCATACAATTTTCACTCTCACTCACACCCTGAAGGCCATACTCCCTCCTATTCAGGGTTGGGACTCACCCTCCCTAGATATTTCGTCCTATCATCTCGTGGTTGAAAATCCTATCTCTCTAAAGCCATACAAAATGCTAGGGTAGAAGTCGTCGCAGGCAAACAGTCCACCTTGGAAGGGGTTCTTAGAGTATTGAATACCCCGGGGAGGTTTCCCCCATGAAGTGGCTCTCCTTCAACTGCAGAGCTATGGCTAGTGCCTCCAAAAAACTAGCCCTACATAGATTATTTGAAGCTGAGTCTATGGATATTATTATGTTGCAAGAAAGCCTTGGTGATGCATAACTCATCACCAGAACCTTGGCACCCTTAAAACCTGGTTGGCACTTTTTTTCTCTTGATGCTATGGGAAGTTCTGGGGGATTAGCCATTGGTTACAATCCTCGCACCATTAAGGTCATATCATCGTGGGGTGGACTAGGGTTTATTGGTATGGATATTTTCTCGGCCGAACTTGGTATGAATCTTCAGGTCATTAACACATATGGACCCTATCATCGGTGAGAGGATTTCTGGCAGCGTTTCCTCAATCTATTGATTACTTCATTTGATCATCTGGTCCTTGGGGGTGACCTCAATTTCTCCCTGGGATTTGGGGAATCATGGGGTTTCCAAGCCCAAGTGGATCCTCTATCAGGATATATGATGAATTTATTGGATCAGCATAACCTTACTGATGTCCCCATGAATAAGCCCCTTCCTACTTGGAGGAATAGAAGGGTTGGGGATGCAACTCTAGCTAGAAGGCTTGATCAATTCCTGATTAAGGTGCCCCTACTACAACATATGAATAGATATAGACAATGGGTGGGTTCTAGGGGCATATATGATCACTCGCCCATATATTTGGAGATCCTTGGCCCCCACTCAAAGCCTAAATTCCCATTTAAATTCAATCACGTGTGGCTACAAGACCTGGGATAAATCAAGATGGTCACTGACTACTAGAAGGAAAATCCCATTTCGAGACGCAGATCTCTGGCTGAGGGTTTCTGTCACAATCTTTGTCAGCTCAAGCATCTATCTATCACCTGGGCAAAAGAGAAAGTATAGAGGGATAATCATACCCTATCACAGATTGAATCAGAACTAAGTGAGCTAATGGATGATCGTAACAAGGGTTTTACATCTACAAATGATAAATCCCACCTTATTGACATTGAGAAACAAAAGGACAAGATATTGAAGGAGAGAGAGGAACCTGGAGACTCAAAAGCAGGGTCATTTGGCTTCAAGCTAGAGATGACAACACAAAATTCTTTCAGAACTATGCCAAGGGAAGAAAGGTGTCAAACATTATCTAGAATATGCCCTTACTTGATGGAGGTGTGGTAGACACCTTCAATAAGCTATCTCTTCTGGGCACCACTCATTTTCAGAATCCCTACAAAACCCCTCAAGGATCCAATCTTGTGGACATTATTTAAGTAGTTGGCCATTTTCCTCGGTTTGTGGATGAAGATATGGTAGATGATATCAACTCACCAGTGACAATTGTTGAACTTGCAGGGACCCTAAAATGGTTTAAAAAAGATAAAAGTCCAGGGTTGGATGGATGGACTATTGAATTTTATCTAGCTTTTTATGAACTCTTGGGACAAGACCTGCTCAATGTAGTGGAGGAATGCAGGACCACTGGAAAATTATATGATGCCATAAACTCTACCTTCATTGCCCTTATCCCCAAGTTTGATTCTCGAACATCTTTCAATGAATTTTGCCCCATATCTCTATGCAATTGTCTTTACAAAATCATTGAAAAGATCATTGCCAACAGGATCAGACCCATCCTCTCTCACCATATATCATCCGAGAAGTTTGCTTTTCTTGAGAATCGACAGATTCATAAATCCATTAGCACTTCCCAAGAGGCCATACACTCGATTAGGTCCAAAAAGACAAAGGGCCTCATATTAAAGATCGACCTGGAAAAATCCTTCGACCATGTTAGTTGGCTATACATTAAAATGCTTCTCATTCATCTGGGCTTCCCTCATGATTTCATCACCTGGATCATGTCTTGCATCACCACTACCTCCTTCAGTGTACTCATCAATGGATCTGCTTCACATTTCTTTCATGCCGAGAGGGGACTCAGATAGGGTTGTCCCCTATCTCCCCTTCTTTTCCTTATTGTCATGGAAGGACTCAGCCAGATCCTTGCACAGGCAAAGAGAAATGGTCGACTGTTTGGACTAAAAATAAATGATCTATGTTACCTCACTCATCTTCTATTTGTTGATGATGTCCTCATTTTTCTAGATGGTAGCATTCGAGACTCTGCTTCTTTTGCTAATATACTCTCCCTTTTCTCCTGGGCTACGGGCATGATGGCTAACCATGGGAAATCCACTATTACCTTAGCCCACACATCCATCCATGAGTCTCGATATGCTCACCAACACTTGGACCATATAGCATCCTCCCACTAGATCAGGGTTTCAAATACCTGGGGTTCTAGATCAAGCCCCCGAGCCAAAAAATTGTTGTCTAGATATGGCTAGTCATTAAGTTGGAGAAAAGGATATCAAATTGGTGTCATCGATTCTTATCCAGAGCAGGAAGACTAGTGCTCATTAAATTAGTACTGAAGGCCACACTTGTCTTCTGGATGGCTTTGGCATGGATACCCAGAAGCATCCTTGCCAGCCTTTAATGGATATGCAGCAGGTATCTTTGGAATGGTCATCAAGATAAGAAGATTTTTACCTGGGTTAGTTGGAACAAGATTGCTCTAGCCAAAAAATGGGGACATTGAGGATTAAAAGATTTAAATCCTTTTTCTCAAGCACTTGCTGCTAAAATGGGATGGACACTTCTTACTAGACAGAACCTCTAGACCTTTGATACTTATCACAAATACATCTGGACTCTACAACTCATGGATTGGGTGTGTCTGCAACGATGGCCAAGGATCGACATTATTCTGTTTGGAAATCTTTGCTCCACTCCTTACCTATCATTCACGATCATTTGGCCTGGCAGATAAATGATGGCTCAAAAGTGCGCATCGCCTTGGATCCCTAGACTGGGGGAGGTGACCAACACCATCTTTTGAGAGAGCTAATCCACCATCTAAATCAGTGAGATATTAGAGTTATCACACACATCGCTGATCAGGATAATACCACCATATTTGCATAGGGCTAGAAATCTACTCTTTTGCTTATGATCCCACCCCAATGGCACTAAACATGGCAGAATTACATTTCTACACTGAATGAATCTCACATTAGAATAAAGCGGGGTTTTGACGAACTTATGTGGTGCCTTGCTGAGAATGGAGTATACACCCCAAAAGTTGGTTACCTTGGGCTAATAAATAACAGACAGCCAAAGATTACTCAAGATTGGTGGGAGGCTATCTGGAAGTTAAAAACCCCACCAAGAACCAGGCTCTTTTTCTGGTGTGTTCTTAGTAAAAAAGTTCCCATTGGGGAATCCTTAACCCACCATGCCATATATGGTCCACACTGGTGTGTCCTATGTAAGTAGGCATCTGAAACGACTGATCACTTATTTCTCAAATGTGATTCTACAGTTAATCTTTAGCAGTCCATTTCTACATCGATCCAATTTGCTGGTAGATGGGATGGGGAAAACATAAATCAAGCCTGGAGAAACTGGTACAACACGCATCACGGATCTAATATGATTTGTCTCCCTCTGCTTATATGTTGTTCTATTTGGCTGACTCAGAACACAATTATATTTGAGGATGGTGTTGCTAGATGATAGATTATTACTGCAAAGATCATCTCCACCTACCATGAACTACCTGACTTCACTGTGCCTCACCCTCGAAGATCACTTGCACCTGATCCCATTGATAAATCTATCCCCTGGGCATATTTTGACAATGCTGCATAGGAACATGGGTGTGGGGGAGGTTTTCTATTGTATCTATCTGATCATCATCACTTCAAGGTCAAGATGGGACTTGGAGAAGGGACAAATAATTATGCTGAATTAATCACCCTCCGTCATTTAATGTAGTTTTCTCTAGACCATGACTACATCAATCTACAGATTTATGGAGACTCAAAAATCACTATAAATTGGTTCAATAACATCACTTCCTACCAGGCACACACTCTTAGAAATATTTTGGATGAAGTGAACATATTCAAATCATAGTTTAACTCCATCTCATGTCATCATATTTATAGGGAGCATAACAACAACGCTGATAGGCTTTCCAAGGAGGCCACGCTACTACCCAGAGGCCAGTGGATGATTCAGGAGCAGAGGGGTACTACCCAGTGCCAATACTACCACAGGCTATATATTGATCAGGCATATCATAGGGCAGATGGGCCCTAAATATTTTGGGACATGCTCAGTCATATTTTTATTTTCACTGTATATATCATTGTATGTGTTTATATTCAGACTATATATTATGCTATCACCTTGCATGGTGTATCTATAGATATCTCAGTTATGGCATTCTATTTCAGACTCTCTCATACTATCACCCTGCGTGGTGAATATGCTTATTACTCAGCACCATTTTTGGAATGGAAGTGGATGTATTTTTTGACTGGTAGACACCGATATGGCTAAGGGCCAAATGCTGCATATGCTACCAAGCATCTACTATATGTAATTTTTCAAAATTAATGAAATATTATGATTTTTCCTTTGGAAAAAGAAACAACACTCGTACTGATGGGCCTCTAAATAAGACATAAATTAAGGCCCATGCCTCTGATTTAAACATAAATTAAGGCCCATTTGACTATACCTTCAGCACATTAAACCTCTCTTTTTGCATTAGATATTGTACTTTTAACTGTAATATATTCATTATGAAGGTTTATAGCTAATTGCATATCTGTGCCTAATATTATTTATTTTTGTGGAATATTATGAGAATATTGGGCAGATTATGAAGATTTGGAGGAGGCAATAATTTAGGGACTTGCTTCCTACTACAGGAGGATCAATATTAAATAATAAAAGATATTATGCAATTATGGTAGAGATTGTGGAACTCCAATGATTGAGAAAATCTAGGAATGTGTTCCTTGCGATTTAATGTAGATTCCTAATATTGGGAACCAGATCCACTAATCAAGCGATTTTGGTGGGGAAAGCTTCCTCCTTTCATGGGGAATTATTCCTAATCATTTTGTATAAGTACCAAGTCTAATTTTCCTGTAGGGGTAGATTTTTGTTAGTATTCTTGTGGAGATAACTCGTATTTTTGCAGCTCTATTGTATTTTCTTGTAGGGATGTAATTGTATTGATGAAAATAATTAATATTGGTGTCATGTTCAACTTTTAAATCTTTTTCTCCTCCATAGGTCTTTGAGTTTCCTTGGGCTTGGCCATCCTAGGAGCCTCAAAGCCCTTTTGTATCGTTTGTTTTTATTATTTTCATTTCTTATTCACACGCATCTCTTGTCTTTATTTCTTTCTATTTCTTCATTTAATATTAATGATTTCTTGTTGTAGGATTGGGTTAAATGGTTGATGTAAGTTCTTTTGCAAGATAAAAATCATCATTTCATCCTTGGAAAATATTTGGAAGGTCATATTAATCATTGATCTACTCTGATTAGTCTTCTTATTCCCAAATATAGATTTTTGGAACTCCTTTTTAGCAAAGAACAATAAATTTATACTAATTTTTAGAGCATGCTAACGAGCTTCAATCGAGTTGGTTCCACTTTAATTAGATAAAAAAAAATTCTATTTAATAAAAAAATTTACCCCATTTCATTTGTACTTGATTAGGTTAGGCATTTGATAAATTTACTAGCTCTCTAGTTCTTGAATTTATAATTTTTAGACTAGTAATTTTTTGTTATTTAATAAATCTTTCCCATGTATAGATGAGTTTGTGGATAGATGTAGAAAATCATGTTTGTTGTTGCAGGAGCTTCTACATTGTATGGAAAACTCATCTCGTTTTCCTCATCCAAGCCTCATCCACCCATGTCGCCAAAATCGACTAAAATCTCAATTTGAATTCTTGTTTTATAAGCAGAAATTGTCATTTCCATGGAGTAAATCTACCTATATTGAAGCCCTCGCTTGAGTTTTGGGTAGTTTCAACCACCTCCATGCCTTATTATTCCATTATCCACCTTTCCCAAGCTCCATTCCACCTTCTAGACCACTTCCTAAGCTTTTTTTCTTCTTTTTGTAATAAAACAGGGGATCATGTAGACATCCTGTAGGAACTAGTACATCCTATAGACATCCTGTATGAAATCTCGTAGCAGCCTGTTTTGAGCTTGAATTGAGAAATATCATCATTGAAGCTGGGATTAGGCCTCTACTTAACCTCCAAGCCATCAAAACCATTGTATCCCTCTTCCTCCACACCGGTCTCCCCTGCCAAAGAATAAGGAAAGATTAGCATTTGCATTTATAAAATGAAAAGATAAGGAAAAATAGTTATTTTTATTTCTTAATTAGCACATGCATGCAATAGTTAATATTCCCTAGATCAAATTCCATGCTCAGTTAGTTTAAATCATCACATGTGATAAATAGGGTTAATTTAGGTTTATTTTACATTTAGTTCATGATATTTATGCAATTATAATATGTTTATTTCCTTGTACTTTATTTATTGCAATAGGTTAGGGTTTCCATTTCAAGCAGTTCATTTTCTGCAATTAGTTTAGGATTTGATTTCAGAACATTCACTCCATTACATCATGCCAGCAAAAGGAATGACACATTGTATGCTACACGTATAGTGTCAATACCTCTTAAGTTTGTATGAACCTCGGGTTGATAATTAAAGTTGGCAGCCTTGGGAGTTGCAACATTCTTGTTGCAATACCGAGGCTCATCACTTTTTGGCGCCATTTCCGGGGAGGTGTCAAAGTATACATTGTTTTCTTCCCTAGTTGATTCATTTCTTTTTACTTTCTGTAAAAACAAAAAAATGTTTTCATTAGGCATATTTCATTTTAAAAATAGAAAAGTGCATTACATTAGTGTTTTCATTCAATCATAAAAACAAAAAATTCTCCAACACCAACCAACCCCCCCATTTGATCACGTAGTGTAGTAAGAGCCACATCACCATCCACTTTTGTAGGTACAAGAATAAGAGAATGAAAACAATGTAGAAGAAATGGATGGAGATGATGACAATGAGGAAGATTCTCTCAGATTTCACATCAAGATACTGATGATAGTGTGCACATGAAGACTATCTCTCAATCTTTTCTTCCAAAATTTCATGGTTTAAGGTCAGAGGATCCGGAAACCTTTCTCTTTGAATTTGAAATTGTTTGTAGATTTTATGGTTAATTATTAAAAACTCAAAAATTGAGATTTTTTCTGGCGACATTGAAGGATAGAGCTCTTAAATGGTTCATGACTTTAAGGACTAATTCAATAAGATCATGGAATGATATGCAAAATATATTTCTATAAAAATATAAAGGTCACGATCTTAAAGAAGAAATATTTCGAATGAATAAAAAATAATATGAGAGTCTGTTGGGTCCCTATAATACTAGTGATTACCCCATTACTATTGTAGTTGTACCCCTTATTAATATTGTTGTGCCCCTATTGTCCCCATATTGTTATTATTGTGCCCCATAGAATCCATCTATTGTTATTTTTGTGGCTTTATATTATTATTGTTAGGTCGGCTGGGTTATATTGTGACTCCTTAGACTCCTATATATAGAAAGGAGGTTTTGTCATCTGAATCATCCAAGAATTGTTCATTTATGTAATGTAAAGGAGGTTGCCCCCTCGAAGAGGCTGAACTCTAAGATGTTGATCTATCTTTTCTATCTTTTTCTTGAGCTGGTTTCATAACATTTGGTATCAGAGCTTTGGATTCTAGGGTTTCGCTGCTCCAAACAGGTCATCATGGCATTTTCGCTATAACCTTTTTCTGCGACGTTTCAGAAGCTAAAAAAAAACCCATTTGAGAAGACATCACGTTGAATGTCGGTTCCGAATTTTAGAGCTTTTCACGCTATATTTGTGGAGATATGATCTGAGGAAGTTGGTCTTTCTATAGACTCCTGAATTACATTCCAAACAGGTGACCTAGGGAAAATCGTCATAACTTTCTCTCTGAGCATCAGATTGAAATTTCATAAAAAGGTCACTGTGGGAGATTTGGCATAACCCTTCCCTTGAGAATCCAATTTGGATCAGACTAGTGGCATTGGAAAGAGGATGAAGAGGGCTACTGCAGATCGCAATTTCAGAACTAAATGATCCAAAATTACAGAGATACATCAGATTCAATATCAAGCTCCTACAAAGTAAAAATAGGTGTGTAGTTTTTTTTTAAATTTTTGCATAAGCTTGGTTTCAAAAATTAGTTTGAAGGAATTAAAAGGGAATAGTAAAGCATTATTATCATAATTGATGCCTCGAGGAAAGAAAATGCAAACACCTAGTAGGCAACTTGAAAGCTCTAGCATGACTCATGAAGAAGGGGAAGAAATGCAACATGATATATCAAAATTATGAGACCAAGTGCAACAAGTGTCACTTGTACAAAAAGCAACAGAATCTAAGATGGATGGTTTGAAGAAAGATGTAGAAGCTAAGATGGATGGTTTAAAGAAAGGTGTGGAAGCTAAGATGGATTGTTTAAAGATAAGCATGGAAGATTTGAAGACAGGCATGGAAGATTTGAAGACAGATTTGACAAAGTTTCTGCAAGAAATGCTTACTAATGGTGAAAGGGTAGTAAAGGAAACTCATGATGAGAACAAAATAAATGCTAATCATGATTTCATAGACTCTAATGTTGGATCGAATACCCACCATATTCCAAAAATTGATATGAGGAAGTTTGATGGCAAGGATCCTGCAACATGGATATTACAAATGGAGCAATTTTTCAATCTCAATAATGTGAAAAACACACAAAAGGTACGCATTGCAACTTTATATTTGGAACCAAATCAGTTTGTATGGTATCAATGGCTTTGCTCTCGTAAACAAATTATCACTTGGGCAATTTTTACGGAAAAATTGACAGCACATTATGAGGATACAAAAAGCAACACTTTTTTTTAGCCAATTGATAAGTCTCAAACAAAAGGGTTCAATAATGGAGCACATTGAGGAGTTCCAAAAATTGAACATAAGGGTAAAAAATATTCCAGAGGAGCATAGGATTGATGTGTTCATAGGGAATTTAAAGGATAACATCCATCATGATGTTTGCCTTTGGGAACCTGATTCATTAGAGAAGGCATTCAGGTTAGCAAGAAAAATGGAAAGCAAAATTACGGCAACCAGGAAGCATACCACTCACAACTATAAAGATGGAAGTGTTGCTGCCCCTAGTCTTCCACAGCCTATAAGGTTGACACCACAAAAATTGGAAGAAAAAAGAACAAAAGGGATTTGTTACAATTGAGATAGCAAATACACTAAAGGTCATAAGTGTGCTGAGAAGAAATTATTCTACATAGATTGTGAAGAGGAAGAAGAAAAGGAGCAAGAAAGGTTAAAAGAAGAGGATATACTCCAGGAACAAAGCCTAGATAAAGAAGAAATGAATCCAATCATATCTTGTAATGCATTGGCAGGAATTACCACTCCTCAAACCATCAAAATAGAAGGAGAAATCAAGAAGAAAAAGGTATTAGTGTTGATTGATTCAGGAAGTACCCACAATTTTATTCATTGTAAGGTAGCAAAAGAATTGAATTGCTTCTTATATCCAGCACCAGAGTGTCAAGTGATGGTTGCAAATGGAGGAACAATAAATTGCTCTGGAAAGTGCCATAATATCAAGCTATCCATGGGAGAATATGTATTGACTAGCCCAATTATTTCCATTCCAATGGGAGGTGCTGATGTTGTACTAGGAGTCCAATGGCTACAATCCTTGGGAACAATAACTTTTATTTTTCAAGAACTTTTCACAAAATTTTCTGTGGAAGGAAAGGAAATTGAATTAAGGGGTATTGCAGGGAAACCGGGAAAGATAATCAGCTCTAACGGTATGACAAAGCTTCTAAAAAAGGAACAAAGAGGTGTAATTGCACAATTATGTTTGCTAGATGTTTCCACATTGGAATCATCTATTTCTCAAGATCTCCAAAAAGTCTTGGACAATCATTCCAAGGTATTTGAGACTCCCAAAGGTCTCCCACCTATTAGTGATCATGATCATGCTATTCATCTGATTCCAGGAAGTGTTCCTCCAAACATCAGGCCGTACAGATATCCCTATGCCCAAAAGAGTGAAATTGAATGTATGGTTGCAGAAATGCTAGAGGCTCGTATAATTCAACCGAGTCAAAGTTCTTTCTCTACTCCAGTAGTATTGGTGCACAAGAAGGATGGATCATGGCACATGTGTCTGGATTATAGGGAGCTCAACAAGCTCACTATTAAAGATAAGTTTCCCATTCCTGTCATTGATGAATTACTGGATGAATTGCATGGATCAATTTACTTCACCAAGTTGGATCTTCGTTCAGGATATCATCAAATCAGAATGAAGGCTGAAGACATTCCGAAAACAACATTTAGAACTCATGAGGGTCATTATGAATTTTTGGTCATGCCTTTTGGCCTTACCAATGGACCTTCAACATTTCAAGGTTTGATGAATTCAATTTTCAAGCCATTCCTTAGAAAATTTGTGTTAGTATTTTTTGATGATATACTAATCTACAACAAGTCTTGGAAGGATCATGTTGAAGATGTTGATAGGGTGCTACAACTATTGGAGGAGAAACAATTATATGCAAAAAGATCCAAATGTTTCTTTGGAGTAAAAGAGGTGGAATATTTGGGTCATATTGTATCTCATGAAGGAGTTAAGGTAGACCCTAGCAAAATTAAAGCCATTAAGGATTGGAAAATCCCCACATCCATAAAGCATTTGCGAGGATTTCTTGGGTTGACAGGGTATTATCACAAGTTTGTTAAGAATTATGGGAGAATAGTAGCACCTCTAACAACATTATTGAAGAAAGATGCATTTTCATGGACCCCAGAAGCAACAAAGGCCTTTGAACATCTTAAGGAGGCAATGTGCCAAGCACCGGTCTTAGCTACACCGGACTTCACAAAAACCTTTATTGTGGAATGTGATGCTTCAGGAAATGGAATTGGTGTTGTTTTAATGCAAGATGAAAGACCCATTGCTTTTGAAAGTCGTCCAATCAAGGGAAAGTTTTTACACAAAGCTATTTATGAGAAGGAAATGTTGGCAATACTCCATGCACTTAAGAAATGGCGACCCTATCTAATGAGAAGACACTTCAAGGTAAAAATGGATCATGATAGCCTTAAATACTTTTTAGAACAAAGATTATCCTTTGAAGAGCAACAAAAGTGGGTCACAAAGATGTTGGGTTATGACTTTGAAATCATCTACAAAAAAGGGAAGCAAAATGTGGTGGTAGATGCACTTTTAAGAAAGGATGAGGATGTGGAAGCATTGTTGTGTGCCATTTCTATTATCCAACCAGATTGGATAATGAAGCAAGGGAGGAATGGAAGAATGACGAAGAATTGTGGGCACTTATTCGAAAGTTACAAAAATATTCTAGTACGTCTGATACATTTAGCTGGCAAAATGATTCGTTATGGTACAAAGATCTCTTATACCTTTGTAAGAATTCCCAGCGAAAACAAAAGATTCTTATGGAATTGCACACTTCTCCCTTAGGAGGGCACTCAGGATTTTTAAAAACTTACCACAAGGTTAATAAGGAATTTTTTTGGGATGGCCTTAAATAAGATATTCAAAAGTTTGTGGCGGAATGTTTGGTTTGCCAACAAAATAAAGTTGAAACAATTAAGACACCGGGTCTATTACAACCTTTATCCATTCCAAGCCAACGTTGGGAGGAGGTTTCAATGGATTTTATCACAGGTTTACCCAAGTCTGAGGGAAAGAGTGTCATCATGGTGGTAGTTGATAGACTTACCATGTATGCACACTTTTGTGCATTATCACATCCATTAAATCCAGTACAGTTTCTACTGCATTTATGGAAACAATTCAAAAGCTACATGGAAACCCAAAGATTATTGTAAGTGACAGAGATCCCATTTTCACTAGAAATTTTTGGACAAAATTATTTTCTTGTCTTGGTACTTAGTTAGCTCATAGCTCATCTTATCATCCTCAATCTGATGGGAAAACTAAGATAGTAAACAAATGTTTGGAAGGATATCTTTGTTGCTTTGTATCTGATAAACAGACACAATGGGTCAAATGGTTGCCTCTAGCTGAATGGTGGTATAACACTTCCTTCCATACAGCAACAAAAATGACCCAATTTATGGCACTTTATGGGTATCAGCCACCATCCATCACATCATATTTAAGAGAAAATTCTAAGGTTCAAGCAGTGGAACATCACATTGAACATCAACAACAAGTCCTCCAACTCTTAAAGGATAACCTCGTGTTGGCACAGAATAAAATGAAACAACAAGCAGATCAACATCGCAGTGAAAGAAGTTTTGATGTAGGTGATTGGGTATTCCTACGGCTACAACTATATAAGAAAATGTCCCTCAAGCAAGCTAAGAAGGATAATAAATTATCACCAAAGTATTATGGTCTGTACAAGGTGTTGCAAAAGATTGGTACTATGGCATACAAATTGGAGCTTCCTGCAGCTTCTCGATTGCACCCAGTTTTCCATGTTTCATGTTTAAAGAAGGTTATAGATGACAAGCTCCCAGTTCAAACAATATTTCCAGAACTCGACGAGGAAGGAAAAATTATATTGGAACCGAAAGCAGTCACAGAAACAAGAACTCGATAGCTACGAAAGCGATCAATTTCAGAGTATATTATCAAGTGGAAGAAATTATCCGCTGAATATTCCACATGGGAGGATGACAATTTTATACAGAAGCATCCAAAACTACTCAAGCATTGAGGACAACACTTTTTTTAAGGAGAGGGGCATGTTGGGTCCCTATAATACTAGTGATTACCCCATTACTATTGTAGTTGTACCCCTTATTAATATTGTTGTGCCCCTATTGTCCCTATATGTTATTACTGTGCCCCATAGAATCCCTCTATTGTTATTTTTGTGGCTTTATATTATTATTGTTAGGTCGGCTGGGTTATATTTTGACTCCTTAGACTCCTATATATAGAAAGGAGGTTTTGTCATCTGAATCATCCAAGAATTTTTCATTTATGTAATGTAAAGGAGGTTGCCCCCTCGAAGAGGCTGAATTCTAAGGCGTTGATCTATCTTTTCTATCTTTTTCTTGAGCTAGTTTCATAACACAGTCTAGAGGATCTAATATAAAGGTTCATGTATAATGTTGAGAGGGAAAAACTACATCATTTAGGATCCAACACACTAAAAACCCTCTTACTTAGAAAAATTAGGAATGAATGGATTGATCTCCTTGATCTCATGAGTAGAGGTGATGTATACCAATTATCATTTGATTAAATTTGTGAAACATGCAAACACATATCAAGAGGAAGGGCAAGAGTAAGTCAATCAGCATAAGGATCGGTAAGTCAACCTAAACTTGGAAATTTGTTTGATGACTTTGAAACATAAATTCTTAGCAATCTAACTGAACAAGTAGAAATGTTAAGAATACAAAATGAGCAAAAATAAGATGTTGATATTTGTGTTGTCCATATAGAATCACATGATGTTAAATGTTGCTCCTCATTACTAAGGTTGAAGGAAGTTCACCAAGAGGACAATGGAGCAATTCAATTGTCAATGCAGTTATGTTATGTGCCTCCAAGAGGACCATGGCAACCTATTCAACCTAGTATGATGCAAGTACGCAATTCACAATTTCAAACTTATCCACATCCATCTCAAAGTAATTGGAACACACGCTTTCATTGGCAACATCGACCATCTCAGTCCCAAAGCCATTCTTGGCAACATTGGCCATCTCAACCCCAAAACCAATCTTGGAAACAGGGTTTGCAAGGAAATTATGGGAGCCATCCACAATATCCTCAATATCCTCCATACCCAACTCCATGGCATCCCTATCATTCACCTCCACCACAACCACACTCCAATCACATCCATCTCAAATATCCACTCCCACTCAACTACTTGTACCACCATTTTCAAACACATACATTGAAGTAGCTCATCCCACTTACAATGATGAGGTACAACACTTCCAAACATCTCCTCTTGAGCTCAATAGTATTCACCATAGCTCAGGAAGAGTATTGAAAAAAAGAGATTCTCTTGATATGATTAAAGGACCACATCCAGAAGAATAAGATTCAAATGAGAATACCAAAGGATCATGAGCTACATTTGATGAAGAAAAGAAAAGAAAATCAGAGACCAAGAAAGCTGCCTCATGGTTACCATCAAATCCACCATGTGTTCAAGAGAACAATGAGCAAAAAGAGGAATATTTGAAGGTCATGGTAGAAGAAGACATGAAGAATGATCCAGATAAGTAAGAAAACCAAGGACATCAAAGTTATATTGAGTTTTGGTTCCAAAAAATCAACAAGATGGAGCATCACTCTCTTCTTCAACTATGCTTGATCCTTTCAAAGTCAAATCAGTTGGTCTCTGAAATCCAGGTACATATCAATCCATATATTGCAAGCTTACACATCAGTTTTCTGTCATCTTGATGTGCACATGGCTCCATTGGAAGTATTATTATATTTGAAAGTGATTTTGTTTTTGAAGTAGAGTAGGGTAGAAAAAAAATTGAAAAATAAGAGAAAAAAAGTAAAATCTCAAGTGAAAACCTCGTTTGAGGCACTTGATATTGGTTCATTGATTGAAAACCTCCATGAAGCAGTCAATCGGTTGGGAAAAAGGAAAAAATAAAAGATCCTAGGTGAAATCCTCCTTTGAGACGCCTAGGCAGACGTACTAGTTGAAAACTTCCTTGAGGCGGCTAGTAGACCTAGAAGAAAAAAAAAGGAAAAAACAAAAAAACTTTGATCCATATATCTCTTTGAAGAATGAATGTACTCTCCAACATCTGCAAGAAACAAAAACAAGTTGTTACCAAAAAAAAGAAAAAATTAGGCCAAACCTAGTCAAAAGTAGTCAAATTTTGACTTTCTCCTCCTTTTCTCAAATGCTCCAACAGGACCAAGGCCATGCTAATCAGTCACCCTCATCTATTTCCACCATCCACTCATCAATTTCCAAGATTTTACAACTCATTTTCCTTGCCGTCCTTAAAAAAAATAGGATCTCTACATGAAACATAAATACATAGAGCAGAAAACTATTTTTGCCATATCTTGCAAGCCATGCATCCATTTGCCAAACTATTTCAGGGGGAGATGCATATGGATGATGGTAGCAAGCTCAAGCAATTTCAACGAATTCCAGTGCACAATTTTCGAGAAAGCAGCCTCCATCACTTACATCCATTTTTATTTTCTCGATACTCATGCATCCATTTAAAAATATGTTTCATGGGGAGATGCGTATGGATGATAGTAACATGCGTAAGAAATTTCATCCAATTCAAGTGCATGGTTTCCAAGAAATTGACCTCCCTCACCTTCGGCCATTTTTTATTTTTCTTGAGATTCCTTTAGCCATCTGCCAAGATTTTTTTATTGGGAGGTGCATAATGATGAGGGAAACATGCTCATAAATTTTCAGGTCGATCTATTCTACCGTTTGGGAGATATGGAAAAAACAAGTTTGTTACAAGAGGTTGTCTTGAATTACTACAGGATCTCTACAGGAAGGCCGAGAAGAAGCTACAAGAGGGAATATGATGGAGAAATGGGTCAAAATTTCATGTATTCTTTAGGAAAGGTTGATATAGGTCCCCCAATGCCACTTTCATCACTCATCCACTCCATCTAACCAAAATCCATCTTCAAATTATACTCTGCCTTACATGAACAAAAAAAAAAAAAAAACTCTAGGCGAAAAAATCTTTTGAGATGCCTAGGGCAGGAAACCATGATGAAAACCTCCTTTGAGGCAAATTGGTTGTCTTTTAGGAAAGGAACAAAAACAAAAGAAAAAGAAAAAAGAGAAAAAGCACAAAAATAATGGCAGGGACCTCAAACCTGCCCACTGATAACAATTATGGTTTTTGCAGGTTTGCAAGAAGATAATAAATACATAGATGAGAGGGCAGCAAGACATACAAATCCCCATGTTTTCCTTCATCCATTTCATCTCATCCATAATACCCATTTTCCTTCATCCATAATCATCTCGAGCAATAGAGAAATTCCAATTTTAGGCAAGTCTGTGCTTTCTACAAGATTTCCTGTAATTACTATAGGAGTTTCCTGTAGTACTACAAGATGTTGTGAAAATTTATAGGAAAGAGAGTCTGATGGAAAAATTATGATGCATGCTTGTTTTGGGATAGGAAAAAAGGACATTGACTTTACCACATCTCAGCCAAAACCCATCATGACCATGTCACTCTATGTTCACACCTTCCACTCATTCCAATACCTATTTACCCTCCAACAGAGAAAGGACATAAAAATTCAAAAAAAGGGAAGCTACAGGGCTTCCTATAGTAGTACTACAGAAAACCCTGTAGCAGCCTATTTTGAAGTAATAACATGCTCTGGGCCTAACCTTCAGCACCATGATTAAAAGAGGATAAGAATAACTATAGGCACAATGAAACTCCTCTAGAGCTCAGCAACAATATAGGAAGCCAACACTTGCACACCAACAAGAAGACAACCCATCAACAAAATAAGATCAACAAAAAAGAAAAAGACAGTCAAGAAAATGTAACTAAGTCATGAGTAGCACAACAACATCAACTCAACAGCAATATGCATGTCTCTTCAACAACCATCAGGTAGGTCCAAGTATGAAATATTCTTGACATTTTCTCTTGAGAATATTATAGTTATAAATTTGTTGTCAATGCATGAGAGATGAGGTTTTATAAACTAAGGATGGGTTAGTAGTCTCAACCACCTTCAACTAGTTAATTGCATCTCACTCCTTCACTCATGCAATGTTGAAAAGTCAAATTATGAAGGGTGATGATTTCAAGGAACGAGGACAACAGTTAAAAGAAGAAATTTTTACAAAGTCCAAGTCACGACAACACTCCAAGCCCTCCATCCACTTCATATTCACTATCTATCCATCATTCATCCATCCCATTTCATAATTTCAAGAAAAAACCCTACACTCTGTCTCACCTTGAAAATTTCTTGAAAAAAACAAACAGAGCATACTCTCCATTTTCACAAACCTACATCATTTCTCATCACTTCCATATAGATGGAAGACTCTGAAGGAAGAAGGAATGACTGCTACAGAAAGGAAGAATGCTGCTACAAGAAGGAAGAAAGGATCAAATTGAGCTCAAAACAAAAAAAAGGAAGTGCCTAAGAGAGACCTAATGAAAACATAAGACTCCAAGGAAATTAGGAAATCATCTAGGCCACAAACGAAAAGAAGAAGGCAAGATAATGCTATCAAGAAAAAATGTTTTTTCTTTGCACAAATATGTTTTTGGGCTTGTCCTTGCAGAAATTACAACCAAGATTCTTAATGCACAAGGGAGAGGCCACCAGGGCCATGAATGAGGCAGAATGAGGTCACTAAGTTGCTCAAAGGATGAACAACACTTTCAGTAGGGGGTATGATGGACCTCTAAATTAGACATAAATTAAGGCCCATACCTCTGAACTAAACATAAAATAAGGCCCATCTAACTATCCTTCAACACATTAAACCTCTCTTTTTGCATTAGATAATGTATTTTTAACTTTAATATATTCATTAGGAAGGTTTATGGCTAATTGCATATATGTGCATAATATTATTTATTTTTGTGGAATATTATGAGAATATTGGGCAGAGTATGAAGATTTGGAGAAGGAGATAATTTAGGGACTTTCTCCCTACTATAGGAGGATCAATATTAAATAATAAATCAACAAGATATTATGGAATTATGGCACAAATTGTGGAACTCCAGTGATTGAGAAAATCTAGGAATGTGTTCCCTGCGATTTAATGTAGATTCCTAACATTGGGAACCAGATCCATCAATCAAAGGATTTTGGTGGGGAAAGCTTCCTCCTTTCATGGGTAATTATTCCTAATCATTTTGTATAAAGTAGATTTTTATTAGTCTTCTTGTGGACAGAACTCATATTTTTGCAGCTCTATTGTATTTTCTTGTAGGGATGTAATTGTATTGATGAAAATAATGAAGATTGGTGTCATGTTCATCTTTTAAATCTTGTTCACCTCCATAGGTCTTTGAGTTTCCTTGGGCTTGGCCATCCTAGGAGCCTTAAAGCCCTTTTGTATCGTTTGTTTTTATTATTTTCATTTCTTATTCACATGCATCTCTTGTTTTTGTTTCTTTCTATTTCTTCATTTAATATTAACGATTTCTTGTTGTAGGATTGGGTTAAATGGTTGATGTAAGTTCTTTTGCAGGATAAAAATCATCATTTCATCCTTGGAAAATATTTGGAAGGTCATATTAATAATTGAGCTACTCTAATTAGTCTTCTTATTCCCAAATATAGATTTCTCGAACTCCTTTTTAGCAAAGAACAATAAATTTCTACTATTTTTTAGAGCACGCTAATGAGCTTCAATCGAGTTGGTTCCACTTTAATTAGATCAAAAAAAAAAAAAATTCTATTTAAAAACAAAATTTACCCCATTTCGTTTGTACTTTATTAGGTTAAACATTTGATAGATTTACTAGCTCTCTAGTTCTTGAATTTCTGATTTTTAGACTAGTAATTTTTTGTTATTTAATAAATCTTTCCCATGTATAGATGAGTTTGTGGATAGATGTACAAAATAATTTTTGTTGTTTCAGGAGCTTCTACATTGTATGGAAACCTCATCTCATTCGCCTCATTCAAGCCTTATCCACCCATGTCACCAAAATCCACTAAAATATCAATATGAATTCTTGTTTTATAAGAAAAAATTGTCATTTCCATTGAGAAAATCTACCTATCTTGAAAACCTCGCTTGAGTTTTGGGTAGTTTCAACCACCTCCATGCCTTATTCTTCCATTATCCAGCTTTTCCAAGCTCCATTCCACCTTCTAGACCACTTCCTAAGCTTTCGGCCTACTTTTTGTAATAAAACAAGGGATCATGTAGACATCTTGTAAGAACTAGTACATCCTGCAAACATCCTGTAGGAAATCCCGTAGCGGCCTGTTTTGAGCCTGAATTGAGAAAGATCATCATTGAAGCTTGGATTAGGCCTCTACTTGACCTCCAAGCCATCAAAACCATTATATCCCTCTTCCTCCACACCTGTCTCCCCTGCCAAAGAACAAAGAAAGAGTAGCATTTGCATTTATAAAATGAAAAGATAAAGAAAAATAGTTATTTTTATTTCTTAATTAGCACATGCATGCAACAGTTAATATTTCCTAGATCATATTCCATGCTCTATCAGTTTAAATCATCAAGTGTCATAAATAGGGTTAATTTAGGTTCCTTTTACATTTATTTCATGATCTTTATGCAATTAGAATATGTTTATTTCCTTGTAATTTATTTCTTGCAATAGGTTAGGGTTTCCATCCCGAGGAGTTCATTTTCTACAATTAGTTTAGGATTCGATTTCAGTACATGCACTCCATTACATCTGACAAACAAAGGAAGGACACATTGTCTGTTGCACATATAGTGCCGATACCTCTTAAGTTTGTATGAACCCTGTGTTGATAATTAAAGTTGGTAGCCTTGGGAGTTGCAACATTCTTGTTGCAATACCGAGGCTCATCAGGTATGCAATTGTTTCCTGAATTTAGAAAATAAAAACAAATTACCTGTCTCAATGTTCTTTTAAATATACACCGCACCATTGCGTTAAAAAAAACAATCACACCATTTCGAGATTTTGAAAATGAAAAACATTAAATCATGTCGGTGCATTGACAAACTATGGTGCCCTGGAAATGTCAATGTGTTTTTTATATAAATTCACTAGTGCGCTTGACTATCGAATGCACCAATGTGCGGAGAAATTGAATAAACAAAAAGAATTTATTTATTTATTTATTATTTTTTTTAAATTAAAAAACAAGAGGCAATTGATTTTTTGAAATCAAATTTCAGAAAGTCTTTTAAATAGTAAAAAGCTATTCACAATTTCATTATTTTACCCAAAATTTCAAGGGAGTGATTTGCAAGAGAGATATACCAGGAGAACTGTGCATCACATCAAAATACTTTGAAGCATCAGAACTATTCATAATACCAGAAGCTAAAAGATATGATGATTCACTCAAAAAATTGAATTATAAGTTTTAAATTTTATTGTTTATTTTACTAGTAAAAAAAGTTACAATTTTTGTTAGGGTTTAATTAAAATAGAGATCATTTGCAAGAGAAGATCAAATAAGAGCTATAAAATATTTTAGATATGTTGAGAGATCAGAGGTTGAAAGGTATGGTGATTCACTGAAAACCATGGGTAACAAGAATCTTAAATTTTACTGTGAAAATATTTTACAATTTCTGTTAGATTGATTCATAATTTAGAAGAAAAATTAAAAACCTTGTATAATAAAAAATTTAATATAGATTTTACTAGTATTTTTTTTTACGATCTCTGTTCCTATTTAAATTCAATTAAAATTCACGAAAAAAATAAAAAAATTCAATAGTTACCTTAAACCCTTTCTTTTTCCTTCAAAATTTCACATTAGGGTTTGATTTTCTCTACCACTTCACAATTAAGGTTTTTCAATTTAGGAATTTTTTTATTTAATGGGTTTGTGTAATTACTATATATAGGGTGTTTGAAATATAAAATAGGGGAATCACTTATTGAATTATATCCAAACCTTATCGGTTCTCCCCTCTCTTTTTTAAAACAACTATATGTTGTGTAGTGCGTCATCTGTAACATAACACACCAGTGCTACCTGAGTAATACAATGCACCGGTAAATTATAACACTTTTATTTTGTCTAGTCGTTTCATCGTTTCTCTTGGTGTAATATAATGCATTGACATGCATGTTCCTAACAACACCATTAAATCATTACGATGCGTTGACAAATCACATTGTTATCCCTCTTCGATTTTTAAGAAACAGCTATATGTTTCACGGTGCGCCCTATGAAAGATAACGCACTAGAGTTACCTTGGTAACACAATAAACCGGTATATTATAATAGTTTGAATTCTGTCTAGTATTTTCATCATTGTTCCCATTGTAATATAACACACTAACACAATTGTTCCTAATAGAACCGTTAAATCATTCTGTTGCGTTTAGCCTTACAAATCACACCATAATCCCTCTCCTTTTTTTAAAAAACAATGGTATTTTGAACGATGTTCCTTCTGTAATATAACACATCGGGGCTATGTGAGTACTTCAACACACTAGTATATTATAGCACTTTCGATTTTTTTATTTTTTTCAGTTTTTTCATCGTTGCCATCGCTGTAATATAACACACTGACGTGTTTGTTCCTAATAGCACCATTAAATCAATGCGACACGTTTATCCTTATAAGTCACAATGTCCTAATTTAAAATTACTTTTAAATATTAAGTTTCCATGATGGTACTTAACAATTAAAAGCTCGGTGCATTTAATCTTATTAACAGACTTATTCATATAAATTCACTCGTTACGAGAGGTTTTTTTGCTAGAAATTATTTGATTTATTTGTGAAATATATATAATGGATTCTATATTGAATGGTACAAGTTGTATATTGATAAAAAATGTCTCAAAATGACTCAAGTAAAAAAATATTGATCGACACAATGACAACACATAAAAAAAACAAGAGAAGGCAAGTTCTTAGTAAATTCTTTACAAAATTAATATGTTTGAACGAAATGTAAGTTTAAATATGTATTAGTTGATTTGCGTCATACAGGTCCACAAAATGAAGAAGGCCTATGAGATTATTTTTGATTGAATTTAGGCTTTTGCGATCCCTATATTTTGTGTTAGTAAATCTTTTCAGAGAAATCACATTAGAGATAATTAATCGACACGTTTTGAACCATCTAGTGTGGTTCATCATCAGGACAAGATGGAGAATTAGATCATGGCACTAGATGAAACAAAGAGATCAATGTAGAGATCCTTTACAATTATAATAAATGACTTGTTTTGAAAAATGATTTTTCGGATGTTAAAATTGACTTAGTCAAATATTTAGATCAAGACTAAGTTATTTTTTTTTATTGAAATATAAATAAAGAGGAATATAATTGAATTAATAAAATAGTATTTTATTATATAAAATCAAATATTTAGACTGAATTATATTAAAATTAAATCAATTATTAGGTTAAGGTTAGATATTGAGTCAAATATTTAGATTGAAGAATTAAATTATTTGGAATAAAATGTTACATGAAATAATATAGAGTAAAATATTTGGATTTAAATATGAATAAAAATAGTTAATTCAAGTCAAACTTAAAAGAGGGGTCAAGACAGAAATAAAAATATTCAAAAATATTATATATATATATATATATATATATATATATATATATATATATATATATATATAAAAGAAAGCCTCAAAACAAAGAATATAACGAAACAAATTTTTAGTCTAGTTATTAAGGGAGCAGAGGCCAAAGCTCCTTCCAAACCAAAGCGTTGTAAAATATTTGTGGATGACACATGCATAATCTAGCCTCATGGTTAGGAGAAGTTGGATCTATTTTTCCAACACCTAAACAATCAGTTTATCTCCATAAATTTTACCATGGAATGTGACGTTGATGGTTTCCTTCCTTTCATTGATGTCCTCATCTCAAGGAGGGGTGATGGTTCTTTTTCCCACCAAGTCTTTCGGAAGAAAACTCATACAGAGTAGTATCTTCATGCTAGGTCCCATCATTTCCCTTCTCAGAAGTTGGGCATTCTCAACATCTTAGCTACTCAAGCGTTAAAAGTTTTGGATGAAAACCACATTTCTGATTAGAAAGTCCATCTCCTTAATCCGTTCAATGATAATGGATTTAGTAGTCACTAAGGGATCAAAGCTTTCCTTAGGGCTAACAAAGGTCCTTCAATTAAGACAGAACCCAAATATCAAATTTCAGGTGTCCATCCATCCTCCTTTTATCCAGGGGACAATTGATAAGATTGCTAGCATCCCGAGGAAGCATTAGGTTCCCTTTACCTTTAGGCATGTTAACACCATTCGAAGCTCCCTAAGGCATCCTAAAGACCTAGTTGATCCTAAGAACATGAAAGGTGTTTACGAAATTCCATGTTCTTACGGGGACCCCTACATTGGTGAAACTGGCCATTTGATAAATCAAAGGATCCATGAGTACACAACTCACATAAAACATGGAAGGACTTGGTCCTCAGTTATGGTAGAGCATGTGGAAAAGACAGGACATCACACCTTCATTGACGAGGCTTGAGTCATTGCAAGGGTTGATCATTTCTTTCATCGAAAGTTTAGGGAGGCCATTAAGATTGAAAGGAATCCCTACAATCTAAACATGGATTATGGATGGAGGATTAATTATCATTGGGTCCTTGCCCTTTCTTCATAATTTTAAATTTATTTTATATATATAATTTTAACCCTTATTTTGAATATTTTTCATGCCTTAATGATTTTGATCAATAATTTTGCTAAAAACTTTATTTAAATATTTGAATGAATATATTAATTAATTAATTAAATTAAATTAAATAATATATATTATATATTGGTCAATAGCTTTGTTTAATTTTTTTAATAACTACACTAAAAATCTGTTTGTTTATATTCTTAGTTTTTAGGCTTTTTTATTAATAAATAAAAAAAATTATTATTGTTGAAATAATTTTTTTGCCTTGACCCCTATTTTAATTTTGACTTGAATTAATTATTTTTATTCATATTTAAATCTAAATATTTCACTATATTATTTGATATAACATTTTATTCCAAATAATTTAATTCTTCAATCTAAATATTTGTCTCAATATTCAACCTTCACTTAATAATTGATTTAATTTCAATATAATTCAATCTAAATATTTGATTTTATATAATAAAATATTATTTTATTAATTTTAATTTATTCTTATTTATTTATATTTTAATAAAAAAAATTAACTTAGTCTTGATCTAAATATTTGACTTATTCAAAATTTGACTTGAGTCAATTTTAATATCCTAAAAATCTTTTTTCAAAACTAGTCGTTTATTATAATCCTTAAAGATATCTACATTGGTATCTCTATTTAATCTGGTGCCATGATTTGATTCTCCATCCTGTCCTAACGATGAACCACATTGTATGGTTCGAAATGCATTGATTAATTATCTCTAATGTGATTTATCCGAAAATATTTCACAACACATAAGATTATTTCTAATATAAGTGTAGAAGAACGTAAAATCCTGATAGTAAAATTTCAGAATGATGAATCAAGCGAATCAAAAAATATTATTCAATATGAGTTTTTTTTTTTTATATACTTAAGAATATTAGATAACATGCTTCAAACAATTCATTATTTCATATATGTTTAATGTTCTACAAGTAGCAACAATGAAGGAAAATATCAATATCGTTCTAAGAAAAGAAAAATTATGGAACATGTAAATGACAATGAATTGGTTCTTAACACATCTAGAGTGGTGTTGAGATTAATGAAAGGGGGATTCTTTTTACACAAATATGAGAGATATAGTGGAACGAATGTATAGATGTACTTTCCACTTACAATACAAAAATCAATGCAATGATTCTAAGAACAAAATTATATCTAAATTACAGCAAGCGTTTCCAGAGCAATGGTCAATGAGACATGTCAAAATTACAATAGAAAAACATACAACAACAAAAAAACAATGATTCAGAAGGTAATATTCCTAATTGTATAAAATGATTTTTTAGAATTATATATATATATTACTACAAACCATTAATTTATTAATATCAATTTTATTATATTTAGTTTTGATATATCATTATAAAAATAGTTTATTACTTTTTTAAGGAAGATTATGAAAACCCCAAATGATCAATGCGTTGATACGAAATATGCCAGCAGGAATGTCCAAAAACATGTACAAGGAGATGGTCAATGAAATGGAAATAATGTCATCATAGGAGGATCCATCTCAACAACAATGTGCTTCAAATGTATGTAATCACGATTGAATTTATACATGTACAAAAATAATATAGCATTAAATATTAATTTTCAAGCATATTCTTGCAAAAAAGAAACAAGATGGAACTCATTCGGCACATAAAACAAGACGACAAGGAGTAATTGTTAATATTTCCTTATAACATCTCAAGGTTTCATTTTTGTATATTTTAAGTTGTTTTACAACAACCATCCTTAAATTTATTCAAATAGGTGCTAACATATAAATAAGAGCCATCGAAAGATTTAATTGACATTGGGTTAAACAACATTTGTGAGTATATGTTGGCATGTCAAAAATTAATTGCGGAATTTGTAAGTATCTATGTTGTTTTAATTCTCTAATTTTAGCGTTAGTAGAACAAAAATATCCTTTATATTAAATATATGATTTATTATGGGGTATAAAACTTGCTGGAAACAAAGTATGGAACGATGCCAACATAACAGTTGTTGAAAGAAGGAATGAGATCTGGTTTTCAAAGAATGTGTGTAATTCACAAATCACTTATTTCTATGGTACATTTCCTTTTGATTGACATTGATGTATATTGAATGTTAAGAAAAAAAATTGATATTAATCACATATGACAAAGATTTGTCGACATGTTTCATACCATCTAGTATGGTTCATCGTCAAGACAAGATGAAGAGGCTGATCATGGCATCACTTTAAATAGAGATTATCGTAGAGATCATAAGCTAAGATAACAACTATAATAAATGGATAGTTTCCAAAAAATAAAATTTTAATAAGTAACATTAATTAACTAAGACCATATTATAATAAATAAAAGCTAATAATAAGTTAGGGTTCAATTTTTAATTTAATAAATAGATTAAAAATATAATAATAAGTTAGCATCCAATATTTAGTTTAATAATTATTAGATTAAAAATAGTTAAAAATCAAAGTCAAATAAGAAACAACGAGCAAAGTCCTAACCATAATTAATGAATTCAAGATCCTAGAAACAAAACTCAAGATAATTAACACTAGGAAAACATAAAAATACAAGGTCAAACAAAAAATAAGGTGCCAAGGCCATAAAAATAAATAGAGGAGCCAAGAAAATAATAATTATAGAAATCCAAGTCAAACAAAACAAGGAACAATGCCCTTTAGCTAAAGCAGCCTAATAATATATATATGAAAAAAAATAAATAATAAATAAAGTACATTATATTTATTTAAAATAAAATAGGATAAATTATAACATAAATATAAAATAAGAAAAAAGAGATAAACATCAATAAAAATCAAACTAGGAAGATAGGATAGGGACCCAACTTCTACTTATTTTACAACCATTTTCCCTATTCAGATTATTGGGCCTTCGTTCAATTTCAAGGGCTTCTTTGAATTTTTGATGGTGGAAATGACCAATCCTAGCAATGACCTGGGACTTTTTAGTGTAGATGTGATTCTTAGTTTTTTCTCCATGGTCAATCAAAGAAAAGGAGTGGGTCCTACCATGAATTATGTTAGTAGTGTGCTCATGAATCCTTTGATTAATTGAGCAACCGGTTTCACCAATATAGGGAATCTCGCAAGAGCAAGGGATAACATAAACACCTTTCAAATTTTTAGGGTCCACTCAGTATTTTACAAATCTTAGGGAGCTCAGTAAGGTATTAAGAGGTCTAAAGGTTGAAGGCACCTTAGGCTTCCTTAAGATCTTCGCAATATTGCAAGTGGTTCCTTGGGCAAATGGGAGATTCACCCTAGAGAATCGATCCTTGGACTCATTCTTAATCCTAGGACCATTTTCCGCTTCGAGGAGTGCCTTATTACATTGGTGCCTACTATACCCTTTATTAAGAAAACCCTTAGGAGATGAGATTTCTCATCACTCAGATGGTTATCATCAGAAACCCTTAAAACACTTGTTGCTAAAGTGTATAGAACACCAAGCTTTTGAGTTGGGAAATGATGAGACTTAGAATGAAGATATTGCTCCCTTTTAGTTTTCTTTTGAAAAACTTGATGAGAAAAAGAGCCATCTTCTTGCTTTGAAAGGAGGACGCCAAGGAAAGGAAGACTACCATTGCTTTCGAATTCGATGTTGAACTTAATCAAAGTAGAATGATTGTTAAGATGATGGAAAAAGGGTTTCAACATTTTCTTACCATGGGATCGGATGACACAAGTGTCATCAACAAACCTCTTCCAAATTTTATGGAGAAGACAAGAAGAGGCTAAGGCCTTTGATTCAAATTCCTCCATGAAAATATTAGCCACCACAGGGGAGAGGTGGGAACCCATGGGAACACCACAAGTTTGTTCATAGAATTCCCCATCAGAAGAGAAGAAGGTGGAGGTGAGATAGGTACCAACTAATTGAGTCATATCAGGATCTGTAAAATGCTTGATGACTTCAATAGCCTCATAGATAGGGATATTAGTGAAGAGAGAGACCACATTGAAACTCACAAGCATGTCATCAGAATCAAGCATAATACCCTTTAACTCATTGAAAAACTATGAAGAGTCCTTGACAAAATAATCAGTAAATCAGGGGTTTAAGCTTCTGGGCTAAATATTTAGCAAGAAGATAGGTCGGTCCGCCTATAGTGTTGACAATGGGTCTTAGGGGAGCCTCTTCCTTATGAATATTTGGAAGGCCATATATTCTTGGAGTAAGAGGGAAACATTCAATAAGCTTATGAATAAAAGAGCTAACTAAGTTATTATATTTAATAGAAAAAGCGACACTTTTGGAGATCTTTTTAAAGGGTCCTTATTAAGTTTTCTGTAGCTCCCACTATTACAAAGGTGATCCAACCTTTTCGATCATTAATCCTCTTTATCTATAATAACCACAACCCCTCCTTCATCTACTTTTGATAACAACAATATCCTTGTTATTGTTTAACGACTTGAGAGCTTCCAACTCAAACTTGATAATATTGTTCTTGGGGAACTTTTCCTGTCTAAGGACAAGAACACAGTTCTGCCTGATGATATCTTTAGTGACGTCCTGCAAGTCTCTAATACCATATTCAATGTCACAAATAATATCATCAATCAGGATCTTTCTAGGAGCAAGGGAAAATTTTATACCTTTCTCCAACAAACTAAAGACCAGAAGGTCAAAAGAAAAACTAGAGATTAACCACCCTATTACTAGAGGAAGAAAAAGAATTACTACACACATTAATTACAAGAAAATGAATCCTTGAAATTGACCAAATTATCATTATTATGAGTGATATTAATATCATTATCCACACAAGAATGAGAATTATTGTTATTCCTAGTCAAACTATTATTAATATTGTCGAATTTATTGATATTCATAGACAAACTATTAATATTATTGAAATTATTACCCAACAGAATATTTTTATTAATATAATTCTTATTAGAAATATTAATATTATCCAAACAATTATAAAGTTTCTTATTAACAATCTCTTCTTCACTATTAAAATTATTATTAGAGACATTAATATTATAATTAAAAAGGATCCAGTTCATGATATTATCATTAAATGATATAGAAGAACCAAAGGTCTCAATCGTCTTTGAATCTGCCATCTGCGTCCGGTGATCCAGGCTAACGGCGATTCCTATTTCTACCACAGTTTTTTAATTAATGCCCCCTGACATGCGGGGGCGATAAGGAAATATAACACGCCCCATCATGTCTGGAGGAGAAAAAAAATGGCGAGCCTTATATTTCCCTATTGCCCCCACATGTCAGGGGACATTAATTAAAAAACTATGGTGGAAATAGGAATCGCCCAGGCTAACTGCACTGTCAACCGACGGAGGCAAATTTATGGAAATATGGTCAGAGAAAAAAGCATCATATCGAGGGGGGACTGAAAAACAGAACACCAATAACCTGGAGATGCCTATCGACGGAGGGCTGCCAATTACTGATGAGATGAGTGAGGAGCCACTTGCACTGTCGACTAATGGCGACCGAGAAAGGCCAGCCGAGACAGAGCATTATGTACTGGATTGAAGGGGAGCCGAAGAGGATAACAAGGAAAACTTTGACCTACCCATATACGTAGGTCTATCTCTTGCATATGGGAGGAGAGAGGATACAACAACGCTACTAATTAATGGAGGATAAGAGAGGGTAGACATGACAGGAATGAAAATGCTGGAACAAGTGGAACAAGGGGGAGTCAAGGAGAAGAACAACCTAATCTAAGATCCATCCACCGGTGAATCATAACTATGACGAGAGGACGGAGGAAGCAGGGGTAGGACGGTTAATGGGAGATGGAGAGCATTGATACAAAATAAAAGAGACAGAACAATGGGAAGACAAAGAAATTCCGGGACCGATACTAGAAAATCGAGGATGACATCTGATGAGGGAAGCAGAAGAAAAGAGAGGTTTGATCAATGAACCACGAGGCCCAACATAATCTCTAGTATCCAAACCACCAGCCGTTGAATCGGTAGAATTAACCCGAGAACTATCAGCTATGAAGAAAGCAAGCATAGCCAAATGAAAGGGAGGTACCATCGAAAGGGGAGCAACCTAAAGCAGGGAATGCACAGGGTTATAACAATCGATAGCTAAGTTAGCTCTAGATCCACAGTAATCACTCTTGACAGAGGAGGAATGAGAAATGTGGTCAACCCAAAAATGGAGATCATGGAGCTGATTATAATTTACTTTGCTCCTGGAAGAACCATGAAAGAACCCAGAATTACAAGACGAAAAATATTTCTACGATAAATTATAGAATTTCTTGGACTACTTCTCTTTCCATAATTCTTCCATGTGCATGGATTCTAATTCTGAGCACGACTCAATCTGGGACCAAAGGGAATCCAAAATCGCATTAGAAATCTCCAAATGTGAGAAAGAAAATTTCGTGAAACAAAATCAAGAACCTTCCTGATCTTGTTAATCTCGAAATGAACCATACCAGCATTAAAAAATATATGAAGGTAAGAAGAATTATTAAGAGAGTAGCTTTATCCAAGCAAAAGAAGGAACAAGGTGTAGAATTTTTTTAGAATTTTTCTACAAATCAATTAGCTCTTATACCATGTAGAACTTTTTCTACCTATAGATCAACTTGGTAATGCAATGTACTAAAGAAAAACACTTAATCTACTTCTACAAACAATTTAGCAAAATCTTAATCAACGATGAGAAACATCAATAAGAACACATATAACTGATAAGAAGGAATCAATCACACATAACACAAAAGAATTTACCTAGGGAAAGCACCTGCCTAAAACCCCATCTCTGTATTATCATACAAGTGGAAATATAATCAGTATTACAAAAAGAATCAGCTCAAAAGCTATCCTGCTCTCTCTACAATACCTCTGTTGCTCATAGACAGTCAAAGGCTTCTCACAAACCTTCTCCTATGTCCTCCAAGCCTCCTATTTCTATGCACAGTTTTCTTGGGTCCTCCAGCTGCAACCTGTGTGATTCTCACCTCACACACAATACTGACCTCTGAAATAATTGCACAAAACTGAAGGAGATAAATCCTCATCATGGATGAGCTTCCTTTATAGGAAAAATATTCATCCAATTTATAATACACTATCCCTTCTCTGATATCAACTGGGTCTTTGTCTGAACTCACATGCATGAGTTATTTAAGCTATAATATTCAGTTATCTGAAAATATTTGTTACATGCATGCAAGCATTAACAAATTGAATCTCATTAATTTAACAACTTGTTAAATTAATCTAACTAGAACTGACTCAGTTAACTGAGCCAACTAATTACAAGTCATAATTACAACTCATCCTTATCTCTTTAACTGATGGATAAATTCATCAATTAATAGATAAACTAATTGCATGATCGCACAAAGATTTCAAGTTTAATTTTCCATAACTAATTAACTCATGGAGATTAATTAATTAATATTTTAAACTGCTGTTAAGACCAAAATTAATTTTACTTCTTATAGATAGACTAGGGATTGCTAAAAATAAGAAGGGACCCAGAAATGCTATTTTTAGAACTTTCTATTTTTAGCAGTTTCACCTCTCACTCAATGTGGCCAATGACCTCACTGGCCAAACTAGTATTTTTAGACATGCTATTTTTAGCAGGTCTATTTTTAGCACATTCTAAATTTAACATTTCTTGTTGCACATTTTTCAACACTCCCTCTCAACAAGAAAGGCTTTCTCTCGAACCCAATCCTGTAACTCTGGAATGTTCTGCATGCAACACATCTACCCGGTCCACTTGCTCCAACAACACTTGGAACAAAAACACTCCCAACTGACCACTCTGTTGGGCTAGGAACATACTCTGATGTTGAAGCTCTACCTATTGCTGACAAGTGCTCCCTCTTTGACATCTGTGTTACTGCAACATCTCCATGCATCTCGCACCATTGCACACCTCTTTGTGCCACCTAGCACTGTGCAAAACACTTGTGCCTCTTGCATTGCTGCAGCCTACTAGCTATGCGCTATCCTGGGATTCCCTGCAGTGTCACTCTCTCTTCCACTCCATCCGCATCTGTCTCTACCCAATTAGTCAGTTCCTACTACTCCACATCGGGGGTCCTATAGCAAGGTCTCATCCAAGAGGTTGGGTACCTCAAGGATCTTGCCCCTCCTCCTTGGGACGATCACTCTATATCACCCCACCTCCTACTTGGAGGTATGGCTGCATGTGATCCCTCAGCCCACCTAGCTCGAAGTTTCCCCCTACTGGAGGTCTCTGCATGAGTAGATGTCTCTACTCGATCTCAAATTAGCTTCCCTTGTTGTGGCTGCTCCCCAACCTCCTAAAGCTGTTGCACCAATTGTGGCTCCTCCACAATCATCTGAGACTTCTTCTGGCTCTACATGTTGAGAGGTAATATACCCTCCCTCTCAACCACCAAGTCTCTAACCTTTGCCTTGCTCCTCAAGGCTTTGCATGCATCTTGTACCTCAAGCGCATATAGGTTCTTGTCTAGCACACCAATCTATTTCCACTTTCCCACTGTCACGAAATTTTCTAGAAAAGGAGCTGATTTTAAATCAGCGATATCTCCCTCATCCGAACTCCGATTCAGCCGATTTTCTTTTTGATTTTGGGTGTTTTTCCACAAGGAATTCAAATCTGCTATTTATTTCTGAAAATTTTGTACAAAAATTTTCATATCTTCTCTGCAAACTCTCAGCACAAAACTCAAAACTTTGAAATCTCCTCTTAGTATACTATTCTTGCTTGATAACCTATGCTCTGATACCATGTAGAATTTTTTTAGAATTTTTCTACAAATCAGCTAGCTCTGATACCGTGTAGAACTTTTTCTACCTGTAGATCAACTTGGTAATGCAATGTACTAAAGAAAAACACTTGATCTACTTCTACAAACAATTTAGCGGAAGCTTAATCAACCATGAGCAATATCAATAAGAACACGTATAACTAATAAGAAGGAATCAATCACACATAACACAAAAGAATTTACCTGGGGAAAGCACCTTCCTAAAACCCCATCTCTGTATTATCATACAAGTGGAAATATAACCAGTTTTACAAAAAGAATCAACTCAAAAGCTATCCTGCTCTCTCTGCAATACCTATGCTGCTCATAGACAGTCAAAGGCTTCTCTCAAACCTTATCCTCTGTCCTCCAAGCCTCCTATTTCTATGCACAGTTTTCCTGGGTCCTCCAGCTGCAACCTGTGTGATTCTCACCTCACACACAACACGGACCTCTGAAATAACTGCACAAACCTGAAGGAGATAAATCCTCATCATGGATGAGCTTCCTTTATAGGAAAAATATTCATCCAACTGATAGTACGCTGTCCCTTCTCTAATCTCAACTGGGTCTCTGTTTGAACTGACATGCATGAGTTATTTAAGCTATAATATTCAGTTATCTGAAAATATCAGTAGTTACATGCATGCAAGCATTAACAAACTGAATCTCATTAATTTAACAACTTATTAAATTAATATAACTAGACTTGACTCAGTTAACTGAGCTAACTAATTACAACTCATCCTTATCTCTTTAACTGATGGATAAATTCATCAATTAATAGATAAACTAATTGCATGATCTCACAAAGACTTCAAGTTTAATTTTCTATAACTAATTAACTCATGGAGATTAATTAATTAATATTTTAAACTGCTGTTAAGACCAAAATTAATTTTACTTCCTATAGACAGACTAGGGACTGCTATAAATAGGAAGGGACCCAGAAATGCTATTTTTAGAACTTTCTATTTTTAGCAGTTTCACCTCTCACCCAATGTGGGCAATGACCTCACTGGCCAAACTACTATTTTTAGACATGCTATTTTTAGCAGGTCTATTTTTAGCACATTCTTTAACATTTCTTGTTGCACATTTTTCAACACAAGGGACGAATCTCTACAACGTTTGAAAAATGCCAAATCAGTCTTCAACTTAGAAACCCTTAAGCATGATTGTTCAAAATGATGAACCTTAAGCAAAATGCCTTTTGTGTAGGGTAGAAATTTTTGAATTAGGCTTCTGTGATCCATATTGAATGTTAAGAAAAGAAATTTCATTACTAATCATGTAGGACAAAGATTTTTCGACGATTTTTGAGCCATCCCATGTGGTTCATTGTCAGGAAAAGATGAAGAGATTGATCATGGAATCACTTTAAATAGAGAGAAATATAGATATCCTAAGCCAAGCTTGATGGTCCTTCAAATTAGACATAAATTAAGGCTCATCTAACCATCCTTCAACACATTAAACCTCTCTTTTTTCATTAGATAATGTATTTTTAACTTTGATATGTTAATTAAGTAGGTTTATGGATAATTTCATATTTGTGCTTAATATTATTTATTTTTGTGGAATATTGTGACAATATTGGGGACATTATGAAGATTTGGAGGAGGAGATAATTTAGGGACTTGATCCCTATTACAAGAGAGTAAATATTGAATAATAAATCAACAAGATATCATGAAAACATGCACAAATTCTGAAGCTCCAATGATTGAGAAAATCTAGGAATGTGTTCCCTGTTATTTAATGAAGATTCCTTGTGCTGGGAACCAGATCCACTATTTGAGGGATTTTGGAGGGGAAAGTTTCCTCCTTTTTTTGAGAAGTGGAAACAAAAAATTCCATTTTAATTTGTTCTTGAATTAAATTGAGAATTAAAATCAAATTATATTCTCATAACAACTTGTAAATTGTTAATTAAGTTTAATTAACTTAATTAGCTTAGGAATTTTGAGTTGGAAGTATTTCTGTAGCCATGTATATGTCCTCCCTAAATTTTAGGGGTCCAATATGAGTTTAAATTGAGTTGGAAATTAGATCACTCATTTTACTGAATTAAGTTCAGTTAAATTAGTTCTAAATTGTTTTTGGACCTAATAGAGGACTAATAGTCAGTTGGTGCACCAATGCATCCACTAGTGCTACTCGAGTTAACTAAAGATTCCCTCACGAGAAACTCATCATGTCAGTTTAGAGAAAAACCTAGTTGAGACTAGAGTGCAGGGACAATGTACTATCAATGGTATTATTTACTAGAGTGTTAATATCATGCATGAATCATAAATTGATCCTATGTTTGGATTGCGCAGTTTTGGAAGCATGAATTCCCTTTAAATACGTCTATTTATCATAGGAATTATGCAATATATTAGGGGCTTGGAGAGTTATATAATTGCTTAAGTGTTAGCCAAGAGCTATCTTGTGAGTTGAGAGCATTGAGCATACTTGTGCAGAATTGTTCTAGTGAGAACAAGCTTTGTATCTTCACCCATATTTCTAATATATGCAATACAGATAGCATGGTTTTGAGTAGTGGCTTTCCCCAAATACATCTCGTGTTATGTGCCAATGATTTATCTTCTTCGTCTTCTTCTTATTTTCATCAATCTATTGGCTTCCGTTGGTTTAAAGTAGAAGTAGATTCGTGTCTTTTGCTTTAGTACATTGCATGAGCTTGTGAATCTACATGATTTCATACATGGTCTCAGAAGTGAGAATAATATAATAGAGGAGATTTCGAAGTTTATGTTTTGGGTTACAGGGGAAATTCAAAGTTGCAATACATACTTTAGGATTGGTAGATGGTGTTCTATGGTTTGAGGCTTGTGTATGCCTTGGAAGGTAGCTCAAATTTTATAGCCTAAAGGGAAAGAATGGAGGTTGTGCTAAAGGATAACGTCTTGAAGGAATTCATTGATCAAGAAATTCCTAAGCCAACAACATCGGATGCATATAATTTTTCTGAATAGAAGAATTGTGTGGCGAAGGTGAGGCAGATAATCCTTGAGGGAGATCGAGACCACATTGTCCCGAGTCTCCATGGCAAGGAAACTCCATATGCTATGTGGAAAACATTGACGGACTTGTATTAGAATAGCAGTGACCAAAGGAAATTGGCACTGAAGGAAAGAATTCAAAAAATCAAAATAGAGAAAGGTGAGACGATTCCAAAATACTTTACCAAGTTCGCTCAGTGTCATGATGAACTTTGAAGTGTTGGAATCATGGTTGCTTAGGATGATATGGTGAGTCTTGTTATTCTAGGATTCCCAAAGAGTTGGCATAGTTATCAAGGCTCTGTTAATGGTCGAGAGAAGCTATCGGATTGGGAACAACTGTGGTCAGATTTTATGCAGGAGGAGATCAGGAGGAACAAGAGGGATGGCTATTCATCAAAGACTGATGGTGAAGAGAATTGTGCCTTAGCAATTAATGTGAAGAAGGGGAAAGGGAAAGATTCTCATTCCAAATAGGATTCTTATCATGGAGGTAAGAAGAAATACATGACGAAATTGAAGTGCTTTCATTGTCATGAGCTGAGCCATTTTGCTACAAATTTTCCACTCAAGAAGGCCCAGAAGAAGTCCTCAAGATGAGCGGCGGGTGAGGCTTTGGCCTCTCAATTTGAATTGGACTTTCCCTCATTGCGTGCATGGTGTCATCAATGATGGGAAGTGTGCAGTGATTAGACAATGGAGCTTAATTCCACATTACTAGTGACAAAGAGTTATTCAGTGATCTGGAGGAGAAAGATCTCCATATGCATATCGAGATGGGTGACGACGGGAAGTATAGTGTTATTGGATTGGGCACGATTACTTTTCAGAGGGAGCATGGGACTACCTTGAAGAATGTTTTTTATGTGCCCAGGTTGAAGAAGAACTTAGTATCTGTTTCCATGCTTGAGGATAGAGGCTATGATGTGATCTTCTCGAAAGGAAAGGCGTTCCTTCAACACATAGCCATGGGTTAAGTAAATAAGATAGGGATTTGAGTGAAGAATCTCTATAAGCTAGAGGTAGAGGAGTGTGTTGCTTTGAGGACAAAAGAATAAAGGGATCAGAGTCAAGACATTAGTGAGTTGTGGCACAGGAGATTGGGCACTTGCATCATGGGGCTTTGAAGATATTGCAACATATCTATATCAGTCTTCCAAAAGGTACACTTGAGAAAGTTGATACATGCAAGGGGTGTACTTTGGGAAATTACACCAAGTATTCCTTTCAGGAAAGAGACAGTCGAGCAGACGATATTCTAGATAAAGTCGATTCAGATGTGTGTGGACCATTCTTGACAATATCCATGACCAAACACAAGTATTATGTTATATTTTTTGAAGACTATTCTCGTAAATGCTAGATATTTTTCATGTAGAAAAAGGATCAAACTTTCACAAAAGTTTTGTGAGTTTAAATAATTGGTGGAGAAATATTAAGGCAAGAAGGTTAAATATCTAAAGAGTGATAATGATAGTGAGTATATCTCAAATGAATTTAAGAACTTCTGTGCAGCAGAAGGGATTAAACGGGAGTTGAAAACACCCCATAACCCTCAACAGAAATAGGTGGCTGAGAGGAAGAACATAAGCATAGTAGGGCCAACGAGGGCGATGTTGCATGATCAGGGCCTACCACTACACCTGTGGGATGAGGCATGAAACACAATGGTTTATGTTAAGAACCATAGCCCACATCGAATACTTGAGATGAAGACACCAAAGGAGGCTTATTCTGGTAAGAAGCTAGATGTTGGTCACTTTAGGATTTTTGGGTCATCGATATATTGCCATGTGACCAGAGATGCATAGAATAAGCTTGAGCTGATAGCAAAGTTGGGCATATTTGTGGGGTACATTGATACACCTCAAAACTATCACGTATACTTGTTGACAAACATGATGATAGTGGTTTGCAGGGATGTTAGATTTGATAAGGAGAAGCCCGTGCGATTTTCCCTTGAGAGGGAGATTGAGCTACATGCAGATGAGGATATTTTAGCTCCTAAGGTTGAGGAGCCTCATATTAATTTGGAGTCACCACATGCAGAGGATCCAAGAGTGGATACATCCACTTGGGCATAGTCTTCCAAAGAGGGAAGAAGGTGCACTAGTGAGGCTAACAGATTATTGGTTGGGGCATGGAAGAATGTGGGAGCACCCACTTCTTAGCATAGGCAGAGGAGGTCACCTGAGTGGTACACTGGATACATGGCTATTATGGGCAAATGTGTTGTGATAGAGCCATCTTCCTTTAAGCAAGCAATTCATCAGCTGGTTTGGGTTGATGCCATGGTGGAGGAGTATGACTCCATACTTTGTGACAGCGTGTGGGATGTGGTCCTGAGATTGGAGGGAAAGTCAGTGGTGAGCTCCTGTTGGATTTACATGGTAAATAAAGTTGCAGATGGTAGTGTGGAGAATCATAAGGCTATATTTGTTGCCTATGGCTTTTCATAGGTAGAGGGGATTGACTATGATGAGACCTTTGCTCATGTTGCAAGGTACTCATCGATCAAATCTATATTGGCACTATCAACACAAATGAGTTGGAAGATAGATCAGATGGATGTGAAGATGACCTTCCTTAATGGCATGATTGAGGAAGAGGTGTACATAGAGCAGCCTAAAGGTTTTGAAACCTTTGACCTCGAGTCGCATGTGTGTCGGCTCAAGAGAGCATTGTATGGGCTGAAGAAAGCACTATGTGCTTAGTACACTAGGATAGACTACTACTTCACTGAGTTGGGCTTCACGAAGAGTGAAGCGGATGAGAACCTATAACAAATAGTGGTGGAAGGTAAACTGTTGACCATTGTATTTTATGTTGATGATCTCATACTGACAGGTGATGATCAACTGATCAAATCTTGCAAGGAGGACCTTGCAAAAGAGTTTGAGATGAAGGACATGGGGCTCATGCATTACTTTGTTTGCATGGATGTATGGCAGGGAGATGGGGAGTTATTTGTGTCTCAAGACAAGTATGCCAATGAGATACTCATTAGATTCTGCATGGAGAGCAGCAAACCCATGGACACTCCTCTAACAGGTAATTGGAGGAAGGAGGATGTTACTTCAGGGGAAGTAGTGGAAGCTACTATTTACAGGTCACTTTTGGGTTCACTGATGTATGGTGAACACATGACTGGATATGTGCTATGTAGTTAACCAACTTAGTAAGCGATGGTTAGGCCTGCTAAGCTATATTGGAAGGCAACAAAACATGTGTTGAGATACCTGAGGGGAAATTCTTAGTATGGATTATGGTACAAATGGATAGAGGGAGTGAAGTTTCAAGGATTTACCAATTTAGATTGGGTAGGGATTCCATCAGACCAGAAAATCACATCAGGAGGGATCTTTAGTATTGGGTTAGCATCAGTTTCTTGGTACAGCAGAAAACAAAAAATGGTTGCACTCAGTTCAGCAGAGGCATAGTACATGGCTGCGAGTCAGGCAACATGTGAGGCCATCTGGATGAGAAATATCTTGTTTGGTTTGTTTGGTTAGCAGATGGATCTAAATATGATATACTGTGATAATTAGAGTTGTATCAAACTCTCTAAAAATCTAGTTTTGCATGACCGGTCCAATCATATTGATATCAGATATCATCATCTCAAAGATTGTGTATTGAGGTTGATTATGTTGTTAGAGTACATTCCCATGGAGGGAAAAGATGTTGACATTTTGAAAAAGCCATTGTCAAGATGTAAATTTGAGTTTCACAGAGATAGGATCGGGGTAGCTGATAATCCATTTCTTGTTGAGAGGGAGTGTCGAGAAGTGGAAACAAGAAAATCCAGTTTAATTTGTGCTTGAATTAAACTGAGAATTAAAATTGAATTCAATTCTCATAACAACTTGTAAATAATTAATTAAGTTTAATTAAATTAATTAGCTTAGGAATTTTGAGTTGGAAGTCTTTCTGTAGCCATGCATATGTTCTCCCTAAATTTTCAGGGTCCATTATGAGTTTAAATTGAGTTGGAAATTAGATCCCTCAATTTACTGAGTTAAGTTCAGTTAAATTAGTTCTAAATTGGTTTTGGAACTAATAGAGGATTAACAGTCAATTGGTGCACCAGTGCATCCACTAGTGCTACTCCAGTTAACTAAATATTCCCTCATGAGAAACTCATGTATGTTAGTTCAGAGAAAGACCCAGTTGAGACTAGAGTTCAGGGACAATGTACTATCAGTGGTATTATTTACTAGAGAGTATATATCATGCATGCATCAAAGATTGATCCTATGTTTGGATTGTGCAGTTTTGGAAACATGAATTTCATTTTAATGAGTGTTATTCATCCTAGGAATTATGCAAGATATTAGGGGCTTGGAGAGCTACAGAATTGGTTAAGTGTTGGCCAAGAGCTATCTTCTGAGCTGAGAGAATTGAGCATACTTGTGCGGAATTGTTCTAGTGAGAAAAAGCTTTTTATATTCACTCATAGTTCTGATATATGCAATATAGATAACATGGTTTGAGCAGTGGATTTCCCCATATACATCGTGTGTTATGTGCCATTGCTTTATCTTCTTCTTGTCTTTATTTCTTTCATTGATCTATTGGCTTCCACCGGTTGAAATTAGAAGTAGATTCTTGTCTTTTGCTTTAGTACATTGCATGAGCTTTTGAATCGATAGGATTTTCTATACCTTTCATGGGGAATGCTTCCTAATAATTTTTATAAGTACCAAGTTTAATTTTCCTCTAGGGGTTGATTTTTCTTAGTCTTCTTGTGGAGCACACTTGCATTTTTGCAACTCCACTTTCTTTTTTTGTAGTGATGTAATTGTATTGATGGAAATAATGAAGATTGGTGCCATGTTGAACTTCTAAATATTGGTCTCCTTCATAGGACTCTAATTTTCCTTGGGCTTGGCCATCCCAGAAGCCTCATACCCATTTTTTATAATTTACTTTTCATCTTTTCACTTCTTATTCAAATGCATCTCTTGTTCTTGTTTTTTTCTATTTCTTCATTTAGTATTGATGATTTCTTGTTGTAGGATTGGGTTAAATGGTTGAAGTAAGCTATTTTGTAGGATCAAAAGCATCATTTCATCCTCAGAACAACTTTGGAAGGTCATAGTAATCATTGAGCTACTTGGATTAGTTTTCCTATTCCCAAATCTAAATTTTTGGAAGGCCCTTGTGGCAAATAGTAGTAAATTTATGTTATTTTTTAGAACATGCTAACAAGCTTCGATCAAGTTGATTCCACTTGCATAGATGAAAAAGATATTCTAGTTAATAAAAAAAATCACCCCATTTCATTTGAACTTGAGTAGGTTAGGCATTTGATAGATTAACTAGCTCACTAGTTCTCAAATTTCTAGATTTTAGACTAGTAATTTTTTGCTATTTTTTAGCATGTGTTAGTAGGGGTACTGTGATGCAGGAAAGTGTTCCATATAAGGACAGAGGCAACCCCTCTAGCCCTAGAGTGGGTCTAGTCACAAACGAGGATAGATCAACAATAGCTTTCCTTAAACAGTTTAGAGTTGGAGGCCTACCTCAAGCGATGGTCGGTGGAGTTCCGTTGTGCTGCTCCAGCATTCGCTTCCTTCTCCTCAATGAGTAATCAACCTGAAACAAAGCAAAGGAAATACAACAAAACACGGCAACAACAATAAACCATTTACTCACAAAGTCAAGAAGTCATGAACTATCAAATACATTACATACAAGACATAGGAAAACGTCATTGATTGTATTAATAATGAAATAAGAGTAAGCTTACAACCAAAGTCTTGACGTCACAAGCCTTCTCAGAGGGATCTAGCCAGCATGTTCCTCAATCATTCATTCTTTGAAGATGGATCTCCGAACATACAAAAGCTCTCTCACTCATACGTTTTACCGAAGATTAAGGGCACTTCACAACCTTCCACAAGCTATCAACAATCCCACACTTATCACACTCACACTAGCTATCTAGCAAACTCACAAGCACTAACAACACTGCTCAACTAGCCAACTATCAAAAACTCTCCAAAAACTATTCTCAAAACTAATAGTGCATAGCAATGGTGAGGGTTTAAATAGGAGAAGGAGTCTCCATGAAAGGTGGAAGAGTGAGATTATCTCCAAGGAAGGTAGCACAAATGACAGAACAACCATGCCAGAGAAAGGAGGGTGACATAAACTAGGCCAAAAACCAGGTCTGGAGTCATCTGGAAGGCCGACTGTTGGAACAAATCACCCAATATATATCATCGCGGGGGCATAACTAATCTTCAGTGCTGACATCGCTATGGAGTAATGCAGACAGTCAGGTCATCGCTAAAGAGTACAAGGAACCTCGCGCTGAGACAAAAAATCAGACCGGCGTGGGAATTAGGTGTACTTCTGCCCTGGCAACGCATATGTGGTGTTTAGTAGTGCTCTTCAGTGCGTTTATTCATCCCATAGCCACAATGAGGCAGATAACTTAGGAAAAGTGGGTCATTTGGCAACATCAGAGAGCATTTGTCCAATGTGAGCATGTTTGACTTGGACACATGACACAGTAGGAGGAATGAAGTGAAGACAGTGAAAACTTACTTTGTAACAGATGCCCCCTAAAGTATGAAGCTCGAGAGAGTGGGAGGGGTGAAGTGCTTTACGAAACTGATTGAGCTAGAACACCATCTAGAAGAACCTACATGCAAGCACAACTGATATCTCTGATAATGAAGTACATGTAGTCTAGACATGAACGCAGCCATCCAAAAGACATACGAAATAGATCTATGGTATGGACACAACCATCCAGCTAATGAGACCATGATGATGATAAAGGTATGGTCGTAGCCATGCATCAAGACTCAGGTATGGTCGTCGCCATCCATCAATGAGTCATGTAATCATAAACCAATCCACGCAGCCTGAACATATGTAATCTGAGTCCGGGGTCTTGAATCCATCCGATCATAGTACAAATTCTAGCATGCGAATAGGTGTGCTGAGGTCAAGCATGATAGAAGGTCGCTTTATTACCGGTCAATGATGAAAACCGTTAACAAGCACGAGAGAAACCAACAATAATGCTAATGGCTCTCAAGGTACTGTCTAGTACAATCCATGGAGTGTGAAAAAGGATCTGAAGTCGAACACTCGTGGAATCACCCAATCGATGACCAATGATGAAAGTTGACCGTCAGGTGTGAAGAAATTGCCATTGGGGCATGCAAGCTCTAAGGTACCAAAGGGGATCTCTAGATCAATCTCCTGGATAATGAGCTGATGTCGACAGGAGACGACCCGTCGCAGGAGGGCCATGATGTTTCCCCCATCAACGACACGGGATAAGGAACAAGTGGTAGATGGTGAAACAGAGTATCAGAGGAGACGACAAGGGTGTAAACTGTAGAAGGATTATACTCTTGAACATAATGGTGACACGACTCTGGAGGATGGCAGCATTTAGGTACCAAGGGATCAGAGGCTCGATGGAAACGACATGAATCAGATGGAATGAGGCTAAATGACAACCCAAACCCATGGAAGGCCAAATGACGATGTATGGATGTCCCAACCTAACAAGAAGAAAAAGTGTCGATGTTCAAGAGTGACTTGCTGCCATGAACAATCAATGATAAACCTACTTTTGAACCCATCCTAGTAATAGTTTAACGAGCCCTAGGAAGGAGAAGCTCGAGTCCCATCCTGGTGACGAGTCTAATGTCGTTAGGGTTTAACGAGCCCGACATAGGTAAAACTCGGAGTCTTTTTCATGTTTAGAGAGTTTGAAAAAGACACGGAAAAGAAAACTCCAGGGGGTCCTTTTTCGTAAATTCGTGTCTCCCGAGCCCGAAAAAGTATAAAACAATACTCGAAAGAACCGCCCGATCATTATGATCGAGGAGTACTTTTCGTAACTAGTGACTTCGACCCAAAAAAGTAGAAAAGCGATCAGAATCACATCGTTTCGGAACCAATAACGAGCTTGAAACGACAAAGGCCCAGCAATCTTTTCATGTTTACATGGTCGGAAAAGAGCTTAAAGTCGATCGCCTCTTATTTCTTTTAACGAGTCAAAAGGGAAAACTCAGCAATCTTTTCGTTTTCCGAGTCGGAAAAGAGATGAAAGTAGACCTCCATTTTTATTTTCTTTAACGAGTCAAAAAGGGAAAAATACTCAGCAATATTTTCATATTTTATGAGTCAGAAAAGAGCTTAACAGAGACTCGTCCTAGAGGAATGAGTGGTATAAAGGGTAGCAACTGGTTCAGGTAATGGTGGAACTACTCAAAACATGTAATGGTCCAGAGGCTGGCTAATAAAACCACTCATCGTTGCGGTTCCTTAGGAAAGGATAAACAATCAAGTGAAAGCATATGATCATCCAAAGAGATGGTGGTGATGTAATGAAACAACCAAGGCTCATCTAGTAGAATTTAGTGGATACAAACGGCAATCACGAGGTGTAAATCGGCTATGGATTCATTTTTGCAAAAGCTTGAACCATGGAGAACTCTGCTTGGATTCGGTTTCATGTTTACACAAGCTTGAAATGAAAAACTATGCTTGTTATAAGTTCGCATGCCCCTAGCATAATGACGCAAATCGAGGTACATGCCCCCCAAGCTTCATTGCATTCAACGAGGTGGATGGAATGAAGGTTCGCATTTGAGATCTTGGAAATACTTGACTTGGATTTTACGAGATCTTAATCAAAGACTCGATTTGGAAAAGGAGGGGTTGTTTCATTTTTTAATGAGGTTGTCACAATGAAAGAACTATCCTCATAACTCCTTGTTTCATTTTTAAATGAGGTTGACACAAGAAAATATATCCTCGTGACACCTTGTTTAATTTTTTAACGAGGTTGACACAAGATCAAAACTATCCTCGAGCACCTTGTTTCATTTTTTAACGAGGTTGACATAAGATCAAAACCGTCCTCGGGCACCTTGTTTCATTTTTTAATGAGGTCGACACAAGATCATGACTATCCTCGGGCACCTTGTTTCATTTTTTAACAAGGTTGACACAAGATCAGAACTATCCTCGGGACTCCTGGTTTATGGGTCACATGAGAACATGGCTCCCAAGAGGTCTTCGCAGGATGGAAGAAACGCACTCTGGGAGGAATACATGTCATGATGCACCAATGATAGATTGAGTTCCAATGCCCCCAGTACATGATGTACAAGTCCATCTGCATGATCATCAATAGAGGCGACGGGTAGCCACATAATTAACCTGTGGCAAGGAAGGTACTGTTGGCGAGCTAGAATCGAGAGGGGATGACAACTGCACAGGAGGCACCGGGGGACTAAAGAACGATAATTGATCGATAGTCACCATTCTTCCTGTTAGGTTCCTATACCAATAGGTTTCATTTTTCATGATTGACAGTGGAAGTGCCAAATATGTTCATCTTTTCATGCTGCAAAGGTTCCATATTTTGTAAAAAAAGCATTAGAGGAAAGTTAAAAAATGTGAAGAGGGTATGCCCTAAAAGAATTATCAAAGGGAAAAAGAGTAAATTTCTCAGAAAAAATCATAAAAATGAACCCCAAAGAATGACCAGGAAAGTGGCTAGCCAAAATGCCACTACTAGCTTGATGGATGGCCCAACAGTTCAATTTGGACCATGCCATGTTTAAATTGATGTTGTAGAATAGTGAAAGAATACCTATCCAAACAGTTCAAGCTTGGCAGAAGAGTAGATAGGCAGAGAAATGAAGGAGCCCAACTGCTTAATCTGGGCCCTTGGAAGAGATAAGGGTGGATTTAGGTAGGAGGGCAGTCAAAAGAAAAGAGGATAATCAGGGTTTGCAAGTCTAAGTGCACCCATTCAAATGGAAGAAAAAATGTTAGGTGTATTAGGCTGAGTAGGTAGCTTGAGGTTGCAGAAGCAAGGTTTTGATCACCTCATCTATTATCAATCAGAGCTCATCTCATCAATCACAGAAAGGTCAAAGTAGTTGTCTAATGGCAGAACTATGGAAGCATGTCTAACTCCCTTTCACCTCCCCCTCAAAGTTTCTTACTAACACCCCCTTGAGGACTTTGGGATCTTCCCAACAAGTCCTGCTTTCAGTTCATTTTTGTAAAATATCAAGTCAAGTTTTGACTTCCTTCAATGAAAAGAAGCCACATTTCTTATGTAAAATCACTCCTCCACACTCCATTCTATTCTTATGTCTAAGTTTCAGTCCATAAACTTAGCCTCTGCCCTACTCCTTCACCTCACAAACTCATATTAACTTCTAATTTTATTATATAGCTCCCTAACCTATGTTCCCATCCCTATTACTACAAAAAAATATATAAAATTCCAAGAAAATACTACATATCCTACCCTGTAGCATTATAGCTATGTAAATATGGTTTTGGAAAATAATAGTCCATCTGGGGCTACTATTAACCCATCCACGTCCTAAACCTGGGATTAATCTAAGCTCTGGTTAGGTTAATAGCCTATACCTACTCCTCTACCCATCAAAACCTTATAATTCTACCCCTCCGCAGTCATTTTCCCAAGGTTTAATGTTTAAATGTTTTAATTAAACATTAAATTATCGTTTCCCCCCTCATAAAACCAACCCATAAAACCCACATTTCCAAAGTTTTTGAAACCCCTTGGAGCGTAATTATTTTAATATGGTGGGCGAGTCCCGTCCCTAACCCCTTACCACCTCGCCTACCCCGTCAGCCGTCCGATTCCTCACACCACAGATCAACAGTGGGCGGCCATTATCGTATGTTGATATGCCAGAGGATAACGTCCGGGGGATGGGCGGTTTCCCTGTTGTACACCCGCCACGTGTCATCCTCCCGGCATGATCGGAGGCCCCTCTCCCAATACCGCCTATGCTGAAAAGAAGTGCGGAAGGAAACCGGATACCGCTCCCACGCCTCTAATGTCAGCGCTACGTCCTCGTGACGTCATCAACCTACGTCCCCGCCGCTGCTCCATGTCATTGCCACTTCATTCGCCCGCGTCCCCACCTTGCCACTGTGTCCTATGCCACGTCGCCATCCTCGTCAGATGCCACTTCATCCTGCCGTACCTGGGACCCACCGATGACGTCATGCTGATGTCATCGCGAAAAAGCGCCAAAAGCGCAAATATGCCAAATTTTTATAAAAAACACGCGTTTTCGACCGTTTGTTAGTCATTTTCATTGGTCATAGTGGAGAGCTGTTGGTGCCGTTTTCGTCCATTTGCGTCCGAAGTTCAAAATTCTACCAATTGCGTCGTTGCTGTCTCCAAATTCGCCAGCATTATTCACCATTGAACCAGTCCAGTTGCCCTTGGCGCTATTTTAGCGAGGTATTTGCCAAATTCCCCCCATTAGCCCTATTTTCACCATTTTCTCCATTTTAGTTGCTTGAATACATACAACTACCCAAACTAAAGACACCTCTTGCACCTAAATTTTGCCTAAATTCACTAATACACCCCCTGCTTAGAAGAAAACCCTGAAACCCCCGTCCATTCACAATTTCACTGTGGAGAACCATTTTCAAGCTCGGGCTCCCGACAAAATTCCACAGCGGCCCGACATTATCCTTTTCTGCCATATTCCATTCAAAAACTAAAGTAATTGGGCTGAAAATTATCCCCTTTCCCCTCTGCATTTTGCCCACAGTCTTTTAATCCACATAATTCATCAATGAGAAGGAAAACTGGTCTGAAAATTATGCAAAATTTGTCTCTTTCATCATAGATTCAGACAGTCAACACTGTTGTCACATTTAAGCTCAGTCCCCAGTTCCTTTGCTAATCCTCACAAGCAAGTTTGCTCAACCAGTTGTTGCCTCAAATCTTTATTTCAAGCATAAGCTCAGAAGATTTCAGAATGGCCACCCCAATAGCTCTAAATATCACTCTTCTGAATCCCCTAAACAGAGAGCTTGAAGCCATGCCCCTAGCTCATAAGGATTACCTCATTCAAGATTTGGTTGGGGACATGAATCACTTGCAAACCTTCTGCCAGTTGAGAAACAGTTTTTTGAGCAACTATGACATGTATGGCATATGGAAGTCTAATCTGCCTCTTTACTTCCTCCCCTCTGTTAATATCTTTTCTAAGATTATCCGTCTGTGTGCTGAGAACTATGAGCCAACTCAGATAGCTGTCAATCCTCCATCTGGGAGCATACTCTTTCATATTACCCCTGACTCTATCAACCAGATGTTAAACTTCAAACAGACTCAGCTATTGTTTCTTTTCTCTATGAACTACTTGCTGGATGAAGGCTCCAAACTCTCTAGCTCTGAGATTGCAAGGGTTGCCAAGACATTCATGAGGGCAGACCACCAACCTACTGAGCCACCTCCATTCCTATATGTCAACTTCAATGAGGTGGGCAAGCTGCTTGTAGATATGATCTCTTATGTACTGGGTTTTACAACAAGTGAGCACATTGATGAAACAGTACTAGTTCTGTTGCCTGCATACAGCCCAGGACAACCCCCTGCTTTCAAGTATAACTATGCCAAGTTCATAGCCAATAAAATGCATGACCAACTAGTGAAGCTAGATAGGGAGGGAATATTTAAATATTCATCATATATCTATCATTTTTTCATGTTTTACGAGTCTGAATGCTTCCAATGCCCCATCAAGAAGTTGGATTCCAAGGGTGAAAGAAGGTCTATCATCTTTTGGTCATCAGTTTTTCATGAGGTTCAAAACTCTCCTTTTTCCTACTGTAAGTTCATTGACCAATTTGTATACCCAGTCTCTTGTCTCGTAATGAGAACCCCTCCTCCTAGATTATCATATGACATGTAGAAGATCTTGCAGCTGTCCAAGAGTTGCAAAATAGGTGATTGGTATCTCTACCAAAATCACACCGTCATCAGAATCTATGGCTGTGAGCTCTATCCTTACAGGCTCTCAAGATATGTACCATTGAGACTTTTTGCCTTAGAATATTACAGGCAACTCATCAATTCAGACCTCACTCATTTTCATAGTGCCATGAAGAAATCTCGCCTGAAATTTAGAGACCATCTAGGCCCCTTTATTATGAACAAGAAAGAGGGTTGGCAAGAGGCTGACCAAATATTGGGGCAGCAACTCAAGCTGAAGAGAAGTTTCTGGTGGGTTCCTTATGACCAAGATGGCTTTATCAGTGCCAGAAGAGTTAAATATAGACTGACAGCATATGAGCATTGTAGATTCCCACAAATTGAACAATATGCCAACCAAGATGAGTGGCTGGCAGGGACACTAGTTGAGGAGTTTACTCAAGAAGAAATTATGGAGCAAAATTTCAAAGATCTAGAAAAAACTCCTGACTTGGATTCTTTTGACTAGGTAACGTTCAAATTGCCACAGCAAGTCGGAGAAGGTCCATCCACAGCTGCAGCTTCACAAGCTGCCCAACAATGGTCTACACCAGCAATAGGTACATCAAAAGGAAAAGAGCCAATGGATGCAGAGCAAGAAATGGTTGTAGAACAACCTACTAGCTCAAAGGAGCAAACTCAAGAACAAGTTCCTCCACAGCAAATGGAGGCACTACAAGTTCCAATATTGCAAACTGTTGCTAACGAAGAACGAGGTAAGAAGCGAGACCGGGAGGACTCCACACCTGCTAGTGGATCTGCACAGCAACCTGAAGCCAAGAGGCAAAGATTTGATTCTCCAGTTGAGGAGGAAATTAGTGAGGACATCCTAGAAAGTCCAAGAAGAGAAAGGGAAGCAAGCCAACACACACCTACTAGCTCTTTCCAGCAAGAGCAAGAGAGGCAGCATGGCATGGAGGTATCCTCCTCAACACAACAAAGCAAGCGACCACCTAGTATCAAAACTGCTTTTATGGAAATCAAGGCTCGAAATGAGTTGTTAAGAGTACAGTTGTATGATCAGTTTCTTAAGGAAACACCTGCCAAATAGTAGAGGTTGATGGCAGCATATGACCTCAAGGAGGAAAAGATGATTCTAAGTCATTTTAAGCCCAAGATATCGCAGCCACAGTCAGCTGCAGATTATGTGAAGACTAATCTAGAAGTCCTTGCCAAGGACATTCACCCGATGGATCAAATAGAGCTGCATAAACAAACGGGTGAGATGGTCTATGCTACTTTAGCAGATAAGGCCATGCTGGCCCATGAATTGAAGGAGTCTTTAAAGAACACAAATACTCAGCTAGATTTGGAAAGAATGTTCTCCTCGGCCAAAGACAACATAATTAAAACATTGGAGGACATTATTTTGGATCTAGGACATGATCCCAAGGACCCTAAGGGTGTCAGGGCCCTTATGAAGAAAAAGGAAGATGATATTGCTGCCCTTAGAAAATAATTGGGGTTGACTCCTACTATGCACCCGCAAACTGCAGAGCTAGCGCAAGAAAAAGAGGCTGAGGATACAATGGATCTACTGATGAGAATGAACGAAAGAATAATGGAGATGGAGAAAGAATTGGAAAGAGTAGTGCAAGGCAAGCAGGGAGAGTCGACCTCCCAGCCGCCTCAAATAGTTCCAACTGATGTCCCTGTTTCTCTTACACAAGCAGCAGTGATCCCCCCTATCATCCCAGCATCTACAACAGCTTCATCCACCACAGATGCTACAGCAGCAACAACAACAACAGCCCCTGAATCTAGCATGAGCATGGATGAAATGATGAAAGCTGTCAAGGAGCTAGAACTTCAGGCAACAGAGATAAAAGAGGCCAAGGAAAAGCTCGCCAAACTAGAAGTGAGCTATGATAAGTCCAAGGTGATAGTAGCTGAAGAAACAAGGGAGATTAAGGCCCTCAATGACAAAATAAAGGCCTTGGAGAAGGAGCTGAATTTGGAAAAGACCCTTGCTGAAATTAAAAAGATTTTGTGGGCCAACATTGGCCAATCAATCACTAGACAATGGAAATCAATCCGAACCATGCATGAACAGATGCAATTAATAGGCCTAACTCAATTTGAGAATCAAAGGGCTAGGGCAACATTGGGAAATATGCCTGAGCAGGCTACTAGAATGATTCATTTCCTAAACACTCACACCAAAGAAGAGTTGGCAGCATTAGACATCAGCAACAGGACAGATACTGTTCTAACAGAAAAAAAGGTGCTGACTCTGAGAAATTTTGTGCAAAGCCTAGAAAGAAAATGTCAGGAAATGCAGGCAGAGGTAGATGAATTCAAGGTAAAGCTTGAGGCATTGCAGAGCAGAGGATTGCCCAGCCTATTGACCAGTGCTGCAAGACTGATGACCCGGGAACAATATGCCACCAGGATGAATAATTTTATTACAAATTAGATTACAGCATCTTCAAGTTCCTCAGAGGAAATAGGACCTCCATCAGGATAGAGCCTTTATGACAAGCTAGAGAACGTATTTTACATGGAGCATGAAATCAATCATATTTTTGAGGTCCCACCCTATTTTTACAAATATACTGAAGCAGATGAGACATTGATAAAGATACAGAGACATCAGCTGCCTAGAGAAGATTGGTGGCAAGCAATGCTGGAAATTTTGCCCAGGTAATCTCAGTCTTTTCCCTCTTCATTCAGCTTCAAATTTTGGTCAGATTTTGGTCATCTACAGGTCAGCAGAATGGAGTACGCAGGCACCACATAGGGCAGTTGGACAATAGGTGGAGTAGGTCAAACCAATGACTCATCAAAGTGCTGGGACAGCAAGCCCGAAAAATGCAAATTTGAAAGCGCAGCCCCAGCCGACTCAGTTGGTCCCAAAAGTCAAAATTCTCTGACAGAATGGACAGCTAATACACTAATATTTGCTGCAACATTTAATTCTGCACTTACTTCCTTGGAAGAGTTGGTGATGTAATTTATTACATGAGGACTCATCATCTAGATATTTTCTATCTTATTTTTGTATATATACCCCCCCATATAATGTATTTGGGGTTGGTAAATGATTCTCGCTCTAAGAGCTGTGCTGTAAATTTCAGATTTTTCTAATACAAAGAGCTGATAGAGTTTATGATTTCTGCACTGTCTGGATGTGAAACTAATGAACTCCGGTCTGCTACAGAATTCTTGTGTTGTCTAATCGAACAATAAGTTTTTCTCAACCATGTTTTGTCTTTTGTATGTTTGTCAAATTCACATATATGTTTCATGATCTTAGCAATGGAGAAAAAGAATAGCTCAAGACTTGTTTGAATGCACCCTCGGCTCAATCTCTGTTTCTAACTATCTTTTCTTCAGAATTGGTCATAAATATGAATTCTTAATTTCTCATGTTTGCACTAATTCTTTCATTATGAATGTTGTTTAGGAATTCTTAATTGCTCCTAGATAATATTCTCACACTTTCCCTCTATCGGCATAGTGAAAGATCCTTAACTGCCTTTCATTTCCTGATTTCATGCCATCGATCCCCAGATTTGAAGATTTGTTTCATGGATACCTGTCTGGCTCTGTAGTATTACCTATCCCTCAACAAGAACTTTCAGCTGTACACAAGCATTGACTCCATTGCCCAATGGTCTAAGCTATTCTGAAAACTGCATATCAGTTCTATTTGAAATCATCATCCAACCAAATTCAAAACAAAACCCTGTGCATCATAGCTAGCCTAAAATTACACCAAAACAAAGTTAAATCATAAGGAGAGAGCCCCCTCTGGTTGCAGGTAGGCTAGGACCTGTAGCTAAAAGATTGGTTAGTGGTTACCTCGGCCGTATTCCCTTAGGAGCCAGGGAACAACCTGAGTGATAACAATATTGGCGGCTCCACTGTGGATCGAACAAATTTTTCAATTGCTGTCTATTCCTTAAAACTACAGATGAAGCCTGAATGTCAGCCAGGAAGCCTTTGAAACTGTTCTTGCTTTGCATTTACAGGATTAAATAAAAGCTGCTTCAGTCAATCTTCATTCTAGTTTTAAGCTTTAAACAACTGTTCCAAAAATTTGATCAGTTCCTTCCTAAAACTAGAAATTTTCCCAGAAAAATACCAAAAGCAAATTTGGAAGCTGGCTCCAAAGAAGAAAACTCGTTATACCAGGTCAAATCCTGACCCAGATCCTCCAGCTATTTTTGACAATCCTAATTTAATCCTTAAGATCCTTAGAAAACAAGAAGAACAAGAAGATCTAGCTGATTCTAGACCGGAAGGAATTCAGCAAAGTTATATCCCAACCCCTGCTAAACCTTCAGTCCATCCTCACATTGCTCCTTCCTCTCCTTCTTCCTCATCCACCTCTCAAAATACTTTCTCTACACCTCCATCCACTACACATATTTCTGCTACTATCCTTGTTGTCCCAGCTGTTCCACTCCTTCCTGTTGCCCCATTTATCCCTGCCAATATGGCAAACAAGTATGCCCCTTTACAACTACCTGGGAATCCTGGGGCTATGCCTCAGGAATATCAAAGTAAGATCACTTATTTTGATGGCACAAGTACATATACTATCCTACAACATACAAAGAAAATGCAAGACTACTTTGAGAATTATGAGATAGATGATGATGATGTGAGAATGAAAACTTTTGTCCAAAGTTTAACAGGTGAAGTAAGAACTTGGTTCAGAGCACTTGCTGCAAATTCAATAGCCAACCTGGATGCTCTTTACCAAACATTTCTCAACATATGGGAAAAGAAAAAAGATCCACTACACATTCTATCTGAGTATGACACTATAAAAAGAGGCCCACAAGAAACTGTCCTAGATTATTGTGCAAGATTCAACAATGTTTACAATGCTATTCCTCAAAACCTGAGACCTCCACCTGACTTAGCCTTAATCAAATTCCTTGATGGATTTGACTTTGACATGGCATATCAACTTAGGGAAAGAGCCCCTCCGACCTTAGCAGACATGCAAAATATAGCTGTTAGTGTAGAGGCAAACCTAATTGCTAAAAGAAATAGGGCAAGAGCTGAAAGAAGAACTACTTTTAAAGAAGAACCTTCAGCATTTGAACAAAAATTGGATGCAATCATCAAAGGCATGGATAGACTTGGGGATAGGGTGGAAACCATCGAAAGAAAGTCATCATGGGAAGGTCAACCAAGTACTACTAGAAACCCAAACTTTAGAAAGAATCAAAATCCAAATGTTGGAAGGGCTGGTCCCGACCAGAACATCAGACCTCCTTTTCAAGAAAATTATGCCGAGGCCTCAACATCTAGTGAACCAACCGAGGACCCTCACATCAACTTGATGGGTTTGGACAGTGAACATCAAGTCTTTTTAACACAAGAGGATCAAGAGGCCCATAATTGCAATCAATTTCAAACCAAATCAGGAGAGTCATTTGATTTTAGAGAAGGCTATGATGCAGCAGTCTATGAAGTCCACAAATAGTACAAGTTGAGGAGCAGAACTATAGATCTGCTTGAAACTATCAAACCAAAGGATGCTAAACAACTAAAGAAAGTAAAAGATAAATTTTCTCTCACAGAATTCTCTGATAAAACAGACCCAAACCCAAGAGAAGTTACTGTGGAAGACATATCAGATGTACAACCCTCTAAAAATCAACCATTCTCATCTGTCCCCTCAAAAGCAAATTCAAACAGTGTTCCTGAAAATATTTCTAAAAAAGAGGTACTTCAAAACAACAGTCAAAATCAAGAGAGGGTCATTGAAGATCCAACTGAAAAAGAAAAGCTTGTTGTCCCTAACACAAAGCTGCAGACAGAAAAACCCTTTAACTTGGAAACATAAATAGGTAAGCTGAAAATAGCTATTCCTCTTTCTGAATTGGCCAAACATGAAGTATATAGACAACAAATCAATAGGTCACTCCAAATACCAGACAATAGGGATGCTGTAAATGTTCTAGATGATCAACCTGAATTACTGTTTGGTCCTGAAGTTAATGGAAAGACAACAAATGGAGGAGTTCCACCTTTTTATGTCAGTTTAAACATTCATGACAAGGTGTTACACAATGCAATGTTTGATTCAGGAGCCTCACATAACCTAATGCCTAAATCCGTGATGGAAAAACTAGACCTCGATATCACAAGACCATACAAAGATTTGTTTTCATTTGATTCAAGCCAAGTCAGGTGTCTAGGCCTAATTAAAGATTTGTGTGTTTCCCTGGTCCAGTACCCAACCAAAACAATCCTGATGGATGTAGTGGTAGCTGACATTCCACCCAAATACGGTATGCTTTTATCAAGATCTTGGGGGGCCAAACTCTAAGGATCCTTGCAATTCGACATGTCCTATGCCACTATTTCAGTATTTGGACAGCCAAAGATATTGTACCGTGAAACATTAATGAAATATGTGGTGAGTAGTCAAGAAAAGCCCCAAAACTTCCCCATATATTCAATACATTCCTATATGGACTCATTCATTTTATATAATGCTGTCATGTGCCCCAAAACTAATGCCAAACTCTTGATAACAGCACAACCAGAAAGCATGAATGAACAATCTGCTGATCCAAATCAAAAAATTGTCAATATGGTTAATGAAACAAATGGAAAGGACATAACAGATGACTTACAAGAACCCAATCTGCCCATGGTGCAACTTTATAAAACTCTCAATGCAAGTCATAACCAATAAATCTTATGGTACTTAGAGTTTGACGGCTCAGTAAACAAATCAGGAGCAAGGGCAGGGGTTTGGATGCACAACATGGAAAATGACCATGTTGAAGGTCATGCATATAGATTAAACTTCAGATGCACAAACAATGTGGCCGAGTATGAAGCCCTTTTGCTAGGACTCAAGCTAGTCAAAAACTTGGGTGCAACCAAAGTCTCAATTTTAGGGGATTCAGATCTATTCATACAGCAGATGAAGGGAAATTTTGTCACAAATGATACTAGGTTGAGGGCTTATAGAGGTGCAGCCATTGAAATACTCAACACTTTCTCAGAATTTCAGCTCACCAAAATCTCAAGAAAGCACAATTTACATGCACATAGCTTGGCAACTTTTGCCAGCACATGCAAACTACCTTTTGAGCCTAACCACCATTTCATAGCTGAAATCAAACATAGACCTGCAGTCCCAGATAATGTCAAAAATTGGCAAGTCTTTGAAAGTGATACACAGATAAATAACTTCCTAACTTTTAAGGAGGAATTCTCCAGCATGAACATTGATACTAGTACTATGGATGATCAACAACAGATAGCCACGATTAAACAACATATGTCAGCTGAAACAGCAAGTCTGATTTTGCATCCAACTACTTTTAATGACAAGAATGTACAATAGCTGAAGCAAACAGACTTTGATGAAATAGTTGAGGGAGAAGCTGAAGTAATTGATCTAAAAGACAATTTTCTGCCCACGGGTTTAACCCCTTTGGAGGATTTATTCGATTCAAATGACATTTCTAGGAAGCCCAAAATGCAACCACTGAATGCTGAAATTGAGGATTGCAACATTGGAACCACACAAAATCCCAGAATGGTAACACTATCCAAAGCATTCCCTGCTGATCAGAAACTGAAATACATTGACTTGTTCAAGGAGTTCCAAGATGTGTTTGCTTGGGGTTATGAAGACCTTAAATCTTATGATATCTCAGTAATCCAACATACTATACCCTTGAAAGAGAATCAAAAGCCTTTTAAACAGAAGCTTAGAAGAGTGAATATTGTCCTTCTCCCTCTGATTGAAAAATAATTTCAATGAATGTATGAGGCAGGAATCATTGCTCCAATTAGGTTCTCAGAGTGGATTTCAAATCTAGTGCCTACTAGAAAGAAAACGGGAGAGATAAGACTATGTGTTGACTTAAGGAATTTGAGCAAAGTCTTTCTCAAAGACCATTACCCCTTACCGAAGATGGACCATATCTTGCAAAGGGTAGTAGGAGCCTCTAGGATTTCATTGTTAGATGGTTTCTCAAGATTCAATCATATTTTAGTATACTCGGATGATCAAGACAAAACTGCCTTTACAACACCTTGGGGAAACTTTAAATATGTCAAAATGCCTTTTGGGCTTAAAAATGCAGGGGCCACTTTTCAAAGAGCTATGGCCATAGCCTTTGCCAAAGAAATCCATGATTTCCTAGTAGTATACCTTGATGATCTTACTGCCTTCTCAAAATTAGACCAAGAACACTTAGAACACTTGAGGCAAGTGTTCCTAATTTGCAGAAAATATGGCATATCATTGAATCCAAAGAAATCACTTTTTGGCCTAGAGGAAGGCAAGCTCCTAGGTCACATCATTTCAAAAGATGGCATTAGGATCAACCCGGATAGAATTCAAGCTATCCTTCAAGTGCCTCATCCAAGAAATATCAAAGAACTACAAGCTTTTCTAGGGAAGATTAACTTTTTGAGAAGATGCATCCTTAATTTGGCTGAGCTCATAAGACTGTTAAACAATATGTTGAAGAAAGATTCTAAAGTCAAGTGGACCATGGAAGCCAAACAAGCCTTTGAGGACATCAAAAGAGCTTTGACAAATACACCAGTCCTCACAAGTCCCAGGTTTGATAGAGATTTCATTATTTTTTCCTTTGCATCTGAGCATACAATTGCTGCTGTCCTATTGCAAAAACATGACCAAGGATGTGAGAAGCCCATTGCCTTTTTCAGCAAAGCTCTTAGGGATGCTCCCTTAAAATATCAAATCATGAAAAAACAAGCATATGCTCTTGTAAAGGCCATCAAGGATTTCAAAATTTACATTTTATACTCTCATGTGATTGCCTATGTCCCAAATGCTGTGGTTAAAGACATTTTAACTCAAGAATGAATTGAAGGCAAAAGGGGCAAATGGATTGCTAATATCTTAGAATATGACATTGAAATCAAGCCTACAAAACTGATAAAAGGACAAGGGTTAGCCAAACTAATGACTGAAACCAATTTCCAAGCCCTTGATATCAATGAATTGGACAACGAACAGGAGACGACGACTCCACAGATCAATCAAGCCTTTTCAAAATCCCCTTGGTATGCTGATATATGTTTTGTATTGTTAAACCTGCAAGCTCCTCCAGGGTTATCTAGAACCAAGAAGAGATTCTTGAAAATGAAAGCATCAAAGTTTTGTATTATAGACAGTGCCTTGTTTTGGAAAAATCATGAAGGAATTTTACTTAATTGCCTAACATTGGATGAAACTGACAATGTCTTCAAGGAATTTCATGCAGGTGACTGTGGAGGACACTTATACTGGAAATCAACAATTGATAAAATCCTAAGGGTTGGATTTTATTGGCCCTCCTTGTTTGCTGATGTAAAACAATTTGTAATGTGTTGCCACAAGTGCCAAATCTTTGAAGGCAAAAGAAAGTTGTTACCTTTACCCCTCAAACCTATCTCAATTGAAAGACCATTTCAGCAATGGGGCTTAGACTTCATTGGTGAAATCCACCCTTCATCCTCTGGCCAACATAGGTGGATTTTGACTGCCACAGACTACTTCACCAAATGGATAGAAGCAATCCCTTGTAGACAAGCCAATGACTCCATTATTATGCAATTTTTAAAAACCAACATCTTGTCCAGATTTGTTTGTCCAGATAAAATTATTACAGACAATGCTGTTGCTTTCAAATCCAAAAAAATGATCAACTTTTTCCACAAATACCACATGACCTTGGGCCATTTCACAACCTATTACCCTCAAGGCAATGGCCTAGCTGAGTCGTCCAACAAAAGCCTCATCAACATCATAAAAAAGGTCTTGGAGGAGAACAAAAAGAATTGGCATAAGAAGCTGGTAAATGCACTATGGGCAGACAGATTGACCACTAAAAGATCCATTGCTACAAGTCCTTATGAACTAGTTTATGGAATGGAGGCAAGATTCCCTTCATCTTTGGGAATCCCTGTAATCAAGTTGCTACAAGAAATACAAGCAGAGCCTAATGATATTCAAAGAAGGATCAATCAGACTATACACTTGCAGCAAACAAGAGAAGAAGTATATCAGAGAACCCAGGTCCTACAACATAAACTCAAGAAGATATTTGACAAAAGAACCAAGGCTGAAGATTTCTTCATAGGAAACAAAATGTTGAGATGGGATTCTAGAAGAGAGGACAAAGGGAAACATGGGAAATTTGATTTTCTGTGGAAAGGACCTTATGTCATTCATGCTATACAAGGTAATAACACATATTTTCTGAAGAGTTTGGATGGCACAAATACTGAAGAAGGCCCAGTCAATGGGCGAATTCTCAAGCACTATTTTGATTCCCTTTGATCAGCATAACACCACTGTGTATTGTACATAAATATTTGTATTTCCAGCAGTTTTTATTCACAACTATTAGATAAGGAACCAAATGCAGCAAGTTTTGAGGAAAATCAGGGAACTGCACCATTTTTGATATATATCTTGATTCTATCATAAGAAATCAAGAACAACACTTGGGAAGTATACAAATGATGATCAATACTCAGAGAAACCAGTAAAGCAGAGCTGTAATTTTGCACAGACCAGCTCAAGAGGTACTGCATACAGGTTAGAAAGATTCAGATCAATGGTCTCCAAGGCAAAGAAGTTTCAGACTATAGCAATAGTTGAAAAACAAGGCAATCTGACCTGTTGTTCTTGGCCTTTCACAAGGAAAGGGCATCCCCAAGTGGAGCCACTGTTAGGTTCCTATACCAATAGGTTTCATTTTTCATGATTGACAGTGGAAGTGCCAAATATGTTCATCTTTTCATGTTGCAAAGGTTCCATATTTTGTAAAATAAGCATTAGACAAAAGTTAAAAAATGTGAAGAGGGTATGCCCTAAAAGAATTATCAAAGGGCAGAAGAGTAAATTGGTCAGAAAAAATGATAAAAATGAACCCCAAAGAATGACCAGGAAAGTGGCCAGCCAAAATGCCACTACTAGCTTGATGGATGGCCCAACAGTTCAATCTGGACCATGCCATGTTTAAATTGATGTTGTAGAATAGTGAAAGAATACCTGTCCAAACAGTTCAAGCTTGGAAGAAGAGTAGATAGGCAAAGAAATGAAGGAGCCCAACTGCTTAATCTGGGCCCTTGAAAGAGATAAGGGTGGATTTAGGTAGGAGGGCAGTCAAAAGAAAAGAGGATAATCAGGGTTTGCAAGTCTAAGTGCACCCATTCAAATGGAAGAAAAAATGTTAGGTGTATTAGGCTGGGTAGGTAGTTTGAGGTTGCAAAAGCAAGGTTTTGATCACCTCATCTATTATCAATCAGAGCTCATCTCATCAATCACAGAAAGGTCAAAGCAGTTGTCTAATGGCAGAACTATGGAAGCATGTCTAACTCCCTTTCACCTCCCCCTCAAAGTTTCTTACTAACACCCCCTTGAGGACTTTGGGATCTTCCCAACAAGTCCTGCTTTCAGTTCATTTTTGTAAAATATCAAGTCAAGTTTTGACTTCCTTCAATGAAAAGAAGCCACATTTCTTGTGTAAAATCACTCCTCCACACTCCATTCTATTCTTATGTCTAAGTTTCAGTCCATAAACTTAGCCTCTGCCCTACTCCTTCACCTCACAAACTCATATTAACTTCTAATTTTATTATATAGCTCCCTAACCTATGTTCCCATCCCTATTACTACAAAAAACTATATAAAATTCCAAGAAAATACTACATATCCTACCCTATAGCATTATAGCTATGTAAATATGGTTTTGGGAAATAATAGTCCATCTGGGGCTACTATTAACCCATCCGCGTCCTAAACCTAGGATTAATCTAACCTCTGGTTAGGTTAATAGCCTATACCTACTCCTCTACCCATCAAAACCTTATAATTCTACCCCTCCGCAGTCATTTTCCCAAGGTTTAATGTTTAAATGTTTTAATTAAACATTAAATTATCGTTTCCCCCTGCATAAACCCAACCCATAAAACCCACATTTCCAAAGTTTTTGAAACCCCTTGGCATGTAATTGTTTTAATATAGTGGGCGGGTCCCATCCCTAACCCCTTACCACCTCACCTACCCCGTCCGCTGTCCGATTCCTCACACCACAGATCAACGGTGGGCTGTCATTATCGTATGCGATATGCCGAAGGATAACGTCCGGGGGATGGGTAGTTTCTCTACCGTACCCGCGCCACGTGTCGTCCTCCCGGCATGATTGGAGGCCCCTCCCCCAATACCGCCTATGCTGAAAAGCAGTGCGGGAGGAAACCGGATACCGCTCCCCCGCCTCTAACGTCAGCGCCACGTGCTCGTGACGTCATCAAGCTGCGTCCCCGCCGCTGCTCCATGTCATTGCCACTTCATCCGCCCGCGTCCCCACCTTGCCACCGTGTCCTATGCCATGTCGCCATCCTCGTCAGATGCCACATCATCCTGCTGTACCCGGGACCCGCTGATGACGCTATGCTGACGTCATCGTGGAAAAGCGCCAAAAGCGCAAATATGCCAAATTTTTATAAAAAAACATGTGTTTTCGACCGTTTGTTAGTCATTTTCATTGGTCATAGTGGAAATCTGTTGGTGCCGCTTTCATCCGTTTGCGTCTGAAGTTCAAAATTCTACCAATTGCGTCATTGCTGTCTTCAAATTCGCCAGCATTATTCACCATTGAACCAGTCCAGTTACCCTCGGCGCTATTTTAACCAGGTATTTGCCAAATTCCCCCCATTAGCCCTGTTTTCACCATTTTCTCCATTTTAGCTGCTTGAATACCTGCAAGTACCCAAACTAAAGACACCTCTTGCACCTAAATTTTTCCTAAATTCACTAATACACCCCCTGCTTAGAAGAAAACCCTAAAACCCCCGTCCATTCACAATTTCACCATGGAAAACCGTTTTCAAGCTCGGGCTCCCAACAAAATTCCACAACGGCCTGGCATTATCCTTTTCTGCCATATTCCATTCAAAAACTAAAGTAATTGGGCTGAAAATTATCCCCTTTCCCCTCTGCATTTTGCCCACAGTCTTTTAATCCACAGAATTCATCAATGAGAAGGAAAACTAGTTTGAAAATTCTGCAAAATTTGTCTCTTTCATCATAGTTTCAGACAGTCAACACTGTTGTCACATTTAAGCTCAATCCCCAGTTCCTTTGCTAATCCTCACAAGTAAGTTTTCTGAACCAGTTGTTGCCTGAAATCTTTATTTCAAGCATAAGCTCAGAAGATTTCAGAATGGCCACCCCAACAGCTCTAAATATCACTCCTATGAATCCACCAAACAGAGAGCTTGAAGCCATGCCCCTAGCTCATAAAGATTACCTCATTCAAGATTTCGTTGGGGAGAGGAATCACTTGCAAACCTTCTGCCAGTTGAGAAACAATTTTTTGAGCAACTGTGACATGTATGGCATATGGGAGTCTAATATGCCTCTTTACTTCCTCCCCTCTGTTAATATCTTTCCTGAGATTATCCGTCTATGTGCTGAGAACTATGAGTCAACTCAAAGAGCTGTCAATTCTCCATCTGGGAGCATACTCTTTCATATTACCCCTGACTCTATCAACGAGATGTTAAACTTCAAACAGACTCAGCTATTGTTTCCTTTCTCTATGAACTACTTGCTGGATGAAGGCTCCAAACTCTCTAGCTCTGAGATTGCAAGGATTGCCAAGACATTCATGAGGGCAGACCGCCAACCTACTGAGCCACCTCCATTCCTATATGTCAACTTCAATGAGGTGGGCAAGCTGCTTGTAGATATGATCTCTTATGCACTGGGTTTTACAACAAGTGAGCACATTGATGAAACAGTGCTAGTTCTACTGTCTGCATACAGCCCAGGACAGCCCCCTGCTGTCAAGTATAACTATGCCAAGTTCATAGCCAATAAAATGCATGACCAACTAGTGAAGTTGGATAGGGACGAAATCTTTAAATATTCATCATATATCTATCATTTGTTCATGTTTTACCAGTCTGAATGCTTCCAATGCCCCATCAAGAAGTTGGATTCCAAGGGTGAAAGAAGGTCTGTCATCTTTTGGTCATTAGTTTTTCATGAGGTGCAAAACTCTCCTTTTTCCTACTGTGAGTTCATTGACCAATTTGTATACCCAGTCTCTTGTCTCCTAATGAGAACCCCTCCTCCTAGATTATCATATGACATGCAGAAGATCTTGCAGCTATCCAAGAGTTACAAAATAGGTGATTGGTATCTCTACCAAATCACACCGTCATCAGAATCTATGGCTGTGAGCTCTGTCCTTACAGGCTCCCAATATATGTACCAATAAGACATTTTGCCTTAGAATATTACAGGCAACTCATCAATTCAGACCTCACTCATTTTCATAGTGCCAAGAAGAAAGCTCGCCTGAAATTTAGAGACCATCTAGGCCCCTTTATTATGAACAAGAAAGAGGGTTGGCAAGAGGCTGACCAAATATTGGGGCAGAAACTAAAGCTGAAGAGAAGTTTCTGGTGGCTTCCTTATGACCGGGATGGCTTTATCAGTGCCAGAAGAGTTAAATATAGACTGACAACATATGAGCATTGTAGATTCCCACAAATTGAACAATATGCCAAACAAGATGAGTGACTGGCAGGGACACTAGCTGAGGAGTTTACTCAAGAAGAAATTATGGAGCAAAATGTCAAAGATCTAGAAAAAACTCTTGACTTGGATTCTTTTGACCAGGTAATGTTCAAATTGCGACAGCAAGTTGGAGAAGGTCCATCCACAGCTGCAGCTTCACAAGCTGCCCAACAACGGTCTACACCAGCAACAGGTACATCAAAAGGAAAAGAGCCAATGGATGCAGAGCAACAAATGGTTGCAGAACAACCTACTACCTCAAAGGAGCAAACTCAAGAACAAGTTCCTCCACAGCAAATGGAGGCACTACAAGTGCCAATATTGCAAAATCCTGTTAATGAAGAACGAGGTAAGAAGCAAGACCGAGAGGACTCCACACCTGCTAGTGGATCTGCACAACAACCTGAAGCCAAGAGGCAAAGATTTGATTCTCCAATTGAGGAGGAAATTAGTGAGGACATCCTAGAAAGTCCAAGAAGAGAAAGGGAAGCAATCCAACACACACCTACTAGCTCTTTCCAGCAAGAGCAAGAGAGGCAGCATGGCATGGAGGTATCCTCCTCAACACAACAGAGCAAGCGGCCACCTAGTATCAAAACTGCTTTTATGGAAATCAAGGCTCAAAATGAGATAGTAAGAGTACAGTTGTATGATTAGTTTCTTAAGGCAACACTTGCCAAACAGCAGAGGTTGATGGCAGCATATGACCTCAAGGAGGAAAAGATGATTCTAAGTCATTTTAAGCCCAAGATATCGCAGCCACAGTCAGCTGTAGATTATGTGAAGACTAATCTAGAGGTCCTTGCCAAGGACATTCACCCGATGAATCAAATAGAGCTGCATAAACAAACGGGTGAGATGGTCTATGCTACTTTAGCAGATAAGGCCATGCTGGCCCATGAATTAAAGGAGTCTTTAAAGAACACAAGTACTCAGCTAGATTTGGAAAGACTGTCCTCCTCGGCCAAAGACAACAGAATTAAAACATTGGAGGACATTATTGTGGATCTAGGACATGATCCCAAGGACCCTAAGGGTGTCAGGGCCCTTATGAAGAAAAAGGAAGATGATATTGCTACCTTTAGAGAACAATTGGGGTTGACTCCTACTATGCACCCGCAAACTGCAGAGCTAGCGCAAGAAAAAGAGGCTGAGGATACAGTGGATCTACTGATGAGAATGAACGAAAGAATAGTTGAGATGGAGAAAGAATTGGAAAGAGTAGTGCAAGGCAAGAAGGGAGAGTCAACCTCCCAGCCACCTCAAACAGTTCCAACTGATGTCCCTGTTTCTCTTACACAAGTAGCAGTGATCCCCCCTATCATCCCAGCATCTACAACAGCTTCATCCACCACAGATGCTACAGCAGCAGCAACAACAACAGCCCCTGAATCTAGCATGAGCATGGATGAAATGATGAAGGCTGTCAAGGAGCTAGAACTTTAGGCAACAGAGATAAAAGATGCCAAGGAAAAGCTGGCCAAACTAGAAGTGAGCTACGATAAGTCCAAGGTGACAGTAGCTGAAAAAACAAGGGAGATTAAGGCCCTCAATGACAAAATAAAGGCCTTGGACAAGGAGCTGAATTTGGAAAAGACCCTAGCTGAAATTAAAAATATTTTGTGGGCCAACATTGACCAATCAATCACTAGACAATGGAAATCAATCCAAACCATGCATGAACAGATGCAATTAATGTGCCTAGCTCAATTTGAGAATCAAAGGGCTAGGGCAGCATTGGGAAATATGCCTGAGCAGGCTACTAGAATGATTCATTTCCTAAACACTCACACCAAAGAAGAGTTGGCAGCATTAGACATCAGCAACATGACAGATACTATTCTGGCAGCAAAAAGGGTGCTGACTCTGAGAAATTTTGTGCAAAGCCTAGAAAGAAAATGTCAGGAAATGCAGGCAGAGGTAGATGAATTCAAGGTAAAGCTTGAAGCATTGCAGAGCAGAGGATTGCCCAGCCTATTGACCAGTGCTGGAAGACTGCTGACCCGGGAACAATATGCCACCAAGATGAATAATTTTATTACAAATCAGATTACAGCATCTTCAAGTTCCTCAGAGGAAACAGGACCTCCATCAGGACAGAGCCTTTATGACAAGCTGGAGAACTTATTTTACATGGAGCATGAAATCAATCATCTTTTTGAGGTCCCACCCAATTTTTATAGATATACTGAAGCAGATGAGACATTTATAAATATACAGAGAGATCAGCTGGCTAGAGAAGATTGGTGGCAAGCAATGTTGGAAATTTTGCCCAAGTAATCTCGGTCTTTTCCCTCTTCGTTCAGCTTCAAATTTTGGTCAGATTTTGGTCATCTAGAGGTCAGCAAAATGGAGTACGCAGGCATCACATAGGGCAGTTGGACAACAGGTGGAGCAGGTCAAACCAATGACTCATCAAAGTGCTGGGACAGCAAGCCCGAAAAATGCAAATTTGAAAGCGCAGCCCCAGCCGACTCAGTTGGTCCCAAAAGTCAAATTTCTCTGACAAAATGGACAACTAATACACTAATATTTACTACAACATTTAATTCTGCACTTACTTCCTTGGAAGAGTTGGTGATGTAATTTATTACATGAGGACTCATCATGTAGATATTTTCTATCTTATTTTTGTATATATACCCCCCCATATAATGTATTTGGGGTTGGTGAATGATTCTCGCTCTAAGAGCTGCGCTGTAAATTTCAGATTTTTCTAATACAAAGAGCTGGTGGAGTTTATGATTTTTGCACTGTCTAGATGTGAAACTAATGAACTGCGGTCTGCTACAGAATTCCCGTGTTGTCTAATGGAACAATAAGTTTTTCTCAACCATGTTTTGTCTTTTGTATGTTTGTCAAATTCACATATATGTTTCATGATCTTAGCAATAGAGAAAAAGAATAGCTCAGGACTTGTTTGAATGCACCCTCTGCTCAATCTCTGTTTCTAACTGTATTTTCTTCAGAATTGGTCATAAATATGAATTCTTAACTGCTCATGTTTGCACTAATTCTTTCATTATGAATGTTGTTTAGGAATTCTTAATTGCTCCTAGATAATATTCTCACACTTTCTCCTATACTGGACTCGTTAAAGTTTCACAGTAAAGGACCTGTTCGATTACAAATAGGAACGGACCACTCCTTGTTAGGGTTCGAATCTAAGCTAAGTTGGACTCATCCGAAGGATGAGCTTATAATCAAGCAAATGTTATCCTCCTCAAGCTTGTCAAAAATAAAGAGGTACTTGCCAGAAATGGTGGGGGAAAAGAGAGGAAAATGAGCCTATTTGTTACACTTTGTCTCGAAAAAACCTTATCACCACTCTTGAACACAACACTTTTCATTCACCTGGGTTGGGAAATCCTTTGCCTAACAGTTGATCAAACCACATTGAAAGTCTTCAGCTGGTTTCTAGGTATTAACTTTGGGTCAATTGTCACCAAGCCATCTGTTGTGTCATTATGTGTTCAAGAGGTCACTGCAAATAAGCCATTCATCTGCAAAATATCTGTCATCCATCTTGACCATCCCTGAGTCAGTCCTTACAGCTACATTTCTTCAACTTGATCTATGATTTCGTGTTGTCGGCTTGCCTGCAACGGGTCGCTTTCTATCGACATCAGCACATTATCTAGAAAGATGATCTAGGAATCATCAATACCTTGAAATCTGCATGCCTCAATGGCAGGTTTTTCGCCTTTGGCGACAGGTTACATCAATGACCTTCGATCAAGGGATTCTGTGACATGTTCGACATCAACACATTCATTCACATCTCATGTGTTGTACTGAGTACTTTGAGAGCCATTGACATCATTGGTGGTTTCTCTCACACTTGTTAACAGTTTACATCATTGACTGGTAATCAATTGGTTTCTACCATGTTCGACATCAACTCATTTATTTGCATGGATAGAATCGTACTATTTCGAGAAGCAAAAATGAAGACCCTGGATCTAGTTTCCGCCATCCAGGCTGCGAGGAGTTTTGTATTCATTATACAGTAGACTAATTATAAATAGATGGCTGTGTCCATACTGTGTCTACATGTGTCTATGATTATTATGTATTGCGAAATCATTCCTATGTCAGAGCAGCAGTTAGTTTGTTAGTTAAGTTTTTGATCTGAGTATGGGAATGCCTACCTCAACGATGATATGATCTCATATATGTATTTTGTGTTGAATATTTGCAGGTTCCGACTGGGCTCTCCACAAGATAATCCTCGAAATGATAAAGTGCTTCACCCTTCCTAGATGATATAAAACCCTAATCTACTACAGACCTCGCACTTTAGGGGGCAATCTGTTACACTAAAATTTGTCACCATGACTATTTGCAGTCAGTATGGCTCCATCAATAACCATACTGTCCTCCTTGGCAAGTCTTATACCTCTGCTCCTCATGTCAAACTCCAAAAAAGAGAGAAAGCCTTTAAAAACTCAATATAACTCTGGTTCTGCACTTTCTCTTACTCTTACCTGCGTGCATGCACCTCAAGTACATAATACCTGTGTACTTGTACGCTCTGTCTGTAAAGGGGTGGGTGCGTACCCCTGTAAAAGTCAAAAGGCGCAAGTTTTACTTCAAAAAACTTACTTAAGGTCGATTCTAGAGCATTCTAGAAGATGGTTTGACATGGATTGAGTGCCTCCATATGGTTCATGCATCCCAATGAAAGAGGAACTTATCCCATGAAGAGGGGAACTATCCCTTTGAAAGAGGGGCTTATCCCATTGATGGTGGACTTGTTTAGGTTCCTCCAAAGCATTATAAATACAAGCATTGGGCTAGAGGCAAAGGAGGTTGAAAGCTGAACATTCCTAAGGGTAGATACTGCTGAAATTAGGACTCCCTTATAGAGCTTGAGAGGAGAGATCACATTACTTTCTTAGCTTCATTTAGAAGTGGGTGAGCTGATCAAAGTAGAGGAGAACTCTTGCTGGACCCTGGGAGGGACCTGGACAACACCAAGGCATTGGTTGTAAGGTTTCTTTGTTTCCAATTAATACAATTAAGTTCATTTTTCTCAACAAGTTGTTATATATAATTTGTTTCATAAACTCCTTGGTCTTTATGATGAATATGTTTTATTATATGAGCTATTCAGGTGCTATGTAATCGTTTGCTTGTTAGTGTATGCAGGCTTCGAGGAGAAGGAGCTCATCTGGATCGAAGAGGCTTGGCTACTACAAACAACGTTGGACTAAAGGTAAGCCTTAAACACCTGGTTGCTTTTATTTTAAATGCATATTTAGGGAAAGATAGTGCTTGATTGTTTTGTTTGTCACTAGAAAAGCCTTGTTTTCTAGGGAGGTCGGTTTTGTCCGGAAAGAGTCAATTTTGCAGACAAAACCGACCTCCCTAGAAAACAAGGCTTTTCTAGTGACAAACAAAACAATCAAGCACTATCTTTCCCTAAATATGCATTTAAAATAAAAGCAACCAGGTGTTTAAGGCTTACCTTTAGTCCAACTTTGTTTGTAGTAGCCAAGCCTCTTCGATCCAGATGAGCTCCTTCTCCTCGAAGCCTGCATACACTAACAAGCAAACGATTACATAGCACCTGAATAACTCATATAATAAAACATATTCATCATAAAGACCAAGGAGTTTATGAAACAAATTATATATAACAACTTGTTGAGAAAAATGAACTTAATTGTATTAATTGGAAACAAAGAAACCTTACAACCAATGCCTTGGTGTTGTGCAGGTCCCTCCCAGGGTCCAGCAAGAGTTCTCCTCTACTTTTATCAGCTCACCCACTTCCAAATGAAGCTAAGAAAGGAATGTGATCTCTCCTCTCAAGCTCTATAAGGGAGTCCTAATTTCAGCAGCATCTACCCTTAGGAATGTTCAGCTTTCAACCTCCTTTGCCTCTGGGCCAATGCCTGTATTTATAATGCTTTGGAGGAAGTTAAACAGGTTCACCATCAATGGGATAAGCCCCTCTTTCAAAGGGATAGTTCCCCTCTTCATGGGATAAGTTCCTCTTTCATTGGGATGCATGAACCATCTGGAGGCGCTCAATCCACGTCAAACCATTTTCTAGAATGCTCTAGAATCGACCGCAAGTAAGTTTTTTGAAGTAAAAATTGAGCCTTTTGACTTTTACAGGGGTACGCACCCACCCCTTTACAGATAGAGCGTACAAGTACACAGGTATTATTTACTTGAGGTGAGTGCACGCAAGTAAGATTAAGAGAAAGTGCGGAACCAGAGTTATATTGAGTTTTTAAAGGCTTTCTCTCTTTTTTGGAGTTTGACATGAGGAGCAGAGGTATAAGACTTGCCAAGGAGGACAGTATGGTTATTGATGGATCCATACTAACTGCAAATAGTCATGGTGACAAATTTTAGTGTAACAGATTGCCCCCTAAAGTGCGAGGTCTGTAGTAGATTAGGGTTTTATATCATCTAGGAAGGGTGAAGCACTTTATCATTTCGAGGATTATCTTATGGAGAGCCCCGTCAGAACCTGCAAATATTCAACACAAAAATACATATATGAGATCATATCATCGCTGAGGTAGGCATTCCCATACTCAGATCAGAAACTTAACTAACAAACTAACTACTACTCTGACATAGGAATGATTTCGCAATACATAATAATCATAGACACATGTAGACACAGTATGGACGCAGCCATCTGTTTATAATTAGTCTACTGTATAATGAATACAAAACTCCTCGCACCCTGGATGGCGGAAACTAGATCCAGGGTCTTCATTTCTGCTTCCCGAAATAGTACGATTCTATCCATGCGAATAAATGAGTTGATGTCGAACATGGTAGAAAACACTTGATTACCAGTCAATGATGTAAATTGTTAACAAGTGTGAGAGAAACCACCAGTGATGTCAATGGCTCTCAAAGTACTTAGTACAATCCATGAGATGTGAATGAATGTTTTGATGTCGAACATGTCACAGAATCCCTTGATCGAAGGTCATTGATGTAACCTGTCGCCAAAGGCGAGAAACCTGCCATTGAGGCATGCAGATTTCAAGGTACTGATGATTCCTAGATAATGTGCTGATGTCGATAGAAAGTGACCCGTTGTAGGCAAGCCCACAACATGAAATCATAGATCAAGTTGAAGAAATGTAGCTGTAAGGACTAACTTAGGGATGGTCAAGATGGATGACAGATATTTTGCAGATGAATGGCTTATTTGCAGTGACCTCTTGAACACATAATGACACAACAGATGGCTTGGTGACAATTGACCCAAAGTTAATACCCAGAAACCGGCTGAAGACTTTCAATGTGGTTTGATCAACTGTTAGGGAAAGGATTTCCCAACCCAGGTGAATGAAAAGTGTCGTGTTCAAGAGTGGTGATAAGGTTTTTCCGAGACAAAGTGTAACAAATAGGCTCATTTTCCTCTCCTTTCCCTCACCATTTCTGGCAAGTACCTCTTTATTTTTGACAAGCTTGAGGAGGATAACATTTGCTTGATTATAAGCTCATCCTTTGGATGAGTCCAACTTAGTTTAGATTCGAACCCTAAGAAGGAGTGGTCCGTTCCTGTTTGTAATCAAACAGGTCCTTTACTGTGAAATTTTAACGAGTCCAGTATAGGAGAAACTCGGCATTTTTCAATTTTAGAGAGTCTGAAAAACTTAAGAAGACTCCAGGGTTGACCTTTTTCGTAGATTTGTGTCTCCCAGACAAAAATCTGGCAATCTTTTCATGTTTTTACGGTCAGAAAAGGGCTGTAAGAGGACCGTCTTTTTAATTCCATTTTAACGAGCTAAAAAGAAAACTCGGCAATATTTTCACATTTTAGGAGTCAGAAAAGAGCTTAAAGATGACTCTACATGTTTCACTTTTTCGTAAGTTTTAACGAGTTTGAAAAAATGATAAAAATGTACTCGTGGCTTTCACTTTTTCGTAAGTTTTAATGAGTTCGAAAAAATGATAAAAATGTACTCATATGGCCGACTTTCAATTTAATTTACGAGCAGGAAAAGATGGAAAGAACTCGGCATTTTCATTTGTTTTACGAGAATGAAAGATAGCAAAATAATCTCAGGATTTTCATGAGTTTAACGAGTCTTGAAAATAACTAAAATTGACTCGAGATAGGTTTCATTTTTACAAAAGCTTGAAACAGAGAAAAACTATGCTTCAAAGTAGTTTCATTTTTCCACAAGCTTGAAACAGAGAGAAAACTGTGCTTGATGCCCCCTAAGCATAACTGCTAGAGTGCATGCCCCCCAGCTTCATTTCATTCAACCAGTTGGATGAAATGAAGGTTGAGTTACGAGATCATTTGAAAGACTCGACCTAAACTGTAAGAAAATTATGCAAAAAACTGAAATAACTAACCTAAATATACAACTTAACATTTATGAGATCTAGTCAAACTCTTGACTCAATTAGAGGAGGATTTGTTTCATTTTTCAACGAGCTTGACACAAGAAAAGAACTATGCTTGGATTCGGTTTCATGTTTACGCAAGCTTGAAATGAAAAACTATTCTTGTTATAAGTTCGCATGCCCCCAGCATAATGACGCAAATCAAGTTACATGCCCCCCAAGCTTCATTGCATTCAACCAGGTGGATGAAATGAAGGTTTACTTTCGAAATTTTGGAAAGACTCATGGGAGTTGTTTCATGTTTTAGTGAGGTTGACACAGGAAAAGAACTATCCTCAAAACCCTTGTTTCATTTTTTAAACGAGATTGACACAAGATAAGGAACTATGCTCATAACTACTCTCTACAATCTACCTAACAAGGAACTATACTCTAAAAAGCTTGATTCATTTTTTAATGAGCTTTACACAAGACAAGGAACTATTCTCTAAAAACCTTGATTCATTTTTTAACGAGCTTGACACAAGACAAGGAACTATGCTCTAAAAACCTTGATTCATTTTTTAACGAGCTTGACACAAGACAATGAACTATGCTCTAAAATCCTTGATTCATTTTTTAACGAGCTTGACACAAGACAAGGAACTATGCTCATAACTACTCTCTACAATCTACCTATATAACCTATGACTCCTTGTTTCATTTTTTAACGAGCTTGACACAAGACAAGGAACTATGCTCAAGACTCCTTGTTTCATTTTTTAATGAGCTTGACATAAGACAAGGAACTATGCTCAAGAAGTTCGCATGCCCCCAAGATAATGATGCAAAGTGAGGTACATGCCCCCCAGGCTTCATTGCATTCAACCAGGTGGATGGAATGAAGGTTTACTTTCAATATTTAACTTGAAAAGGGAGTTGTTTCATTTTTAAGGAGGTTGACACAAGAAAAGAACTATCCTCATACCTGATTCATTTTTAACAAGGTTGACTCAGGAAAAGAACTGTCCTCATGGCAGCCTGTTTCATTTTTTAACGAGGTTGATACAGGAAAAAACTATCCTCGCACTCACTGATCATGGCTTCCAACTGGAAGAAAGACATGTCAATGGACACACCTTGATCATGTCTTCCAAGAGGCCTTCATCAGAAGGAAGAATAGTTCTCTGGAAGGAACACATGTCAAGGGACTCCAAAGGGATAAGAACATTGCGTTCAAATAATCCCATAGATTTTTCCATGTCAATTACCGGATCTAAATCAAAGGAAGATGAGAAAATAGTGAGAGGCTCACTTACATCGGTAACTGAAAACATGGGACCAGTTGCCACATAATTAACCGTGGCGGGGTAGATATCACTTGAGAATCAGAAACATTTAGGGCTGTCATATTATTGGTAGTTGAAACAAGACTAGGGAACGAACGCTGGTCTATAGTCACAATATTTCCATTGTGAGGGAAAGACATCACGCGAAAGACTGTCGATACGACAGCTTTCATTGCATAAACATAGTCTCGCCCAAGGAGTAAATTGAAATCCAAGGGACCTTGAACTACCATAAGATCAATACAGACAGTTTTACCTTCCAAGGTAATAGAAAACTTAGGAAGGATCCCTAAAGGTTCACTAATGGTTCTGTTAAAAGCTTTCAGATTCTGCGTAATAGGCACAAGCTGAGGGGAACTCAAAGCTTTCCAAGCAGTTGAGGATAAACTACTAACAGAGGCACCTTCATCTACCTGTGTGCGGCGTATGTCCCTACCACCAACCTTGACAATGATTTGGAAAGGGATGAAGGAAGGAAGATGAGGTTCCATCAGTCTATTCCAATCAAAGGAAAAGACCTCAGTGCTTGGAGGGGGTTCTGTAGAAACAGGTGAAATGCCCCCCAGCATAGAAGAATCTGATGTAACAAGAAGAACCTGAGCGGTATGAAGTTCACTCTCTAAAGGGAAAGTGGGATCGACCGAATGTGAAATTGAATCGACCACTTGATCAACTAATGGATCATCAACCTGAGTGACATGAGTTTCACTCTCCAATGGAAGAGTGTGATCGACTGTACTTGAAATTAGATCAATCACTCCGTTAGTTGACGGTAGGTTGGGAGAAAGTTTACGGTAACCAATTGGAAATTCTTGCTGTGGAACAGTAAGGTTTTCAAACAATTTTGAGGCTTCATCCATGTGAGGGAAAATGTGAGTTTGATGACTCCCTTTGCATAACTTACAAGGAAACCTAACTTTACCCTTTTTCCCAGGAACCTGACTATCACTGGTTGATGGATTAATGGAAAGTTGATGAGATTTTTCTGACCATACTTCCAAGACCTTTGGAATACCAGGACAATTGATAAGGAAGTGGTCACCCTTACAAAGCCTGCAAGGGTATTTGGGTTTACGATGCATGTTGGAGGTTTCCTCAACACAACTAACATTTACAGCCATGGTTGGTTGGTTGACTTCTTTCTTATCTTTCTTCTTATTCTTCTTCTTCTTCCCTTTCTTCTTCTTCTTAGCCACCTGGTTACTAGCATCAAGGCTTTTACCAAGCGAAGAGGAAGAAATGGAGGAAGAAAAATTAGGCGAAGAAGGAAAAGGGTCAACAGAAGGTTGGTGATGTTGAGATGGTGAACTCTGTGGAGGTGAAGCATTCGGTTGAGGTGGAACAATTGGAGTATTTGGGGTCAACGAAGTTGAAAATAACCATATCGGTAATCCTATTGTAAATCCAGGTAATGACAAAGTAGCCATATAAGGAGGACCAACATTTCCAAAGAAAGGAAAAGTACTAGGATCCTCAGTAAGAGGGGTTCCTTGGTCAGTAAATTCCGGAACAGTTGCCATTATATTCAACTTCAGTGAATTTAAAACTAAAATTAACAATTCACAATTCACACCTAACAATTAAAATTCACAATTCACACCTATGGTCCCTAAAAGTAAAAACAAACAAATTAACACGCGCTATCAAATCTAGGAGTCAAACCACACACAAACAGTAACTTTCCGTACCGAAAACACTAGTTGGTGATGAAATCCAACGTCGCAGAATTCAATACAGAAATAGCGGTTGGAACAGTTACCCCGGCAACCTGCTTAATGAATAGACTGGCACAAGTTCCTCCACTTAACCGTCTCGAGTGAAGAGAACCCCCCAGAAAATCCAAGTGAGTCTAGCCGACGTCTGCTCCAGGTACAGTGGGATCTTCCCATCGCTGTCACCTCAGGAAGAGTCCTAAAGAATATGGCCACTAAGGTTACCAACTGAGACAAATATACCTGGGGGAACAGTCTATGATCCGATACGCACGCAAGGGCAGAGTAGCAAGCTCAATCCCCTTGAAGGCTCCTTGACATAATCCAAGGTTTACCAACAAGTGACCCCAGGCTCCTCGACAATGGTTAATCTGAGGTTTACCGTTTTTAATACGTGAATATCTGGCGTCGTTCCCAATGAGGAAGGATTGATTCCCACACTCGTTCGGACACGATCTCGTGCTTCTCCTTTAAGAGGAGCTTTCCTAGAGCATAAATGCAACAATTGGATTTCTTCCCTACCACAAGATACATCTACTTGTTTGTTTTACTGTCTTGGAGAGTTAACTAAAACCTATTCCAAGACACTAGCCTAAGCTAGATTGGTGGAAAGAGCACTAAAAATGTAAAAATTACTAGATAAATTTTAATTAAGCACTGTGTTATTAAGGCTATTATTACTCAAATGGGTAAATGGATATGAAACCAATGATGTTATAACCCGACCCAAAACTGAATGCAATCGAATATGATAATGTAATATTTTCAATTCGATGAATCCTAACTAAAGTAAGGAGAGAGTTTCCATTTACTTCCAACAATGCAAAAATTGATCACTAAGAGAAAATATAACAAATTCTCTAATGCACTAATTTCATCAAGAAAAACTAATGCAAATCAATTTCAAAACCTTTTTTTATTTTTATTTTTATGTGTTAAAGACAAGCATAAAAATATGTAAATTCAAATCAAAGAAACTGATCTAAATCTACGATTGATTTTTTAGAATGTAAACTATGCAATTGTAATCTATGAACAATTCACTTGAAAGGTATGCAAATGTAATCTACGCACATTTTTCATTCATATTCTGAAAATGAGAATTCTAATTATGCAAATGTGATCTACGCAAGAGAATTCTCAAGCACAAGATGATTCTAATGTAATCTAAGAACCAATCAAGTGCAAGTCGAGAAAATTGGGTGAGAATTCCAAAGATAAAAAAATAAAAACACTCAAAGGCGATTAACACTCATACACAATTTAGCCCCCCTCGGCGAATGAGGGGGAAATTTTTTTGCAAAAACAAAAGCAAAAAGATGCAAAATTGTGAAAAGACTGAGACAAACCTCCAAGTAATGACCAAAGGAAATCAAATTAATAATTTCTCATAGAAGAGACTCAAAACACCCAATTGATAAAAGCTTAAAACAGGAATGCCAATGGAATTAACCAATGAAAGCTTTTTGACAGGGAACAAGCAGGTCTAGGCAATGGCTAAAACCTATAAACAAATTCTAAACTGATAAAAAAGAGAAAAATTTAAAATTTTTCAAATTTTTGACAGACGCAGGCAACCTGTTTACACAGGTGCGTCCACGCTCTGTGCACAAAGCAAAAGTGCGTAAAGGTACGCACTGTGCTTAACTCAGAGGGTGCGTACCTCTCCCAAAACTATGAAAAATGAAAACTAAGTCAAAATTAACTAAATTCACCCAATCCCACAATCATCAAGTCAAAAACAGAAACAGAAAATACAGTTTCTCAGGTCAAAGTATAGACAAAGAAAACAATCAAGTCCCCAGTGGAGTCGCCATTTTGTCATGCGGAAAGAGTCAATTTTGCAGACAAAACCAACCTCCCTAGAAAACAAGGCTTTTCTAGTGACAAAAAAAACAATCAAGCACTATCTTTCCCTAAATATGCATTTAAAATAAAAGCAACCAGGTGTTTAAGGCTTACCTTTAGTCCAACGCTGTTTGTAGTAGCCAAGCCTCTTCGATCCAAATGAGCTCCTTCTCCTTGAAGCCTGCATACACTAACAAGAAAACGATTACATAGCACCTGAATAACTCATATAATAAAACATATTCATCATACAGACCAAGGAGTTTATGAAACAAATTATATATAACAACTTGTTGAGAAAAATGAACTTAATTGTATTAATTGGAAACAAAGAAACCTTACAACCAATGCCTTGGTGTTGTGCAGGTCCCTCCCAGGGTCCAGCAAGAGTTCTCCTCTACTTTGATCAGCTCACCCACTTCAAAATGAAGGTAAGAAAGGAATGTGATCTCTCCTCTCAAGCTCTATAAGGGAGTCCTAATTTTAGCAGCATCTACCCTTAGGAATGTTCAGCTTTCAACCTCCTTTGCCTCTGGGCCAATGGCTGTATTTATAATGCTTTGGAGGAAGTTAAATAGGTCCACCATCAATGGGATAAGCCCCTCTTTCAAAGGGATAGTTCCCCTCTTCATGGGATAAGTTCCTCTTTCATTGGGATGCATGAACCATCTGGAGGCGCTCAATCCACGTCAAACCATGTTCTAGAATGCTCTAGAATCGACCGCAAGTAAGTTTTTTGAAGTAAAACTTGCACCTTTTGACTTTTACAGGGGTACGCATCCACCCCTTTACAGACAGAGCGTACAAGTACACAGGTATTATTTACTTGAGGTGAGTGCACGCAAGTAAGATTAAGAGAAAGTGCGGAACCAGAGTTATATTGAGTTTTTAAAGGCTTTCTCTCTTTTTTGGAGTTTGACATGAGGAGCAGAGGTATAAGACTTGCCAAGGAGGACAATATGGTTATTGATGGAGCCATACTAACTGCAAATAGTCATGGTGAAAAATTTTAGTGTAACAGGGAACTTCCGAAGGATCCCTAACAGTTGACTGGTCCCTCCATCAAACGCTAACAGATGCTGTGCAACTGGCACAAGCTGTGGGGAGCCCAAAGATTGCCAAGTAGTGGAAGGCATAAGACTGATAGATGCACCCTCATCGAAGAGAGTGCTAGGTATTGCCTTATCATAGGCATGTACTGTAATCTAGAAAGGCACATGGGATGGAAGGCAGAATGTAGTGAAATGACTCCAGTCGAAAGAAACAACTGAACTACTTGGTGGAAGAATCGTATGATTTCCCCCCTGCTCTACAGGAACCGAAGAAGGACTCTCTTGATCAGTGGGGATAGGAGGGTCATTCTCGGACTTAGGAGAATCTGACGAGATGAGAAGAACGAGAGCATGACACTCTTCCAAAATAGAGTGATCAACAGGTGGTGAACCTAAGTTGACACTCTCCCCGACCAATGGTTGGTCTGGAATAGGCTTAGCACAGCCAGGCTTGGAAGGAGGAGGACAGACAAGAGAAGAATCTAAGTCAATCTCTTTGTCAATCGGGAGAGGGTCTGAAGAGAGCCTCTGATAACCAACAGGAAGTTGGGGTGAAGAAGCTGTAAGACTTTCCAAAACGACGGAAGCTTTATCCATGAGTGGACAAAGGTGAAGGGGATGGTTGCCTTCACACAGCCTACAGGGGAATCAAATCTTCCCTTTCTTCTTACCGTTGCCAGTTGATAGGGTAGCATCGCCATGAGCTTCAGAGGACGATGAGGGACGAGCTAGATCATGAGACCATACTTGTAGGATCCTTGGAATGCTAGGACAATCACAAAGAAGATGGTCACCCTTGCACAATTTACAAGGAAACTTAACCTTCCACGGAGGAGCAGAGGGTGTTCCGACCTGAGATGTACTTGGAGCAGTAGTTGAATAGGTGGCCTCGCATTTATTGGACTTCTTCTTCTTCTTCATCTTCTTCTTCTTCTTCTTAGTCTCCTGGTTACTAGATGTGAAACTTTCACCAGGCGAAGGAGGAGAGGAGGAGGAAGAAATAGGGGAAGAAGGCACAGGCTCCACCTTCGAGTCAACATGTCATGGCTCGAATGAAGGAGACGGTGGAACAGGAATCATGACACTCAGGACCACCGAGGTGGAAAACAACCATACGAGCAAACTGATGGTTAACCCAAGCAAAGACAATGTTGTCATATACGGAGCACCGCATTTCCAAATGAGGGAAACAGGCCATGATTTCCATCTGGGGGAAAACCTTGCCCGGTAGACTCAAGGAATGCTTCCATCGAGAACGAAAAAGAACCCTACTCAAGATAACACAAACAAGATCTAACAGGGTAAATGTGAATCGTGGCCGAATAAATTTTAAGACACAGGAATAGAACTTGACCTTTTCATCTTTAAAGAGTCGAGAAAAGGACAAAAATATGACTCTAGTCGCCTTCGAATATTTAATGAGGCTGAAGTGACAAGTGGTCAGATGTACCTTTTCTTTTAGGGTGTCCGAAAAGGAATGAAAGTGACTACTCTGGAGAACTAGGCAAAAGGTTTACCAGACAAATCCGTAAAACTTCATATACACCTTGGCACTCATATGAAAACCAAGGACTTTCCGTACGACAGTCAATCTTCCCGAATGCTGTGTTATGTGCATTACGGTTCGTAAGGTGGCATACATGACTTCCTAAGGATAAAGGATGATAACCTAGTGGGGTCTCCCAGCATATACTCGATGGTACATGGGACCACAATTCTGTGCTAGACCACTATTGAGTCACAAAAGGAGGAATCACCCAACCTTGAGTGGAAACAAAAGTGACTAGGTTTAACGACGCTGGAGCACTTCTCTAGCCTAGACCTCTAAATGTGTGCATTATGTTCCAATGCGTTGTTAGGTTTATTCAGTTCATTTTAGAGTTGATATTGAATTATGTTTTAGTTTTCAGGCCTTACGTATGTATATAACAAATCCTAGGATGCAACTAGAATGAGAAAAAAATATCCTTTTTCTTCAATGAACACCTACCTGCGGGAGGGTAGAGAGATCATTCCCAAACCAAGATAACCAAGACAACAAAAGTAGTCACTCAATGCATACAGACATCAATTCCTAAAGTGCACGAATACTACTAATGAGAGATCTTATCATTCGCTTTCCAATATACAAACTTGAAATGCAAATTCACTTTCACTTTCGTTTCTGAATCAATGCAATATCTTTGATTTTGATGTCTTTAAATCTAGAAGAGACAAATAAGCAACAAGCAAGTGCAGAAAAACCCGATCAATCCAAACAATTGTGATCTATGTTTGGTAGTGAAAAGAAATCGAATCAATGCCAACAATTGGTTCAATAACAATCACTAAACAATCAACCAAGGAAAAGCAAGAGGGAAGGCTCAATCAAAGTGACAAGAAGCTGCAAATGAACCTTGAGCAGACAAGCAACCAAGCCAAATTGATCCAAAAGACTTGAAACAATGACCTAGGTCATATAAGCAAAAAAGAAAGATTCATTCAAGCAAAATTCACAAATGAGTGCCACACCTATGAACAGTGAAAAACAAGTTATCAAGCAAGTGAGAAAAGCAAGGGACTAGGGGGACTGACAGACTCAGGAGGCAGAATTGAGAAAATCAATTCTACAGCAATCAGCACGGGCAATACACGGGCAATAAAGTGCTGATAAAGAACAGTACGCAGCAACAAAGAGATGTCAGCGCGGAAATACACGACTCTTCCGCGATGGTAGAATTTTTAGAACCGTCGCGACTGTTAGGCGTAATTACATGATGAATAGGATAGTATAAAAGGTCGAGCGCGATGACAACGTGACCGTTAAATTTAAAACTGCGATGAATTTCAAAACAGAGACAGGCGAACCAAAACTCCCAAATCAAAAACAGTCAATCCTTCAAACAAACAGGGGTATTTCCCAGATCACCCAGGAAACTCAAAAGATGGTAACTAATCCCCAAAACTTCAAAAGAGACCAAAACAAAAAATCAAGACAAGAGTAAAAAAGAAAAGAACAAAGGCCAAATCTCCCCAGTGGAGTCACCAATTTGTGATGCAGGAAAGTGTTCCCTCTGCGGACAGAGGCAACCCCTCTAGCCCTAGAGTGGGTCTAGTCACAAACAAGGACAGATCAACAATATCTTTCCTTAAATAGTTTAGAGTTGGAGGCCTACCTCAACCGGTGGTCGGTGGAGTTCCGTTGCGCTGCTCCAGCTTCCGCTTCCTTCTCCTCAATGAGTAATCAACCTGAAACAAAGCAAAGGAAATACAACAAAGCACGTAATCCGACAACAACAATAAACCATTTACTCACAAAGTCAAGAAGTCATGAGCTATCAAGTACATTACATACAAGACATAGGAAAACATCATTGATTGTATTAATAATGAAATAAGAGTAAGCTTACAACCAAAGTCTTGACATCACAAGCCTTCTTAGAGGGATCCAGCCAACATGTTCCTCAAGCAATCATTCTTTGAAGATGGATCTCCCAACATACAAAAGCTCTCTCACTCATAAGTTTTACAAAATATTAAGGGCACTTCACAACCTTCCACAAGCTATCAACAATCCCACACTTGTCACACTCACACCAGCTATCTAGCAAACTCACAAGCACTAATAGCACTACTCAACTAGCCAACTATCAAAAACTCTCCAAAAAAACTAGCAGTGCATAGCAATGGTGAGGGTTTAAATAGGAGAAGGAGTCTCCATGAAAGGTGGAAGAGTGAGCTTATCTCCAAGGAAGGTAGCACAAATGACGGAAGAGCCACGCCAGAGAAAGGAGGGCGACATAAACTAGGCCAACAACCAGGTCTGGAGTCATCTGGAAGGCCGACTGTTGGAACAAATCGCCCAATCTGGATCATCGTGGGGGCATAACTGATCTTCAGCGCTGACATCGCTATGGAGTAATGCAGACAGCTAGGTCATCGCTAAAGAGTACAAGGAACCTTGCGCTGAGACAAAAAATCGGACTAGCCTGGGAATCAGGTGTACTTCTGCGCTAGCAGCGCATATGTACTGTTTAGTAGTGCTCTTCAACACGTTTATTCAGTCCATAGCCGCGATGAGGCAGATAACTTAGGAAAAGTGGGTCATTTGGCAACATCAGAGAGCATTTGTCTAATGTGAGCATGTTTGACTTGGACACATGACACAGTAGGAGGACTGAAGTGAAGACAGTGACAAATTACTGTGTAACAAGTACTTTTGAGTGATTTCACTTGAAATGGGGGCCTAAGACATCCTATTCAATAATAAAAAATTCCCATCCAATTTGGATTTTATTTGCTTGGTCATTCGGTGAATTATATGTTCCTATAACAAATCTGTAACTTCCTATAGCAACCTATAACTTCCTATAGAAGACTCCTCTAGCACTCTTCTAGAATGTATATACCTGCCCAAATTTGCTCAAAAAGCATGGTATTTATCCCTTAGGGTTGAATCATGAACCCTAGGCCCTAAATAAATGGTTGAGGAGGAATAAAAACCACTTAGGAATTTCCTTTTTACCCCCACAAAACATCTCAAGGATTTGGTTTAGTGGACAAGTTTATGAATTGGATAATATAATAATGATTTTATTGATTGACATAACCAATGAACTATGTCAATGGATCTAAAATGTAACGATTGATATTTAGTTCATGATATTTATTTTATGCAAATATAATAGGTTTTCCTTGTATTTTCTTTCCTGCAATAGGTTAAGGTTTGCATTTTGAGCATTTCCATTTTTGTAATTAGTTTAGGATCTAATTTCATTACATTCACTCCATTACATCATGACAATGAAGGAAGGACACATTGTATGTTGCACATATAGTGTCGATACCTCTTATGTTTCTATGAACCCAGGGTTGATAATTAAATTTGGTAGCCTTGCGAGTTGGAGCATTCTCGTTGCAATACCTAGGCTCATCACTTTTTTGGTGTCGTTGCCGAGGAGTGTCAAAGTATGCATTGTTTTCTTCCCTAGTTGATTCATTTATTTTAATTTTTCAAAAACATAAAATATTTGCATTAGGCTTATTTCATTTCAAAAACAAAAAATTGCATTGCAATAGTATTCTTATTAAAATAAAAAAATAAAAATACTTCTCCAACACCAACTCCTCCATTTGATCACATTGTACAGTGAGAGCCACATAACCATTGTAGGTAGAAAAATAAGAGATGGAAAATAAAGTAGAAGAAATGGATGGAGATGATGATAATGAAGAATATCCTCTTGGATTTTCGATTCAAGCTATTGAAATCAATGTGCATATTAAGAACATCCCTCCATATTTTCTTCCAAAATTTCATTGTCTAAGGCTAGAGGACATGGAAACCTTTCTCTTTGAACTTGAAATCCTTTGTAGATCTTATGGTTACTTACTAAACACTCAAAATTTGAGATTGTTTCCAGCAACATTAAAGGATAAAGCTCCTAAATGGTTCATTATTTTAGGGACTAATTCAATAAGATCATGAATGATATGTTGAAAATAATACTGAGAGGGGGGGGTGTGAATCAGTATTAGCAAGTCAATAATATTTCTGTTCACAATCAGATTTGTATACGATACCTTAGTTAATGAACCTTGCATATATACACAACTGTTGTTAAGAAAACTAGCGTATATCCTGCAAACTTATAATTTAGTTAATTCATCAGATGTTGATCTTTAATTTGTGTATCAGAACCATATAACAATAACCAGGTACAGTAAAAACAAAGTAGACAATCACACACAAGAACACAAGATATAAGGTGGAAACCCAATGTGGGTGAAAACCACCTGTTGTAATTCGTCTCTATCTTCTTTTAATAAGAAGCTTCTTTTTACAATATTTCTGTATTGGTGTAGTCTTATACTAGTACGCAGGGATCTACCTGTAGAAGGCTACAACCTTCTCTGGTTCTCCAGTTTCTCTTGGAAGGGAGCTACAACCCCCTTAGCTCATGTACTAGCTGATGTACTAGTACGTAGGTGTTGACCTACAGAAGGCTACAACCTTCTCTTTTCTTCCAGGGACCACGTTTCATAAATTTTCAAACTGGATCCATCAATAGCATCAATCAAACATCAAATTGTATTTGCATCAATCAATTTCCCTTGCACTAACCAAATATGAATCAAACAATCACTTCTCTAAATGTTGTAACCAGAATATAGTAACAGTACCAGAACCCAAAACACTACAATCAGTAAACAAAAGTAGCTAAAACATATTTTATGAGATGTACGCTACTTCAATGTGTCAAACCTGCGTGCATACGCTGCTATATGAAGGCATACCTGCGTATACGCTATTTTGACTTGTTGAACCAGCGTGTATACGCTCCTTTGCTATACTGAACTTGCGTACAGATCTGTAAAAGATGATTCACCCTTTTCAACTATTCAGACAACAGTTATACCCAGATCATTAGATTTACAGATCAAGATATGCGCTAATTATAAAAGATCAAAAACCACACAAAGATACTTCTTTTCAAGCCTTAAGATCTTGACCCATCAATAGAACTTATCCTTCTTCAAGCGCTTAGGTTCCTCCTTGATTGAGATCCATCTATGCACCATAACTCAATCACCAGTATTCTAGATCTTGCTCTTCATTAGATATTCAATACTTGAGTGCCTTTGCCTAATGATCTCCTCCTCCTTTTATAGTCTTAGGCCTTACTCAATACCATGGTCCAAAACCACTTAGAAGCAATATCTTGGACCAAATACCTGGGGTCAACACTTCGGTCAAGAAACCTTGGATCAATACCATGGGTCAAAATACTAGGGACCAAATACCATGGACCGAAAACAAGTTTTCCAACATGTATGCACTTTTCCTTGCGTGAAAGTGCATGTATACGCATACGTGCCTTCTGGACTGCGAACCCGCATGTATACGTTGCTTGGTCAAGGGGAACCTGGGTATATCTCTTTTCCTTCATTCTAAGAGCCTGAATTGTGATCTGTCATCTGAGTGAGTTGCCATCAAGGACAACACCTGTGTCATAGCACCAAACCTGTGTCATAATGCCAACAATCTCCCCCTTTGGACTTGATGGCAACAACCACACCAAGTCACTCTCCCCCTTTGACATCAAGGGCAAAGGGTAGACCAAGATATTTTCTCCCTTGATATACATTCTGCTGTCCATACTCCCCCTGAGTACATGCTGAAATATCTGATTGAGCTCCCCCTTTGTAGATGCCGAGATGTACCAATCCGTCCATGCTCCCCCTGAGCACATGCAGAGTCTGCAAAGATATTAAAGAATAACATGACTCTACAACTCAACTAAGTGAGTATGACCTTCCTATCACCAATGACTCATACATACATTCATCTCCCAACCAAGTGGGGATACATCGAAAGGTTATACAAGATAAGAACATTACATCATCCATCCCAGGCATAGTGGGGAAACAAAATAGGTCATTACATGACCTTGATAATAAAATATATACATGACATAGAGACAAAATATCTAATACGAGATAGTTATCAGCAACTATCATCAGTAGCATCTGTCAATCACCATCAAGAACCATGATCTCTCTCTGCCCCTGTTCCACTTGAACCAAAAACAACTGTGAAACCGTACCAAAGTCTTTTAAGATAATGCCAACAATGTATTATTAGAAGTATATGCTCCCCCTGAACCTGTGCCAGATGATCACTGTCATACCCATATCAGACTCTTTTCATCCTGAGTCTGTCCCACTGATATTCTTCAAACCAACATATACGCGACTGTATCCACTGCAACCGGCATATGTACGCGGATACACTTCATGAAACTCGTGTATACCCACTTTTCTTTGAAACAGATAAGAATTAATGGCAAGAAGATGCATCAACTACTCCCAGCTTCTGTCTGAGGTATTCAAATGTCTCTCTGGGTAGTGGTTTGGTGAATATATCAGCAACCTGTTCCTTGGAGGGAACATACTCCAATTTGACCTTTTGTTCAAGCACTTGTTCCCGGAGAAAATGATATTTGATAGGTATGTGCTTGGTCTTGGAATGCATGATAGGATTCTTTGAAATACTAATTGCACTTGTATTATCACATAGAATGGAGATGGGTGGAGTACATGTGATTTGAATGTCTTGCAATGTTTGCATCATCCAAAGAAGTTGTGTGCAACAAGATGCAGCAGCCACATATTCTGCTTCAGCTATAGATAATGCAATTGAACTTTGTTTCTTACTGAACCAAGACATTAATCTGGAACCCATGAAGAATGCACTACCACTTGTGCTTTTTCTGTCATCTAGCCTTCCTGCCCAATCTGCATTTGTATATGCATGAAGTGTAAGATCTGTATCTCTAGGATAACATAAACCAAAGTTTTTTGTCCCTTGAAGATATTTAAAAATCCTTTTGACTTCTTGAAGGTGTGCTTCCTTTGGATTTGCTTGGAATCTTCCAACTATTCCCATTGCTTGCATGATGTCTGGTCAGGTACCTGTTAGATAGAGTAGACTACCAATCATGGATCTGTAGGTTGGTTGATGTACTGCTGCTAATTCATGATTTGTGCTGAGGCTGCATCCTGTTACCATAGGCGTACATACTGGTTTAGAATCTTCCATTCCATATTTCTTCAAGATCTACTTGAGGTACTTGGTTTGTGATAGAAAAATACCATATTTATTTTGTTGAACTTGTAAACCAAGAAAATATGTGAGTTCACCAAGAAGGGACATTTCAAATTCTTTGTACATTACCAAAGCAAAGTTTTGATTCATGGCTTCTTCATTACTACCAAAAATGATATCATCAACATAGACAACAATTATTAGCAATTTATCATTGTCAATTTTTATATATAGATTGCTATCAACTGATCCTTTTGAAAAACCTTGTTGATGAAGGTATTTGTTAAGACGATAATACCAGGCTCTTGGAGCTTGTTCTAGACCATAGAGAGCCTTTCAGAGGCTGAATACAAGTTTTGGATCATTTCCAAGGATGAATCTGTCTGGTTGCTCAATATATACTTCTTCTTCTAGATCTCCATTAAGAAAGGCAAATTTCACATCCATTTGATATACTTTGAACTTCTGAAAGCTAGAAAGAGCAAGGAACATTCTTATGGCTTCAAGTCTAGCAACAGGAGCAAAAGTTTCTTGAAAGTCTATACCTTCTTGTTGAGCATACCCTTTACAAACAAGTCTGGAATTGTTTCTAATAAATTCTCCATTTTCATTCAGCTTGTTTTTGAATATCCATTTGGTTCCTATGGCATTCTTATCATGAGCTCTAGGAAATAATTCCCAAGTATTATTCTTTTCAATTTGCTCAAGCTCTTCATTCATAGCCTTGACCCAACATTCATCTTTGCATGCTTCATGTACATTTTGCGGTTCGATGGAGGAAAGCAATGCTAGATAGATTGAAGCTTCTGTAATAGTTCTTCTTGTCTACACACCTGCTTCTTTCTGTCCCAGAATTTGAGTCTCTGGATGATTTTTCTGAACATATCTAGATGGAGTCTTTTCTTCTGCCATTATCTTCTCTTCTAGTGCTTCATTGGTTTCTTCTTCTTCAGCATTAGTCTGATTTGATGTGGAAGGATAATCCTCATCTTCTTCCCACTCTTTAGTTTTTACCTGCTTTGGATTTTCGCCTGCTTCATCAACCACAACATCAATACTTTCAACAATTTTCCCAAGTCTTTTATTATAACACTTGTATCCTTTACTCCGGGAAGAGTAACGAAAGAGAATGCCTTCATCTGCTCTAGGTTCAAACTTGCCAAGTTTTTCATCAGTCCTTTTGATGTAACATTTGCTTCCAAAAACTTTGAAGTATTTTACAGTAGGAGTCTTACCATACCAAAGTTCATGAGGAGTTTGAGTGTTGTTTACCCGAACATTCGTTTTGTTGAGAATAGTGACGACAGCAAATGCAGCTTCACCCCAGAAGGTTGCAGGAGTTCCAGATTCATCTAGCATAGCACGAGCCATTTGTTGAACAGTTCTGTTCATCCTTTCTACCACTCCATTTTGCTGAGGAGTCCTTGCGGTAGAGAATTCCCTTCTTATTCCATGTTCTTCACAAAAGTTGAAGAATTCATTTGAGGTAAATTCCCCTCCTCGATCAGACCTGAGGCATTTGATTTTGTGATCTGATTCGTTTTCAACCAAAGCTTTGAATGCTTTGAACTTTTCAAATGCTTCGTCTTTATGCTTTAGAAGTCCTATCCAACACATTCTGGAAAAGTCGTCAATGAACAATATAAAGTATTTTTCTCCACGAGGTGACTTTTCCTCGATGGACCACATAAATCAGTATGGACAAGTTCAAGCGGCTTACTAGCTAATCCTTCCTTCTTAGGGTAATGTGTTCTGGTTTGCTTATCAAATTGACATGATTTGCATATTGTATTTTCTGGAATTCTGATGTCAGGAAGATCATGTACAACCTGGAATTTGCATGCTTTCCTTATCTGAGGGAAGCTTAGATGCCCCAATCTTCTGTGCCATAGCCAATGTTCATCATTTTTGCTTAGATAGCATTGTTGTTGTCCTCCCTTGAGTATGTATAAATTATTTGGAGTTCTTATGCCTTTGATCATTGTTTCTCTTGTATCAAGCTCACGAACAATACATCCATTTGATTGAAATACTACCTCGTTTCCTTGATCACACATTTGACTAACACTCAATAGATTATGCTTTAAACCATCAACATACATAACATTCCCAGCTTTTACCTTTTCTTTTAAGAGAACAGAGCCTTTACCTTTTATGACTGCAGGGGTGTCATTTCCAAATGAGACCTTCCTTTCCTTTTCTAAGGCACTATATGACTGAAGTTTTTCTTTATCACCTGTCATGTGTTTCGAGCATCCACTGTCGATGTACCATTGATTTTCTTGTCCTTCTGCATATAAGGCTATACCACATCTTTCGGTTTGCAGTTATTTCCTTTCCCATGTTTTGGGACCCAATGAAGCTTGCTCCTTTTGAGATGTTTGCTGAAATTTACTCCTGCATTCAGAGTCTTCATGATCGAAGTTGTTACAGATAGAGCATTCTATTTCATTTTCAAGAGTAGAAAAGTTATTCCGGGTCCTTTTCATGATCCTACTCACATTCCTTTGATTTCGTGCTTCTCTAGTCATGATGGTCTTGTAAGCAACACATTGAGCAGCTTTGTGTCCAAAGTTATGACATGAATAACATTGGCCGTTAAATAAATTCCGACAATTATCGAATCTACTGACCTGATGATTGTAGTTTCCATTGACATTCATTCTTGAAACAAATTGAGAATGATTTACCTGTGGTTGGTTATAGCTTCTTTTCATCCTTGAAGTAGATTGAACTCGATTTACCTGGTGATCTGCTTTAAGCCTCTGTTGATGATTGTCAACCTGTTCATTTCTCCTTGCTGCATCAAGATAGCTTTTGGAGGTTGATGGCTTCTGTGCTTGAGATGGTTCTTCAGTATATCCAAGGCTTGTCTTTATCAAAGGAGAACGCTGCACTTTGATAATTTGATCTAAATTTTCTGATCGTTTAGAAAACTTAAGATTGAGAGCTTTTGTTTTCTCAATTTCTTTTCTTAGACCCAAAATTTCACATTCTAACTTTTCATTGTGTTTTTCCCTTTCAACAAGTTTGAAAATAAGAGTATCTATAATCATACTCTTTTCTTCTAAAAAGATTTTAAGTTTATAATTTTCTTCACAGAGACCATCTTCATCTAAAGCATCCAAGAAATCATCATCTTCAAAATCCATCAGAAGTCTATAATCATTACTATTTTCATCTTTATCACTATTTGATAAACCATCACTATCTTCATGTGTATAGTAGCTCTTCTTATTTACACTTTGTTTTCTATTCCATTTTTCTCTTTCCTTACCTTTATCAAGCTTATCTTTGTGAGGACATTTGGCAGCATAATGACCTACTCTTCCATAAGAAAAAAATTTGAAAGGTAGTTTACCTCTGAATCTTCCAGAACCCCATTGAAGGTTCTTGAACAATTTTGATTCTTCCTCTCCTTCTGACATATGTCCTGACTCATTGAGTTCTCCTTTTCCTGAAGCTTTGAATGCGACTTCTCTCATATTTGATGGACCCCCTTTTCTCATTTCAAAAGCAGTTAGGATTCCATGCAGCTGTGACATAGTAATACTCTGAAGATCCTGCTTTTCTTCAATGGCAGAAACTTTTGATTCAAATTTAGAAGACAAGGATCTTAGAACCTTTTCAACTAAAGTAACTTCTTTTATCTCTTCACCCAAGTTTTTCATGCAATTAACAATCTCATCTATGCATAAGAAATAATTAGCTATACTTTCATCATTGTGCATTCTAAGAGTTTCATATTGAATTCTGAGAGATTGTAGTTCTGCAAGTTTTACTTGATCATATTCTTCATAGCTTGGAATGATCTTGTCCCATATTTCTTTGGGAGTTTTGAGTTGCATAACCTTGACAAATTCTGATTGTGACAGACTCCCCAATAGATTATTGACAGCCTTTGCATTTGTTTAATACTACTTTTTACCTGCCGTATTCGTAGGAATTGTTGATGGAAATGTGTATCCTCCTTCCACGATTTCCCAAACATCTGTTCCAAGAGATTGAAGATAGGTTGTGGTTCTTACCTTCCAATAGATGAAGTTGCTCCCATCAAAGATTGATCGCCTGATTTCGTAGTTGCTCATGATAATAAATCTTCCTTCAAGCGATCAAGCTTATTCTGAAGGACCTGCTCTGATACCAATTATTGGAAATAATACTGAGAGGGGGGGTGAATTAGTATTAGAAAGTCAATAATATTTCTTTTCACAATCAGATTTGTATACACTACTTTGGTTAATGAAACTTGCGTATATACGCAACTGTTGTTAAGAAAACTAGCATATATCCTGCAGACTTATAATTTAGATAATTCATTAGATGTTGATCTTTAATGTGTGTATCAGAACCATATAACAATAACCAGGTACAGTGAAAATAGAGAAGACAATCACACACAAGAACACAAGATATAAGGTGGAAACCCAATGTGGGTGAAAACCACTTGCTGCAATTCGTCTCTATCTTCTTTTAATAAGAAACTTATTTTTTATAATATTTCTGTACTAGTGCAATCTTATACCAATACGCAGGCATCTACCTGCAGAAGGCTACAACCTTCTCTCATTCTCTAGCTTCTCCTGGAAGGGAGCTACAACTCCCTTAGCTCTTGTACTAGCTGATGTACTAGTACGTAGGTGCTGACCTATAGAAGGCTACAACTTTCTCTTTTCTTCCGGGGACCACGTTTCATAAATTTTCAGACTAGATCCATCAATAGCATCAATCAAACATCAAAATATATCTACATCAATCAATCTCCCTTGAACTAACCAAATCTAAATCAAACAATCACTTCTCTTAATGTTGTCACCAAAATACAGTAACAGTACCAGAACCTAGAACATTGCAATCAGTAAACAGAAGTAGATAAAACATATTTTATGAGTCGTACGCTACTTCGATGTGTCAAACTTGCATGCATATGCTGCTATATGAAGGCATACCTGCGTATATGCTGTTTTGACTTGCTGAACCAACGTGTATACACGCCTTTGCTATATTGAACCTGCGTACAAATCTGTCAAAGATGATTTACCCTTTTCAACTATTTAGACATCAGTTATACCCAGATCATCAGATTTACAGATCAAGATATGCGCTAATTATAAAAGATCAAAAACCACACAAAGATACTTCCCTTCAAGCCTTAAGATCTTGACCCATCAATAGAACTTATCCTTCTTCAAGCACTCAGGTTCCTCCTTGATTGAGATCCAGCTATGCACCATAACTCAATCACCAGTATTCTAGATCTTGCTCTTCATTAGATATTCAATACTTGAGCGTCTTTCCCTAATGATCTCCTCCTCCTTTTATAGTCTTAGGCCTTACTCAATACCATGGTCCAAAACCACTTAGAAGCAATACCTTGGACCAAAAACCTGGGGTCAACACTTCAGTCAAGATACCTTGGATCAATACTATAGGTTAAAATACCAGGGACCAAATACCACATACCAAAAACAATTTTTCCAACATTTACGTGCTTTTCCTTGCGTGAAAGTGCGTGTATACGCATATGCGCCTTCTGGACTGTGTACCCGCGTGTATATGCAGCTTGGTCAAGGCGAACCTAGGTATATGTCTTTTCCTTCATTCTGAGAGCCTGAACTGTGATCTTTCATCTGAGTGAGTTGCCATCAAGGACAACACCTATGTCATAGCGCCAAACCTGTCTCATAATTCCAACATGATATGTGAAACATATTTCTAGAAAACATATAAAGATCATGATCTTGAAGAAGAAATATTTAGAATGAATAAAAAAGAAGATGAGAGCTTTGAGGATCTAGTAGAGATATTCATTTATAATGTTAAGAGGGGAAAATTACATCATTTAGGATCTTCCACACTAAAAACACTCTTACTTAGAACAATTAGGTATGAGTGGATTGATCTCCATGATCTCATGAATAAAGGTGATGTATACCAATTATAATTTGAAGAAATTTGTGAAACATTTAAACACATATCAATAGGAAGGGAAATAGTAAGTAAATCAGAATCAAGATCGGCAAGTCAAGTTAAACTTGGAAATATGATTGATGATTTTAAAATAGAAATTCTTAGCAATCTAAGCGAACAAGTAGAAATGTTAACAATGAAAGATGAGGAAAAACAAGATGTTGGTATTTGTGTTGTCCATGCAGAACCACATGTTGTTAAATATTTCCCACCATTACCAAGGTTGAAGGAAGTTTACCAAGAGGACAATGGAGCAAATCAATCACCAAAGCAGTTATGTTATGTAGCTCCAAGAGGACCATGGCAGCCTAGTCAACCTAGTATGATGCAAGAACCTAATTCATAATTTCAAGGTTATTCAAATCCATCTCAAAGTAATTGGAACACACCCTTTCATTGGAAACCTTGGCCATCTCAACCCCAAAACCAATCTTGGAAACAAGGTTGGCAAGGAATTTATGGAATCCATCCAAATATCCTCAATATTTTCCTCAATATCCTCCATACCCAACTCCATCCTATCCCTACCATTCACCTCCACGAGAACCACAACCCCAACCCAATGCATTTAAAACATCCACTCCCACTCAACTACCTGTACTACCATTTCCAAACCCACACAAGGAAGTAGCTTAACCCACTTACAATGATGAAGTACAACACTTCCTAACATATCCTTTTGATCTCAATGGTATTCATGTTAGCTTAAGAAGAGAATTGAAAAAAAGATATTGACTTAATGCCATTGAAGGACAGCATGAAGAAAAAGAAGAATCAAATGAGAAGACCAAAGAATCATGGGCTGCACTTGATGAAGAGAAGACATCATAATCATAGATTGAGAAAGTTACCTCATGTTCACCATTAGACCCTCTGTGTGTTCAAGATAATAATAAAAAAAATAAGAAGATCTGAATTTCATGGAAGAAGAAGACATCCAAGATGATCCAAATCAGTAAGTGGACCAGGGGCATCAAAAATATATTGAAATATGGTTCTAGATAATCAATAATTGGTAGCCACACACTCTTCTTCAACAATTCCTAATCTCATCTCAATCAAAGCATTTGGCCTTTGAAATTCAGTTACACGTCAAAGCATATATTTCAAGCCTACACATCAGTTTATATGTCATCTTGATGTGAACTTGGCTTCATTGGAACTATTCCCACACTTCAAAATGATTTTGTTTTTCCAACTAGAGTAGGATAAGAAAAGAAATAAAAATGAAAAATAAGAAAAAAATAAAATCTCAGGTGAAAACCTCATTTGAGGCACCTAAGATTGGCTCATTGATTGAAAACCTCCATGAGGCAGTCAATGGGTTGTAAAAAAAAGGAGAAAAGGGAGAAAAATAAAAGATTCTAGGTGAAAACCTCCTTTCAGGCACCCAGGTAGACCTACTAGTTGAAAACCTCATTGAGACGGCTAGTAGGCCTAGAAGAAAAAAGGAAAAAAATAAAAAAAATCTTTTCTCCATGTATCTCTCTCTCATGATTGCAAGTGCTCTCCAACCTCTACAAGCAAAAAAACAAGTTAGCTACCAAAATAAAATTTGATCAAGCCTAGTCAAACAAAGTCAATTTTGGATTTTCTGCTCCTTTGCTCAGATGAAACAATAGGACCAAGGCCATGCCAATCCATCACCCTCATCTATTTCCACCATCCACCCATCATTCCCAAGATTTTCCCATTCATTTTCCTTGTTGTCCTAAAATGCTAAAGGAAGGCTTTGTTTTGCTATAGGAAGGCTTTTTTTTGCTACAGGAAGTCAAAATACATAGACCAGAAAAATATTTCTATCATATCTTGAAAATCATGCATCCATTTGTCGAGCTATTTTAGGGGGAGATGCATATGGATGATGGTAACATTTTGAAGCAATTTTAAAAAATTCTACTGCACACTTTTTGAGAAATTGTCCTCCATCACCTACAACCTTTTTAAAATTTTCTTAAGAGTCATGCATCCATTTTTCGAGTTGTTTTAGCGGGCGATGCTTATGGATGATGGTAACATGCTCACGCAATTTTAGAAAATTCTAGTGCAAATTTTTTAAGAAATCGACCTCCATCACCTACAACGATTTTTTATTTTTCTCGAGATCCATACATCCATTAGCCAATATTTTTTTATGGGGAGGTGCATAAGGATGATGTCAACATGCTCAGACAATTTCAGGTCAATATAGTCTACCATTTGAGAGATCTGCATAAAACAAGATTGTTGCAGAAAGACTGTAATTGCTACAAGAAGATCTTGTAGCACTACATGAAGATTATAATTGCTACAGGTAGATACTATAGCACTACAGGATAGTTGAAAGAAGCTGCAGGAGGCAATTTGATTGGAGAAAGGGGTAAAAAAGGTCATGTCTTCTTTAGGGAAGGTTGATATAGGTCCCCCAACACCACTTTCATCACTCATCCACTCCACTAGTAGCAGATTGGGCACTGGAAAGAAACTTGCACACAACAACCTTATCAGTCAAAGAATCATCAAGCTATGAAGACCTATGCAGAAGAAAGCAAAGAAAATTAGCACCTCCACGGAAGCATGGATTGATCATCAACTCAGTAGCATCATGCATGCCTGTCCAACAACCATCAGGTAGGTATAGGTATGCAATATTGTTGACCTCTTCTTTTGAGCATATTATAGTTAGAAATATGTTGTCAATGCATGAGAGATGAGGTTTTATAAGATAAGGATGGTTTAGAAGCCTCAAGCTCCCTTAGAAAATATAATCACAATTAATCAATTGACCTGTCAATAAAAGGAAGAATTAGAGGGAAATAAGGAGCAGATTGAAGGAATAGCCTCCCTCCAAGCTAAGGGGAAGCAAACCAAGCCTCATAGAGAAATGTAGACACATGGGGAGCCAAAACTGGCCAGTTGCAAGAGGATTTTCCACTGCTACAGGAGAAAACATAGCTGCTACAGGAGAAACAAGGTTTCTACAGGAAAAATAGAGATGCTATATGAAGGCAAAATGTTGCTACAAGAAGGAATAAAGAAACAAATTGTGCTAAAAACCAAAATGGTAGTGCCTAAGAGAGACCTAATAAAAAGAGATAACTCCAAATCTCATTAGGCAATCATCTAGGCCACAAAAGAGAAGAAGAATGCAACAAAAGGCAAGGCATTCACCATCAAAATAGAACTCAAACTGCAGTGATGAAAAGAGATTTTCCAAGAGGTCTCTACTGTCTTTCTAGCTTTTCTCCAAGGCTTAGAAGATGTTATAGAAAGGTAAGAGGAAAAAATTAAGCACTACGTGCAATTGTGGTCAAGATTTGATAGATTTTGTGATGTGCTACATAATGCTAGAATTCTACTAAAGGATGCTTTGTGTTGCTACATGATCCAATCTAAGGGCTTTTTGATGGTTTCAAAGGTGTCCAATTGGTGGCAAAGGGTAGCAAGAGAATTGGAAAAGGATGTGGAAGACCTTGCAAAAATGAATATTTTTCAAGAACCCATCTTGCATGAATGAAAAAGGTAGGAATGTATAAGAGAGAGGCCACCAGGGCTATTAATAAGGCACAATGAGGTCACTAAGTTGCTTAGAGGATGAGAAACACTTTCAGTAGGGGTGTATGATGGACCTCCAAATTAGACATAAATTAAGGCCCATATGACCATCATTTAACACATTAAACCTCTATTTTTCCATTAGATAATGTATTTTTAACTTTAATATGTTCATTAGGAAGGTTTATGAATAATTGGATATTTGTGCCTAATATTATTTATTTATGTGGAATATCGTGAGAATATTGGGCAGATTATGAAGATTTGGAGGAGGAGATAATTTAGGGACTTTCTCCCTACTATAGGAGGATCAATATTTATTAATAGATCAACAAGATATCATGAAATCATGCACAAATACTGGAGCTCAAATGATTGAGGAAATCTAGGAATGTGTTCCCTGTCATTTAATGCAAAATCCTAGTGTTGGGAACCAGATCCACTATTTGAGGGATTTTGGAGGGGAAATCTTCCTCCTTTCATGGGGAATTCTTCCTAATCATTTTGTATAAGTACCATGTCAATTTTGCCTCTAGGGGTTGGTTTTTCTTAGTCTTCATGTGGAGCACGCATGTATTTTTGCAGCTCCACTTTCATTTTTTGCAGGTATGTAATTGTATTGACGGAAATAATGGATATTGGAGGCATGTTCAACTTCTAAATGTTGGTATCCTTCATAGGACTCTGATTTCCTTGGAATTGACCATCCCTGGAGTGTTGGATCCCTTTTTTATAATTTACTTCTCTTTTTTTCACTTCTTATTCATATGCATCTCTTGTTCTAGTTTTTTTTTTTTTTTTTTTTTTTTTTTTTTTTTCATTTTCTGCATTTAGTATTGATGATTTCTTGTTGTAGGATTGGGTTAAATGGGTAATTAAGTTATTTTTTAGGATCAAAAGCATATTTTCATCATTGGAACACTTTTTTAATGTTATAGTAGTCATTGAGATAGTTGGATTAATTTGCTTATTCCCAAATCTAAATATTTGGAAGTCCCTTGTGGCAAATAGTAGTAAATTTATGCTATTTTTTAGAACATACTAATGAGCTTCAAACGAATTTATTCCACTTGAATTGGTTCAAAAAAGAATTCCATTTAATAACAAAATCTACCCCATTTCATTTTCGCTTGAGTAGATTAGGCATTTGATAGATTAACTAGCTCACTAGTTCTCAAATTTCTAGATTTTATACTAGTAATTTTATGCTATTTTTTCGCATGTGATAACAGGGGTATTTTTGAGTGATTCCACTTGGAATGGAGACCTAAGAAATCCTATTCAATTAAAATATTCATCCCATCCAATTTGGATTTGATTTTCTTGGTCATTTGGTGAATTATATCTTCCTATAGAAAATATGTAACTTCCTGTAGTAGCCTATAACTTTGTGTAGTATATTCCTGTAGCACTCTTCCAGTATGTATATACTTGCCCAAATTTGAGAAAAAAACATGTTATTTGTCCCTTAGGCTTTAATAATGACCCCTAGGCTCTACATCAATGATTGGGGAGGAATAAACACCACTTAGGACTTGCCTTTTCCCCCCTGCAAAACATCTCAACAATTTGGTTTAACGGATAGATTTATGAATTGGATAATACAATAATGATTTTCGTGATTGCCACAATCAATGAACTCTCTCAATAGATCTAAACTATTTGAAATGTAATGATTGATATTTAGTCTGTGATATTTACTTTATGCAATTAGAATAGGTTTTGTTTCCTTGTACTTTCTTTCCTACAATAGGTTAAGGTTTCCATTTTAGGCATTTCCATTTCTGCAATTAGGTTAGGATTTGATTTCATTACATTCACTCCATTTCATCATGACAGCGAAGGAAGGACATATTTTATGCTTCACATATAGTGTCGATACCTCTTATTCTTGTGTGAATCCTGAGTTGATAACTAAATTTGGTGTCCTTGGGAGTTGCGACATTTTTGTTGCAATATTATGGCTCATCAAAGCTAATGGCTATAATAAATGGCTAGCTTTCGAAAATTAAATTTTTAATATGTAACATTAATTAGCTAAGACCAAATTATAATAAATAAAATCTAATAATAAGTTAGGGTTCAATATTTAGTTGAATAAATAGATTTAAAATATAAGAATAAGTTAGCGTCCAATATTTAGTTTAATAATTATTAGACTAAAAAGAATTAAAAATCAAAGTCAAACAAGAGACAAAGAGAAAATTCCTAACCATAGTTAATGAAGTCAAGATCCTAGAAACAAAACTCAAGATAATAAACACTAGGAAAACCTAAAAATTCAAGGTGAAACAAAAAATAAGGTGCCAAGGCAATAAAACTAAATAGAGGAGCCAAAAAAATAATAATTATAGAAATCCAAGTCAAACAAAACAAGGAACAATGCCCTTTAATTAAAGGAGCCTAAATAATAATAATAATAATAATTGAAAAATAAAATAAAATAAACAAACAAATAAATTACATTATATTTATTTAAAATAAAATAGGATAGATTATATCATAAACTAAAAATAAGAAAAAAGAGATAAGCATCAATAAATATCAAACTAGAAGGATAGGACAGGGACCCAACTTCTTCTTATTTTCCAGTGATCATCCCTATTCATATTTTCTAGCCTTCTTTCAATTTGAAGGGCTTCTCTAAATTTTCAAGGTGGAAATTTAGAGATGTTGGGCATGGAATCCCCCCACAGCATGTTTTGGGGCTCAAAGCCGAAGTTTTGGTCAAATGTATTATAAAACTCCACGAATTGTGGGCGCAGAGTGTGAAGTATAGGTTAAGTCATAGGGTTGTTCGCCCTAAGTATTGTAAGGTAATGTAATGTCATGTCGGCCTACCCATGGTCCATGAACCATGGGATTGTATAAATAGAGTGAGGCTCTAAGTTGTAAAGGGAGTAGCGAAGAAGCGAAGGAGCGAAGATAGAGCATAGAGTAAGATTCGAAGTGTATTGGGTCATAGTAGTAGGAAGAGGCTTTGCAGTTGAGTGTGCAGAGGCCTAGTAGAGTCTGCAGCTGAGTGTGCAGACCCCTGCAGCTAAGTGCGCAAGGCAGCGTTGAGTCTATAACCTTGAAAGAAGAATAATAAAGAGAAGTTGATTCCAAATTCGGGGCATTTTCTTGTGTATTGCATTCTTTACATTTATAATGTTTTTTTTTTTTTTTTAATCACGGGAACTTATATGATTGCTAGATACACTGTTAATTACCACAAGTATTATACAGATAAGTTAAGTAATCGGGCAATAACAGGTTAAATAGCAAGGAACTTGGGTATAATACGGGTTGTGCCCTGAGTACGGTTGCGAGGAAGCATCATCATAGGTTGCGAGGGACTAACAAGTCTGTGTAGTGACGTACATGCAGGTTCAACTTGTGGATCTCCAGAAGCCCATCAGAGATCTCCAGGATGCGGAAACCTAGTTCTAGCACCCTTCCATACTACTTCAAGTTAGACCTTAGTCCTCGCTCTGCGGACTGTTGCCGGAAGGGCCAGTAGTACCAGGATTTGTTTAGATAAATCACTTCTAAACCTGGGTTAGGCCCACACAAGCCAACAAATGGTTCCGTTGCTGGGACCAGGATCTACATAAGGGATATCTAATGTTGTGCCAATGGAATCCAATGAAGAAAGAAATTGAAGAGTGGTTGGACAAGAAGATTCACGAGTTCGCGGTGTAGGAAAATAAAATTTCGTGAGTATTTTAGGAACAATGGTTGGAGTGCTACTTGTATATCGAAATCCATGAAATTTTCTTTGCATCCTTTCCTTCTAAGTTATATGATTGGATCGTGAAGTTAGCAGACAACCAGGGAAGGTGTAGGCTCGAAAAACTAATAGTGTGGACTCCAGAATTAGTGTGCAGACTAGAAGCGTTAGGAGATAATATCACGCGAGCTATGGACCATTGGCCCGACCAAATAATAGGAGGATTTATCATTGAGTTTGCAGTAGACACGACTGTCAGCTACAGTGAGGCGAAGTGACGTTTCCTGAAGGGACCGTGAGGTAAGTATATTAAATCCTTGAACACTTGGATTAAGATGCTATTTTGTGAAAAGTGGGTTATGCGAGTAAATTAATGTTTGGATCTACGTGAAGTGGGAATATCCATAGAAGCGGAGGTAGCGAAGAATTAGAAACCAGTCCCTTAATTTCACCCTCGTGGGAAATTGAGGAAGAGCTCGCGAAAGTTTCTCCTAGAAGCGCAATAAGTTTGATAAGGCAACGAATTTCACATTTACCACCTCCACCCACACCACCACCCATCTCGCCCTCCTCACCTCCATCTCCACCCACCCCACCTCTGCCACCACCACAATTTAGTATGGTGAGTGCGATCAAACTACTGATATTTAGAGGAGTGGGGAATGAAGATCCAGAACAATTTTGGTTCATGGTAAGAGCAGTATGGGAAGCACAAGGTGTCGTGGATGACAATATTAAGAAAGCTACGCTGGTGAGCGCACTGTAGGATCACACATTAGCATGGTACATCAAGCATTCTAATGACCATCCAAACATAGGAATCGTAGAAATCCAAGCTGCGTTGAACAGAGAATTTAGTAGGCCAAAGTCAGAGACACAATCAATCATCGGGTTTAAAGAGATCGCGATGCTCCTAGGTGAGACCCCCTGAGATTTGGACCAAACGCTAAAGAGTACCATTCATGAAGCCAATATGACTTTGATGGATGGATAGCATCACGCATGGTTTGTAGTGTCACTTACGTCGCACTTAAGGGTGGCGCTATCACAGCAAAAACTTTCCACCGAGGCCGAAGCTTTGGAGATGGCAATGAGATTACATGAGACCCCTTTACAAGACCCTAGGTTGGGAGTCCAAAAAATCCACACACAATTGTAGAATCTGTGTTTGGAAATGCAAAGTTTGAAATAGGATAGGACACCTCAGCCAGAGGCGCGGGAGGAGGTATGGTGCATAAAATGCAAAGGCCAAGGGCATGACAAGGACCATTGTCTAGTGTTCATGAATTACTTGGCAGGAGGAGGGCCGATGCTGCTAAGACCTAAAGCATAGGCAGGACTAAACATGGCGCCTGCATTATGGTGTGCAATCTGTCAGCTAGGAGGAAAACACACTATGGAGAATTGTCATCTATTACAGAAGTATATGCATACATCCCAACAATTGTTTTGTAATTTCTATAGGTTGATAGGCCATGATGAACGCATCTACCGAAGCTATGAACTAATGATGGATTGGACTCCTACCTATAGGGTGCAGACCAAAATGCGAGCCCTCGACCCAAATGCAGGGATGGCGCATGCTGGATTTCGGGGCGGTGGTCAAGGTCGAGGCAGAATGGGACCAGGAAGGGGTTGTGGAAAACTAATTTGTTACAATTGCGGAGGGCCAGGGCACTATGCCCGCGATTGTACAAACCCGACAAGGACATCATTTTGGTACTATACTTAATTTGATCATGAGGCAAAAGACTGCCTTTTGTTGATAGCGAAGATGCATGAAAAAGGGGTACTCCAGCCCCCTCCAACTCAGAACATGCAGATAATGAGGTTTGAGCCGTGCAAAGAAGACCCAAATGTAAACATGATACTTAGGAGCGGTATGACCACAAGAAATGATAAAGGGAAGTAGCCAGAAGAAAGTGTGTGGGTTCACAAGGCTCCTACAAAGGAACCCGAATTTGATTTAGAACGCATGAAGGAGATATTCATGGAAGCTAAGAAGAGCTTCACGGAGGCCTCCACTTTAGGTAGTAAGGATCAATTAGAACCAGGAATGGATCCTTCAATTCTCACTACCTTTTTGGAGACATGCATGAAACTTCTACGCAATAGCAAGGTAGTAAAAGGGCTACAGGAACTTATCACTAGGTGCGCGGGGTCAGGAGAACCACGCGTGGTTCGAAAACTTGGAAAACATGCATTGTGCGCAGGAAGGGAAATGAGGTTGAATTTGCAAATCGATGAGTATGAAATGGATGAGGCAATCCTAGATTTAGGATCAGACGTGAATGTACTACCAAAGCAAACATGGGAACGCATGGGTAGACCCACACTACAGTGGTCCCCTATTCAGTTACGAATGGAGAACCAACAGAAGATCTTGCCCATGGGAAGATTGCAAGGGGTAACAATAGATATTGAAGGTACAAGCGCGCAGGTGGATTTTGAAGTGATAGAGATTGTCGATGACAGTAATCCCTATCCTATGCTACTAGGAATAGACTGGGCCACTGATATGAATGGAGTCAGAAATATGAAGAAGCGCAAAATTATCTTTGAGAAAAATTCACTACGTGTAATAGTACCACTATACCCAGGCGAAGGAGCACGATACACTAAACGGGTGCACAATGATGATAGTGATGATGATCTCAATTGTATTTACAAGATAACTATGTGAGAAGAGGATTGTGTGAATATGACTGCAAATGGAAGGATTTCGTGGGAGTGCGAAAGCTCCTGCACCTAAGATTCAGACGAAGAGATAGAGCGATGGCAGAATTGGCTGCACGAAGTAACAACACTTAATTGCAACATGATGGTTAGATCGCTGCGCTCTATGACAACAGAAGCAAGGGATCTGCCGACATATGATGGGTTGTTAGTGGTGGATGAATTCCTGAGCAAATTTGAAAGCATAGTACTAGAAAAGTAGCGGTTCGATGCGCTGAAGTGGGTAGGGTATGCATCAAGGAAATTTTGAGGACTGGCACGGCTGCAAGAGAATGATGCGCCTACGATTTTGGAAACCACAAATATGGCTAGTAAACAAATATGACGGATGAGATGATTCATGCACGTCCCTCGCGAAATGGACCAAGGTCTATGGGGAAGAGCCACAACCTGAATGGGTACATTTATTCTACCATACCTTGGATGTCATACCCATGAATTGGTATACTAAGACGGAGCTCCGCCATGGTATGGGCGAATGGGCTGTCTTGCGCGAGGGATTTTTGTTAATTTTCACGTTTGAAGATCGTTGGTCGAATACTGTTGACGATGTGCTACACACAGTAAAAGTCGCTATCTTCAAAATACCACAGGAGCCAATGGAAGTACTTCAGCCAGAATGGGCAACAAAGTTAAGCAGCGCGCTAGAGTGTTATAACGTTAATGTTGAGAAGGATGATGAGGACCCACAAAATATTGATATACCAGAAACGAAAGGTTGTCGCGAGGTTCTAGGACCTGCAATTGATGATCCCCACATCACCGCACCGCTAAAAACAAAGCAGGTAAAGATTGGAACAGAGGTGGAGCCAAAGTACGCAATGCTTGGGGACTATTCAGATGATGCCACGGTGGATAAGGTCACTGAGTTACTCCGCGAATACCAAGACTTATTCTCGACCAAAATTACAAACTTAAGAGGGATCATTGGAAACTTAGGGATGATGAAGATCACTCTGAAACCTGACAAGAAGCCAGTTAAGCAGCGACCTTACCGGTTGAATCCAAAATATAAAGAGAAGGTCTACGACGAATTAGACAAGATGCTCACAACTAGAATTATTGAACTAGTAGAAGAATCCGACTGGGTGAGTCCTATGGTAATACAGGAGAAAAAATAGAAGGCTGAAATAAGAATATGCGTGGACCTTAGGAAGCTGAATAATACCTGTGTACACAATCCATTCCTGACACCATTCGCAGATGAAGTACTGGAAAATGTTGGTGGTCAGGAAGCATACTCATTCACAAACGGGTTCTCAGGGTACCATTAGATCAAAATATTGGCGAAAGATAGGAGCAAAATGACCTTCGCAACAGAATGGGGCTGCTTTTAATACACCGTTATGCCTTTTGGACTAAAGAATGCTCCAGATATATTTTTGCATATTATTGTGGCTGCATTCAAAGAATACATCCACAAGTTCTTCGAGGTCTATCTGGATGATTGGACTATCTTTGGATTCGTTAAACACCATGTAGCAAGCTTACACTTGATGTTGGATACTTGCTGCTGACACCAGATTGCATTGAACCTTAAGAAGTGCACATTCCTCATTCCCTTCGAAAACTTGCTGGGACATGTGGTCTGCAAACAAGGCCTGATGGTGGACCCTGTGAATATTGTCGTTATTCTAAATTTGGAAGCACCACGAAGTGTTAAACAACTGTGCGCTACTTTGGGGCACACTGGATACTATAGGAAGTTCATCAAAAGCTATGCCCAAATAACAACACCGATGGAAAAGATATTGAAAAAGGATGCTACATATTGCTGGAATGATGATTGCATGAAGAGTTTGGATGTCCTGAAGGGGAAATTGGCCTCTGCTCCAATCCCGGTCTTCCAAAAATGGGATGTGGAATTTCATGTACATGTTGATGCATTGTGTATTGCGCTGGGAGCCATACTCACATAGGAATGTGCAGAGGGCGTGGATCACCTGATCGCGTTCGCAAGTCAAAGACTGTCCAAAGTAGAAAGGAACTACTCTACCACCGAGCGCGAGGGGTTTTCAATGGTGTATGCTCTCCAAAAATATTGACACTATTTACTTGGAGGACATTTCAAGATGTATATTGACCATTCCTCATTAAAATACCTGGTGAAGAAGCTTATGTTGGGGGAACGCATATGCAGATGGATTTTACTGTTTCAAGAATATGATTTTGAGATCATAGTCAAGCTGGGCCGCCTAAACGCAGGACCAGATCATTTATCACGAATTAAGATGGGCGAGGAACCAACAAATTTGGAGGAGGGACTACCTGATGCACATCTCTTTGTAGTGCACGTCGTGGATGGACACTTTGAAGATATAATCCATTTTCTAAAAATAGGGACTGCACTGAAGGAATACTCAATCCAATAGAAGAAGGAATTGGTGGTGCACGCGGCATACTTTTCTGTCATCGCGGGGAACCTCTACAAAATGGGAAATGATGAGATATTGCGAAGATAAGTACCTGAATTTGAACGAGGTTAGATCCTCGTGGAAGCACATGGGGGTGCCGCAGGAGGACACTATGCAGGATTCATGACTGCACAAAAGATTCTCTGCACAAGGTTATGGTGGCCAACCCTGCACCAGGATTCGAAAGTGCACTGTAGGGCCTGTGATATATGTCAAAGGACTAGAAAACCATCACGATGGGACGAGATGCCACTAAATACACAAATGGCACTCCAACCATTCGAAAAATGGGCAATCGACTTTGTGGGACCGATCAAACCTCAAGGAAAGATGAGTGCATGCTACATCATCACCACGATGGAGTACCTGACACGATGGGCGGAAGGACAGCCGGTCAAGGACTACACGACTGCTATGGCTGCGAATTTTTTGTTCAAAAACATGTTGACATGATTTGGTTATCCGCAACTATTATTGAGTGACCATGGAACACATTTCCTGAACAAAACCATCAACGCGCTCATAGAAGAGTTCCAGGTGTATCATCAAAAAAGTACACCATAGCACCCGCAAGCTAATGGGTCAATAGAGTCATTCAACAAAATATTGGAGACTACACTTACCAAAGACTATAACGTGCAACGAAAGGACTGGGACCTATGCGTACCTGTCGTATTATGGGCATACAGGAAAATGTGCAAAAAAAATGACAGGATAGACACCTTTCTTGTTAGTCTATGGCATGGAAGCTATCATGCTGATGGAATACATCGTACCTAGTCTATGGATAATAATGCTCATAGGCATGACGGACTGCAAAGCTCTAGAAGAAAGGCTCGTGGAATTAGAAGAACTCAAGGAAGAATGATTTCTGGCTAGATTTCATTAGCAGGTACAAAAGCATCATGAAAAGTGCTATAGACATATTGGGCACATCAACCCCAAACTTATATGTCGATAAACTAGGGCTCATCAACCCCTAAAAGAGTTGTTTCATACCCTAAAAGAACATAGTCATCTGATTACATCATTCCCCAAAAGTTCCATCTGGGAAACCATCTAGAAATGGCCTAAATTGAACCATACTGACTGCTCCACTGGCAAAGTATGATGCATATTGACTGGTACACTGCCAGGGTGCAGTGCATACTGATTAGACCTTCTACAGGGTGTGATGGGTGAGGATGGACAAATGATCGAGATAGTTTGCTAGGTGGTTGCTCATGGAATATTCTAGAAACTTCTCCTGGCCACTTGCCTCTCTGAATTCACCCAAGGATGAGTAAGAGATCTAAGAAATCTCCAAGTGGAACCAATTGTAACAAGTGGAATGACACTAATCAAAACCTCATGGATGACTCACGCCCTTGCACACATCTATAAATAGATCCCTTATCTAAGAGATCTAGAGGCTGGAATATTGTGAATTGCAAGGAAGTGCTAATAGTTTGTAATTGAAGAAAGAGCATTGCATTGTTGGTGTGATCTTGCTATTTCATGAGGTGAAGAGGGATTGAAGCTAGGAGGATGATGCTGGATGAGACAACTAGGTTGTAATTCTTCCTTCTATTAATAAAGTTCTTCAAGTTTTCTTCCATATGATTGTGCAATTGTGAATGTTATCATTTGTGAATGCTATCATTTTTTCATTATATATCTAATTCTATAATGTTTATGTTGTAATAGATCACGATGCTTTGACGGTTCTTTGTTGTTGTATTTGTGCAGGTACTCTCCAAGCGGGTTAAGTATGGGGAGGAGTTGCAAGCTTTGTCAAGGGAGAGAGAGGTCAAGAAATGGATTAAATGGAAGTTCCAGGTTGGTTCCATTATCTTTCTCTTATCTGTTACACGTAGAAGAAATCATTGCATTGCTTTAAATTGTTGTTTCTAGGGTAGCTGCCAAACCTAGAGGGCTAGTCGTTTGACAAGACACTAGTTTTCCCAGAAACAAATTGGCGAATCTGTTGGAGACCGAATAGATGTTTGTTTGTTGTTGTTGTTTGTTTAATAAACTATAGACAGAGCCTGAAGTCAGCCAGGTAGCCTTCGAATTGTTCTTGCTCTGCAATTGCATAGTAGATGAATGTTGCTTCAGTCAATCTCTGGTTTAGTTTATGAATTAAACATTTGACTTGCAAGCACATCTAGATGCCCTTTTGGTAGCTCAGTAACCTCTCAAGACACTACTTCATACTTTGTTCTTTACTGTTCATCAAAGCTCATCTTAGCTCATTGAAAACAACTGCACATCTGAGCCAAAACCCATTTCAGTTGCGCTCCCTAGCCCATCGCACTGTCTGTCATTATAACCCAGTATGCATCGCACCTCTCGAGTGTAGTAAGTGCAATGCATCCCTGTTTCTGTGAAGCCCAGGTGCGATGACTGACTGAACCCTTTTTCCATTCTAGAAATTGGGGGTTTTTGACCTTGTTTTCAGTTTTGTTTAGTTGTTTTGTTGCTTATGAACAGTGCCTCCTTACTAAAGCCTACTTACATCACATAGATCAACCTCCATTAGATTAGGATTAGTGAATGTTTTTTGTGTATTTGTTCATCATTTACAATCCCTTGTTGAAAAGTTGCTTAAATCGATTTGTCGCTTTGATACAAAAAGTGTCGTAATTGTCGTTTTGTGTCGAAAAGAGAAGTGTCGTGAATTCTTCCTTCCCTTGATAGTCGATTGAACTTTTCTTCATGTATTTGGTTTGATTTTTTTATATTCAAAGTGTCGAAAGCATCTTTTTTATTCAAAATTGAAAAGTGTTGTGGAGTCTTCCTTTTTCTTTTGAAAAAGAAATTGTTGAAAATGTTGCTTTGAGTAAAATATTTCAGATCTTTGCTACATTTATTTTTCCTTTTTGTCATTTTTCACATTAAGGAGAACGAAAACAAATACATGCATTTACATTTAGCATTTTTAGTTTGTGTGCAAAAAAATGATTTAGGAAAAATCACTAGTGTGTGCTCTTTTCTCTTTGTTTGAAAGAATTGTAATCTTCTTTCCCTAGTAGCTAGGATTTTCATTGCTCAAAATAAACAAAGATTGTTTATCATTGTAGATTACATTTTAGGAATTTCAAATCATCATCACGCGGTGAACCATTGAAAGGAAAACTTTAAACAAGATCAACTTTAAAATGAATTTCAATGAACCTAACAATGCTTTGGAACATAACACAACATATCTAGAGGTTGAGGCTAAAGACGTGTTCTGGCGTCGTTAAAACTAGTGGCTATCATTTTCATTGAAGGTTGGGTGATTCCTCCTCCTTGATACGACAAGTACTAGTACAGACTTATTCTCGCCGTACCGTCATTTATATATTGGGAGACCACAATAGGATTAAATCATTTATCCATAGGAAGCCGAGTCTACTGCCTTATTGATCGCAATGCATTGAACACAGCGTTCGAGAAGATTGACTGCTGTACATAAGTCCTTAGTAATTTCTCTTCAATTTATCACCAAGGTGTATATTGTAGTTTTGTGATTGGTTTGGTAATCCCACTGTCTAGATTTTCTAGAGTAGTCACTTTCATTCCTTTTCGACTCTTTAAAAGAAAAGGTCCATCTGAGCACTTGTCCTTTCAGGCTCATTAAAAATTGAAGGATACTAGAGTCATATTTATCTTTTTCTCGACTCTTAAAAACTGAAAAAGTAAAGTTGTGTCAAAGCATCTTTAAAATTAATTGAATTCAGAAAAACATCCCTGTTCCTTAATTGATCTTAGGTTGAGATATATGGAGACAAATCCGGAATCCACCAATCAAGGAATCCCTTTTGAGGGGAATCATAGTCCTTTTCCTTCCTAGGGAAATATTGGTGCTCCTTATATGGCTACATTATCCCTTTTAGGACTTACCATTGGCCTGCCAGTATGGCTGTTTTCAACCTCTGTGGTTCAAAATGCCACAATTTCTCCGCAATCGAGTACACCTCCAGTTGATCCTGAAGTTGACCCTTCGCCTTCTTCCTCATTTGTTTCTCCCTCCCCTTCTTCCTCTTCGCTTGGTGAAAGTAGTGATACTAGTAACCAAGTGGCTGAGAAGAAGAAGAAAGGGAAGGAGAAGAAGAAGAAGCCAATTCAGCAAGGGGGCAACCAAGCAACCATTGCTTTGAAGGCATCATCTGGTGAAAATCTACCCATTAAACTTCCCAAAGCTAAATTTCCATGCATAATTTGTGCGGGAGACCATTTTCATCGAGATTTTCCTTGCTTTCCTCGGATCTTGAAAGAATGGTCTCCCCGTTCACACCATCCTGTGTCATCAACTTTTGGAGATCATGTTGGTAACACACCTTCAACTAGTGATAGTAAAGTTCATGGACAGAGGAAAAAAGTTAAGTTTCCATGTAGGTTATGTGAAGGTAGCCATTCCATTCACCTTTTTCCCTTTTTGGATGAAGCCAAAAGAGTATTGGATAACCATCCTACTTCACTACAGTGAATTCCATCTGGTTACAAGAAACTCTCCCTAAGTCCTTTACTAGTTGAAAAACCGAATGACTTCAATCAACCATCGGTCGAAGCCACTCTCTCTGAGAGTGAATCTTATGAGTCTATACCCGACCAAAGTCAATAGGTCGAGGTAACAGTTGACCCAAATTCACCTTCAGCTAATCGTACCTTTCCCAAATAGAGTGGAAACGATACTGTTCAAGTTCTTTTTGTTACTTTAGATTCTAATGAACTTGGGGGAAATCCGCCTGTTCCATCAAGACAAGAGGAAAACCTTCCAGTTCTTGTAACACAAGGGGTCAATCCTCCCATTTCTTTGGTACCCCCTCCAAGTAGTCTAGTCACTTCCTTTTATTGGAATCAACTAGCAAGATCCCACCTTCCTTCTTATGTACCTTTCCGGATCATAGTACAAGTTTGTAAAATTATCATGTCTAGCACTATTATAGATTAAGGTGCATCAGAGAGTATCTTTTTCTCAACTACTTGAAAAGTGCTTGGTTCGCCATCGCTTATGCCCATTACACAAAATTTGTTAGGCTTTAAGAAAGGAACCAATTGACCGTTAGGGATCCTTCCTAAGTTACCTATCACTTTGGGAGGGAAAACCGTTCATCTGAACTTGATGATAGTCCCAGGACCATTAGATTACAATTTAATCCTTGGATGTGACTATGTTTATAACATGGAAGATATTGTTTCAACACTCTTCCGAGTGATGTGTTTCCCACACAAAGGCAAAATTGTCACCATTGACCAGCTTTCATTTCCCGATCCAAGCATAGCTCCAAGTCAATCATCATCCATAAATGGTCCTTTTGTGTCAACGATATCACTTGAACATTCATTCCATCCACCTGATAGCCATGAGTAGTCTGGTGAGTGTAATGAAGCTTGGGGGGCATGCACCTAGTTGTAAAGATAAGTCTCCCTGTAGGTTATGTGATTGGTCTGACACACCATTCACCTTTATCTATTCTGGACAAAGCCAAAGAGGTGTTTTGTCTATTCTGGACAAAGCCAAAGAGGTGTTTTGTCTATTCTGGACGAAGCCAAAGAGGTGTTTTGTCTATTCTGGACAAAGCTATCCTACCTCACCACAGTGACTTCCATCTGGTTACAAGAGACTCTCCCCTTCATCATGCTGGGGGCATGCAAACCAATCTCAAGCATAGTTTCCCATGGTTCAAGCTTGTCTAAAAATGAACCCATTTTCAATTTTATCACCAAGCATAGTTTTTCATTTCAAGCTTGTGTAAACATGAAACCGAATCCAAGCATAGTTCCCCCATGGTTCAAGCTTGTCAAAAAATGAACCCATTTACAAGTAATTAACCTTTGTGATTGCCGTTCTATCAACCTTTTGAACCTTGGTTGTGTACATCCCATCACCACCATCCCTTTGGCTGATCATACACTCTCACTTGGTTGTTTGACCCCTTTTTGAGGAACAGTTGTGATGAGTGGTCTTATTAGCCAGCCTCATCACAGAAATTAACATGTTTTGAGAAGTTCCAAATTCACCAGAACTAGTCGCTACCCTAGAAACCACTCGTTCCTCAAAATCGAGTCTCCTTTAAACCCTTTTTAGACTTGTTAAATATGAAAAGATTGTCGAGCCCTTGTCTTTTTTAGCTTGTTAAAGTGATTGGAAAAGTCATCCCTCCTGTATGATTTTATACTTTTTCAGACTTTGGGGATTATCTTACGAAAACGTCGAGCCCTTTTCTTTTTCAGCTCATTAAAGTGATCGGAAAAGTCATCCCTTTTGTATTATTTTATCCTTTTTTGGGCCTAAGAGATTATTTTATGAAAAAGAACTTATGGAGTTTTCTTTTAGTCCCTTTTCAAATTCTCTAAACATGAAAAGGACTGAGTTATCCTTGTTGTTAAACTCGTTAAAACAATAGTGACAAACTTGTCCATTCTAGACGAGACCGAGTTCCACTGTCGCTAGACTTGTTAAAACATGGCGATAGGTTTGTGTTATAGACAATTTTGTGCCTTACAGCAACAAGCATGAATTGTCAATAATCCAAGGGATCCAAAGTTCCCTAAACATGATGTTCCTACCCCTAGAGGAATAAGGTCAGCAAACCAACAGCTCTCGGATCAGTTCTCCACCTGGAAACACTAAAAAACAAGCAATATTGAAATCAAAGCAGGTGCTCCACTGGGTTTCTGCGCTGAAACACAACTGCTCCATGGTGTACCTGCGTTGCAAAGCAGGCAGAACAAAGCCCACCTGCGTTGGGCGAGTTTGGACATGTGGCACAGTGAGTCATTGCTTTGGAATCTTCCAAAAATGACACTTGGGTCAGGTATTTCGCCTTGTTATGAGTCAGAGGCTTTGTTTCTCCAAGTGGAAGCAAGGTTCACCAAGTGGACTCAAGAACTGAAGATCAACTGAAGATTAACTGAAGAGAGAGAGGACACAAGGCAGCTACACATCAGTTGCAAGCTGACTCATCCTTTCTCAATTCATCTATATATTGAGCTCTCTCCTATGAGCTCAAGAGGCTGGAATTTTGTGCAAAGTAATGATATGCTGTTGGTTTCATTCTTGAGTTATTGGGTGATTGTTTGAGAGAGGTGAAGAAGAGCAATTCTTTCTGCTGGGAGGTGTTGCTGGGTTGGAGCCTGCAATGGTTGTAATCCTCTCAGAACCTTTATTTCTTCATTAATAAAAGCTATTGAGGTTCTTCTATGTGCTCTTGTTTCAGTTATATATTGTGATGATTGCATGTTTGGTTTACACTAATCCATGAACCAGTTATGATTGCATGCCTCTTGTAGTTTCCTTCTTTGTTGTTTTGCAGGATCTCATTGCAGCTGGGCGAGCAGAAGGACAAAGAGCTAGGAGCAAGCGGCCAAAAAGGAGAGTTTGGATTCGACATTAAGCGCAAGGCAACGGTTAGTGCTTCCTCCATTCTCTTTTGCTTTCATAAAGAAGTAAAACCGTCAGTAGTTTGTTTTACAGTTGTTGCTAAGGCACTGTCACCCTTAGAGTGGGTTAGGGTCATCCGAGTCGGATACTTTTCCCTACAACAAACTGGCGACTCCACTAGGGATCGTATCCGTTTGATTTTGTTTGTATTATTTTTCTATTCATTTCCTTAACAAAAGAGTACCAAATCGAAAAGCTTTTGACTATATCAAAAGCGAAGTAGAGGGGCTGCTACTCTTGCTCATTGTCTGAGCAGATTCATGATTTGAAGAGCTGATCTACAAAGATCCTTGTAAGCTCTTAGTGATAGCTTTGCACCTTCTAAATCATCCCTTTGATTGTGCTTGACTGAATGCTTCTGATTTGAGCAAAAACCATGCATTTTTGAGAAAATTATGACCCGGAAACTGTGAAAACGCAACTCTCGTTTTCCAAAGCAGGTAGTACACAGGCTACCTGCTTTGCAATGCAGGTCCCGAACTAGCTACCTGCGCTGAGAGCCAGTTTGACTGTGCAGAGCCTGCGTTGACCCAAATTTGCTTAGTGCATTTGGGGTTTCCTCTTTTCTCTTGCCTGTTTTCACTTAGTTTTGCTGCTAGGTGTCAGTCTTGTGCCTGTTTTGAAACCAATATTACTTGCCATCATTCCGCCTCTGTTATATAATGAAATTGTACTTGTTCTTTGTATTTCTTATTCATTTACAATTTCCCATAACAAAAAGTAAACTTGTCATGCTTTTGGCCTCTTAGATCTGAACCTGTGTTAGGCATTTTGCTGGTCTAAAGAGTTAGCTTGCTTGCTGTCCATAGCTGGTTAGTCATTTTACTTTCGTTCGTATGGTTTGATTTCATGTATTTCCAGTGATTAAGCAAGTGAATCTTAAGGTGTCTTTTGATTTTGGACAAACTTGTTTACTTTCGCTTTAAATCGAAATCAAAGTTATATAACCACTTTCTTTTTGTATCCATCCACATTAAGAAAGGGAAAAGAAAATACATGCATTGTGCATTTTGCATTTGACTGTGTGTTTGACGATTTAGGAAAAATTTGCATTTTAGTGTGTGCTCTATGATCTGTGTGAAAAGATTTGCCTTTCTTTTCCCTCAGTAGTTAAGGTTTTCAAAGTTGAAAGATTGAAAAGTTTGCTTCTCATCTTAGACTGCATTCAGGAATTTGTTATATACATCTCGTGGTGATCCTTAAAGGCAAACTGATAAGCAAGATCAACATTAAAATAAATCCAATTTACATAACAACGCTTTGTAACATAACGCAAACACATAGAGGTCTAGGTAGAGACGTGTTCCGGCGTCGTTAAACATAGTGACTGTCGATCTCTACGAAGGTGGGTGATTCCTCCTGAGAGTCCGTGGCACTAATACGGACTTGTGCTCCCACGTACCGTCGCGTATATATTGGGAGACCCCTATAGGAAATTATCCTTTATCCATAGGAAGTCGTGTCGACCGCCCTACTGATCGCGATGCAGTGAACACAGCATTCACGAAGATCGACCACCCGTACCGTAAAACGTATTCTGTGGTTTCGCGAAAAGTTTGGCACACCCTCTGCCTAGAACTCCAGAGCAGTTTCTTTTGGCCTTTTTCAAATTCTATAACTGAAAAAGTCCATCCGAGCATTTGTCACTTCGGGCTCGTTAAAACATCGAAGGTGACTAGAGTCATCTTTAGCTTTTTCTCGACTCTTAAAACATGAAAAAGCAAGTTTGTGTCTAAAAGCGTCGTTAATAAAATTTATTTTAAGCGGAACAAAATCACCTGTTATTCCCACGTTGATCTTTCAGTTGAAAAGTATGGAGCCCACCAACCAAGGAGGCAACCTTGGCGGAAGTCCAAATCCCTTCTCCTCTTGGGGAGATGTTGGTGCGCCTCATATGGTAACATTGTCACTTCCAGGATTGACAATCGGCCTACCTGTATGGCTCTTTTCAACTAATGTAGTCCAGATCGCCACTAATCCTGAGCAGTCGAATCAACAGTCAGACCAATCTAGAGCTACCCACCAGCCTTCCACTTCTTACAATTCTTCCTCTCATCCTTCATCTTCACAAGGTAAAGCCGGCAAAAGTCAGCCTCCCATGGAGAAGAAGGAAAAGAAGAAGAGAGAAAAGAAGCAGAAGGAGCCTATGGCGAAGGCGACTGGGGGCAAGCAAAAGACAGCTGACAAAAACCCACACACTGCACCGACCGGGCCTAAATCACCATGTGTCATTTGCAAAGGGGCCCACTTCCATCGTGATTGTCCTTGTATTCCCCGGATACTAAGGGACTGGTCCCCAAGATTGCACAATCCGGTAGCATCAACCTCTGGCAGTCATGTTGATGGCAGTCCGTCAACTAGCGAGAGTGAAGGACGAAGAGGGAGACCAAGATCACCCTGTATATTGTGTGAAGGCGAGCATGCCATCCACAGATGTCCATTCTTAGATGAGGCAAAGAGAGTTTTGGAAGATCGTCCGGTTTCGCCGTTACGACTTCCTCCTGGATACCAAAAACTCGCGCCTAATCCCTCGATAGTTGAAAATCCAGCTGACCCGCCCAAGTGGTCAGCTGAAGTGTCGGTCATTGAGAATGAACCTGCTGAATCCAAACCAGACGAAAGTCTAAAGGTCGAAACGGCAGTTGACCCGGTTCTTCCTTCAGAGGTTTCATCGTCCAATGACTCCGTCATTGAAGACCCATCTTCAAATGACACCCTCACTGAAGAGGATAAGGATGACACCGTCCATATTCTTTTCATCAACACAGACTCTGATGAGCATCAGGGCAATGCGCCCATTCCTTTATCGCAGGAAGGAACATCGTCAGGGTCGTATCCGGCCGTATATTCGGTCCCACCACCAAGCAACCTAGTTGTATCCTTTGATTGGAATCAACTAGGCAGACCCCGGTTACCAGCCAGTATCCCATTCAGAATCATAGTCCAAATCTACAGAATGGTGATGGCTGGAACTATCATTGATGAAGGGGCATCTGTGAGTATCCTTTCCTCTGTTGCTTGGAAAGCACTGGGTTGCCCGGCGCTTTTACCTGAGATGAGAAATCTATCAGGTTTTGATAAAGGAACCAGTCACCCGTTAGGGATTCTCCCCAATGTTCCGGTTACATTGAAAGGGAAAGCAGTTCGCATGAACATCATGGTCGTCCAGGGACCCTTGGCATATAACTTACTCCTTGGACGAGACTATATATATTGCATGGAGGCAATAGTGTCCTCACTCTTTAGAGTCATGTTTTTTCCGCACGAAGGAAGGATGGTCCAACTAGTAGACCAACTTTCATTTCCAGGATCACGCATTGCAAATAGTCAAATACTATCCCTTAACGGTTTATTCGCTCAAGGAATGCCACCACCCCCGGTTCTACTTCCCGATGAATGCGAGTAATTTGGAAAGAAAGAACTGGGACCCAGGGGGCATGCACCCTGGCCTGCCTCGGGCAGAGAAAACCTTAGGTATAAAGTTAATTTCCGTAGAAGGATGGACTAGTCCGTACCCCGTCCGGCAGAGGAAGAGAGGGTTGTTCTAGGATAAAATTCTTTTGTCAAAGTTATGTGAGTGAAGCAATCGCTCCCTTTGTCTAAAGAAGTGGGCTCTCCTAAGGAGGGGGTTTATTTGTGGCAGCAAGAAGCCACCATCTTTGAATGTCAAGCCTCACCCATTAAAACAAGCTGTTTTGAAGGATAAGTAGGGGCAGTCTTCAAAGAAAGAGATGAAATTGCTGCAACAAGTAGTCACCATCCTTAGCAACCTAATGATAGACATCGCCGAAAAGAGAGTTTAGTTTGCGGCAGCAAACAAACCATTTTTCGGATAATAAGTAAGAGATGGCAGAATCTCAAAATTATACTTTATACCTGGGGGCATGCAAACCTTTTGGAGTGCAAGCACGGGACGACTATTTATTTTTTAAATTTTTAGGTCCTCCCTTTAAACCTGTAGGTCTAACCCGTTAAACTCGTAGGATTAGCCGTTTCTAGCTTGCATAAAGAAAGGATGAAGTGCAAAAGTTAAAACCTGCCAATTTGGAGTAATTAGTGAGGTATCGCTCCTTAAATAAGATTACCTCACCTAAAACATTCCTTGTATTAAGACTGGTATAATTCGAGCAGTTTTAGCAATGTTCATGCTCGTTAAAAAATAGAAGCAATCATCGAGCAGTTTTTGTGCAGAAGTTCATGCTCGTTAAAAAATAAACGTAAATTGTGAGCAATCTTTCCCTAGCAGTTCAAGCTCATCCAGAAAAATGAACCGGTAAACAACCTCGAGAAATGTAACCTTTGAAAGCCATATTAAAAGCCCTTGGTCGTGTTTATATGCCATCACCTCCATCTGTTCATTTGGCCAATCATTCACCTCCATATGTTTGTTTACCCATTTTGAGGAACAGCTACGAAGAGTGATTTCACTTAGCCATCCTTGTGACACTGCCGTGATTGGAGAATTCCAACCTGTACCTGGAATCTGCTGCTATCCCTGTTCATCACTCGTTCCTCAAAAGACGAGTCTTCTTTGAGCTCTTTTCACTGACTCGTAAAATATGAAAAGTTTGCCGAGTTTTGGCCTTCCAGCTCGTTAAAGCGACCGGAAAGCTATCCCTCCTCTAGATTTTAATCTTTTTGGACCTGAGGGATTATTGCACAAAAAGATCGAGCGCTTGTTTTGTTCGGCTCGTTAAAGCAACCGAAAATTCATCCCTTCTGTATTGTTTTATACTTTTTTGGGCTTAAGGGATTAGATGACGAAAAAGGAATCTTGGAGTTAACTTTTCGTACCTTTTCAGACTCTCTAAAAATGAAAAGGACCGAGTTTTCCTTGTCGTTAGACTCGTTAAAATGATTAAATAGCGACAAACTTGTCTTTAGACGAGAACGAGTTTCCCTATCGCTAGGCTCGTTAAATCATAGCGATGGGCTTGCCCGAAGGGCAGGTTATAGAACAAGCATATGTTAACCTCCTCAAGCTTGACAAAAATAAAGAGGTACTGGTCAGCAATGACTGGGGAAAAATTGGGAGAACCTCACAGCATTAATGGTAGCAAGTCGCTCTTGAACATGACACTTTGTCCTCCGTACCGCATCGGGTTGGGTTGTCTCATTCACCGGTCGCAGAATCATGGTCCTCGCCACACCATCCACAATTGGGGTAATGCTACCAATCCATCACATCAGTGTCGTTATATGTTCAAGAGATGTGGTTCTGTAAAGAGTCAACCGTGTTCCACCCACTGCCATACATTATCCTTCATCCACTTCATGACCGCCACCCTGAATCATACATCACAGTTTGTTTTCACCTCATCATAATCACTAGCTCCGTTCCGTGTCACTGATGTGGGATTCATTAAGGCCCTCCTTTGACGGATCGCTCCTTGTCGACATCAGCTCATTATCCAAGGAGTTGATCTAGGAACACCCCCCTCAATACTTTGAAGCTTGCATGCCTCAATGGCAAGTTTCTCACTTCCGGCGACAGGTATACATCAATGACCTTCGACCAGAAGATTTTGTATGGTGGTCGACGCCAAGTCCTTTATTCCCACCATGTAGATTGTACTGCCGTACCTTGAGGGTCATCATCCTTATCGGTGATTCCTCTCGCGCTTGTTAACGGTTTACATCATTGACCGGTAATCAAGCGATGTCTTTCCATGTTTGACTTCAAGAAATTCTCACATGGATCGACTTGTACATCGAGTGAAGATCGGAAGAGTTTGAAGACCCCGGATCTAGTTCCATCCATCCGGGCTGTGATATATATTCAGGACATAAAGACATTTGATATGTACATCATTACAGCAGATGATCATCCTTCTCAAAGGATGATAATTTCGGCAGAGGAATATCAGTCTACATCAGACGATCGTCTGTTCTATGTACCATCGTCTGTTCTATGTACCAAAATGTATTTATAAAGCTGAGCATGGGAATGCCCGCCTCAGCTAGATCATGAAAAATGTATGAAAAATAATGTATTGTATTGTATCTTATTACAGGACACTTCTCAGCAGATCGAATGAACTTCGGATCCTCTCAATAAAGCATTTCACCCGATAAACGACCTCATACTTTAGGGGGCATCTGTTATAGACAATTTTGTGCCTTACAGCAACAAGCATGAATTGTCAATAATCCAAGGGATCCAAAGTTCCCTAAACATGATGTTCCTACCCCTAGAGGAACAAGTTCAGCAAACCAACAGCTCTCGGATCAGTTCTCCACCTGGAAACACTCAAAAACAAGCAATCCTGAAATCAAAGCAGGTGCTCCATTGGGTTTCTACACTGAAACACAACTGCTCCATGGTGTACCTGCATTGCAAAGCAGGCAGAACAAAGCCCACCTGCGTTGGGCGAGTTTGGACATGTGGCACAGTGAGTCATTGCTTTGGAATCTTCCAAAAATGACACTTGGGTCAGGTATTTCGCCTTGTGATGAGTCAGAGGCTTTGTTTCTCCAAGTGGAAGCAAGGTTCACCAAGTGGACTCAAGAACTGAAGATCAACTGAAGATTAACTGAAGAGAGAGAGGACACAAGGCAGCTACACATCAGTTGCAAGCTGACTCATCCTTTCTCAATTCATCTATATATTGAGCTCTCTCCTATGAGCTCAAGAGGCTGGAATTTTGTGCAAAGTAATGATATGCTGTTGGTTTCATTCTTGAGTTATTGGGTGATTGTTTGAGAGAGGTGAAGAAGAGCAATTCTTTCTGCTGGGAGGTGTTGCTGGGTTGGAGCCTGCAATGGTTGTAATCCTCTCAGAACCTTTATTTCTTCATTAATAAAAGCTATTGAGGTTCTTCTATGTGCTCTTGTTTCAGTTATATATTGTGATGATTGCATGTTTGGTTTACACTAATCCATGAACCAGTTATGATTGCATGCCTCTTGTAGTTTCCTTCTTTGTTGTTTTGCAGGATCTCATTGCAGCTGGGCGAGCAGAAGGACAAAGAGCTAGGAGCAAGCGGCCAAAAAGGAGAGTTTGGATTCGACATTAAGCGCAAGGCAACGGTTAGTGCTTCCTCCATTCTCTTTTGCTTTCATAAAGAAGTAAAACCGTCAGTAGTTTGTTTTACAGTTGTTGCTAAGGAACTGTCACCCTTAGAGTGGGTTAGGGTCATCCGAGTAGGATACTTTTCCCTACAACAGTTTGCCCCAAGGGAAAATTATAGAACAAGCATATGTTATCCTCCTCAAGCTTGAAAAAAATAAATAGGTACTGGTCAGCAATGACTAGGGAAAAAGGGAAGAAACTTGAAGAACTTATGGTAGAAAGTTGGTCTTGAACATGACACTTTCACTTCATCTCCATTATTGAGTCAGGTTGGGTTATTCCGTTTGCCTGTCATCTCACCATTGGTCTTTCACACCATCCATATTTTGGGGTTAACGCTACCAATCCATCTTAGTGTCGCTGACATGTTCAAGAAAATTCATTCAGTTGAGAAACCACAATCCAGTTAATGTCTCATCCACTGCAATACCTCCAACCTTCATTTTTTCATGACTACCATTCCTAAACCTTGTGTCGTCAGTTTGTTTTTACCTCCAAAAATCATTTGTCTCGTTTCGTGTTGTAGATGTGGAATACATCAAGGCCCTCCTATGATGAGTTGCTTCTTTTCGACATCATCTCATTATCCATGAAGTTGACTTAGAAACAACCCTTTCAGTACTTTAAAGCTTGCATGCATCAATGGCAGGTTTCTCACTTCTGGTGACAGGTTGACATCAATGGCCTTCGACCGAAAGATTTTGCGTGGTGTTCAACATCGGATCATATATTCACACCACGTGAATTGTACTATAGTACCTTGAGGATCATTATCATTATCGGTGATTCCTCTCGCGTCTATTAACAACTCACATTATTGGCTGGTAATCAGGCGATGTCTTTCCATGTTCGACTTCAGAACATCTCTTCACATGGATTGACTTGTACATCGAGCGAAGATTGAACGAGTTTGAAGACCCCAGATCTAGTTTCATCCATCCAGGCTGTGATATATTCAGGGACATAAAAACATCAAATGTACAAAGGCTCTACACAGATGGTCATCCGAACCATGGATGATGACTCTACATCTGAAGAATCACCAGTTTGCATCTGCAGACGACTATCTGATCTATGTACATGAAATGAATTTATAAAGCTGAGCATGGGAATGCCTACCTCAGCTAGATCATGAAATTTATATTATGATGATGTATTGTATTGTAACTTATGCAAGTCACCTTCCAGTTTGAAACTTCGGATCCTCATGATAAAGCATTTCACCCGACATCAATATTTACGACTTCATGCTTTAGGGGGAAACTGTTATAGACATATTTGGGCACATCAACCCCAAAATTATATGTCGATAAACTAGGGCTCATCAACCCCTAAAATATTTGTTTCATACCCTAAAAGAACATAGTCATCTGATTACATCATTCCCCAAAAGTTCCATCTGAGAAACCATCCAGAAATGGCCTAAATTGAACCATACTGACTGCTCCATTGGCAAAGTGTGATGCATACTGAGTGGTACACTGCTAGGGTGTGATGCATACTGATTAGGCCTTCTATAGGGTGTGATGGGTGAGGATGGACAAATATCCAAGACAGTTTTCTAGGTGGTTGCTCATGAAATCTTCTAGAAACTTCTCCTATGCCACTTGCCTCTCTGAATTCGCCCAAAGATGAGTAAGAGATCTAAGAAATATCCAAGTGGAACCTGTTAACACCCAGGTTGTTCCCTTTGACTCCCAAGGGAATACAACCGGGGTAACCACTAACCAATCTTTGGATTACAGCTTCTAGCCAAACTGTAATCAGAGAGGGCTCTCTCTTTATGATTTGTCTCTGTTTTGATAGTATTTTAGGCTAGCTATGATGTTCAGGGTTTTAGTTTTATGTTTTGGTTGAGGGATGTCTTCTGCATCTAAGGTGTAAGTTTTCAGGCAGTATTAGTCCATTGGGCAATGGAGTCTGTGGCTACAGGTTGTCTGAAATATTGAGTTGAGTTGCTGAAATTGCAGGGCCATTTAAATATTTCATGGAACAAATCTGAAAATTATGATTGTGAGATGTATTTAACTAGTGAAAAGCAATTAATAATTTTCCACTAAGCTGGTGTGTGAGAAAGAGATATGTTGCACAGGAGCAAAATTGAATTCTTGAAACAACAATCAATGTGAAAGCTATAGTTTGAAAGTGCAGCAATTAAGAATTACACCTTATGACTATAACTGAAGAAAACATTCATAACAACATAGATTGAGTTCAGGGCATTTTGTGAATAAGTCCTGAAACTATTCTTTTTCTCTGCTATTAACTATAGAACATAGAAACATGGATGAGTTATGAAAAGTTAACAAAAATACATAACGAAAGTTTATAGAAGACTTATTGTGCCATGAAAACATGCAGGAATCCTGTAACATTCAGCGAGTCACCACAATGACTTAGATAACGCAGAGCTTTGGAAATTCCATAAGCCTTTGTATTAATAGTTTGGAAACTTACAGCACAAGAAACTCTTGAAGAGAAATCAAACAACAACCCTGCAAGATTATGCGAGGGGGGAATATATACAATCGGTTACACAAAATATCTGAAGTGTTGAGTCATCTGAGAAATGAATGCGTTCACCAACTTTTCAAGATAGTAGATAAGAAATTTATTACATCATTGAATACAAAATAAGTGCTCTTTATGTCTGTCAGGAGATATTTTGACCTTTGGAGGCCACTGAGTCGGTTTGAACGTTCTGCTTTAATGCTAGGAAATGTGCCTTTATGGCTGTCGTGCTGTAGCTTTTCGGCCCTGTTACCTGTTAGCTGTCAATTTTGCTTTGTTGGCCGAATAGTTCTGCTGAGTTGGCTCAGCCTTTTCCTTTTCATGCATGCTGGTTTCATCAAATTTTTCCTGTGCATGATCACTTGTGAATTTGAATAATAAATAACAAAAAACTTGATTTACAGGCTCTGGCTTACAATATCAACTGTATCATTTTGGTCCAGTATTCCTGTGTGGGCAATTGATGTCTCAGAATTGCCTCTAAGGTCTCATCTGCCTCTGTGTATTTATAGAAGTTGGGAGGCACTTCAAACAGATGCTTGATCTCATCCATAATAAAAAATAAGTTCTCTACCCTGTTGTAGAGACTTTGTCCTGTTGCTAGCCCTGTTTCCTCTGAGGTGCTGGCCTTTTCTGTGATCTGATTTGTGGCAAAGGTGTTCACCCTCTTGGCATAGTTTTCATGTGAAAGTAGTCTTCCTGCGCTGTTCAGTAAGCTTGGAAGACCTCTATTTTGTAATGCCACAAATTTGTCCATGAATCTATTGACCTCTGTTTGCATGTCCTGGGTCCTTCTTTCTAGTGTCTGCACTAGGCTTCTTAGTGTTAGGACCCTCTTTATCAACAAAATAGTCTCGGTCCTGTTGGAGATTCCCATAGTTTCCAACTGAGCACTGGTTCTGTTATTAAGCACATTGATCATTCTATTGGCAACCTCAGGCATATTGCCTAGAGATGCCCTTGCTCTTTGGATTTCTCTGTGTGCTTTTGCAATGAGCTCCATCTGCTCATGAATTGTCTCAATATATTGCCATTGGTCAGTGATGGACTGGCCAATATTTGCCCATAAGACTGTCTTGAGCTCAGCCACTACTTTGTCCAGTGTGAGCTCCTTCTCCAGCTCCTTTATCTTCTCCTTGAGTGCCTTTATCTCTCTCCCTTTCTCAGCAACACTTTTCTTTGATTTATCATATTTTTCATTTAGCTTGGCAAGGCTTTCCCTGGCCTCATTTAATTCTGTCATTTGTGTTTCCAAGGCCTGAATTTCATTTCTCAGCTTTTGCATGTCCAGGCTTGGAGCCTGCTCTGTTGTTGGTGCTGGTGCTGAGGTAGAAGGTGCTACCTGTTCTGTCTGCTGCGTGGGAGGGGCAGTAGTTTGAGGAGGCTCCTCAAGATTAATTATTTCTGGGGGAGGTTGAGATGTTTGACCTCCTTCCCTTTGCTGTAATGCTGCCTGCAATGCAGCTTGTGCAGCTTCTGATTCTCCCAGCTTCTCTTGTGTTTGGATCAGCTGTTTGTATAGGGAGACTAGCATCGCTGCTGCATCTTGGTCATGCCTCAGCTGAGCAACTTCTTCAGTTTGTGGGTGAATTGTTGCTGGGACTTTGACCATCTTCCTAAGGGCTGCCATGTCTGCATCCCTTAACTTCAACAATGCCTGCACAGCCTTAATATCCTTGGGATCATGCCCAAGTTCTATAATTATCTCCTCCAAGGCTTTGATTCTGTTATCTTTTGCTTGAGAGGATGCCCTTTCCAACTCAAGTTGGGCAGCTGTATTATTTAGGCTATTTTCTAGCTTGTATTTCACTAGGGTCTTATCTGCCAAGGAGGCATACACCATCTCACCCGTTTGCTTGTGTAATTCGATTTGATCCATCGGGTGGATGTCCTTGGAAAGGACCTCAAGGTTGGTCCTTATGTAATCTGTAGCTGACTATGGCTGCATCACGGCTGGCATAAAGTGACTCATGATCATCTTGCCCTCATGTACATCGTATGCAGACATCAGCCTTTGCTGGTTAGTAGGAGCCATTTTCAACAAATGATTATAGAGCTGTATCTTGAGTGGCTCATTTCTCCTTTTGATATCAATGAATTGTTGTTTGATGCCTGCTTCAGCTTCCCTTTGGTGGCTTGAGGAGCTGACTTCTCCTCCCACTGTCCTCTCTTGTCCCTGCTGGAAGGAACTAGCAGATGCCTCCATACTAGGTGGGCCCATGCCCAAAGATTGCCCTATAGGCATTTCTTCCTCAGAAAGGGGATTCATTCTGTGTCTTTTCTCTCCCTGATTGGTGGATGCTGTGAGGGGAGTCTCTCTGTCCCTCTTTCTACTTATGTCCTCCTTTTGTGGGGTTTGGAGGACTGAGGCTTCAGCAGTTGTTTCTTGCCTAGGAGGCACAATCTGTGGTGGTTGCTGCTCAGTGAAAATTGGGGCCTCAGCTGCCTTTTCTTGCTGTAGAGGCTGCTCATTCTCTTGCTGCCCCTCTTGTGGCTGTTGTACCTGTTGTTGTTGCTGCTCCATCTCCTCATGAGGTGGCTGTTCTGGTTCCATCTCCCTTTCTTTGCCTTTGCTAGAGGTCTGCCCAGTAGCTTTAACTGCTTGCTGATTTGCTGTGGAGGAAGAGGCAGCTGCTCCCACTTGAGTGCTTGGAAGAGTAAACACCTGTGAACAAAGCTCAAGGTCAGCCATCTTTCTCAGATTTCTTACTTCTCTTTGATTTAACTCTTCTTGTGTAACAGCCTCCTCTAAGGTTCCTCTCCTCCAATTTACTTGATTTGCATATTTTTCTATGTGAGGAATCCTTACGTGATCATAACCGGACAACCTATACTTGACCCTTCTTAAAGTTATGAAGTGATTGGGGTCATAAGGTTTCCAAAGGAAACTAGTCTGAAGACCAAGGGATTCAAGCATTCTATCTGCTTCTTGCCAACCTTCCTCCCTTTTGTTATAAATAAAGTGGCCTAATTGGTTCCTGACCTTGAGCTGTGCTTTCTTGCCTCTACCTGAAAAGTGAAGCACATCGGCATTCCCAAATTGCCTGAAGTATTCCAAGGCAAAAAATCTCATGGGCACATATTTGGGCAATCTGTAGGGAGGCAATTCACACCCATATATCCTGATAACTGTGTGGTTCTGGTAGAAGTACCAGTCCCCAATGCTATATGATTTGGACAACTGAAGTACCCTTTACATTTCATCAGTTAGTCTTGGAGGAGGTGAGCTCATAAGCAGGGACATGGCTGGATGTATGAAAAGGTCAATGAACTCACAATAAGTGTATGGAGAGTTAGATAGGCAGTGGAAAGCAGAGGACCAATAAACCACTGATTTGAGATTTCCTTGTGCATCTGTTCTTTTCATAGCAAAATGAAATTTCTCATGTTGATAGTACAAAATCAAATGGTAGATGTAGGAGGTGTATCTGAACACCCTTTCTCTCGCCAAGTTCATCAATTGCTCATGTATTTTGTTTGATATGTAGGTGGCATAGTCATAGCAGATTGGAGACTTGCCAGGGGCAAACATAAGCATCATTACCAGCACAGTTTCATCAACAAACTCAATTGAATTGTAGCCCAGAATGGGACTGATCATATCTACTAGGTCTCTGCCTAATTGATTGAGGTATACATGGTAGATAGGAGGGTACATCACAGTGTCAGAGTCAATGTATAGTTGATTTAGCTTGGTGAGCTGAGCATCTGTCAACTTGGCTCCTTGCTTTATCAGATCAATCAGTGACAAAGGAACAAATTTCTTCTCAGTTTTGAATTGCAGCATCTCTCTGATGGCTTCAGGGGTGACATAGAAAACAATTGAGCCTGAAGGGTCAATCACAGCCCTCTGAGTGGCATCATAACAGTCAGCACACAGGTGGATTAGCTCAGGAAACTGGTTGACCTATGGGAGCTTGAAGATAGGGAGAAAAGAGTCCCAAATACCTAATACATCTGTTCCAACCTCATGTTTAATCTTCAACTCATTCAACAGGTGAATGTGAAACTTGTTGTGCATCAACATTTCTTCTGATATCTGATAATCCAGGTCCGCTAGAGGTTGCCATTCCAATTCTCTCTGAGGGGCATTTAGTGGAGCAACATTCAAGGCCACAGGAGCTACTGGTGCATCCATGGTTGCTTTAGGATTCTGCTTGTATAAGAACTGGTGTTACTATGCAGAGCAACACAAAAGAGTATTCTTTGAAAAGAAAGGTGAATTACTTAGGAACAGAGGATAAATGGTCAATTGCAGCAATTGAAATACTGCTCAAAGCATTGATAAGACAAATGCCTGGCCTTAAACTCCTTATCACAATAAATTGGCGCAGTTTGGACTTTCCGTTCACGATTGCGCGAACATAATGCAGGTTTTTGTGAAAACTCGGGTAATATAAAGCTCAGCTGGTGAATTTCGACCTTACAGTTGTGAATGGGGACTAGGCACAGGGGATTCGCCGGTGAATTATATGTATTTCAGTGTTTTAAGCTATTTTTGGCGATTTACAGACAAAAGCAGGCGCAGGAGGGATTTACAGGGATAAATACCTGGTATACGGTGAGCAATGATCACGAATGTAGGTGGATTTTCGATGAGATCAATTGCCAATGTACGGACGCCGAGATCAATTGCCTCAGCTAATAACTCAATCACAGCACTGTACTTGGCAACATTGTTAGTGGTATGTCCCAGGCACACACCTTGGAGATCGAACAACTCTCCATGAGGATCATAGATCGCCCACACCGTAGACGACAAATTGCAAGTGCTACGGGAAGCACCATCAGCGAAACCAACATAAGGTGCACTAGACATCTGCACAAGAAGTAGAAAACACAATGAGAGGCAAGCACGCCTTCACACCAAAGCAAAACACGAAATCATACATGCATCACACACTTGCTAAAAACACACGTATGTAAAAACTAGGTGTACGAGATCATGCATAATATTTCTTCAAATAAAGCCCGTTGCGGGGCTTGTCAAGAGGGTTTCCTTCATAGTCAATCAGCTCGTATGCCCCCTTCTGTAAAACTCTCTTCACAATATAGGGACCTAGCCACATGGATTCGAGTTTTCCTGCCCCGAGCTTACCCTTAGCTTGATCATAGAGCAGTACTAGATCTCCCTCAACAAAGGAACGAGGTTGAATATTATGGTCAAAGTGAGCCTTGACTCTCTTCTTTTACGCTTCAATAGCCAGAGAAGCTAAACGACGAGTCTCGTATAACCGTTCTAGATATAGAAGCCGTTCCTCCACTGGAGTGGTGTTGGGAAGCAACTCGACAGCTAACTTCAATGAAGGAATCTCACACTCAACAGGAAGGGTGGCCTCCAGTCCATAAACCAACTGAAAAGGGGTGAAACCGGTGGCGTCCTTCACCGAGGTCCGGTAGGCCCACAAGGCAGGGAATAACATCAGGTGCCAATTAGACTTGTGTGTGTTGACGGTGCGTTGAAGCATTGTGATCAAAACTTTGTTCACAGCTTCCACTTGACCGTTGGATTGGGGATAGTACGGTGTCGAACTATCCTGATGCAAGCCTAGCTGGGTTGTCAATTCCGTCATCATATGATTACGAAAATGTTTTCTGTGATCAGTGACGATGGCTTGAGGGACCCCGAACCGAGTAATGACATGATTAAACAAAAACTGTGTCGCTGTGTGACCGTCTTCGGTTAGTGTAGGCATCGCTTCGGCCCATTTAGTGAAATAATCCACGGCAACGATGATAAACCCATGCCCCCTGGCTGAGCGAGGGTTACAAGAGGTATAATCGATGCCCCATTTGGCAAATGGACCTACGTAAACAACAGGGTGCAGTGGTGCAGGGGGAGCACGCATCTTCCAGTGGTAGATCTGACATTCATGGCATGCACGAACGGCAAGGATACAATCTTTGAATATGGAAGGCCAGAAATAACCAGCATGGAGGATCTTCTGAGCAGTAGCATACCCGGACATATGACCACCACAAGCACCAGAGTGGCAATCATTCAACACTTGCTCAGCTTCCTCGAGAGTCAAGCATCGGCGGAGAACAGAGTCGGCGCCGAGGCGGTATAGGGTATCGCCAATGATGCGATAAGGTTGGGATTGATGACGAATCCTTCGTCGAGCGTCTTTCGATACATTGGAATGGAAGGGAGACGTCTGCAAATACACGATGATGTCCCCATACCAAGGATCGAGGGTGCTGATTAGAAACAATGTTTCGTCCGGAATATGATCTTTAGGAGCAGGGGGTGCAGAAGAGGATGGCAAAGAACAAAGCAATTCAGCGAAGACCAGAGACTTCTTAGACTTGGCAGCAGTAAATTCCAAGTCAAAATCTTGGAGGATGACAATCCACTTCGAGTATTTGCCCCCTAGCAGCTGACGCGACAAGATGTACGTCATAGGGTTGCAGTCGGAAATCACGGTCGTAGTACGCAACAGGATATAGTGACGGAAACGTTGGACGGCGCACACGGCGGCCAATGCCAACTTCTCAACATAAGCATAATGAGTCTCCATATCCAAGAGGTTGCGACTAAGGTAATAGATAACGTGTTCAGTGCCACCTGCACCAGAACCATGCCGATGGTGGTATTGGCGGCAGCCAGATAGAGAGTGTAATCACGATGGTAGTTCGGAGGTCTTAACAATGGAGTTGAGACAAGAAGATGCTTGAGTTGCTTGAAAGACTCCTGAGTGATGGCATCCCAATGGAAGGGTGTGTCTCGCTTCAACAATCGTGTGAAACCCTTAGCCACCTCGGCATAATTCGGGATGAATCGTCTAAGAAAATTTGCTTTTCCCTGCAAGCTCTGCAATTGCTGCAAAGAAGTAGGGGGAGGAAGATTCAGGATGGCCTCGACTTTGAGAGGATCCAAACGGATACCTTCTCGGGAGACGATGAACCCGAGTAGTCGGCCAGACTCCACGTAGAAGACACACTTATGAGGGTTGAGCCTGATACGATAGTGTCTACAGCGGAGAAAAATCGCGCGAAGATGTGATGGATGGTCCTGACGCTTTGCTGAATGAGCTGGAAGGTCATCCAGGTAGGGCTGTACGATGTTTCGAATATCATGAAAGGCATATGACATCGCACGTTGGAAGGTAGCGCCGACATTTTTTAGACCGAAAGGTAGCTTCTTGTAGGCAAAAGTGCCCCAAGGACAGATAAAAGTCGTCTTGTGTTGATCAGTGGGTGCTATGTTGATCTGGTTATATCCAGAGAAGCCGTCCATGAACGAGTAAATCTCGCTCCCCGCACAGTCATCGATAAGCTGATCGATGAAGGGTGTAGGGAATTTATCTTTAGGACAAGCATGATTGATATCGTGGTAATCAACACAAACGCGGATAGTGCCCTGCTTTTTGTTCACAGGGACTATATTAGAGACCCAATCCGTCAGTGGGATGGGGTAAATAAAACCGGCCTTGAGAAGCTTTTCGACTTCTGCTTTGATGGCGGCGGCCTTTCGGGGGTGCACCTTTCGGGGGTGCACAGGGCGTAGGCGCTGACGAACAGGCTTGGCTCTGGGATACGTAGGTATCTCGTGCACCACGATACTGGGATCGATGCCGGGCATCTCTTCGTAGGACCATGCAAAAACATCACGAAATTCGCGGAATAGATTAGTGTAGAGTTGAACTTCCTCAGGAGTGCAAGTGACTCCAATATGGATATGCTCGACGATCCCTGGTTTGACAGAGATGTCGATAGCCTGGGTTTGCGTGATATTTCCCATGTTGCCCTCAGAAGATACTTGATATATCTGGATAGGTGTCTGCAGGGGCGTGGATGGGAGACATGGAGCAAATCGCTCGAGACACGCGATCATGCCTTGGTGAGGAGGGAGAAATGAAGAGTGATGGTGGTGATCTGACCAAGGAGGCTCTTCAAGAGACATGGTCTCTATGATCGCTTCGTCAGATGGAAAAGTTTCCTTCAATGGGTCCGAAGTATCATCTTCTCCAAGCCAAGGAACATGACCATATGAATCGAGAACACTGCTCGGAAGAGCAGGTTCAGGGGTTGGAGCCGATGCAGCGACAATCTCGACGTAGTTGAGCTCGGCAGGACTCAACGGCATCATATCGCCCCAGGAGTCTTCCTGATTCAAGGGAGGAAGGACCCATGGATCAGAACGTACATAGATCATATTTATAGGGGCGAGATTCAGAGGTGGGAGGGGAAAGACTCCCATTAAAGCAGGGTCTTTGAAAATTCCGGCTCCCACACTCTCTAATGACTTAGAGGTATGCTCCACAAATGGCACATTACCTTCAGAAGAAGAGGCGAAGAACGAGAGCTGGTCTACCGTGACAATCTTCCCTTGGTGAGGGAAACGAATGACACGGAACAGGGAGGAAGCCACGACTTGCATGGCGTATGTCCAGCTGCGACCGAGGAGGAGGTTGTAAGTAAGATTAGTGTCGACAACTTCCACCTCTACTTCTACCGTCTTACCTTCTAAAGAAATGGGCAAACATTGGAGAATACCATACGGACGGGATTCTCTTCCGTCGAAAGCTTCTAACATCATGGGAGACTGACTCAGGGCGGGGGAACCAATAGCCTTCCAGCAAGCAACAGACATGATGCAGTGGGAGGCACCTTCATCAATAACTGTACGATGAATCGTTTTGCTATTGATGATGACCTGTATAAGGAAAGCTACTTGGTGAGGCAGTCTCTGTGTAAAACCCTCGAGATCAAAAGAAATCAAATCTGAATTTGTCGGGTCGATGCCACCAATAGCTGATAGCAAAGACTTCCTCTGTGAGGGGAAGCTCTGGAGGACTTCTAATGCGGACATAGCAGACGGAGCCTGAGCTAAGTCCTCAACAATGCTATAGTGCTGGGCAGCACGAGCATTAGGGTTATAAGATGACTTTCAGAGTACACCTTTGGGAGGGGGTCGGGGGATGATCTCAGTGCTGGGTCTTTCGATATGTAGAGGACCAGAACTGGACGGAGGAGCGCTGGAGGGAACCTCTGACTCTTTCCCGGCATGAGATGGATAATCTTTCACTCGAGTGGAAACATGGATGGAGATCGTGCCAGCCATGAAGACTTGAGAACCGAACGAGGAAGAGGGTTGAGATGGGTCGGCCACCATTTGAGTCTGTTGAGAAGGGAAAGGCTCTTTCAACACAGCAGGAGGCCCAGGAGCACCTTTCAATAACCGACTAACCTCAGATCGCCTAGGGCAGTCTTTGGTGTAGTGATCCTCGTCACAGATGAGACAAGGATACTTTGGTTTTCGCTTAGCTCCTTCTTCAGATGAATTTTTAGAGGAATCCTGCTTAGGTTGTTCAGTCTTATTTTTAGCTTTTCCTTTCCCCTTCCCTTTCCCTTTCGAGGATTTTTCCGCCGCAGTGGACTGAACGGCGTTAACCTCTGAGGTACTTCCAGAATTCGATTGGCCCTGAGGAGCATTTCCATTAGAAGCATTCTGTTTTTTCTTCCCAGGGTTGCGGAGGATTTCTTTGACGATGAATTCACAGAACCAATGACTCCATCAAAAGATGGTTTTGGTGGAGTTTTGGTCTATCCAGGCCTCAGGGCATCTGGCAAATAATCATAAAGAGTACCTGACTGAGAGTACACTAAGTCAAGGTACTGAGCTCGCGCAATAGCTTGCTCTTCAGTTACACAGGCTCCCATAGCAATGTCTTGCGGGATCGCAGGGACAAAGGAAGTCGTGAACCAATCGGTGAGGAGTTGATCAGGTATCCAGAATTTGATCAACCGATGACGCCTTCTCCATTCATGGATATGATCAGAGATATGCGTTGCCGTATCCTGCTTGAGAGACATGAGAAGATGGGTCCCAGTCTCGTACTGAATGGGTAACTGAAAATGAGTAAGGAACGCCATAGCCAACGAGTTGAAGTCTTGAAATGTTCCGCGATTAAGCTAGATATACCATTTAGCGGCTGAGCTGGTGAGAGTCCTTTGAAAGAGGCGAAGTCGGATAGAGTCATCAAGCCATGAGTTCGATGAGCACCAAAGGTGATAAGTCATTACATGAGCTTGAGGATCTTCACCTGCCTTACCATCAAACTTCGAACAATCACCAGGGATTTTAGTTGGAACAGGTGGCCAATACGGATTATGAAGAATTGGATCATTTGCCAGCTTGGACACGTCAGGAAGTTCCAACGTCGCTAAAAACGGCAACTGCAGGTTAAAGGACATCTGTGGCTGTGGGACAGAAGGAGCACCAGGATTCCAACCAGGTGGTGGTTGCCCCCATGGGCTTTGTCCGGATGGACCTGGTCCGAAGGGACCTGGCCTATAGGGACTTTGCCCGTAGGGGTTCTGTCCGTACGGATTTTGTCCATATGCGGACAGCTGACCCTGGGTCTGCCCCCCAGCACCCCATGAATTAGCAACTTGTCCTGCAGGTGCGGCATACTGATAATTTTGGTAAGGAGTGACCTGCAGTTGTTGGTAATTTTGATACGGGGTAAACTGTGTTTGCCCCTGGGGTTGCTGGTAGCCATACGTTTGCTGAGCCCCATACTGAGCCTGATAAAGAGGCTGCGTCTGGTAAGAAGGTTGGGGCCGTGGCCCACCTTGCATTGGATAACTCATTTGAGTTTGAGGCCCAGAGAGATGTCCTTGAACGGGTTGGGCTAGGACCATCTGGCCAGAAGGTTGGCCTGATTGGGTTTGGGACGCACCTGCTTGCCCAGAAGGACGTACTTGTTGGGTGCCAGGTTGTCCTTGCGCAACCAAGGGTTGTCCTTGCGGAGTAGATGGTCGAGCCGGCTGGACGGATGGTTGGCCCTGAGGCTGGCCAGCTTGTCCAGAAGGAGGATTAGGGCGGGGACTGGGTTGGCCTTGCTGTGGAACAGTAGGCTGGCTCGTTTGCCCGGAAGGATGACCAGACTAAGCAGTGGGTTGGCCCTGCTACACGCAGGGTTGCCCCCCTTGCCCAGGAGGATGCATAGACTGAGCAGAGGGTTGGCCCTGCTGTACGTAGGGTTGCCCCCCTTGCCCAGAGGGATATCCCTGCTGAACTGCTGGTTGAGCTTGTGGAATAGAAGTTTGTCCAGCTGGTCCAGAGGGATAACCCTGCTGGAAACCAGGTTGGCCTTGTTGAATGTAAGGCTGTCCTGGTTGTCCAGAAGGGTAACCTTGCTGGATACCGGGTTGCCCCGGATAACCAGAAGGCTGACTCTGATAGGTAAATGACGGACCACCGGCGGCCAAAGGTTGTCCCAGGTAGGGTTGTCCTTGTGGGCCCCCAGATTGTCCTGGGTAAGACTGGCCATAAAGTGGTTTCCCTTGAGGGGCTTGCACATAAGGTGGCTGGCCTTGATACGGCGGTCCTTGAAACTGCCCAGGAATTGCTTGGCCTCCATGAAAAGAATGAGAACTAGAGTCCCAAGCAATGGATAACGGTGTTGAAACCTCAATGAAAGGTTCAAGCGGCAAGGTTTGGGTATACTGGAGATATTGTCCAGTAGAATCATAATAAAAGAGTGGACCTTGCACATTCGGATCAACAGGTTGCCCATGGGCATCATAAGGCCCTCCTCCTGGAAACGCACCAGAAGAGGGTGGAGCACTCTGTGCAGGGTGGATGACTCTAGGCGAGAGTTCCGGCTGGCCACTACTCACTTGACCATGAGGAGGGCTAGCACCAGAGTTCGATGATGACGTTGTTACGCCACTGAAGACCGGAGTCGAATACGCTACACAAACGGTTGGATTTGTGTGAACTGAGGTAACGGGTGTTTGAAGGGGTCGCGAACTAAAAGGCTCTGTGGTGGCCGCAATTTGAGGATCCCATATAGTCGTAGTAGGCATCCTGGCAGCTATTCTTTCCCTCATCGACTGATATCGTGGGGGGAGTGGAGAAGTAGTTGGGATGGGATTGTCAACATTCGACACCACAGGCGTCTCGCCTGTGCTGGAAGATGTCTCATCCATGGGGGAAGTCAACATCAGAGACGAGACACTTGTTGGGGTAGCTGGAATATCGTCCTCGTCAGGCTCCCAGATAGGGTTCCAATCTTCTTCGTAATCTTCGTCACCCGGGGCACGAGAGTTGATAGGCTGGATACTCGGGAGAATCGGAAGAGTATCGCTTACAACTGTACCTCAGGAGGGGAAGAAGATGGAAAACCTTGATCACTTGAAACAGGAGTAGATGGGTCAGCCAGGATGACAAAACCCCAAACAAGACCCAAGGGAAACTAACGATAAAAAACCCTACTCAAAACTAACGCACACAAGACCTAATAATGTAATGTTATCGTAGCCAAATGAATTTTAAGACGCACAGACACAACTTGACCTTTTCATGTTTTAAGAGTCAAGAAAAGGACAAAATATGACTCTAGTCTCCTTCGAATATTTAATGAGCACGAAGTGACAAGACGCTCACTGGCACCTTTTCATTTAGTGAGTCCGAAAAGGATCAAAAGTGACTACTCTGGAGACTTCTAGGCAAAAGGTTTACCAAGCAATCCGTAAAACCGCTTATACACCTTGGCAATCATATGAGAACCAAGGTCTTTACGTACTGCAATCAATCTTCCCGAATGCTGTGTTCGGTGCGTTACGGTTCGCAAGGCGGCAGACTCGGCTTCCTAGGGATCAAGGTCGATAACCTAGTGGGGTCTCCCCTATATACGCGACGGTACGTGGGAGCTCAAATCCGTGCTAGACCACTATCGAGTCACAAGAGGAGGAATCACCCAACCATAATGTGAAACAACAGTGACTAGGTTTAACGACGCCGGAGCACATCTCTAGCCTAGACCTCTATAATATGAGCGTTATGTTCCAACGTGTTTTTATGTTCATTCAGTTTATTTTATGGTTGATCTTGAGTTAAGTTTCGGTTTCAGGTCCTACCGTATGATCTCTCACAATTACCTAGATGCAAACTACATGCCAAAGGACATCATTTTGTTCGATGAATTCTAACTATAAGAAGGTTAAGAGTTTTCAATCAAACAAACATGAACACAATCAAACAAGCAACCTAATGCAGCTAATGGCAACGAAATAAAAGTTTTTCTTTTGAGAACACAAATCAATGAAATGCTCTTTTTCCCATTAACTATTGAACGCAAAAGATACTAGTTTGATTTCTTTTCCAATGGCACTATGCACTTTAAAATGAATTTTGAGAGACAGCAACACCGAGCAAACAAAAGAAAAACCACTCAATGCAAATCACGACAAAAAATCAAAACCCTACAACAGTTCTCCAAATCAAAGGAAAACAAAAAGCTTGAAAAGGCTATGTGATCTAAGCCTAACAAGGTGGAATGAAATCCAAGCAAGATGGAAAGTTCCCGCAAAAGTAAAGTCAAGTAAAAAATGGATCTTTGTGAACAAGCAACTAAACAAAGCCAATCCAGTGAAAACAGGATGGTAAAACCAGGTCACAAGACACAAAAACAAGGTTTGCCCAACAAGACTTCCCAAAGCAAGTTCTCCAATATTCAAACAATGAAAAACAAGTGATAAACCAGGTGAGAAGAGCAAGGAATCGCCAAACTAACAAGCCCAGGAGGAAAAATTGAAAAAATTCAATTCTACAGGTGTCAGCGCGGGTGGCGCTCAGCAACTGTGCGCTGATAAGAGACCACGCGTAGCAACAATGCGCTGTCAGCGCGGAAGGACACGGGTTATCCACGCTGGTTCGATTTCAGAACCGTCGCGACTGTTCAATGAGAAAGCACGATGACCGCGAGACTCAAGAAACAGGCAAGCGATGCCAGCGCAACTGTTTTAATTAAAAACGCGCTGAGGCTAAAAAACAAGCAGAATCAAATAAAAAGCTCCCAAACCAGGGCAAGGGTTCTTTAAACAATTAAAACACTTCCCAGATTGACCCAGGAAATTCGAAAACAGCAGACTAATCCCCAAACTTCAAAGAGAGAGCAATCAAACAAACTCAAAACAAGAATGAATGAAAAGGGACAAAGGTTGGCTCCCCAGCGGAGTCACCAAATTGTTACGGAGGTAAATCCTCTCTGTGGACAGAGACGATCCCTACTAGCCCACACCGGGTCTAGTAACAATCACACAATGCTACTACGCAAGCTCCTAATTGCAAATAAAAGGTAGGCAAAGAAGACCTACTTGAATTCCAACGCTTATGTTTGATGAAGAAGCCCTGTCCTCGCTCCTTCGCTTTGGCTGGTCACAATCCTTCACGATCCTGGTGAATGGATACCTGCACACACGAAGAGAGATACAAATACAAGCGTGAAATCTAATAAAATCAATTATACATCAGTAAGAAAGGATGTAATTCACATTAACCATCATAAGGACAAATGAGAATGGAACCATAATAGTAGTCATCTATTATTAATGATCAATAACAGAGAAGAGTACAACCAAATGTTTTGACGTCGAATCCTTCTCAGGAGGGTCCAGCCAGAAAGTCTCTTAAGCATTCACCTTTAGAGATAGATTTCCCAAGACAAACTCTCTCTCACACAAGTCACACTTTACAACCTTCCTCAAGCTTTACAACAATCCCACACTTGTCACACCAACTACCTATCAAATGCACACTAGCAGCAATTCAAGCTCTACAAACTCCACACAATCCAAAAACTAGCTGCTCATGGCAATGGTAGAGGCTTAAATAAGAAGAGTATCCTCCATGGAGCGCAAGAGGATGAACTCAACTCCAAGGAAGGTGGGTCAAATGACGAACAGACATGCCATAGAAGGGAGGGCGATACTCACAAGGCCAACAACCAGGTCTGGAGTCATCTGGAAGGTCGGCTGTTAGAACGAATTCGCCCAAACAGGATCAACGCAGGTACATAACTGGACTGGAGCACTGACGTCGCAAGGCTATAATAGGCAGGTCCGTGTCAGCACGGCTTAATATAAACAGAATGTGCACTGGCTCATGAAATTCGACCAGCGCGGAAAACACATGTGCTTCCGCGCTGGCAGCGCATCAGTTACACTATAAGCTGCCAGTCAGCGCGTATATTTTAATAACAGTCGCGCTGATGAAACAAAATTTGGAAAAGTGGGTCATTTGGCCAATTGAGAGAGCATGGGCTTGATTATCTAGAACCCTTGACACAGTAGAGAGACTGACAGGGAGACAGTGACAAATTACTGTGTAACAAAGAGGTTAATAAGTGAGGGAGAGAGAGAGGCAGGTAAACCATCTGGTCAAAAACTTTCCATTTCCAATCAAACTTCAAATGCATTAGAAAACACTCTTGCTCTTGATTCTTTCCTTTCTCAGATGAAACAACATGTAGACTATCTGGTCAAACATTTGCCATTTCCAATCAAACTTCAAATGCATTAGAAAAAACTCTTGCTTTTGATTATTGCATTTGCACATGTTACAAACCCATTTGGGAATATCACTCCCATCATCCAGATCAGTGTTTTAGGGCTCATCAAACCCTACTTTCAGTTGCTACATGCCCTAAACAAGTCAACCTTTTGAATGCCTCCTTCCCAGACAATTTCATGACTTAAAGACATCTTTAAATGATCTATAAAGGGACCAGCGTAGGTAGGACAATGTAAAGGTGCATTGCAGAGTAGTTAAGTCCATGCCAAGGTGCTCTGCAGAGCACTTAGGCCCTCTTTGACCTGCACTGGGCAAGATTGAGCGAAATTCACATAGGGTTTGGGGAATATTATTATCTCTTGGAGTCTTTTAGAAGTTTCCCTGGCTTATCAACTCCTATGAGATCAAAAATGGATGAGGAATGAGATAAGATGCATCCTATCCTCTCATCCCTTCCTCCATGGAAATAATTTTAAGTATGGAAGGCCATTCAATACACCCATTTATGACATAACATCCTCCATCTTCCTATAAATTGAGCACTCATCTAAGTGACCAGGGGTTGGAATTTGATGAATTGTAAGGAGATAATGTTGCTATCAGAATTGACTTTGAGACAAGTCTTGTTTTGCTACAAGTTTGTCATGCTTTTGATGTGATGTGGATAGGTTCAAAGCTGGAGGAGTGACTTCGAATCAGACTCCATCATTGTAACTGATCCTTCTATTCAATAAAGTATTTGAACCTTTTTCCATATGCTTATATTGTTATATGATGCTTATATGTGTGAATGTATCTGATTCCATTTACTTGTAATCAATAGATCTTTTGCTTTGATTAGTTCTTTGTCTTCTGTTGATGTTTACAGGTACTTCTCAGGTGTGTTAAGTATGGGAAGGAGTGACGGGACTGATACAAAGGAGACAAGAGAAAAGCGAAACTACAAATAGGTCTTCTCATTCTCTTTTTCTTATTTATTGCTTATAGGAAAATGATAAAATGCTTTAAACTGTTATTCTAGATATGGCTACTTATCTAGGGAATTAATATTTACCCGTAGATACCAAATTATCGAAAACAAATTGGTGACCATACTGGGGAATATCATCCTTTCTAGTAGCTTATCCACCTCCTAGGACACTCTTGTAGACCCTAGATGTTTTCATTGATTGTATTTCAACTTTCTTGCATTGAATTTTGGTCAAACACTGTGTCAATTTGCCTCTTGAAATGGCTTACTATTACCAGTGTAGGCTTGTGAGAGAAATAGTGCACTATAGAGCACCCTTGGCTTAGGGACAGTGCTCTGAAGCACACTATCTCCCATTCAGCACCATGCTGATCCTCCTAGGGTTAGTTTCCCACCTTTGGATTGAGTTTTTTACGAAATTTCTTCTGTTTGATTGCTTGCTGATTAGTCAATGAATCTCATGTCTCAGAAAACAAGTATTTATCTCCTTTTCTAGCCCTACTTTGACTTGGTTGATTAATCTTTCTTAAATGTTTTCTTTGTCCTTATCGATCCATAGTAAAAGTTATATTATAGTTGATTAATCTTTTTTCAAAAGAAAGTGTCACAAAAGTCTTCTTTTCCTTCGAAACAAAACTATCGTAAAGTCTTCATTCTTGTTAAAGATTGATTGATTGTATGTGCATTAGTTTCCTCCTTTTCATATTCACATTAAGGAAATCGAAAAGAAATACATGCATTTTGCATTGAAAATTTTTTTGTGTGCTCATAGGAATAGTTTAGGGAAATTGCATTAGATTGTGCTCTTTTCTCTTTGATCGAAAGAAATCTGATTGCTCTATCCCTATTAGCTAATATTTTCATTATTAAGTTGAATGAAAAGAGTTCTTATCATAATAGTTTCATTCCTATGAATTTTATAATACATCATGTGGTGAACTTGAAAGGAAAATTCCTAAGAAAGATCAACTTACCTAATGGAGCATTATCACCTATTGAAAAACATTTAGTGGTTCTAGGCTAGAGACATGTTCCGGTGTCGTAAAAAAAAGAAGTTGTTGCTAACTTGTCTGCAATACATCCCCAGTGTGATACCTCATTCCATGTATGTGAGTATATCTTAGCTTGTCCACGTACCTTTGGTAATATAGGGCGGTGTTACAATATGTAAAGTATATGGGAATGCTCTAACTGTGCGGTTTTGCATTAGATAATGCTTATACGGATTGGGCCTCCAGGTACTTTCAAGTATATTTGGGAGGACAACACTAGGTTGCTATCCATCCTTAGGTAACTGAGTCGGCCACCTTGTACACTATCATACACCAAACACAACATTCGAGGAGATTGCCTGCCCAGACTTCTCGGTTTGCTGGGAGGTATTATGCAGTTCATAGTTGCTTGGTAAACCTTTTTTCCTAGATTACCCCTTTTTGTTTATTTCTTTTTGTAATAAAATTAATCAGCAATTATGGAGGAACATCAACCCTTACCCCGTTGTTTGCAGAGAACAACGAGCAAACTTCCTTTGCCACCTGAAGCTACACCTATTTTGTCAAAGCGGTCTCATTTAACTGAGTCGAGTACATCAAGAACTCATGGTTCTTCATTTGAATTACCAGAGTCACCCATACTGGTAAGTACTAAGACTCCAGTTACTCCAACTCTTTCGGGTGCATCTGTTACTGAAGAAGAAGTTTCACAATTACTTAAGGACACTATAACTGACACTAGTGAAACAATAACCAAAACTATTCAACAACAAGTTGATCCTCAACTTGAAGTTGCTCAAAAAGAAATTACTTCTGAACTTGAATTAGTTCAACCAGAAGTTAATCCAGAAGTTATCACAGTTCAATCAGAAGTTACTTTTGAACCGGAAGTTGTTCAGAAACCTCTCCCTGAAATTGTTGTTCTTTTACTGGAACATTTGGACTATGAATTTGAACATTCAGAAGTTGTTACTTTACTGGAAGATGATCAACCGGTTAACCCTCAGACATTAGTAACTACTGAAACTTCCTCTTTACCAACATCAGAAGTCTATTACGGACCAGACGGTGAAATTCTTTCACCTATTTTAATTGTTATTGAGGAAGAATTTGAAGACCCCATTCAATTTTGGAACAGGGCTTTATCTTTACCCTCATACTCCTCATTTTACTGCTCCTTTTGATCCTACTTATTTTCAAGTACCCGTTGATTATTTATGACATCTATTGGGTTAGTTAAATATGGCTAAACAACCATCAACATCCTAGACTGTATCATCTGATCCAACTGCGGAAGAATCTTCTGTTGCAACCTCTTCGATGTTTTCTACTACTCCTTAATCACATCTATATGGTGAATCGTCCATCCTGGTTGGTTACCAATATTTATCTGGAACTCGCTTAGGGGTTTCTTCTACACCGTGGTTGTCACCCATGTCCTTTACGAGAATTTTACTTGGTTCTTCATTTATGTGAACTCAACAATTTGATCCTGCATATCAATATCAAACCGGGCAATCTAGTCAAAAACGACCTATGTATCCACTACATACTGGATTGCCACCATATGGAGAGAAATATGCCTATTCACCTTATCCTCCATATCCTAGAGGACCATCATATGGTAGTATCCCAATGTATTTAGGTTAGTCTAGAATGTGAGTCTGTCAATGGCAGCCAACAATGCCAGTTCAACCAAGGATTTTGTATCCAACACAACCAATGAAAACTGTGTCAGTTGTTTGTACTACACCTGTTGTTACTACTATGGTTGCTTGTAGGGGCCTGACCTAGGTTCAAAGATGATTTAGCCAAACAAATCCCGATACTACTGGCCCTTTCGGCAACAGTATGCGGAGTGCAGACTGAGGCCTCACCTAAAGTTGTATAGGAGGGTGCTAGAACCAGGTTTCTGCACCCTAGAGATGTATGATGGTTTTTGGTGGTCCATGGTTTGACCCTGTGTGCACGTCGCTACACGCATGTATTAGTAACTCGTAACCTGTGATGTTGCCTTTGCACAACCCTGCTCAAGGTACGATCCATGTTATTACCCAATTCCTTACTATTAACCCGATATTAGTCGATTACTTAACTTATTTGTATGTGTCTAGTTATACTTAACAGTGTTCAACATTCATGTAAGTGCGTGCAATAAATAAACCAGTATAAATGCATAGAAAATAACACAACAGATACAAGATTTAGAATCAAACTTCCCTTTATTTATAGACTCGACTCCACCCTATGCACTCAGCTGCAGGGGCTCGCGCACTTAGCTGTGGACTCTACTAGGCCTCTGCGCACTTAGTTGCAGAGCCTCTTCCTACTACAACGACCCAAATTTTTTGACTTTACACTTTATAGATACAATTCAATTTATCATCCTTAGATCACTCCTTAACTGCTTAGAGCCTCGCTCTATTTATACAATACCATGGTCCACAGACCATGGGTAGGCCGACATTGCATTACAAAACATAGGGTGGACAACCTTATGACTCAACATACATTTCGCACTCCACGCCCGTAATTCGCAGAGTCTTACAACATTATTTGACCAAAACTTGGGCTTTGAGCCCCAAAACATGTTCTGGGGGGATTCCATGCCCAACAGGCCCCCAACACAAACATTGTGACTCACCCTCGAGTCACTCTATCGGCACAATGATCTTGGCGTGGAGTCCTTCCAGCTGGTCCCATGCTACTTGGAGGTCCGCAACACATTGTTTTGTTGTTTCCTATACCTAATTCATTCGCTCTTCCAAAGCCTCTATGTCAGGAGTGCATCCCTGCCTCAATGCGTATATCCCCGGCATATGTGCGATCTTGCCTTCAATATCTACCGTGATGGTGAAAGCCTCATTAATACATGCCAAACATGCACTTTGAGAACTGCCTCTTTATGTCACGTCACATCCACCTGCTCTTTGAGTGCATTAGCTTGCTGCATCTTCGCAAGCCATTGAGTGAGGACTACTGTTTGCATAGTTCCTCGAACACTATCATATTTTTGCTGGAGTTCTCACACCTCAATCTCTAGGAACTGGATGTTGGGGTCCTCCTACAAAGATGTGAGGACCTCAAGTGCTTGTTCTAGCATGCTGGTACAGTCTTGCACTGCATGTCCAATTTCTTCCAACCCTGTTTTGATAGCACTAGCGCGATGTTCTCTGACTTCCAGGGGAGTAGAAGGTTGTGCCTTCAACTGCAGCTTAGCGATTTGAAGATTCAGCTCCAACTGAACCTTTGTTGTTTTTGCTCTGGCTTCGCAGACTCCGGCCGCCAACCTATGGATCTGCTCCTCTACTGGTAGATCTGTTGGGATGGCCAGCTTTGGGATGCATCTGCAAGCGTCATCTACCACCTGCTCTAACTGTTTATTCTGTAATACTAGTTTAGCACGCCACAAGCTGAGTTGTTCGATGTTTATCTTTTTCTCATTCAGAACCTAAATTGCGTGGCCCTCCCTAGTGCAAAATTCTACTGTTATCCCATCCTGTAGCTAGTAAAATGTTTCTCGTGGAAGGGAAGCCAAATGGAGGGCAAGATCTTTGATCCGTTAGCCGTAGCTTTATCAGTCTCATTTGCTACTACTAGTGCTCCTTCCGGTAACACTATGGTATTGGCCATCCTTGCGTGGAGCATCTGTTCTACGGTGAACGTGCCTACTGCGATATAGGTGGACAAGGTATCTTCCTGCGGGGCCACACCTGTACTTCTTGCAATTGTGCCTTTAGGGTCCCCAACATAGTCTGCTACTCTGTCATAAACTCTTGGAGCGCTTCATCAGTGACATCGCGAACCATCTCACTAATGTCATAGATATCACCTTCAATTAAAGTGATTAGGTCGATGGCCAGCTTCGAGGCCTTGACCTTTTTTCTTGGACCCAATCTTTGTACGACATGCAACCATTTGAGTTGGGTCAAGGTGGTTCCTGGGTCTGCGCTCTCTTCTACAAGGTCTATGTCCTCTGCCTCCTGTCCTACAGACACTTCTTGGCCCTCTTTCGCCTACACTGTTGCGACCTCTCCTGTCTATGCTGCTGCTGCTACTTTTGTGGCTTTCTTCTACTCTGTGTCTGCTTGTGCCACTTCGTGAACTTCCCTGACCTTAGCTGCCACTTTTTCATTGCGCCTTTTCTCGGCCAGTTGTGTGACGCGCAGCTTGGCCTCATCCTTCATTTTCTGTGCTGTCGTTTTTTCCAACTACGCCAAATTTGGGGCGCGCCACTTGGGAGGCTATGTCTCTAATACCGTAAAGATCATGTCTTCAGTGGCTATGAATGGTAGTTTTGTCCACTACTACACTGGATCCTTTCGTGTCATGATGTAGATATTGTGCATTTCTGTCTTAACATCTGCAAAACTCTACAGACTGTTGTGCACCATGGGGGACAGGTGTAGCTTCCTATTAATCCACATTCGGATGCTTGCATCCATGAGCACCCAGAAAATCTTAGTATCGCGAATCTGTTTCATGTCCTTGGTGGTCGAGAGCAAAGCGTATTTCGCGGCCTCTTGTAAGTCTCGTTCAATGCTTGGGAACTGACTATCCTCTGGCAGTTCTCCTGCTACCAGCAAGATGGATAAGAACAACCACGCATAGTGGAATGTATTGCCCTGCTCCTGGGCCTCCTGATAGTTGAGAAAAAATTCTTCGCAGAGGAACTTAGCCCAGTTGAACTGGACCCTCTCTGCACATTGTTCGGCCAACACAATCATCAGTGCTGGTACTTCAGCGGCGCAAAATTGTCTCATCACTTTACTAGCCAAGAATTGGGTGGCTACGTGCACCCATTTATCCTTGATACTAGTGATATTGTAACCCGTCTTTTTCTTCTCGAGCTTATATTTTGTCTTCATGGCTTCCATGAGAGCCAAATCGCTACTTTTTCCTGCTATCGTCGTGGGGTCCTTTACCTTATATGGAAGCCGAGAAATTCTGTGGATGAGATCTGCCATGATGGGAATAGGCTCCTCCAACCATAAGTACCCATCATGCACAGACATGAGCTCCATGAGCTAAATATAGAAGATAGGACTGCTACCATTTTAGGAGTAAGGAAGGTCCTTTCCAAAAGGAACCTTATGCTTAATTTGGAAGAAAAGTGCCACAATATGCAGGTAGCCATTGATAGGTTCATGGCTAAATTTCATATTTTGAGGGAGAAAGGTTTGCCCAGTCCTATGGTAATCAATGACAAGCTCATGACACAGTTTGACTATGGCAATAGACTCAGAAAATTGGGTAAGTAACAAGCCAGCTCTTCATCCATAAAAGCCCTGCCAACAGGCAAAGTGTTATTTGACACATTTGAAAACTTATTTTTCCTTGAGCATGAGGTAAAACATTTGTTCCTCACCAAGCCTAATTTTGCAAAGTGTACCGAGGCTGATGAAATCTGTAGGAGAATCGTGAATGTGAAATTACTTGATGCAGAATGGTGGGAAAAAATGATAGATTTACTATGAGAAATTTACAGGAGAAAGTTATTGCATAGTAAAAATGAAGGCAGCCAGGTAAAATAGATGAAAACAGGGTAGCAAGGTCAAAGAGTATCAGGGTTAAAGAGTATTAGTTGAAAGATGAAAGTAAAGAAGACTCCAGTGTGAAAGTCCAAAAATGCAAGCCAGATTAAAAGGCTAACACTTCAACAATAAAGGCCAGCACAACCTTAATAAAAGGGACAGCATGAAACAGTTCATTAGCTATCTCTATCTTCTTGCAAGAAGATATTTGTATTTCCTAGATTAAATCTCAAGTTGTTTTGAGATATTTTGTAATAATTTTTTGTATAAATACTTTACAATTCGAAGTATGTCGGGTGGATTCTTAGACATTTATATAGTTTTCTTGATCAAATATTGTAAGCTATTGTATCATTGTTGGACCAACAAGCTGGATTATTGAATAAAGCAAAGACATTTCACTAGATTCATGTGTAGTGCAAAATACAGACAAGTATCTTCTTTGTGTTGTCACTTTTATTTGAAATTTTTTCCATAATATTAAATGTATCTGAAATCTAAATGCTATAACATGGAATGATATCTCAGAACTTGCTCTACCGCACTCTGTTTTGACTATTATGCATTTTGTATGTTTTCTGCTAAATTATCTAAGTTAAGGAATTCTTGATTGCTCCTTAGTTCAGGTAGTTTCCCTCTGGTCTATAGTAAAGGATTCTTAACTGCCCTTTTCTCATGATCATCCTCTGTTCCTCATTTTAATCCCGGTTTTAGGATTCTTAAGTTCCCTCTCACCCTGGTTAAGATCATTTCACCCATTCGACCTAAAAACCTGTGCTTCACTCTGCTAGCTTACCATTGAACACTCCCTTTAATGATTTAATCCCAGTTCTTCTACCCTTCTTTGACTCCATAGCCCAATAGCCAGAGACATCATTCTATCCATCTGTTTAAGGATTCCACCATCCAACTTCCAATATCAATTCAAACCCCATAAACTTTAATAACTAGCCTAAAATCTCAGCAAACAAAGCTAAAACATATAGAGAGAGAGCCCTCTCTAAGTCATAGGTTGGCTAAAGCCTATACTTAAAAGATTGTTTTGTGGTTACCTCGTTCTTTTCCTTCTTCTGATAACTTCTAGGGAAAAATTCTGAGTGATAATAGGTGGCAGATTTTCCGAAATCTTGCCCATAACTACTATCTTAAATGCCCATTGCCCCCTCCATTTGGCCTCAAATTGGACATCCCATCATGAACAGTGACACCAATGGTCACTTCCTAGCCTACTTGCAAGGAAGCACATCCCTCCATATGCGGGCGCGAACCTTGTGACATTTTGACTCTGCACGCACCTCCCTTATCGCGCACCTCCCAGGAAGACTCTTTTATAGTCCCGTGCTCCCTTTCAACTACCTAGAGCACTAAGACTGTTCTTCCTATAGTTAATCAGGTGGGTGTCCCACCTGTACAGGGCTCCATCCTGTCCTCTAGCATGGTTCGCAAAGAATCCCCATCTCCTCTTGAGGTGATCAGCCTTGCGCACTCCTTTATTCACAATGCGCTACCCTAGTTACTTTGGTTGCTGATATGCGGTCCAAGCCAAGGCAGCAGACTAACTAGCTCACAACGATAATGCTCCCACTTGTCATTATGTGTGTGCGCACCTTGCTTTACCACCGTTGGATTTTCGACAAGAGATTCTTCCTTTATTTCATCTTCCAACTTCTTGACCTCTGCGTCCATCGAAGTGCTTTTCTCCCTTAGCCATAATCGGTCTCTTTCAAGTTTGCGAAGTCTCAGGTTCCCTTGCCAAATGGCTTCCTGAAGTTTTACATGTTCTACTTCATGTAGATGTGTGATTTCTTCGTCTTGGGCTTTGTGCACTGTCATACCTGCACATGCTATTACGAGTGGATTCATCTTTGCATGCTCTTCAGAGATTACGGTCCCCCCCTCATTCCGCAACGTTCGGATCATTTTTGTGGTTGTGGTTTTGCACATGGTCCAATAGGCCTATCAAACCGCTGGTACACGCAGGTCCCAGTCAGTGCATCTCACCTGGTGAACCCTGTTCAGCACTTCACACACCCTGTCGAATGCTTCTCCGTGGATAATATTTGGTGTGCTTTTCCTTTCTTGACGCTCTCTTTTGTTCCGATTCTCTATTCTGGGAGTGTTGTGCGCTTGGACGGTCCGCATGTCATATGTATGCACCCAGTGGGAAAGCTGGGTGCGCAAGTTGTTTTTCCCCTCGTAACCGACTCTCATACATAGCTGGGGTTTTCCAAATCATAGGCGCATCATCCTTTTGCATTCATTCCAACTCTCAAAACTTCTTTGATGCGTACCCCACCATCTTGTTGGTGTAGTGTGCAATGCCCATTTTAGAGTGTCAAAACGCTGCCGTTCTGGTACTTCGCTCTAAAATTTGTTCAAAAATTCATCCACCACTATCAACCCATCATACATAGGCAGATCCCTTACCTCGGTTGTCATGCAGCGTAGGGATCTCATCATCGTGTTGCAATTAAGCGTTGTTACTTTGTGTAGCCAGTTCGGCCATCGTTCAATTTCGTCATCTCAATCCGAAGTGTAGGATCTTTCGCACTCCACGAAATCCTACCATCTGTAGTTGGATTCAGCCAATCCTATTCTCACATGGTTATCTTTTGGATACAGTCGAGATCATCATCATTATCATCGTCGCGCACTGGTTCAGTGTATCGTGCTCCTTCGGCAGGTTGTAGTGGTACTACAATGCGTAGTGACTTTTTCTCAAAAATCATTTTTCACTTCTTCAAATCGATGAATCCATTCATATCAGTGGCCTAGTCTATGCCCATTAGCACAGGATAGGGATTGCTATCATCAATAATCTCTATCACTTTGAAATCAGCTAGCGCGCTCGCACCTTCAATATCCACTATTACCCCTTGCAATCTCCCCATGGGTAGCATCTTCTGCTGGTTCACCATTCACAATTGAATAGGAGACCACTACAACGCGGGCCTGCCCATGTGTTCCCATGACTATTTTGGCAATACATTCATCCGATCCTAGATCCAAAATCACTTGATTCATTTCATACTCTCTGATTTGCACAGTCAATCTCATTTCCCTTCCTGTACGCAATGCATGCTTTCCAAGTGTCCGGACCACGTGCAATTCTCCTAACCCCACACACCTAGTGATAAGTTCTTGTAGTCCTTCTATAGCCTTGTTGTCACACAACAGTTTAATGCATGTCTCCAGAAAGGTAGTGAGCATTGAAGGATCCATCACTGGTTCTAGTTGATCCTTACTACCTAAAGTGGAGGCCTCCATGAAGGTCTTCTTAGCTTCCATGAATGTCTCCTTTGTGCACTCTAAATCAAATTCAGGTTCCTTCGTAGGAGCCTTGCAAACCCACACACTTTCTTCAGGTTTCTTACCTTTGTCATCTCCTATCGTGATACCACTTCTGATCACTATGTTTATATTTGAGTCCTCTTCTCGCGGCTCAGACCTCATCATTTGCAAATTTTGGGTCGGGGGAGGCTGGAGTACCCCTTTTTCACGCAGTTTCGCTATCAATGTAGGGTAATCTTCTGCTTCATGGTCGAACTGAGTATAGTACAAACATGATGTTCTTGTAGGATTCATACAATCGCGGGCATAGTGTTCTGGCCCTCTGCAATTGTAACAAATTAGTTGTCCACAACCCCTTCCTGGTCCCATTCCACCTTGACCTTGTCGGCGCCCTTGAAATCCAATGTACGTCATCCCTATATTCGAATCAAGGGCTTGTGTTTCAGTCTGCATTCTGTAGGCAGAAGTCCGATCCACCAATAGTTTCTAGCTTCTGCAGGTGCATTCATCATGGCCTACCGACTTGCAAAAAATACAGAACAATTGTTGGGACATCTTTGTATACTTCTGCAATAGGTGACAATTATCTGTAGTGTGTTTTATTCTTATCTGACAAATCACGCACCATAATGTAGGCACCGTCCTGGGTCTTGCTTGTGCCTCTAGCCTTAATGGCATTGACCCTCCTGCCGCTAAGTAGTTCGCGAAAACTAGACAATGGTCCTTATCATGCCCCTGACCTTTACATTTTATGCACCATACTTCCTCGCGTGCCTCTGGCTGAGGTGTCCTATCCTGTTTCAAACTCTGCATTTCCAAACACAAATTTTGCAATTGAGCGTGGATTTGCTAGACTCCCAAACCAGGATCTTGTATAGGGGTCTCATGTAATCTCATTGCCATCTCCAAAGCTTCAGCCTAGGTGGAAAGCTTTTGTTGCAACAATGCCATCCTTAAATGCGGTGATAGTGACGCTACAAACCATGCGCAGTGTTGTCCATCCGTCAATGTCATGTTGGCTTCGCGAATCATACTTTTCAGGCTCTGGTCTAGATCCCAAGGGGTTTCGCCTGGGAGCATCATGATCTTCTTAAACCTAATAATTGATTGTGTCTCTGACTTTGGCCTGCTAAATTCCCTGTTCAACTCGGCCTAGATTTCTCTGATCCTTGTGTTTGGATGATCATTAGAATGCTTAATGTAACATGTTAATGCATGGTCCTACAATGTGATTACCAATGTAGCCTTCCTTATATTGTAATCCACGACTCCTTGTGCTTCCCATACCGCCCTTACTATGAACCAGAATTGGTTCGGATCTTCATTCCCTACTCCTTTGAATATCGACAGTTTGATCATGATCACCATACTGAACTACAGTGGTTGCGGAGGTGGGGTGGGTGGATATGGAGGTGAAGATGGTGAGACGGGTGGCAGTGTAGGTGGAGGTGGTAAGTGTGGAATCCATTGTCTTATCAGACTGACCACGCTTCTTGGAGAAACTTCCGTGAGCTCTTCCTTGCTTTCTTGTTGAGCCGAAATCAAGAGGCTATTCTCTATCCTTGTGCTAGCTTCGTTTCTATAGATCTTCCCACTTCGCGTAGTCCCAAACATTAATTTATCGCATAATTGATTTTTCACACAATAGCATCTTAATCCAAGTGTTCAAAGATTTGATATACTTACCTTGCGGTCCTTGGAGGATGTGTCGTTCTGCCTCACTATAGCTGACATTCGTATCTACCGTGAACTCAGTGATAAATCCTCTTATAATTTGATCGATCCAATGGTCCACAGCTCACACGATCTTATCTTTCGAGGCTTCTAATCTACGCACTAATTCTGAAGTCCACACGATTGGTTTATCGAGCCTGCACCTTCCCTGATTGCTTGCTAGCTTCACAATCTACTCATACAGCTTAGAAGGAAAGGAAGCAAAGAAAATTTTGTGGATTTCCATCTATAAGTAGCGCTCCAACCACTGTTCCTTACATACTCACGGATTCCTGTTTTCCTGCACCGCGAACTCATGAATTTTCTTGTCCAACCACTCTTCAATTTATTTCTTTGTTGGATTCCAGTGACACGACATCAGACATCCCTTATGTAGATCCCGGTCTCGGCAACAGAACCATTTGTTGGCTTCTAGGGGCCTGACCCAGGTTTAGCAATGATTTAGCCAAACAAATCCTAGTACTATAGGCCCTTTCGGCAACAATCCATGGAGCATGGACTGAGGTCTCACCCAAAGTAGTATGGGAGGTGCTAGAACCAGGTTTCCACACCTTAGAGATGTCTGATGGTTTTTAGTGGTCCGTGGTTTGACCCTGCGCGCATGTCGCTACGCACATCTATCAATACCTCACAGCCTGCAATGTTGCCTTCACGCAGCCCTGCTCGAGGCACGATCTGTGTTATTACCCAATTCCTTACTATTAACTTAGTATTAGTCAATTACTTAACTTATCTATATGTGTCTAGTTATACTTAATAGTGTTCAGCATTCATGTAAGTGTGTGCGATAAATAAACCAGTATAAATGCATAGAAAATAAGACAAGAACATATACAAGATTTGGAATCAAACTTCCCTTTATTATTCTTTTTCCTTGGTTACAGACTCGACTCTGCCCTACGCACTCAGCTATAGGGGTTCACGCACTCAGCTACGGACTCTACTAGGCCTCTACACACTTAGCTGAAGAGCCTCTTCTTACAAGTACGACCCAAAGTCTTCGACTTTACACTTTACAGATATGATTCAATTTCTCATCCTTAGATCACACCTTAACTAATTAGAGCCTCACTCTATTTATACAATCCCATGGTCTGTGGACCATGGGTAGGCCAACATTACATTACAAAACTTAGGGCAGACAACCCTATGACTCAACATACATTTCACGCTCTGTGCCCGCAATTCGCGAAGTCTTACAACATTATTTGACCAAAACTTGGGCTTTGAGCCCCAAAACATGTTGTGGGGGGATTCCATGCCCAACACACTATACTACAGTCACAAGTTCAAATGGTTGTATCTCAACCTATACAAACTGATCCTTCTACCTCCCAACCACAAGTTTCAGGTCAGCAAGCCCAAGTTTCTAAGGCTGTTGTACAACAACCGCTCATGTCCGGGGTCCAACAACCTCAGGTTAGTGTACCTTAGAGTGACTCAGGCTTACACTGGTATAGTTTATTCACAACCTGGTCAAGCTAACATTGGGGGGCAATATCAGTTTCAACAACCTACACCCCAACAACCTTGGCAGCCCTAATATCAACAACCTCAATTCTAGCCCTATGTTGGTATGTAAAGACCTATTGCTCAAGCAATTCCATCATATCCTAGGTATGCTCAACCTAACTTGAATGGAAAATTTCCATTTGTAGCAACTCTTTCCATTTGTAGCAACTCTTGAATTACCAGATTTAAATTGGCTCACTAATGATCCAATTTTATATGCACCTTGGTGGCCGGTAATTCTGCATAAGTTACCTTTTGACATTCCGAAATTCAATGGAAATCTTGGAGAAGACCCATCAAATCATGTCATGACTTTTCATTTGTGGTGTTCATCAAACTCCTTCAATGATTATTCAATTAGACTTCATCTTTTCCAAAGATTGCCTACTAGCCCGGTTGTGAAGTGGTACGTTGAGTTACCACGAACTTCTTTCGACAACTTTATGACTTTAGCCACCACATTTTTGACCCACTTCCAATTACCTATCAGATACGAGACTGGAATGGAACTCCTAACCAATTTTAAACAGACTACTGCTACTCATATATCAGATCATATTCATGAGTGGCGGTGTCATCATCGAATGGTTAAGGCTTATGTTCCTAATCAGCTTTTGGCTTAGTGGTTTATAAAATCCTTTTTGCCATCAATCACCGAGGGTGTGGTGAAAGGTGGAGTTGTCATAGAAGAGCAAGTAATTTCTCGTGCCCAATATTTGGACTTGATTTATACACAATCTGGCATTCTCTATGACAGGATTTTGAATGCACCCCGACCAGCTTTCACTATTCCTCCACCACCATCGAGTAAGGACCCTCATGCTAGAGATGATGTGATTGGTTCTTCAAGCACACAAATGGTAGGTAGACCATCTAGTAAAGCACTTTCCATTTCCAATCAAACTTCAAATGCATTAGAAAACACTCTTTCTTCCGAAGTCAATGTTGTGTCATCTGACAAAGGCAAGAAGCAAAAGCAAGAGTGTTTTCTAATGAATTTGAAGTTTGATTGGAAATGGAAAGTGTTTGAACTGATGGTCCACCTGCCATTTGTGTAATACAAAAGGAAAGAATCAAAAGCAACCATGAAGCAAGAAGAAGGGGAAAAATAGGAAGAAACAAGATAATCCCCCTCAAGGGAAATCATTTGATTCCTCTACTTCGGTAAGGAAACCTCATTATCCATGTCTAATCTATAAAGACGAGCATTTTACAAGAGATTTTCCACACCACTCAGAAGTCTCTAATATTCTAAAGAATTATAACACATATGCAATGTTGACTAATCCATTTCCAAATCCAGAGACACATTTGGTTGCGACAAACCATGCTTCCACATCCAAAGTACTTATGTTATCCATTACAAATTCTAAAAACAAAGTTTTGGTGTCGACCCAAAATAAATATAATGGAAATACATCGTCATCGTCGAATAATCAGGCCACTAATCAACCTAATCCTTCGACTTCAACTTCATCTAAAAATATTCCACCACCTATTGTGCCAGAATTGACAATAAAACCACCAAAGGGAGTTGTACATAAATCGACATTTAACCCTCAAGCTCGAGCAGCTCAGAACTACAACATAGTAGAAGACCTTACTCAATCACCTTCTATTATGTCAATGCTTGAGGTGTTACAAAACTGTCCCTCCTAGAAGCAGGCTTTGCTATCAGCAATTGGTGGAATAGACCCTACAGATTCCAATCTCCTGGTTTTCAAACATGCGAGATATACACCACAGTTACCAACACAATTAGCTTTCTTAATTCAATTAAAATCTCTCAATAAATATGTTCACCTAACTATTATTGATGAGGGGGAATCTACTTGCATTATGTCAATGAGATGCTGGAAAACACTTGGTTCACCATCGTTGTCACGATCACCAACAACGTTAAAAGCTTTCAATGGACACACATATACGCCTAGTGGGATTTTGAGTAACCTGCAAATTGAACTAGAGGGCAAAACAGTTACTGTTGAAGTTGAGGTAGTTGATAGACTCCTTGACTACAACATTTTACTGGGAAGGCCATGGGTATATGCTATGGTTGCTGTGGTTTCCACGTACTTTTGTACGATTGCATTCCCTCATAAAGGTGGAATCATAGTTATTGATCAACTTTCCTTCTTTGCATCTAGTCCTGAGGCTACTGGAAGCATTCTATTGGTACACGAACCCCTGCTATCACTTCAAAATGTTGGTGTAGGTCTCTCTAAAGATACTTCCCTAATGGGTACTTTTACGCTACTGTCACCCTTTGATTTGGCGGAAGTGGCAAGAGTAGAGACTTGCAACATGATTTCCTCCACGTCATCTGATTTAAGGAGGATTATCAATAATTCTAAAGTTGATAGTAATACAGAGGTTATGTCATTAAGCCCCATTGAGGTTGCATAGCAATCAATTTTTATGGCTTGTGTGGTGAACCCAAATCCACTTTCACCAATTGTATGGGTAGACCGTTCATTAGAATATGGTACTTCTTTGGATCCTTTCTCACGTATTTTTTCTACAGATGAAGGAATCATCCAATCAAGGATGATGGGAGAAGAACCTTGGGAATGTTATCATCATTGCTCCCATATTCCAGATGACATCAAATATTATTCAAATGAGCTTAACCACCCTTTAGTTGTTGATTTCCTTTCGAATTTTGTTTTCGTAGATATAGTAGATTCCGAGAAAAACCTGTCAAATATTGAAGAAATGATTTCTATTAATATTTAGGCCAAACCTAATGTTGTAGAAAACATTCATGTTGGAAAATCTTGTTCTCCATCAAAACTTGATACTTATCGTACTCTCTTTCGTGAATTTCGAGATATATTTGCATGGTCATACGAGGAGATGCCAGGCATTGACTCTAGTATAGTTGAACATGAAATCAAAATGTATCCTGATGTCAAACCAGTACAATAGCGGCTTTGACCTGTTCATCCAAAGAAAGCCACTGCCATTAAAGCAGAAGTTGAAAATATTTTTCATTCTAGTTTCATTTACCCTGTACCTCTTGCTGATTGGGTTTCCAACATTGTTCCTATCATGAAAAAACAAGGGACAATTCGAGTGTGCATCGATTATAGTGATGTAAATCAATCTTTTCCAAAAGACAATTATCCTACTCCTTTTATCAACTAGATTATTGACGAATGTGCTAGATGCGAAATATTCATTTATGGATGGTTTTTCCAGTTACAATCAAATCAATACCCTCCCACAGGACCAATCTAAAACAACTTTTATTTATCCATGGGGCACATTCGCCTATAGGAAACTCCCTTTCGGTTTGAAGAATGCAGGGGCCACATTTCAAAGGGCAATGAACTATGCCTTCCATGACATCAAGCATATTGTTCAACCTTACCTTGATGATTTACCTGCTCATTCACGAAAGCGGAGTGATCACCCGCAACACTTGAGAGTTATACTTTTACGATGCCAACACTACAAGATACGACTCAATCCACACAAATGTGTGTTTTGTGTTGGTTTTGGTTGATTGCTTGGATTCATAGTGTCTAGAGATGGAATTTGACTCGATCCTCTAAAGGTTCAGGCAATTCTTGACTTGCCTCCACCTTCAAATCTTTTATAGTTACAGAGACTCCAAGGGAAGGCTAACTTTCTGAGGAGGTTCATTCCCAATTACGCTGAAATGGCTAAAGGTTTTACACGTCTTTTGAAAAAGGGGATACCCTTCCATTGGGACCAGGTTGCGTAAGCTTCCTTTGATTCTCTTAAAGATACCTTGATTATAACATCATTAATGTATTCTCTGAATGATCAAAATCACTATTACCTATATCTCGCCACTACAGATACAACCATTAGCATGGTTTTAGTCCAAGAGGAAGATGGGATAGAACATCCAATATATTATTTGAGCTGTAATCTCAATGATACAGAAAGTAAGTACTCTTATGTCGAAAAGTTAGCTTTTCCATCTGTTCAAGTTGTTCAGATATTTTGCCACTACATCCTGCTCAGGAAGACAACTGTCATTTTGGATTGCAACCTTATGACATATATTTTGTCACATCAATTGTGTAGAAATTTTGAATAATATGACACTTATTCACAGAGATTATCCCGATTATACACTATTGCAGAATACATGCATAATACATAACCTCCTATACGTTGATCATCAATTTAGCAGCATTAAAAACAATGAAACATCAATCGCATGCGCACATTAACACAGTATGTAACCTTGGGAAAGCATACAGCTGAAAACCCCACACTATCTGTATATTATATTGATTGAGAACATGTAAAAATACATAGTACAATACTCCTCACAAGTACTCAGTACTATCTCCACCTGTTACACACAAACTAGCTCAGATCTGAATCAATCAATGGCTCAAATCTCCTCTACTGTCTGCCTGCCTCCACTGCGCAATCCTGCACGAGAATAATGATGAATGGCTAAAGAAAACTCATATTTTCTTGGCTGAACCATGCAATCCTCATTGGCATTACTCAATCCCATTGATTTTGCAAGATCTCATGCACAACTATAGTCACAACTGATAGCAATCTCAACCTCTAACACCTGTCTCCACTGAATTGTCCATGCACTGAGTTAACTGATGTATTATTTAGTTGCTTTATGAGTTAATAATTAGTGAATTAATTAATAATTAATTCCCACAACTCATCACTAGTGTATTCTTTAGTTAGACTAAAATACAACTAGTTCAACCAAGTCAAACTAAACACAACTCCATCAACTCCTCAATCAACTCCACCAAACTCAACCACATGAGTTCTAACTGAAGTCCTGCATGCAATAGCTCAACTGACCCACAAGAAAAGTGTATTTCCTTCTGACAGCTGCATGTGCCACATCTGTAGCTCAAACTGAAGTGCTCCAAGAGGATAAGATAATGTTTATAGTCCAAATATTATTATGAGCTAATAATATTCGACTGTTCTATTTTTAGCCTGGAAATCTAAAAATAGAAACCACCCATATGTCTAAAAATAGAAGTCCATCTATTTTTACCAACATGACCAATCATCCACAAATAGCATCCTACAACTCATAGACCATGATCCATATGTCTAAAAATAGACATAGTCTAAAAATAGACTTTGCGCCAAAAATAGCCTGCGGGCCCACTTAGTGAAGGCGACTCCTTTCCACTAAGCTCCATCATCTTGTTGCATTTTCAACAAATTGTTGGGGGGAAAATACTCAAAATGGATAGTCATTTTGCAGGAGTTTGATCTGGAATTCATCCAGTCCAAATCAAAGAAATCTCTCATTTTTGTCAAGCTACTTTGTGATCTTCCCTTGACTTCCATTGATTCAACATTTGAACCATCAATTTTGGATGAGTCTCTGTTCCTGATATCGTCATCTGATCCGTGGTATGGAGATATTTTTATTTATCTCTAGACCCAAACTTTCCATCTAGATACCTCTTGCTCGCAACAACGACGTATCCTATACCAAGCCAAATATTATCTGATCATTGGCGACACTCTTTACCGTCATGGTATCGACACAATTTTACGGAGGTGCGTCACACATGAGGAAGCCGAGAAAGCATTGAATGATTTCCATTCAGGTGCTTGTGGTGGACACATATTTGGATATGCTACCGCATAGAGAATTCTCCGTGTTGGTTACTTCTAGCCAACTATATTCAAATATTGTATTATTTCTATCAGAAACTATAATGCATGCCAGATCTATGACCGCAAAGCTATATTACCACTTGCACCATTGCATCCAGTCGTTGCTATTGGACCATTTTCCAAATGGGGCATTGACTTTATGACATGTAACCCTCACTCAGCCGAGGGGCATGGGTACGTTATAGTGGTCATTGACTATTTTACAAAATGGGCCGAGGCGATGCCAACATTAAACAACAGTGGCGAAACGACTGCTCTTTTCTTTTTCAACCACGTGGTTGCCCAGTTTAGTGTACCGCAAGCCATAGTTATAGATCATGGGTCGCATTTTCGCAATTACATGATGAGTGAGTTGACTGCCAAGTTAGGACTTTCACATGACAGTTCTACTTCTTATTACCCGTAAGGTAATGGACAAGTTGAGGCTATCAATAAGGTCCTTAAGCGAATTTTGCAAAGAATGATATGGGTTCATAAACGAAACTGGCATTTAATCATATACTCAGCTTTGTGGGCATATCGACTCTCAGTGAGGAATGCAATTGGATTCACACCCTTTCATTTGGTATATGGTTTGGAAGCAATCTTACTGATACAATGTGAAATTTCATCTCTCAAACTCGCGATTGACCTGTTACCCAACACTTCTGAAGAAGAAGTGCATTTCTTGGAACTTACCCATCTAGATGAAACCTATTGTGATGCTGCATTGGCTAACGAAGCACATAAGAAATGATTCAAGACGCAATACGATAGAAATGTCAAGCCTCGTATCTTCTGAGAAGGAGACCTTGTCTTACTTTATGATCAGGAAGCCGATAAACTTGGAGCAGGGAAATTTGAACTGCTATGGATGGGTCCTTATATTGTCAAGCGTGTTTTGGCAAAAGGTTCCTATGAGTTAGTGGAATATGATGGGATTCCATTGTTGCAGCCCTGAAACGGGTTGTATCTCAAATGTTATTATGCTTAATTAAGTGTAGTAAAACTCACTGCATATATGCTTTCATTGTGTTATCACAAAATCAAGCACTGAAGGGCTGCTGATCAGGTAGACTCTGTGTAACTATTTCAGACCAAGCTTTTGACTAAGGATTAGCCTCCCTAGCCTGAGAGGGCTCTCTCAAGAAAAAGTTATTGATTTTGAATGTTGATAAGAGGACTAACTCTTGTACAATAGATTTAATGAACTTGCTGGCTGGACAAATATACAAATACATCCATTGGGCTTATGGAGTCAAACATGCTACAACAAACAATGATATTTCCTCTACATAGAAGTCAGGGCATGTGACATTTAAATGTTCAAAATATAACTCTTATAAAACCACAGTTCATAGAAGAGTACAGGAAGTCAGAGCAACATATGTGAATTCTGAGTGATTACTCCTCTAAGCAACTGAAAAAAGACATGAAGGACAAAGTAAAACAATACATCTTGAACATGGAAATGCTGTATGAATCCTGAGAAGAAAGGCATATATCTTATATTACTGCAAACTGTTCTTTACACAAGCCAAAATAGCACTCTGTTTTCATAAAATATCCAACCCTTTTTACATTCTAATCTGATCCCTATATAGGCAAGCAAACTCACCCACCTCGAGCTTCCTCCTCCAGCATGAGGGGAGCCTCGAAGGTGGCTATTCATTATCCCTATCTATTGCATAACTAATCTATTAATTACATAATGGCTAAACTGAAATCACAAATGGTTTTCATTTAATCAAAATCCTAAATCTTTGCTCCTTGTCGCATGATGCTTTTCTGGCTTTTGACACATGTCCTTTGGCTGTTTAGGTTGAAGTATCTTTGAAGGAAAGTACATAGAACGAACTAGCTTTGGATTCTAGTTACGTGTATGCTTATTAATTGATCAAGAGGAATGCTCTGTTTTCACGGTCTTTGTCTCCCACATTTTCCCAAAGTATAGCAGCATGTTCTCAAATCTTTTAATCACCCCATGCATGGAATGCTGCCATGTTTTAGATGTGCTGTAAGTAATATTAATAGACAGGTGCTTCTCTTCCTTAACTCCCGCTCACCGTGTTAGACTAGCTGCTCTGCACTTTAAATTATCACCTACAGCAGTTTCGTAGCGCGCTACGAAACTGCTGTGTGATTTAAATAAACCACAATCTTCCTTTAAACTTCTCACAGACTTGAATAGCTGATGTTTGCTAAGCTTCACGGTTGCCATTTGATGGCTTCCTTTAGATATGCTTGTTAATGTGTTGCTTTCAGCAGGTGAGTCATCACATGAGCCACTAGAAATGTCTTGAAAAGATGTTTCTGAAGCTTTCTTACAAGATATAGTATCTGTAGGTTGGGAGGTTTTATTTTGAGAAACTTCTCCAGTTTCCAGATCTCGAAGGGAAACAATGATTGCTTCCATGACCATCCTTTCTTCATCATCTATTGAAATTGAAACTCAGGAAAATCTATCCAAAGGACAGTTAGAAACTTGGTTGCCTGTGAGAAATGCTGCTACAATATCAATACAATTTTTTTCCAGGATGCTGTCACTGCTTTTATCACAGTTATTGGATGTACCTTCAGCATCTCTGCTTTCTTTCTTCTTCTGTCCATTTAAATTCTCTGTGTGGATGAGGCCTGCAGTTTTCCTGATTTGTCTGGAAATTCAAAAGGTACCTCAGTTCTACTCATATGCCACCTAGAATGAAAATGATCAATGGCATCTTCGGTGGTGTCATTTGGTGTGGATCCTGGACAGACATAATATATAGAGCTAGCAAATCTGCCCCAACAACTCTAATGTTGAAACCCGAAAGACATTGCACCTACGATTCCATAATTTTACTTTGAAGAATGAATGGTATTCACACCAGTTCTCGGCATGTCAAGAAGAAAAGAAAAACCTAGCAGTAAAACAAAATCCTCCTAAAATGGGAAAAGGTTACAGTAAACCATGAATCACTGCTTTCAGTTAATATTTTGCATGACTTTCAACAGGAGATGGTCTAAAACACAAAAGTATGTCCTCGGACCTGCTCTACCCAATGAATTATTTTTGGGTACATCTTTACCAACAAAATCTGATTGTAAACTCTGACTTCGCTCTTAACCTCTACATTGTTCTCTGTTGTTTGAAAACCAGATCATATTTGACCATCTAAATCATATGTATACAATCCGCACATTGTTCTGTCCAACACCTGTACCCCATCCAAAGCCAAATAAATCTGGAAAATGAAATAGCATTACTATTGCTCGCGCCTAGTTGCTTTCGCTTGCATGGCAAAAGTATTCCAGAGCCTATTCCAGCTTCACGCTCCTTTTAAATGTTGAAAACACTTTCTTTCTAATTCCAACTGATGCGGAAAACAGTGATTCAAGCCTGTGAACGCTCTAGAGTCTCGGCTAAGCCCTAGTTTCTTGGTCTCTTCTGTGACTATTTTAATTGCCCACTGCTCGACTCTAAACAAAACACCCGAGTACTCTGCACTTGATTGCGGCAATTCCATGACAATTTGGTTTCTTTATCTGCATCTATACATTACAGTACTCTTTCATTGTAAGAATATTTGAAGCCGCATCTGTATGAGTTACATTTGGCATTAGATACTCTGCACGTGCCCCTCGGATCTGCGCAACACGTTTACAAAATACTCGGGCTCCTTAACACCATTCACCATTCTCGGTCATGAGGATCGGATTTATCATGATACCGATTATGTGGACGTATATAAATCAGCCAAAAGACCAAACCTAACTCCTTCAGTGCCATCTGTATTATCACTCATGTCGGTGCCAAACCAACGACCTGAAATTTCGGTCCTTATTTAAAAGTTCATTATGTTCACCGCAACCTTTGCTTGTACAACCTTCCCTTCAGAAAAACTCTCTTCACTTTCTCTAGACTATCGCACCTTGGACATGGAAGAACCTTGCCCTTATAATCAGGCTTCTTCTTGGGTATCATCGAAGACACCTTACGATCACTGGTACCAGAGCTGCTGCTCTTAATTCTCGCACCTGCACATGATCCCTCATCAGCTTCCATTCTCCCTACATTTGGTTTTTTCGCCTGACAATTATCACCAACATTACTATATTCGAACGACGCTTCTTCATCTCCTACAGCACGGCTGAGTTTGTCATTCGTTGAATATTTGCCTGCGCTGTCTTCTGTAGAAATCGGTGTTGAAATTGTTGCTCCAAAGATTTTGAACGAGAGTTCCAAACACTTGGGTTGTACAGCAATCACTTTTTCATCCTCTCCACAAGTTTTCGCCAAAATAGAAGACATGTTATACTCCTGCTAGGTAATGAGGACGCTGCTGCCACACAAGAAAACAATATTGAAGAACAAGGAATACAAAACAGTATTAACACTGGAATTGTCCAAATACTGGCATTGGGTAGAGCAATGAAGAAAGGGTGTATAAAAAGGTGGCCAAAGTTGCAAAATGGAGCACAGCTGACTAGCCAGAGAGGCCAGCACGTGCTTCTATTCCTTTCCACTCAACACCTTTTGCCTTTATTGGTAACCCTTTATTAATCACAAACACCTGAATGGCTTCAAAGACTTAAGGTGTTCTTGTTTATCATGGTCAAATGAAGCATGTTTCCAAATGTTCTCAATTCAGCAGATACCTGGTGCAATGTCAGTTCAAGCGTATCTAATCCTTTGTTGAAGGTCCACAAAAGAGAATTATCCCATGCAATAGTTGCTGCTAGAACAGAATTTCCATCAAATCTTTAATATGAGACTCCCCTCTTATATCATTATCATCCAACAGAAAAGAATAATCTATCGAAGACTGCACAAGCTCTTATTTGATTTACCAAGAAAATTGGCCACTAAACCATAGACACTGTTTTGCAACAATGCCACATATGCAGCTCTGTGTAGTGCTTCTAGAAGCTTCCCTTAAATATCTGTCATTTCCCAATTTCGCAGCACAGCCAATGCAAGATCAGTGTTTTGCGCTGCGAAATCACTAAAACAGGTGGCGCTGCGAAACTGCTAAAAGAATCCAGGCGCTGCGAAAACACCCTGACTTTAAGCCAAGCTAAAAATTTTTTAACTACAGCATTTTCAGTGATAACACATTGCATGTATGTGTGTTAGTGTGTCTTTTAGAGTTTTTTTATCTAGTTAGTAATCTTCTTAGCATTTGTTGCAGATGTCGAAATCTTCAAAACCATTTATTTCTTACGATGATGGTGCTAGTCATAGTACACAAAACCTATCTTCTGCAGCATGGGTTATTTTCAATCCAAGTGGAAAGTTAGGGAGTTTTCAAGGGATTTGTATCAGTCGTTCAATGAACAATATCACTGAGTATAGCACATTGATTGAACTTCTCTCTGATTCCATTTCACTTGGCATTCACTGAATCATCATTAGGCTGGACTCACAACTCATTGTATTACAACTTACAGGTGTGTATACCATCCGAAACCCAACAATTCTTCATATGTTCCTTAGAGTTCATATTTTGGAAAGGCATTTTGAATACATTCAATATCAACATATTTCTAAAAACTTTACACATTAACTTATTCTCTAGCAAACTATGTGTTAAACAGACATTCACGACACATGTAAAAGTAACATTTTCAATTCACATCATTAGTTGAATAGGATTACACATAACCATAAAAAAATCTGAAATTAAAAATAGATAGATATTTTAAAAGTTTTTACAAAATTTGTGTCCAAGACAAGTTTGGTCATCTGACCCAAAAACTCAAAATGCATGCAAAAAACATCTTAAGTAGACCTACGGATGCTCATGATAACAGGTCACAACCTATGCTATCATGCACAAAAGCCTCATCCAGTGTCTAGGAACACCAATAGTGTGGCGTTATAGCCTCATAGGTAACTCCTCGATCTAGACATCTGGAATACCAAGGGTTAATCCCTCTATGTGATCCTGCAACTCTGCCAAGGTTTCAGCCAAATCCAAATCTTGGAGGACTGCTCTCCCAATGTTTCTCTGCACTGGCCCACCTGCCTCCTGTTGGTGTCTCCCAGGTCAAACGATACCCACATCTACATGCATGAGAATGATTTTAGTTTAGTCTTGGAAACATTAAAAACAAAAAAACGTGTAGAAACTTTAAAATAAAAAAAACACTTTGGTCAAACAGTTTACCTATAGCACCCCATTGTGCTCCAACTGGTGGAATCAAGTCTGGATCTCCATGAAAATCCATCCCTGAGTATGGATGCTCCTCGATGAAAATGTTTTGTCGATCGAGCCAACTAAAGAATGCAGTGCAAAAAATGATTGTTGACTGACCTGCATGTCAAGCCATCAATTCAACCCACCTCTACATCCGTGGATCACTAGGACAGGAGACACCGAGTGACACATGTTTCGGTTGCATCAATGGAATTCTCTCTAAGGTAAAAGTGATTAATATCGAACCATAGTAAAAATTCTTTATCATACCACTGTTTACCTTGGTCAGTTGTTCTTTCAGTGAAGAAAGCATGGCCTCACACTAGTTGAATACTTTTGGCTCTAGACACTCAAGTGCATACTGCATATATGATTTGTTCAGTAGATGAAGTGTCACAATGCTATCCAACTCTGAAATTGTGAAGAGGATCATTGTCAAAGGCAAATCACTTACATCCCTGATGTTTATTTTCCCATCCTTGCTAGGCTGTGTACCTAGCCGACAAAACTATCGAATGTAATCCCTCACCGATTCATCTCCATGGGAAAATCCAAAAAGTGAGATGGGGGCACCTCGCCTCGAAAGTCTGGTAAGAAATCAAATATCATCAATGGTAATAGGGACCATTTTTCCCCTATGTGAAAAGTATGATCTGTCAGATCCCATGCATGAACAAGGAACTGCAATAGTTCTATTTGTTGCCTCATTCCAGACAACCTGAATTATTTGAGTAACCCACAGCTTTTGAGGGCCTCAAATGTACCCAGATTATTTAGGGAAACCATGTATTTTTCTTCATGCTCTCTTTCTTACCATGTAATCGATATTTTGATCTGATGAAAGCCTAAAATCCAATCATAAGCTTAGTTAGGATCCTTTCCATGCAAAAAACAAGACAATTTTTGGAGCAAACAGCTAAATCAAGTTTGTGAAACTTGCCCAGCAGCCCAGGCACAGAGACAGTACGCTGAAGAGAATGAAGCCTTCTATCAGGGTTCTCTTCAACACAGTTTTCGATGTGAAAGCTTGCGCTGATCCCAGGGTGAAAAAATCAAACCCCAGACGCCCAAAAAAACCCTAAAACTTGCATGAAATAATAAAATAATTACCTGAAAAGAAAGAGGAGGGGTAGATATCCTACCTGGTCTGGGGGGCCTAAGAAATGGTCCACAGAATCTCTCACAATTAGCTGCTGAAATTTGAGGTAAAAAACTAGCCCAGAGCACAAAACTGAATGGTAAGTATCAAATGGTAAAAATTACATGGTAAAAACTTGTTTTATGTTTATTTCATGTTCATTAATCAAGTAAACATTAGTATTTACCTATTTTTACCTATGAAACAGGTATTTTTAATCCATTTGGTGGTGTTTTGAGTAGGTTTTACAATTGACTTACATAATTTGATGTGCTCGATTGTAAATTGTACCTTTGACCACAGAGCATACTTTTATCTCTTTTTCAAGCTCTATTAAATAATGAAAAAGGAACCCCCTTGGAGTCCTCTTTAAGCTCTTTTCAGACTCTCTAAATATGAAAAGGTTGCCGAGCGCTTGTCCTTTTCAACTCGTTAATGGATTGGAAATGACATCTACTCAGTATAAGTTTAACCCTTTTTCACGCTGAGATAGATTAACTACGAAAAAGGAATACGTCGATCGAACATGATCAATAGGTTCTCTCTCATATTGTTTTACGTTTTTTCGAACTTGAGAGACAAATCTACGAAAAATAACTTGTGGAGTTTTCTTTTCATCCCTTTTCAAACTCTCTAAACATGAAAAGGACCGATTTATCTTTGTCGTTAAACTCGTTAAAACATCAAATAGTGACAAACTTGTCAATCATGACAAGAGTGAGTTTCACCTTCACTAGACTCGTTAAAATATCACATAGTGATGGATTCACCTGAAACGTGGAATTATACAACAAGAAGATGTTATCCTCCTCAAGCTTGATAAAAAATAAAGAGGTATTTTTCAACAATGATTGGGGAAAATGGAAAAAGGGGGTAACCACTTATGGTAGCAGGTCACTCTTGAACATGACACTTTTACTTCATCACCAGGACTATTTGGGTTGGGTTATCAACTTGATGGTTATCATACAATTGGTCTATCATACATCACTTTTTTTTGGGTCAATTATACCATTTCATTTCAATGTCGCCAACATGTTCAAGAGAACTCATCTAGTTAAAATTCATCCTTTGCAATAACATAAACCTTCATTTTCATCACTGCCATTCCTAAACCTTGTGTCGTCAGTCAAATTCCATCTTCAAAATCATTACACTCGTTTCATGTCATTGATGTGGGATACACCAAGGCCCTCCTATGATGAGTCACTTCTTATCGACATCAACACATTATCCAGGAAGTTGACTTAGAAACACCCTTCCAGTACCTTGAGGCTTACATACATCAATGGCAAGTTTCTCACTTTCTATGATAGGTTGACATCACTAGCCTTCGAAAAAAAGACTTTGCATGGTGTTCATCATAAAAACATCCATTCACACCATACAGAATGTACTGCAATACCTTGAAGATCATTATCATTATCGGTGATTTCTCTCGCGCTTGTTAACAACTTACATCATTGGCTGGTAATCAGACGATGTCTTCCCATGTTCTACTTTAGATCACATATTCACATGGTTAGACTTGTACTTGAGTAAACGATTGAATGAGATAGAAGACCCGGATCTAGTTTCATCCATCCAGGCTGCGATTTCAGGAAATGTACCAAATCATCCATACAAATGGCTTTACATTGATGCTCATTTTGATCATGGGTCTATATCTATAGACGACTATCTATGTACTTGTAATGAAAGTTTATATGTTGAGCATGGGTATGCCTTCCCTCAGTGATTCAAAATATCATGATATTATGTATTGTAATCGATGCAGTTCACCAACTACTTTGGAACCTCCTCATCACTTCATAAAGCATTTCAATCGACATTTACATTTTTTGACTTCATGCTTTAGGGGGTAGCTATTACAAATCCATTTGGGCATATCACTCCCATCATCCAGATCAGTGTTTTATGGCTCATCAAACCCTAATTTCAGTTGCTACATGCCCTAAACAAGTCAAACTTTTGAATGCCTCCTCCTGAGATAGTTTCATGACTTAAAGACATCCTGAAATGATCTCTAAAGGGACCAGTGCAGGTAGTCCCATGTAAGGGTGCACTGCAGAGCAGTTAAGTCCATGCCAGGGTGCTCTACAGAGCACTTAGGCCCTCTTTGACCTGGGATGGTATTGATTGATCAGAATTCACATAGCGTTTGGCGAATATTCTTATCTCTTGGAGTATTATAGAAGTTTCCCTCACTTATCAACTCCTATGAGATCTAAAATAGACGAGGAATGAGTTAAAATGCATCCTATCCTCTCATCCCTTCCTCCATGGAACTAATTCTAAGTATGGAAGGCCATTCAATACCCCCATTTATGACATAACCTCCTCCATCTTCTTATAAATTGGGCACTCATCTAAGTGATTAGGGGCTGGACTTTGATGAATTGTAAAGAGATAATGTTGCTATGAGAATTGATGTTGAGACAAGTATTGTTGTGCTACAAGTTTGTCATGCTTTTGATGTGATGTGGATAGGATCAAGGTTGGAGGAGTGACTTCAAATCAAAATTCATGGTTGTAATTCTTCCTTCTATTCAATAAAGTATTTGAACCTTTTTCCATATGCTTATCTTGTTATATGATGCTTATATGTGTGAATGTATCTAATTACATTTACTTGTAATCAATAGATATTTTGATTTGATTGGTTCTTTGTCTTATATTGATGTTTACAGGTACTTCTCAAGCATGTTAAGTATGGGAAGGAGCGATGGGACTGATACAAAGGAGACAAGAGAAAAGAGAAACTACAAGTAGGTCTTCTCATTCTCTTTGTCTTATCTATTGCTTATAGGAAAAGGATAAAGTGCTTTAAACTGTTGTTCTAGATATGGCTACTTATCTAGGGAATTAGTATTTACTCGTAGATACCAAATTCTCCAAAACATAAAGCAGGGAAACATCCAGATTCGACATGTTTGGAGGAATTTATATTCCTAATGGAATATACAAATAGGGAAAGAGCGATAAAGAATGGAAACATCTCTGCTTTTTCCCAAAAGAAATCATGAAGGATTTGGCAAGGCTTATACTTTCATGCTATATATTTGAGGCTAGGTCCATTGTGAAGGAGGTTGAAAGTATTGGAGGGATTGCCTATTGACTATCGAAGCTTGTATTAGACATTGGCTCTTTAAGAGGTTAAGAAGATAGGGAGAGAGAGAGAGAGGAGCTGAATGACTAAGGGAAGATTGATGTAACTGATGGTTGTAATCACTCTTTTCTATCATTAATATTGCCTGCAATTGTGTTCTCCACACCATGGAGTTAGTATTGTGATTTATTTACATGTTTATACAATGTTAATGATTATGATTAGCTTAGATGTCTGCAGTTAAATATCCCTATATATTATTGTATTGATTGTTGAAGTTCTATGCTGTGATATTACACCTCATCTTGTTTATGTGTAGGTATTGATCTTGGAGCTAGCTAAGGGGTCTTCCACTCCACTACTTTGCATTCTCCAACAACACCACACCAAGATCTGAGGTAACAATCCTTCTTCTTACTTTGATTATCATTTCACTAATATGGATATGTGCATGTATCTCTCGGCTAGCTGCAGCTAATCTGATTTACTGCCAAGGATCCCGAGAAGATCCTTGAGGGTATCACCACCACCAAACACTTGTGCATTAACCCCTATAGCAATCTTAATAAAGGTAAAGAGATCAGATCAGAAGTATGGTGTAAAATGAAAAGAATAGGGTCATTATAAGGATCAATGCCCTGTGTTTAGAGACTATTTGGTGAGTGGATCACCTAATCTAGTGAACTCAGGATCAAGTTTGTGGTGTGAGATTTGTAGAACAATACACCAACATCACTATGAAGATTGCTACCTATTATAGAAGTACGTGCAGACTCTAAAGAAGCTATTTTGTAACCTTTTTAGGTTAGTAGGCCATGATGAGAATAATTGTCGAAGTTATGACTTGATGATGAAGCACACTGTTGATACTTATAGACTGCAAGCTGAAGGGCATACACATGAGGAACCTGGACAAAATGCTAGTTGAGTAGGTTTTCAATGATGATGAGGAGGAGGAGGAGGAGGATATGGTTGAAGACGTGGCTAGATTATTTATTATAACTGTGGATAGGTAGGACACTTCACAAGCAACTATTAGAACCCTATTACAATTTGCAGCTAAAGTAAGTTTTTTGATCAAGTGATATAAGAATGCCTTGTCCTTATCACAAAGATGTAGGAGAAAGGAAACTAGTAGCCTGCAAAAAATATTCAAATGATGACCAATGAACAAAGGGAGGATGAACCATGCATTAGTATTGTAATGAGAAGTGGAGTTGTGACTGGGGCGATAGAGTTTATGAGAAAAAGGGAGTTGAAGCCCCATGGATAAGGAAAAACATTGAAAAGGCTCTTTCCTTTTACATTGAGAAGGAAAAGCAAGTATTCATGGAGGCGAAGCGAAATTTCATGGATGATGGAGCCTCGACCTCTACCACGCAGTCAAATCAGAAGAACAACTACGAGATAATATCAGTTTCGAAACAAGATGTCGATCCAGATATTTTGAAGTCTTTTATGTAGACTTGCATGAAGTTGTTGAGAAACCAAAAGGCTATAGAGGGATTACAAGGAAGTACCATAGAATGAGATCATAAACACAAAAAGAGGACTAGAAGAGAAATGAGCCTTACAACGCAGATTGGAGAATATTACATAGATCGGGTTATCTTGGATTTAGGATCTGATTCCAACATCTTGCCAAGGAAGAATTGGTAATTGATGGGTAAGCCAAAGTTGTAATGGTCAGCTATTCAGCTAAAAATGAGAAATCAACAGAAGATCATCCATCTAGGAAGGTTGTCAGGCGTCACGGTGGACATTGACGGAGTGAGCAATACTAATGACTTTGAAGTGATTGTGATTATGGATGATAGTAATCCCTACGTTGTGTTGCTTGGATTTGGATTGGAAATTTGCTAACATGGCTATAATTAACCTAAAGAAGAGGTAAATGATATTCGAAAGCAACAATACGAGGGTTATTGTTCGATTGGATCCATCAGAGGGAGTAAGGTATATTGAACCTGTCAAAGAAGAGTATGGCATGGATGACAGTAACAACATCTATCAGATAACATGAAAGGAGGAAGAATCGATCAATCCTACTACAGATGGAAAACTAACTTGTGAGAAAGATAGTTCATGTACTTCAGATTCATAAGAGGAATTGGAGAATTGGAACAACAGATTGCATGAAGTCTCTACAAGGTGATGTGCAAGGATCACCAAAGTAGTGCACTCTATGACAACTGAGGTATGTCATTTTCCTTTGTATGATGGTTGGGTAATATAAATACTTTATTTATAGATTATGAGGGATAGGTACCAAAAGATCAGAGAGTGTTAGCTCTAGATCAAGCACTCAGAACTACCCCTACCAAATGATGGGGTACTCACAAGAAGGATATCACAGATTGGAAAAAATGTAGAAGGCTGATGTGGGTAAGGTTTGGTCAAGTAGAAATAAAGATCGTAGATAAATATGATGGTAAAATTGATCCTACGGATCATACACAACTCTGCATGGAATCTTGGGAGGACATTCTACTAGAATAATGGGTGCATGCCTTCATCCATTCCTTGGAAACAATTCTTTAGGATTGGTATTTAGAAACTGAACTTCAACATGGTACTACTAGCTGGGAAAGGATGGTTGATGGATTTGTAATGAAATTCAGATTTGAAGATGATTGTACATATATAAATGCAGCCTTGAGAGTCATTGTTAGGTTCCTATACCAATAGAAGTCATAATTTTTGAATGGCTGAGATTAAATATGTAATATGTACATACCTTTGCTTTCTGCAAATGTTTTCCATATTCAAAAGCTCAAAAAATTTTAAAAATGTAAAGAGGGTATGTCCTTAAAGAAAAATCAAAGGACAAAAAGTATAAAAGGTCAAAAAAGATGAAAAAATGAACCCCAAGAAAGAAAAGACCATGAAAGTGTGCAAGTCAAAATGCCACTACTATTTACTTTTGATGCAGAATAAAAGATTGTGTGCAGCTTGTTACCTTTGCCACAATCAATGGATGGTCAAAATGTTTAAACTTGGCTATTTCATGTTTTCAATTTTATGCTTAGAGATAGATAATAAAATCTGACCAAACTGTTAATCTTGGCAGATAAGTAGATAGGTAGAGTAAATAAAAAGGATCTCAATTGTTTGATCTGAACCCTTGGATGTAATAAGGTTAGACTTAGATATATTACTTTTGTAAAAGAAAAGAAAAATGGTAGGATGAGTAGGTTGGTAAGTAGTTGAATGGTTGTAGAATTGTGATGATTAATTAGATAAGATCATATCATTTACCTTAATCATGAAATTTCTAAATTATGGATGAAAATTGAGCATTTACCAAAGTACACAAAGTCAATTGATTAACCTCCCTCATTCATTACATTTTTTCACCTAACTAATTTCCCATAAGCAGAGTGTTAAAGTACCTAAAATCTTAAGTTAAAGGGGCTCAGAGCATTTCTCTGACTTTTGGAGGGACCAAACCCTCGGCCCAATAACTTATAAGTCCTAGGTACTAAAAGTCCCCTCATAAGCATTCACCCCCTTCAAATTCACTCATATTCCCAAATAAACTTATTTTCCCCTAATAAGCCCCTTTTCCATGGATAAAACATTAGAAAACCCATTACCCCCATAAAAACCCCTTTCCACAAGAAACCCACAAATTCATACATAGCCTAAGTTTTTGTGTTTTCTATGTGAAAAGAAAAACAAATTGCAAAGGACTCATTCTTGTACTTAGCACTAAAAAACATTTTCCACCTTTATTCATATTAACTTTTAAATTTATTTATGTATTAAATCCCGAAAAATAACCCTTTTCCCCTATGTATTTAATAAATCCCTTTAATATTAAATACCCCATCCCTGAAGGTTGAAATATAAACTCTATTAATATCATTAATAGGTTAAAATTAGTCGATTTGTGGATAATTAAGAACCAAAACCCTACGCTAAATAAAATAGATTAATTAACTGATTAGTGGTTAATTAATAATCTACCTCTCCAATGAAATCATCCCCGACACCCTTAATCCTCAAGAACTTGTGATTAATTAAAAAATTCCTCTTTTTAACCCCTGTCGGACCCCTCTATTAAACTTCATGTCAAAACCCTACCTCGATCACCATGCGATTAGGTCCCATTTGATCTAACGGTTGACGCTTATATCGGGCGGCCTCTGAAGGCCAACCTTTACCTATTCACCCTGCTACTACGTGGCACCCGATGAATGGCATCCGGTGGCCTTGCTCCGAAACCGCTCCAGCACAAACGCTGTGTGAAATGAAACCACTTACCACCTTCCGCTAGACGACAAAACGTCTCATCCCCCACTTAACCCTGAACATACCTGTCCTCGTGTACCCACCAAAACAATTGACTTTGCGAATCAAACTAAAAAAACTCATTGCTTTTAGTTTTATCATGAAAAATACCACTAAAGCCTCCATCCAAGCACCAGAGTACGTGCAACCGTCAACCCATGTCCAACTACTAACCTGCTAAAGCTGCTGAACTTCAAGACCACCCTTCAAGCTCGAACGCTTCCTACGAACCATGTACAGTCATCCATCAATCCATTCAAAGCCGAAACCAGGTATTTACACAAATTCACTGAGAAACCCTGTTTAATTCCCAAACCTTTACTCAATTGTTGTAAGCTATTAAGTAATTAAGTAAAGCAAGTGCCCTACAACTCCAAACCATTCCGAACTAAACCAATTGGCCCCCAATTTTATAGAAAACCCTTTGCCCCCATCCTTGAATCCACAAGAACCAAGGATGGTTGTGCCAGTTGCATTGAATGTCCTACCCATTTCTACTCCCCATAGGGATTTAGACCATCTCTCGTTAGCAAACAAAGAATTTCAAATTAAAGACATCTCTGTTGAAGAATCCCCATTGAAATTGTTTTGCAGGTACAAATACCAATACTTGAACCATGCAGGCAAAATAGGTCTCTGGGAATCAAACTTACCCAAGTACCAATTCCCCAACATCCATATCTTCCCTGAAATTGTTCACTATTATCATGCAAGCTACAATCCCACCTTCAGAGCGGTGATGTATCCCAACCAGACAGTACTTTTCACCATCACTGCTGAGTCCATAAATGAAATGTTACAGTTGCAACCTAGTCAAAATCTTAGTCCCCTTTCTATTGGAGACCTGCTTAACAGATTCCCTATACTCACCTCCATCAAACTTGCTCAGTTACTCTAGAATTTCATTGTAGAAGAAAAACACATACCAAAGGATCCCCTCCTTACATGTCATCCTTTTTCTCTCAGCTTGGCAAAGACATCATATCAATGATATCCAGTATTCTAGGCTATACATGTCCATTTTCACTCCTAGGCAACCCCCTGCCATCAAGTTTGACTATGCAAAATTCACTTCAGACAAAATGTATGATCAGTTAATGAGATTGGAAAATGAGAGAGTATTCAAATACTCATCAGTGTTGTATCATCTCTTTCTTTACTATCAAGCTGACAAATTTCCCTTCATTATTCAGAAGCTTGACACCAGAAACAATCCTAGGTCAGTAGTCTTCTAGACCCCTTTAATCCACAAATATGAATCTCCATAAACCTATATAGATTTTATAGGTCTATTTGTGCATCTAGTAGCTACCATGCTGATAGGAAGCCCTCCTCCAAGAATTAGTGCAGATATCAGGACAGTCCTACAACTATCCAAATAGTACAAAGTGGGAGATTAGTATTTGTACCAAAATCACACTGAAATCAGAATCTATGGCTGCAAATTGGCACCTTACAAATTCCAAAGATACTTCCCAATGAGATTATTTGCTTTGGAGTACTACACAAAAATAATCAACTCTGATGAGGTACATTTTGTGAAGGCCAAGAAAAAGGCACAACTCCAAATAAAAGACTAGCAAGGCCCCTTTGTGTGAAACAATAGAGAAGTTGGGAGAGTTGCAGAGGAAATTCTTCAAGGGCTAAAACTCAAACAAAGTTTCATGTGGAGATATGACCCCCTTGACATCATCTGTAACAGAAGGGAAAAAATCAAATTGTCTCCCTACATCCACTACCGAGTTCCTCAAATAGAACAATATGCAAATCAACTAGAATGAGTGGAAAACGCTCTAGTAGATAGGGATACCACAGAAACTGTTGTCAATGATGTGTTGATTGATTTAGAAAGAATTCTTGATGAAGATTCGTTTGTAAAAGTTCCAGAAGAATACCAATCCCAAAGGGAGACACAGGGACACAGTGAGCAGCCACAAGAAGAAGAACTTGAAGAGCAAGAGGAATTTGAACAACTAAACATATCAGAAGAGTTGGCTCAGCCAAAACACATCATGAGTAATCCTCCTATTGTATAGACTCCTCTAAATGAGGATAAGAATCCCAAAATAAATAGAGAGGAGGCCACTCCTTCTAGCAGACCTATTGCACAGACTTATGTTAAAAGGCAAAGGTTGAATCCATTTTCAGAACAGGAGTTCACAGAGGAAACAACTGAAACTACAGGTACAAAAAGAGAAGAAAGCAGGTAGACCACTCCCTCTGGAGGTACACAAGAACCTTCCACTTCATAGGCTCAAATGTTGGAGAGATAATAGAGCATGGAAGTATCCTCCTTTAGGGCTCCAACAGGTCAGAACCAGGACATCAGAGATAAATATAAATAAATAAATGCTAGAAATGAAAGCTTAAATGCCCAAAGTTATGCACAATACCTTAAACTGGATCCTACTAATCAAACAAGGCTAATGTTAGCCTTTGATGTAAAGGAAGGTAAAATGAAAATGAATTTCATGAAGCCTACAACACAACAGCCCCGATCCATAGCATATTATCTGAAAATAGATTTTGAGGTGTTGGCGAAGGATATTCATCCTATCGACCAAATAGAATTACACAAATAGACTGGGGAAATGGTCTATTCTACATTGACCAGCAAGGCTATTACTGCACACCAACTCCAAAATTCACTAAATAATATATCAGTGCAATTCTAATTAGAGAAGGCCTCTTCACAGGTCTTGAGTAGCGAAGGTCCCGCATTATGATTTTGGGGTAGAAAGCCCAAAAAGTAGGATTAAATTATTGTAAAAACTTCGAAGTATGCGGAGCACGAAGTATAATAGGATTGAGTCAAAGGGTAGTCCACACGTAAATAATGTAAAGAAATATAAATATATTCGCCCCGCGTGAGGATCGCGGGCCAGGGAATGGTATAAATAGAGCATGGCTCTAGGAAGGAAAGGCAATTCTTTTTTGGGAAAAAATATGGGATGTAATGGGTTCCTAAGGAAGATAGTTTGAAAGCGTCTGTAAGTCTGAGTCAAGGGTTGGGGTAGTAGGTAGGGGCTTTGCAGCTGTGTGCACAGAGCCTTGGAAAGTCTGTAGCTATGTGTGTGTACCCCTTCCGCTAAGTGCGTAGGGTAGATCTGAATGTATTGAGGATAAGTGGAAATAAAGATAAGTTTCTTCTGAAATTCTGTATTCCTTTTGAGCTGTCGCGAACCTGACTTTCATAATATCTATTTAATTTAAATTGCTTATTGCATGAATGAATGTAAATCTGGGTTCGTTTTAATGCGCCAATTAGTTGTGTTGGTTAAAGGTTTTCTTAAAGATCCTATTAAGTTGTAACTGCATCCTCCAATAGAATAGCACACTAATAAGAAAGATAGAATCAATCAAGATCTGTGTGAATACCGAGCAACGCGGAGCATTAAACCAGTGCGTGAAACCTCTAGAACACACCAAGACATCCCAAGGGTGTGGAAACCTATTTCTATAACCCTCCCTTGCTACCTCGGGTGAGACTTTAGTCCACGCTCCGCGGGCTATCGCCGAAAGGGCCTGTAGCTACGGGATTTGTTTGGCTAAATAATTCTTCCGAACCTGGGTCAGGCCCATATAAGTCAACAACAGGCCAAGGATACTAGGATAAAGTCCTTAGAGGACTTAATAATAGAGATGTTACATGATCCCAAGGATGTAAAGGCTGCAGAAAAGCTAATTAAAAATAAAAATGATGATATAGTTGCATTGAAAAAACAACGTAAAATTCCTCCTCTACATCATCCACAAACAGCTGAAGTATTGGAAACTCGAAATGAGGAAGAGATTATAGACTTAGTTCTTAAGTTGAATGATCAACTAAAATAAACATAGAAAGAGATGGATAACTTGATACAGTCTAAACACAGTGAGTTGGACACCACTCCATAGACTATAATTCCTACAGTCTCTACAGAGGTGGCCTCCACATTGGCTACTTCCTTAGCACCAATAGTTCCACCAGCTAAAGTTATGCCAGTCATAGGTACATCAACAAGCATAGGGACATCCATAGAAAAGACAGCTGAATTGGTAAAAGCCATGGAGGAAATGACCATCCAGGCTACTAAGCTTCAAAACCTTAGACAAAAAGTGTCATGTTTGGAAACTGATTGCAAACTTGCACAAATACAACAGAAGGAAGAAGCTCAGAAAAATCAAAGAATGGGAGAAAGGATAAAAGTCTTTGAAAAGGAATTGACATTGCAATAGAAACTAGGAGATATGAAGGAAATACTTTGGGCCAACATCATTGACTCTATCAATTATGTTTTTCTATCTATTAATGTAATTTTTGAGCAAACTGAACTGGTAAAAGTGTTCACAGAAGCAGTACACAAGACAATGGAAAAATTGGGAGATAAACCTGAAGAAGCCAACCAATTGATAGAAATTTTGAACATTAAAAACATGTATTAGCTAGATGAACTGGGCATAAAAGATAGAACAAGGACCATCATAATAATTAAGAAGATTCCCACCAAAAGGAACCTGAAGCTCAATCTTGAGAAAAAATGCCAAAGCATCCAAGCTGATATTGATATATTTATGACAAAGTATGGTATTTTAAGGGAAAAAGGACTCCCCAGTCCTATGGTAATCCATGACAAGCTAATGACTCAGAAGGATTACATTGAAAGACTAAACAAGTTGGCCAATAGCCAAGCTAGTACTTCAGGGGTAAAAGCTCTGCCCACTGGAAAGGTATTATATGATAGTTTTGGAAATCTGTTTTTTTATAGAACATGAGATAAAGCACCTTTTCATTAATAAGCCAAATTTTTTCCAAGTACACTGAGGCTGATGAGATATATAGAAAAATGCCGAGGATGAAATTACCTGAAGGTGAATGGTGGATGAAATTGATAGATTTATTATAAATTTACAGCAGTAAATCTATATAGCACCCAGGTAAAATAGGTAAAACAGATTCATAGTGTAGCAGGTAAAGATTATCAGTAGATTGAAGACATAAAGTAATTCCAGCACATAGGTATCAAGCAACTGAAAGAGCCAAATTCGAATTAAAACAACCAACACAGTCACAATAAAAGGTGTGATGTAGGAAAGTGTTCCCTCTGCGGACAGAGGCAACCCCTCTAGCCCTAGAGTGGGTCTAGTCACAACAAGGACAGATCAACAATAGATTTCCTTAAAAAGTCATAGTTTGAGGCCTACCTCAACCAGTGGTCAATGGAGTTCCGTTGCGCTGCTCCAACTTTCACTTCCTTCTCCTCAATGAGTGATCAACTTGAAGCAATACAAAGGAAATACAACAAAGCACGTAACCAGAAAAAAACAATGATCTATTTACTCACAAAGTCAAGGTCATGAGCTATCAAGTAAATTACATGCAAGACATAGGAAAACATCATTGATTGTATTAATAATGAAATAAGAGCAAGCTTACAACCAAAGTCTTGATGTTGCAAGCCTTCTTAGAGGGTCCAACCAGTGTATTTCTCAAGCATTCACTCTTTGAAGATGGATCTCCCAACATACAAAGTTTATTTCTCGCTCATAAGTTTTAGCACAAAGTTAAGGGTACTTCACAACCTTCCACAAGCTATCAACAATCCCACACTTGTCACACCCACACCAGCTATCTATCAAACTCAAAAGCACTAATAGCACTGCTCAATCCAAGAATTTACCAACTAGCTCATCATATCAAAGGTGAGTGTTTAAATAGGAAAAGGAGACTCCATGAAAGGTGGAAGAGAGAGCTTATCCCTAAGGAAGGTAGCACAAATGATGGAACTACCATACCTGAGAAGGAAGGGTGACACAAACTATGCCAACAATAGGTTTGGAGACATCCAAAAGGCCAACTGTTGGAACAAATTCCCCAATCTGGATCATCGCAAGTTTATAACTAAGCTTTAGTGCTGACATCGCTAGTAGGTAATGTAGCCAGTTAGACTGTCACTAAAGATAGCAAATAGCCTCGCGCCGGAGCATGAAATCCGACTATCGCGAAAACAGATGTACTTCCGCATTGGAAGCGCAGCTGGACTGTTTACGACCGCCGTTCGTCGCATATATTAAGTCCATTCTTGCGATGAGGCAGATAACTTAGGAAAAGTGGATCAATTGGCAACATAAGAGAGCATTTGTTCAGTATGAGCATGTTTTACTTGGACACATGACACAGTAGAAGGACTGGGAGTGAAGGTAGTGACAAATTATTATGTAACAAATTCCCCCTAAAGTATGAAGCCCGAGAGAGTGGGAGGGGTGAAATGCTTTACGAAACTAACTGAGCTGGAACACCATTTGGAAGAACCTGCAGGTGCAATTACAACTAATATCTCTATAGTCTAAGCATGGGCACAACCATCTAAAAGACATATGAACTAGGTCTGTGGTATGGACGTAGCCATCCAACTAATAAGACCATGATAATGATAAAGGCATGGTCATAGCCATCCATCAATGAGTCATGCAATCACGAACCAATCCACGCAGCCCGAACATGTGTAATCTGAGTTCGGGGTCTTGAACCCAATCGATCATAGTACAAATTCTAGCATGCGAATAGGGGTGTTGAAGTTGAGCATGATAGAAAGTCACTTGATTGGCCAATGAGTAAAACCATTAACAAGCATGAGAGAAACCACCAATAATGCTAATGGTTCTCAAGGTACTGTATAGTACAATCCACGAAGTGTGAAAAATGAGCTGGAGTTGAACACTCGTGGAATCACCCAAGACGACCAATGATGAAAGTTGACTGTCAGGCGTGAAGAACTAGCCATTGAGGCATGCAAGCTTTAAGGTACCAAAGGGGATCTCTAGATCAATCTCCTGGATAATGAGTTGATGTCGACAGGAGACGATCCGTTGCAGGAGGGCCATAATGTTTCCCCCATCAGCGACATGAGATAAGGAACAAGCAGTAGATGGCGAAACAGAGTATCAGGGGAGGAGGTAAGCATGTAAACTGCAGAAGGATTATACTCTTGAACATGTTGGTGACATGACTCCAGAGGGTGGCATCATTCAGGTACCAAGGGATCAGAGGCTTGATGAAGACAGCATGGATCAGATGGAATGAGGCTAAATGGCAACCCAAACCTGCTGAATGCCAAATGACGATGTATGGATATCCCAACCTAATAAGAAGCAAAAGTGTCGATGTTCAATAGTGACTAGCTGCCATAGATGATCAATGATGATTTCCAAATTTCCCCCACCATTGCTGGCGAGTACCCCAATTATTTTTGAAAACAAGATTGAAGGGGATAGCATGTGTGTTATAGACATTTTTGTGCCTCGCAGCATGGAGCATGAAATGTCATTAATTACAGGGATCCTCAGTCCCTAAACATGTTGTTCTTACCCCTAGAAGAACAAGGTCAGCAAACCACAGCACTTCCCATCAGTTCTCCACCTGAAAACACTCAGAAACAGGCTATTTTTGGATCATGTCAGCTGCTCCACTGAGCATCTGCACTGGAATGCAACTGCTCCTCCTTGTACCTGCGCTGTAAGTCAAGTTTAATGAAGGCTACCTGCGCTGGGCGAGATTGGCCAAGTGGCACAGTCATTCTGCAAGGTGTCAATTGCCCAGGAAGCTTCCAAACTGACACTTGGTTCAAGGGATTCGCCTTGTGATGAGTAAGAGGTACTTGATCTCCATGTGTAAGCAAGGATCTCCAAGTGGACTCAAGAACTAAAGTTTAACTGAAGAGGGAGAGGACACTAGTCAGCTTCATGCCAGCCTCAAGCTGACTCATCCTCTCTTCTTCTCTCCTATATATAGAGCTCTTCTATGAGGTCTAAGGAGGCTGGAATTTTGTGCAAAGCAAGGAAGTGCTGTTGGTTTACAGTTAGAGCTATTGGGTGATTGCTTTTATAGAGGTGAAGAGGAGATTTCTTGCTGCTGGGGAGGTGCTGCTGGATTGGAGCCATTGATGGTTGTAACCTTCTCAGAACCCTTTTACTTCTATCAATAAAGCTTTGAATGTTCTCTTATATACTTGTATTGCATTGATGTATTGTATTTACTTGTATATCTGATTCACTCTAATCCATGCATCAGTTATGAGTACATGTTTCTTGTAGTTTCTCTCTCATGTTTGTGCAGGATCTGTGTGTAGCTGGACCGGAAAAGGAAGCAGGGAGCTGGGAACAAGAGACAAAGAGAGAGGATAGGATCGACAAAAGCGAAAGACACCGGTTGGTCAATCTTTTCTTCCTTCTCTGTACTTTCATAAAGGAAAATAATCAAAGCTTTACTTTCAGTTGTTGCTAAGGACTGTCACCCTTAGAGTAGGGATAGGGTCATCCGAGTCGGATACTTTTCCCCACAACAAACTGGCGACTCCGCTGGGGAACCCAGTATCTTGTTGGTGTTTGTAGTATCTTTGCTATTCATTTCCTGAACCAAAGAGTACCGAATCGAAAAGCTTTTGACTATATCAAAAGCGAAGTAGAGGGGCTGCTACTCTTGCTCATTTTTTAGCAGATTCATGATTTGAAGAGCTGATCTACAAAAGACTCTTGTACTCTTTGTGATAGCTTTTCATCCTCTTGATCATCCCTCAGCTTGTACTTGACCTATAGCTTTTTATTTCAGCAAAAACAGTGCATTTTTGAGCTTTTTATGACCTGGAAATCCTTGTAAACGCAACTCTCGTGTCTCAGTGCAGGCTGTCCACAGGGAGTCTGCATTCCAGCGCAGGTACTCCCTTCAGGAACTGCGCTGAAAGTCAATCTGACAGACCAGAGCCTACGCTGATCCAGTTAGGCTATGTCTTCCTGAGGTTTCCCACTGTGTCTGAGCCCTGTTTTCACTGTTGTTTTGCTGCTGATTGCTTGTCATTGTACTTGCTGTAAACCAACTTTCCTTGACATTATTCCGCCTCAGTTGTGTGATGAAGCTGTGATTGTTCTTTCAGTATTTCTTACTTCAGTTACAGTTTCCCATTGTGAAAAGCGAACCAGTATAGATGTGGCCTCTTAGATCCTGAACTGTAAAAGTGTCTTTGTGATCTTAAGAGCTAGTTTTATTACTGTTCATGGCTGTTTGAGTTTGTTTGTTTTTCATTTTATGGTTTGAGTCTATACATTTCCAGTGTCTAAACAAGTCGATCTTAAGGTGTCTTTTGATTTTGGACAAGCTTGTTTATTTCTGCTTGAAATTAGATTCAAAGTTATACAACAGTTTTCCTTTCTGTCTTACATCAACATTAAGGATAACGAAAAGAAATATATGCATTGTGCATTTTGCATTTGACTGTGTGCTTGACGATTTAGGAAAATTTTCATTTTAGTGTGTGTTCTATGATTTGTGCGAAAAGTTGTGTCTTTCTTTTCCCTCAGTAGATTAAGGTTTTCAAAGTTGAAAGATTGAAAAGTTTTGCTTCTCATCTTAGATTGCATTTAGGAAGTTGTATATATACATCTCCTGGTGATCCTTAAAGGCAAACTGCTAAGCAAGATCAACATTAAAATAAACCCAATTTACATAACAACGCTTTGTAACATAACGCAAACATCTAGAGGTCTAGGTAGAGACGTGTTCCGGCGTCGTTAAACATAGTGACTGTCGATCTCTACGAAGGTCGGTGATTCCTCCTGAGAGTCGGTGGCACTAATACGGACTTGTGCTCCCGCGTACCGTCGCGTATATTGGGAGACCCCTATAGGCAATTATCCTTTATCCTTAGGAAGCCGTGTCGACCGCCCTACTGATCGCGATGCAGTGAACACAGCATTCAGGAAGATCGACCACCCGTACCATAAAACGTATTCTGTGGTTTCGCGAAAGGTTTGGCACACCCTCTGCCTAGATCTCCAGAGCAGTTTCTTTTGGCCTTTTTCAAACTCTATAACTGAAAAAGTCCAACCGAGCATTTGTCACTTCGGGCTCGTTAATACATCGAAGGCGACTAGAGTAATCTTTAGCTTTTTCTCGACTCTTAAAACATGAAAAATCAAGTTTGTGTCTAAAAGCGTCGTTAATAAAAATTTATTTTAAGCGGAACATAATCACCTGTTATTCCCACGTTGATCTTTCAGTTGAAAAGTATGGAGCCCACCAACCAAGGAAGTAACCTTGGCGGAAGTCCAAATCCCTTCTCCTCTTGGGGAGATGTTGGTGCGCCTCATATGGCAACATCGTCACTTCCAGGGTTGACAATCGGCCTACCTGTATGGCTCTTTTCAACTAATGTAGTCCAGATCGCCACTAATCCTGAGCAGTCGAATCAACAGTCAGAACAATCTAGAACTACCCACCAGCCTTCCACTTCTTACGATACTTCCTCTGATCCTTCATCTTCGCGAGGTAGAGCTGGCAAGAGTCAGCCTCCCAAGGAGAAGAAGGAAAAGAAGAAGAGAGAAAAGAAGCAGAAGGAGCCTATGGCGAAGGCGACTAGGGGCAAGCAGAAGAAAACTGACAAAAACCCACACACTGCACCGACCTGGCCTAAATCGCCATGTGTCATTTTCCAAGGGACCCACTTTCATCGTGATTGTCCTTGTATTCCCCGGATACTAAGGGACTGGTCCCCAAGGTTGCACAATCCGGTAGCATCAACCTCTGATAGACATGTTGATTGCAGTCCGTCAACTAGCAAGAGTGAAGGATGAAGAGGGAGACCAAGATCACCCTGTGTATTGTGTGAAGGCGAGCATGCCATCCACAAATGTCCATTCTTAGATGAGGCAAAGAGAGTTTTGGAAGATCGTCCGGTTTCACCGTTACGACTTCCTCCTGGATACCAAAAACTCGTGCCTAATCCCTTGATAGTTGAAAATCCAGTTGACCCACCCAATGGTCAGCTGAAGTGTCAGTCATTGAGAATGAACCTACTGAATCTAGACCAGACGAGAGTCTAAAGGTCGAAACGGTAGTTGACCCGGTTCTTCCTTCAGAGGTTTCATCGTCCAATGATTCTGTCATTGAAGACCCATCTTCAAATGACACCGTCGCCGAAGAGTCATCTTCATGCGACACCCTCACTGAAGAGAATAAGGATGACACCATCCAGGTTCTTTTCATTAGCACCGATTCTGATGAGCGTCAGGGCAATGCGCCCATTCCTTTATCGCAGGAAGGAACATCATCAGGGTCATACCCGGCCGTATATTCGGTCCCGCCACCAAGCAACCTGGTTGTATCCTTTGATTGGAATCAACTAGGCAGACCCCGGTTACCAGCCAGTATACCATTCAGAATCATTGTCCAGATCTATAGAATGATTATGGCTGGTACTATTATTGATGAAGGGGCGTCTGTGAGTATCCTTTCCTCTGTTGCTTGGAAAGCACTGGGTTCCCCAGCGCTTTTACCTGAGTTGAGAAATCTCTCAGGTTTTGATAAAGGAACCAGTCGACCATTAGGAATCCTCCCCAATGTACCTGTTACATTGAAAGGGAAGACCGTTAATATGAACGTGTTGGTCGTCCAGGGACCCTTGGATTATAACCTACTCCTTGGACGTGACTATATTTATTGCATGGGAGCGATAGTCTCCTCACTCTTTAGAGTAATGTGTTTTCCACACGAAAGAAGGGTGGTCAAGCTCGTAGACCAACTTTCGTTTCCGGGATCTCGCATCGCAAATAGTCAAATACCATTCCTAAATGGTCTGTTCACTCAAGATTCGCCTCCACCCCCAGTCCTCCTTCCCGATGAGTGCGAGTGATTAGGAAAGAAAGACTAGGACCCAGGGGGCATGCACCCTGGTCTGCTTCGGGCAGAAGAAACCCTGGGTATAAGGAAGAATTTCCGCAGAAGAATATGACTAGTCCGTACCCCGTCCGAAAGAAGGAAGAGGGGTTGTTCTGGAATAATACTCTTTTGTCAAAGTTATGTGAGTGAGATAATAAGCTTCTCACTCCCCTTGTCTAGATAATCAGGATACCGAGGATGAGGACCATTTGCTGTACCAAGTAGTAACCATCTTTGAAGTCAAGCCTCACCCATTAAAACATATGTTTTAAAGGATAAGTAGGGGCAGTCTCCAAAGAAAGAGATTCTATTGTTACATCAAGTGGCCACCATCTTTAGTAACCTAATGTTAGACATCGCCGAAGAAAGAGATTGATTTGCGGCAGCAAATAGAACCCTCTTCGGATAATAAGATAGAAGCAAGCCTCCCTCGATAATACCAATGTTTTGTCTTTGAGTAGTGTTCTTCTCTTGTCATAAATAGCTGTTCGTTAAAAGTTGGGCCGACGGGAAGCCTGAGTACCGCATAAGACCCCTTAAAATAACGAGAAGACTAGTATCGTTAACATTAGATTGGCAAGGTGACAAATAGCTGTGAACACCCAAAGAAAAGCAGAGGTAGGGGAGAGGAGGGGAAGCCTCGAAATTCTATCCTATATCTGGGGGCATGCAAACTTTTGGAATGTGAGAAAGGGACGACTATTTATTTTTTTAAATTTTTAGGTCCTCCCTTTAAACCTGTAGGTCTAACCCTTTAAACTCGTAGGATTAGCCGTTTCCGACCTTGCGTGAAGAAAGCCTGTGGGGCAAAAGTAAAAAATTGCCAAAATTGGAGCATAGCTTCGTGAGATAAAGCTCCTTAAAAAATAGTTATCTGATAGGAGGCGTTCTTATTATGACTGGTATATCGAGCAGTTTTAGCAAATAGTTCATGCTCGTTAAAAAATAAACGCAAGATCCGAGCAGTTTTAGCACATAGTTCATGCTCGTTAAAAAATAAACATAAGTTATGAGCAGGCTTTCCTTTAGAGTTCAAGCTCATTCAGAAAAAATGAACCGGTAAATAACCTTTTGAGATCGTAAATTCATCAGCCATAAAAGCCTTGGTCGTGTTTGTTGTCACCTCCACTGTTCATTTGGCCGATCATTCACCTCCATTTGTGTGTTTACCTCTTTTGAGAAACAGCTGCGAAGAGTGATTTCACCTAGCCATCCTTGTGACACTGCCGTGATTGGAAAATTCCAACCTGTACCTGGAATCTGCTGCTATCCCTGTTTATCACTCGTTCCTCAAAAAACGAGTCTTCTTTGAACTCTTTTCACTGACTCGCAAAATATGAAAAGTTTGCCGAGTTTTGGCCTTCCAGCTCGTTAAACGACCGGAACGCTATCCCTCCTCTAGATTTTAATCTTTTTGGACCTGAGGGATTATTGCACAAAAAGATCGAGCGCTTGTCTTGTTCGGCTCGTTAAAGCAATCAAAAATTCATCCCTTCTGTATTATTTTATACTTTTTCGGACTTAAGGGATTAGATGACGAAAAAGGAATTATGGAGTTAACTTTCTGTACCTTTTCAGACTCTCTAAAAATGAAAAGGACCGAGTTTTCCTTGTCGTTAGACTCGTTAAAATGATTAAATAGCGACAAACTTGTCTTTAGACGAGAACGATTTTCCCTATCGCTAAGCTCGTTAAATCATAGCGATGGGCTTGCCCGAAGGGTAGGTTATAGAACAAGCATATGTTATCCTCCTCAAGCTTGACAAAAATAAAGAGGTACTGGTCAGAAATGACTGGGGAAAAATTGGGAGAACATCAAAGTTTAATGGTAGCAAGTCGCTCTTGAACATGACACTTTTCCTCCGTACCACATCGGGTTGGGTTGTTTCATTCACCGGTCTCATCACCATGGTCCTCGCCAAACCATCCACATTTGGGGTAATGCTACCGATCCATCGCATCAGTGTCGTTATATGTTCAAGAGGGGTCATTCTGAAAGTGTCAACCGTGTCCCATCCACTGCCATACATTATCCTTCATCCATTCATGATCGCCACCCTGAATCATATGTCACAGTTTGTTTTCACCTCCACTAAAATCATTAGCTCCATTCCGTGTCATTGATGTGGGATTCATTAAGGCCCTCCTTTGATGGATCGCTTCTTGTTGACTTCAGCTCATTATCCAAGAAGTTGATCTAGGAACACCCCCATCAGTACTTTGAAGCTTGCATGCCTCAATGGCAAGTTTCTCACTTCCGGCGATAGGTATACATCAATGACCTTCGACCAGAAGATTTTGCGTGGCGTTCGACGCCAAGTCCTTTATTCACGCCACGTGAATTGTACTGCAGTACCTTGAGGGTCATTATCATTATCGGTGATTCCTCTCGCACTTGTTAACGGTTTTTATTATTGGCCGGTAATCAAGTGATGTCTTTCCATGTTCGACTTCAGCGCAATTCTCACATGGATCGACTTGTACTTAGAGTGAAGATCAAACGAGTTTGAAGACCCCGGATCTAGTTTCATCCATCCGGGCTGCGATATATATTCAGGAAATATAAAAGCATTTGTCATGTACATCATTGCAGCAGATGATCATCCTATTCAAAGGATGATAATTTCAGCAGAAAATTATCAGTCTACCATCAGACGATCGTCTGTTATATGTACCAAAATGTATTTATAAAGCTGAGCATGGGAATGCCCGCCTCAGCTAGATCATGAAAACAGAATGAAAAATAATGTATTGTATTGTATTGTATTACAGGGCGCCTCCTCAGCACTGGAATGAACTTCGGACCCTCTAGATAAAGCATTTCACCCGATAAACGGCCTCATACTTTAGGGGGCAACTGTTATAGACATTTTTGTGCCTCGCAGCATGGAGCATGAAATGTCATTAATTACAGGGATCCTCAGTCCCTAAACATGTTGTTCTTACCCCTAGAAGAACAAGGTCAGCAAACCACAGCACTTCCCATCATTTCTCCACCTGAAAACACTCAGAAACAGGCTATTTTTGGATCATGTCAGCTGCTCCACTGAGCATCTGCGCTGGAATGCAACTGCTCCTCCTTGTACCTGCGCTGTAAGTCAAGTTTAATGAAGGCTACCTACGCTGGGCGAGATTGGCCAAGTGGCACAGTCATTCTGCAAGGTGTCAATTGCCCAGGAAGCTTCCAAACTGACACTTGGTTCAAGGGATTCACCCTGTGATGAGTAAGAGGTACTTGATCTCCATGTGTAAGCAAGGATCTCCAAGTGGACTCAAGAACTAAAGTTTAACTGAAGAGGGAGACGACACTAGTCAGCTTCATGCCAGCCTCAAGCTGACTCATCCTCTCTTCTTCTCTCCTATATATAGAGCTCTTCTATGAGGTCTAAGGAGGCTGGAATTTTGTGCAAAGCAAGGAAGTGCTGTTGGTTTACAGTTAGAGCTATTGGGTAATTGCTTTTATAGAGGTGAAGAGGAGATTTCTTGCTGCTGGTGAGGTGCTACTGGATTGGAGCCATTGATGGTTGTAACCTTCTCAGAACCCTTTTACTTCTATCAATAAAGCTTTGAATGTTCTCCTATATACTTGTATTGCATTGATGTATTGTATTTACTTGTATATATGATTCACTCTAATCCATGCATCAGTTATGAGTACATGTTTCTTGTAGTTTCTCTCTCGTGTTTGCGCAGGATCTGTGTGTAGCTGGACCGACAAAGGAAGCAGGGAGCTGGGAACAAGAGACAAAGAGAGAGGATAGGATCGACAAAAGCGAAAGACACCGGTTGGTCAATCTTTTCTTCCTTCTCTGTACTTTCATAAAGGAAAATAATCAAAGCTTTACTTTCAGTTGTTGCTAAGGACTGTCACCCTTAGAGTAGGGATAGGGTCATCCAAGTCGGATACTTTTCCCCACAACAATGTGCTTGCAATATAATTTCAACCTTCAGTCAAATCCAACCTATTAATAGTTTAACGAGCCCTAGGGAGGAGAATCTCGAGTCTCGTCATGGCAACGAGTCCGATGTCGTCAGGGTCTAACGAGTCCGACATAGGTAAAACTCAGAGTCTTTTTCATGTTTAGGGAGTTTGAAAAAGACACGGAAAAGAAAACTCTAGGGGGGTCCTTTTTTGTAGATTTGTGTCTCTCGAGCCCGAAAAAGTATAAAACGATACTCAAAAGAACCGCTTGACCATTACGATCAAGGAGTACTTTTCGTGATTAGTGACCTCTAACCGAAAAATTAGAAAAGTGATCAAAACCATGTCATTTCGTAACCAATAATGAGCCTGAAACGACAAAAGCTCAAAAATCTTTTCATGTTTATACAGTCGGAAAAGAACTTAAAGCAGACCACTTCTCATTTTGTCTGACGAGTCGAAAGGAACAACTCGACTATCTTTTTATATTTTAAGTTGGAAAAGAGCATTAAAGACGACTTTACAGACCAAGTGCACACGAAGTACGACATAACTTCACTGCTTGTAGTTCTGCACAAAACACATCAAACGTAAAACCCATATGACATAAATGATTAATATATGTGGAAACACAGTTAAAAGCCAAAAAACTCCAATTAACCATGCAATAAAAATGGAAAAAACCCACATTCTAAAGTGAAATTTTTAATATTTCAAAAAATTACTATAAAAAGGGTGGGGTAATTCATTTGTTTTTACCATTTGCACTATTTGTTTTACCTTGGACCGTTTGGAGCACCAACCTGAGCAAAGTTCTCAAGGTGATTCCGGCCTCATCCGTCCATGGCTCGTCTTGAAACCTGCCAAATAAGTACATTTCTCCCTGCGCTTCATTTTAGTAGTCTTTTTATGCACTTTAGCATTAGGCAAGTGGATTTAGGTGGATTTTTTAATCCAAGTCCGCCCCTTGGTCATCGCAAGAAAGTCGCTCGGGTCCGCGATGACTGAGCGTGATTTACACGTAGCACCTTCCGATCGTTGCGAGAATATGATGTATTCTCGCAATGATCGTGAGAAAAATGAACTTTGAACTGAGCGCCATCGCCACCATTTTAGAAACAGTCACGATGGCAACGTGAAATTAATTTTTTGTGTAAATTATGAATTTAAATTTACAAAAGGAGTTCTAATTCATTTTTTCTTGTCATGCAGGGCATCATGGCATTTGTTTGGCAAGAACGAACTCACGATGTCAACGATGAGGAAGCCTTTGCTGATGCTGGGTGCCAAAATGCTTTACGTGTGTGCGGGTTGCTAAAATTCTTCCTTACTCTGCACCTTTAGGCCCAACCTGATTTGTTAGAGCTGTTGATTCGTGCCTGGAACCCAACAGATGGAAAATTCATTATCTGGGGTAGAGACATTGAGTTCGATGCTACGGATATATATTTCCTGACCAGATTGTCCCGTCGCAGTGAGAGGCCGATTCTAGAGGGCCAACGAACCGGGGGAAAATCACTAGAGATGCTGATGGCACAAGTGTTCCCACAAGCACGCAAATCAAAAAGCGTTAAGGTGGAAATTCTGATGGTGGAAGACTTGGTTCTTTGTGCAGTTCTATTTATGGTGACAAGGGCAGCGGGCTCCCAAGCCCAACACGAGGCAACAAAGACCCAACTCCGGTTGGCTCTTGAATGCCTCAACCTGACCATGTTCAACTGGGCAGAAATTATGATGGCCAACATGAAGAGATAGCTTACCAACTGTCGTCATGGGGAGACGAAACAATTTTTCTACGGGTCTATCTTGATCCCGCTCATGCTGGAGCAGGTGTCGACACTGCAGTTACAGGATATGGACTTGGACAGGCCCAGACCGTGGGAGACCAGGATCACATGGTGGGCACATGTTATGCCACGAGGGGGTGGTGGACGACCAATGTCATGGGGGACACTATTCCGTGAGTGGCTAGATTGCCAGACGATCTTCATCGAGGACTGGCCATATGCTGGTATGGAATTTCATGGAGACCCTGACATGCAGCTTCCCATGGGCGAGTAGTGGGATGATGGCGGTAAAACACTTGATCACACTATTTTTGTATTTTGTCTTTTATGATGTTTTTTAGATTTTTTCATGCATATGTCCTAATGATGTACTCTATGGTATTTGCAGATGTGGGACCAGTGAGGCCTGTGGGACTAGCTCTAGAGGCACGAAGGGATCCACAGGGCATCAGAGAGCTGGCCTTGGCTCCCCCAGCTGGTGATTCAGTGGAGACAGTGGCCCAAAATCTTGAGGGCCTGACGGTGGGGATCCCTGATTACATGGGGATCGAGGAGGTCCCCATAGAGTTCCAGATACATATAGTAGGGGTGATACCCAGGGTGCATCGACTATTGAGGCAGGTCACAGAAGTAGTGGTGTGCTATAGGGAGCATAACCCACCGCAGTAGATGCCTAGGTTTTATTTCCTGCTGATTTTTTGAGAGACATGTGTCTCAGATGTACGGAGAACACAGACTCTATTTGGACATATACACTTATTTTTTGAGTGCCTCGGTGCGCCACATGATATATATATATATATATATATATATATATATATATATATATATATATATATATATATATATATATATATATAGATATAGATATAGATATATATATATATATATATATATATATATATATATATATATATATATATATATATATATATATATATATATATATATATATATATATATATATATATATATATATATATATTCCTATGGTTCATTATTGTGTTTTGAGTGCTTTTATATGTTGTTTTGATTAGATTTTATGCAAACGTCTGTCTAATACATGGTTTGCTAATGCATCAGTTAACGTGTTTAATCTTCTTGGAATGTGTTGATATGTAATAAAATCAAAATTCCTTTCTAACAATTTAACACGTAAATATGACCTTAAAATTTGATGATCTCTGACGGAATAACGTTGATTAAGCTGGTGGACAACAAGCTAAGAATCCAGATTCACAATCAATGAACGAATGCCAAGGTTAATAGCCTCGGTTAGTAGTTCAATAACAGTGCTATATTCAACAACATTGTTTGTGGTACAACCTAGACAAACACCTTGAAGGTCTACTAACTCACCGTGAGGATCGTAGATCACCCATGCCGCATAAGAAAGGTTGCGTTTACTACGGTAGGCACCATCAACGAAACCAACGTAAGGTGTACCAAACATCTACACAAGAAGCAAAAAGACACAATAAGCGGTAATTATTCCTACACACCAAGCCAGACATGAAAACACACACACAACACACCTGCTGAAAACACACGTATGTACAAATCAGAATGCATGGGGTTCATGCATAATATTTTTTCAGATAAAGCCCATTTCAGGGCTTATCTAGAGGGTTCCCTTCATAATCAATCAGCTCATAGGCCCCTTTTTGCAAAACTCGCTTTACAATATAAGGCTCGTGCCACATAGGCTCAAATTTTCTTGCCCCCAGCTTATCATTTGCTTGATCATAAAGCAGGACTAAATCTCCTTCAACGAAAGAATGAGGATGGATAGTATGATCAAAGTGAGTTTTCACTCTCTTCTTCTATGCTTCAATGGCTAGAGAGGCTAGTCGACGGGTCTCGTCTAGTCGCTCTAGGTAGAGAAGACGTTCTTCTACCGGAGTAGTGTTGGGGAGTAATTCGACAGCTAATTTCAGAGAAGGGATCTCACATTCAATCGGAAGGACAATGATAGGATCGATGTCGGGCATCTCTTCGTAAGACCAAGCAAACACATCACAGAATTCACGAAAAGGACCAGTATAAAGCTGAATCTCCTTCGGAGTACCGGTTACTCCAACATGGATGTGCTCGACAATCCCTGGTTTAACAGAGATTTCGATTGGTTGAGTTTACGTAAAGTTCCCCATATTCCTTTCAAAAGACACTTGATGGATCTAGATAGGTGTCTGAAGAGGCTGAAAGGGGAGACAAGAAGAAAATTGCTCGAGACAAGTAAGCATTTCCTGATGGGTAGGGAGAAACGATGAACGATGGTGATGACCAGACCAAGGGGGTTGTTGTGGGGAAAAGTATCCAAGACGGAATGACCCTATCCCACTCTAAGGGTGATAGTTCCTTAGCAACAGCTGAAGCAAAGCTATCTAAGATTACTTCTTTATGACATGCAAAAGATGAAAGGAAGAGATCCACTTACCGATGTCTTGCGCAAATGGTCGATCCAATCTTCTCTCTTCGCCGCTTGCTCCCAGCTCCAAGTCTTCTCACGGGCCCAGCTACACGAGATCCTGCAAACAAGACAAGAAAAGGAAACTACAAGAAGCATGCATTCATAATTGATTCAAGGATTAGCATAAATCAAATACGCAAGTAAGACAATACATCATTGAAACACATGCGAATAGAAGAACCTCAAATGCTTTATTAATATAAGGAAGTAAGGTTCAGGCGGTGATACAACCGTAAGAGGTCCAATCCAGCATCACCTTCCCGACGGAAAGAAATCTCCTCTTCACCTCCCTCAAGCAATCACCCAATACTCACAACTGTAAACCAACAGCAATTCTTTGCACTAAATTCCGGCCTCCAGATCCCATGGGATGAGATCCTTATATAGAGTTTTGGAGTGAAGATAAGTCAGCTTGATGTGTGACTGTTGTCCTCTTCAACCCCAGTTGTTCTTTAGTTCTTGAGTCCACTCGGAGATCCTACCTTCCACTTGGAGTTTTAGAACCTCTTTACTCATCATTAGGTGAATCTTCTGATCCAAGTGTCATTTTGGAAGCTTCCTGGGCACTGGCACATTGAGGAAAGATTCCTCCACATGTCCAAGTACGCTCAGCGCAGGTAGCCTTTGATGAACTTGACATTCAGCGCAGGTACACCATGGAGCAGTTGACATTCAGCGCAGGTGCTCAGTGGAGCAGTTGACATGATCCAAAATTGACCTGTTTTTGAGTGTTTTTCAGTGGAGAACTGTTTTGCAGTGCTGTGGTTTGCTGACCTTGTTCCTCTAAGGGTAAGAACAACATGTTTAGGGACTTTGGATCCCTCAGATTATTGACATTTCATGCTTCATGCTGTAAGGCAAAAAAATGTCTATAACAGCTGCCCCCTAAAGTATGAGGTCCTTTATCGGGTGAAATTCTTTATTAGGAGGATCCGAAGTTCATTCAATCGTCGAGAGGTGACCTGTAACAAAATACAATACAATACATTATTTTTTCACACTGCTTTCATGATCTAGCTGATGCGGGCATTTCCCATGCTCAGCTTTATAAATACATTTTCTGTACATAAACAGACGATCGTTTGGTAGTAGACTGATAATTCTCTGCTTAAATTATCATCCTTTTAGTAGGATGATCATCTGCTGCACATGTCTATGTCTTTATCTCCTGAATATATATCGCAGCCCGGATGGATGAAACTAGATCTGGGGTCTTCAAACTTGTCCGATCTTCACTCTAAGTACAAGTCGATCCATGTGAGAATTTCTTGGAGTCGAACATGGAAAGACATCGCTTGATTACCAGTCAATAATGTAAACTGTTAACAAGCGCGAGAGGAATCACCGATAATGATGATGACCCTCAAGGTATTGCAGCACAATTCACGTGGCGTGAATATAGGATTTGGCGTCGAACACCAAGCAAAGTCTTCCGGTCGAAGGTCATTAATGTATACCTGTCGCCGGAAGTGAGAAACTTGCCATTGAGGCATGCAAGCTTCAAAGTACTGAGGGGGTGTTCCTAGATCAACTTCTTGGATAATGAGCTGATGTCGACAAGAAGCGATCTGTCAAAGGAGGGCCTTAATGAATCCCACATCAGTGACACGGAACGGAGCTAGTGTTTGTGATGATGGTGAAAACGATCTGTGAAATATGATTCAGGGTGGCAGTCATGAAAGGATGAAAGATGATGTATGGCAGTGGATGGGACCCGGTTGACACTCTCTGAATGACATCTCTTGAACATATAACGACACTGATGTGATGGATCGGTAGCATTACCCCAAATGTGGATGGTATGGCGAGACCATGGTGAAGGGACCGGCGAATGAAAACAACCCAACCCGATGTTTTACGGAGGCAAAAGCGTCATGTTCAAGAGCGACTTGCTACCATTAAGCTTTGAGGTTCTCCCAATTTTTCCCATGTCATTTCTGACCAGTACCTCTTTATTTTTGTCAAGCTTGAGGAGGATAACATATGCTTGTTCTATAACCTGCCCTTCGGGCAAGCCCATCGCTATGTTTTAACGAGCCTAGCGATAGGGAAACTCGTTCTCGTCTAAAGACAAGTTTGTCGCTACCCAATATTTTTAACGAGCCTAGCGACAAAGACAACTCGGTCCTTTTCATTTTTAGAGAGTCTGAAAAGGGTACATAAAGTGGACTCCCGAGGTCCTTTTTCGTCATCTAATCCCTAAAGTCCGAAAAAGTATAAAAGAATACAGAAGGGATGAATGTTCGATAACTTTATCGAGCTGAACTAGACAAGCGCTCGATCGTTTTGTGCAATAATCCCTCAGGTCCAAAAAGATTAAAATCTAGAGGAGGGATAGCTCTTCCTATCCTTTTAACGAGCTGGAAGGCCAAAACTCGGCAAACTTTTCATATTTTACGAGTCAGTGAAAAGAGCTCAAAGAAGACTCGTATTTTGAGGAACGAGTGATAAACAGGGATAGCAGCAGATTCCAGGTACAGGTTGGAATTTTCCAATCACGGCAGTGTTACAAGGATGGCTAGGTGGGATCACTCTTCGCAGCTGTTCCTCAAAATAGGTAAACAATCAAGTGGATGTGAATGATCGGCCAAATGAAAAGTGGAGGTGACGGTGCAAACACGACCAAGGCTTTTATGGCTGATGAATTTACGGTCTCAAATGGTTATTTACCGGTTCATTTTTTCTGGATGAGCTTGAACTCTGGGGGAAGCTTGCTCACATGCTTATGTTTATTTTTTAACGAGCATGAATTCCGCGTTAAAACTGCTCGGTTTTGCGTTTATTTTTTAACGAGCATGAACTTTGCCAAAACTGCTCGTTCTTTTGCATGCCCCCAGCATCATAATAACGCATGTCAAAGGAGGGTGCCCCCCAAGCTTCATTGCATTCAACTTGGTGGTTGGAATGAAGGTTTACCTTTGAATTTTGAAAAGGGGATTTCTTTCATTTTTTAAATGAGGTTGACACAGTAAAAGAACTATCCTCATGACTCCTTGTTTCATTTTTTAACGAGGTTGACACGAGATAAGAACCGTCCTCGGGGCCCACTGTATTTACAGTATTTCCATTAGGGCGATGATCCATGCTGACAAAATGTTTAGGAATCTTCTGAATCCATTAGATATAGAAGATTTCATTTTGTAGGTTTCCACTGTGGCTACTTCCGCCAGATTACTCGCCGGCGGTAGGGCAAAAGTACCCATTAAGGCAGGGTCTTTTAGGAGACCTACTCCAATATTTTGAAGCGAATGATCGCTTTCATGGATCATTGGAGCGCTTCCCGTAACTTGTGAACTGTCGGGGAGGAAAGTTTGTTGCTCGACGACTGTAATTCCTCCTTGAAAGGGAAATGCAATCTTCCTAAAGTAGGTCGACACAACTGCGGCCATGGCATATATCCAGGGCCTTCCCAGTAGGATGTTGTAATCGAGTTTTCCGTCGATTACTTCCACATCAACTTCTACTGTTTTGCACCCCAGTTCAACTTGCAAGTTACTTAAAATCCCATATGGAGTGTATGATCGTCCATCAAATGATTTTAATGTCATTGACGATTTTGACAAGGGTGGTGAGCCTAAATTTTTCCAGCAACTCATCGACATAAGACATGTAGATGCCCCCTCATCAATAATTGTTCGATGAACAGTTTTGTTGAGCGCTTTGACTTGAATAAGGAAAGCTAGTTGAGCTGGTAACTGAGGGTCATATCCTTTATGATCAAAGGCCACAATATTGGAATCCATTGGGCCAATCCCACTTATTGCTGATAGTAAAGCTTGCTCTTGGGAGGGGCAATTTTGCGGTACCTCAAGTGTCGACATAGCGGACGGCGATTGGGCTGGGTCCTCTACTATATTATAATTCTGTGCTATTTTTGCACGAGGATTAAATGTCGATTTGTGTACTACTCCCTTTGGCGACTTTATCATTGGTTCAAGAATGATGGGTGGCACAACTTTGGTCAAAGTTTTCATCGAACTACTAGGTTGTTCATCAGCCTTTTTATTCGACCGCTGTGGATTCCTGTGATCTTTATTCCTTGTCAAAGCATTATTCTGCTGCTTTGAGGTGGACAACATAAGCACTTGGGATCGGGAAGCATTTCGATTAGCAACCAGATTTTGGCCTGGGTTAGGAAACGGATCAGTCAATACTGCTAGGGTTTTCAAACTCTTAAAGAGTTTCTTAACTTCAGCTATATGTGGACAATCTTTCGTCCAATGATCCTCATCGCATATATGACACCCTGTCGGGGGTTTCCCTTTCCTTTTCTTTTTCTTCTTGCCCCCTGGTTGCTTCAGTTGTTTGCCCTTGTCGATCGACATGGCATTTACTTCTGAGGCAAGAAGTTCCTCATTTGCATTTTGACTAGAAATTTTGTGTTTGCCAGTCACGCCATTACTGGCGTGAGAGTCAGTATTCGATTTAGGAGGGGGAGGAATTGAAAATTCAGGTCTAGGGGCGTCAGGTATTCTGTCGTAGAGCGTGCCAGACTGAGCATATACTAAGTCTAAGTATTGAGCACGAGCAATGACTTGCTCCTCTGTTACGACTCCTCCCTTGGCCACATCTTCCATTATAGCCGGAAGTAACGACTTTATAAACCATTCAGCTAACAGCTGATCGGGAACGTAAGTTTTCACCATCCTACGATGACGACACCACTCATGTATATGATCAGATATGTGAGTAGCTGTCGTTTTTTTGAAGTTGGTCAGTATTTCGGTTCCTGTTTCATACCTGATTGGTAATTGAAAATGGGTTAAGAAAGTCGTGGCTAAGGAGCTGAAATTGTCGAAAGAGGCTCTTGGCAATTCAATATACCATTTAGTCGCTGGACCTTTCAATGTCCTCTGAAAGAGGCAAGGTCTTATCGAATCATCGTTTAGAGTGTTCGATGAACACCACAGATGAAAAGTCATGACGTGATTCGACGGGTCTTCACCTGGATTTCCATTGAATTTAGGAATGTCCGATGGAAGTTTATGCGGAATCGCTGGCCACCAAGGGGCATAAGCAATTGGATCATTCGTCAGCCGGTTTAGATCTGGTAATTCTAGAGTTGCTACAAAAGGCAACTGTTGGTTCAGGTTGGGCGAAGCATATCCAGGATAAGATGGTATCGCCTGAGCAATGGGTCTTTGCAGACCAGCATAATGTTGACAACTTTGACAAAGTTGATGGGCATAACCATTATAGCATGGTTGCCCATTACTTACAAAGACTTGTTGCTCAGGTCCTTGATATGATTGCTGGAATGGCGGTTGTTGAGATTGAACCAGCTCTGGTTGTTGGACCATTTGCTGTTAACCAATACTGGATGATTGACCAAGATGAGGAGTCACAGTACTTGTTTGAGCCTGAGTCGCTCCAGATAAGGAGGCACTACCCTGAGATTGTGATTGAGCCGCTGAGACAAGAGGTTGTTGTATTACAATAGGTAGTGCTTGTACTTGCGACACAAGCGCCATAGCAGGTGTGGTGGTAATGTTCGACAGAGGGTGTACTGGTTGCATTGAAGATACAACTCCTGGTTGTTGGGGCAGTATTGGTACCCAACCACTGGATGTAATTCCAGTTTGACCTGATCCTTGTTGTAAACTCTCATATGGTTGTTCTCTAGGAGGGAACAATGAAAGAGCATACTGCCCTCCACATGATGGAAATCCAGTACTTAAAGGGTAAACTGGCCTTTGAAGACACATTGGATCAATTTGTTGAGTTTCAACATAAGAATTACCAGATGATAATCCGGATGAAGAAATAGGAACTAACCATATCGTCGTCCCTGATGGGACTCCGTCTTGTTGTTGACAATTTACCGGGACAGATGGTATACCAGCGAACATCGTTGGAGTAGCAGCAGGAGGTTCTGCTGCTGCTGTGTCAGACGACACAGTCCTAGATGTCGAAGGTTGTTCAGACATATCTAGTCTATCCAAAATATTTCTTAGCGATTCTACAAGAACTTACGATGCCAAAAGACTAACTTCGAAGATCAACGCAGGAATAGGAGGTGATTATGTTCCGTTTAAAAAGAATTTTATTATGACGACGCTTGTAGACACAACTTTCTTTTTCACTTTTTAAGAGTCGAGAAAAAGCTAAAGATGACTCTAGTCTCCTTCGATGTATTAACGAGCCCGAAGTGACAAATGCTCGGATGGAATTTTTCAGTTATAGAGTTTGAAAAAGGCCAAAAGAAACTACTCTGGAGTTCTAGGTAGAGGGTGTGCCAAACCTTTCGCGAAACCACAGAATACGTTTTACGGTACGAGTGGTCGATCTTCGTGAATATTGTGTTCACTGCATCGCGATCAATAGGGCGGCCGACACGGCTTCCTATGGATAAAGGCTTTGTTCCTATAGGGGTCTCCCAATAAACGCGACGGTACGCAGGAGCACAAGTCCGTATTAGTGCTATCGTCCCTCAGGAGGAATCACCCACCTTCGTAGAGATCGACAGTCACTATGTTTAACAACGCCGGAACACGTCTCTACCTAGACCTCTATTGTGTTTCGTTATATTTCAAAGCGTTGTTATGTAAATTCAGTTCTTTTTAGGTTGATCTTGCTTAGCAGTTTGCCTTTCTGGATCACCACGTGATGTATGATACAACTCCTAAATGCAGTCTAAGAATGATAAGCAAGCTTTTTCAATTCTTTCAACTTTATGAAAATCTTAACTACTGAGGGAAAAGAAAGACATCATCTTTTCAAACAGATCATAGAGCACACACTGATGCACTTTTCCTAAATCGACATGCAAACTGTCAAAATGCACATGCACAATGCAAGTATTTATTTTCTTCTTCCTTAATGTTGATGTATTACAAAAAGAAAGTTGTTGTATGATTTCGAATTCAATTTCAAGCGAAAGCAAACAAGTTTTTGTCCAATAATCAAAAGAACACCTTAAGATTCACTCGTTTCAACACAAGAAATACTGAAATTCGAACCATATAACGAAAGAAAATGCTCAAGAAGCTATGAATAGCAATAAACTAGCTCTTAGAATCCCAACGACACTTTACCACAGGTCTAGATCCAAGAGGTCACAGCAAGACTAGTTCACTTTCGCTACGGGAAACTGTGAATGAAAGCAAGAAATACAATAAGAACAATCACGGTTTCTTCATACAACTGAGGCGGAATGAAGGAAAAGAAAGATAGTTTCAGCTGGGTATACAGGTTGACAACAGGCTGCAAAAACAATATTGAAAACTGGGCAACAGAAAGCAGGGAACCCCAGTTACACAATGCAAAATTGGATCAGCGCAGGTACTGCACTATCAATCTGACATTCAGCGCAGGTAGCCCCTTCGGGACCTGCGTTGCAACGCAGGTAGCCTTCACTGCAGCCGCACTGAAGAGAAAACTTTCGTCTTTCTCAGATTTCGGGTCACAGATTGCTCAAAAATCAATGGTTTTTGGCCAAATCAGAGGCTATCAGCCAAGTATACACTAGAGGATGATTAAGGAAGATGAACACTATCGCAAAGAGCTAAAAAGAGTCCTTGTGGATCAGCTCTTCAAATCATAAACATGCCCAGCACTGAGCTAGAGTAGCTGCCCTCAACTTTGCATTCGAAGGATTCGAAATGCAGTTCGATTCGGTACTCCCTTTGTTTAGGAAATGAATAGCAAGAAACACAAGCTACCAACAAGACACGATCCCCAGCGGAGTCGCCAGTCTGTTGTGGGGAAAAGTATCCAACACGGAATGACCCTATCCCACTCTAAGGGTGATAGTTCCTTAGCAACAGCTGAAGCAAAGCTATGTAAGATTACTTCTTTATGACATGCAAAAGATGAAAGGAAGAGATCCACTTACCGATGTCTTGCGCAAATGGTCGATCCAATCTTCTCTCTTCGCCACTTGCTCCCAGCTCCAAGTCTTCTCACGGGCCCAGCTACACGAGATCCTGCAAACAAGACAAGAAAAGGAAACTATAAGAAGCATGCATTGATAATTGATTCAAGGATTAGCATAAATCAAATACGCAAGTAAGACAATACATCATTGAAACACATGCGAATAGAAGAACCTCAAATGCTTTATTAATATAAGGAAGTAAGGTTCAGGCGGTGATACAACCGTAAGAGGTCCAATCCAGCATCACCTTCCCGATGGAAAGAAATCTCCTCTTCACCTCCTTCAAGCAATCACCCAATACTCACAACTGTAAACCAACAGCAATTCTTTGCACTAAATTCCGGCCTCCAGATCCCATGGGATGAGATCCTTATATAGAGTTTTGGAGTGAATATAAGTCAGCTTGATGTGTGACTGTTGTCCTCTTCAACCCCAGTTGTTCTTTAGTTCTTGAGTCCACTCAGAGATCCTACCTTCCACTTGGAGTTTTAGAACCTCTTTACTCATCATTAGGCGAATCTTCTGATCCAAGTGTCATTTTGGAAGCTTCCTGGGCACTGGCACATTGAGGAAAGATTCCTCCACATGTCCAAGTACGCTCAGCGCAGGTAGCCTTTGATGAACTTGACATTCAGCGCAGGTACACCATGGAGCAGTTGACATTCAGCGCAGGTGCTTAGTGGAGCAGTTGACATGATCCAAAATTGACCTGTTTTTTAGTGTTTTTCAGTGGAGAACTGTTTTGCAGTGCTGTGGTTTGCTGACCTTGTTCCTCTAAGGGTAAGAAAAACATGTTTAGGGACTTTGGATCCCTCAGATTATTGACATTTAATGCTTCATGCTGTAAGGTACAAAAATGTCTATAACAGGGGTTCCTTGAAAGACATGGTCTCAATAATCGCTTCATCAATAGGAAAAATTTCCTGTAATGGGTCTAAAGAAGTGCCATATCCAAGCCAAGGGCGTTGAACGTATGAGTTGAGAGCTCTGCTCGAAGGAGCAGATTCAGAGGATGGAGTTGATGCAGAAACAATTTCGACGTAGTTGAGCTTGGCATGACTCAATGGCATCTCATCACCCCAGGATTCTATCTGATCAGTAGGGGGAAGAAGCCATGGATGAGAGTGAATAGGAATCATATTAATGGGAGCGATGTTGGGAGGTGGGAGTGAAAAAACACCCATAAGGGCATGATCTTTAAAGAGTCCAGCACCCACACTCTCACAAGGAACAAAGGTATGCTCCACGAAAGGCACGTTGCCATCAGAGGAGGAGGCGAAGAAGGACAACTGGTCTACTATGACGATCTTCCCCTGATGAGGGAAACGAATGACACAGAATAGAGATGAAGCCATGGCTCGCATGGCATATGTCCAGCTTCATCCTAAAAGGAGGTTGTAAGTTAAATTTGCATCAACAACTTCGACCGTCTTCCCTTCCAGAGTAATAGGCAAGTGTTGGAGTATACCATAAGGACGAGACTCTCTCCCATCAAAGGCTTCCAAGGTCGTAGGAGATTGGCTTAGAGTCGGAGAACCAATAGCCTTCCAACAAGCAACAGACATTATGCAAGTAGAAGTGCCTTCATCAATGATGGTACGATGAATCGTTTTAAAATTGATGATGACCTAAATAAGGAAGGAAATTTGGTGAGGCAGTCTCGGTATATGACTGTCTAGGTCAAAAGTGATAAAATCCAAATTGGCTGGGTCAATGCCACCAATGGCCGATAGCAAAGACTTCCTCTGAGAGGGGCAGCTCTGGAGAACTTCCAATGCAGACATAGTTGACGGAGCTTGGGCTAAGTCCTCAACAATGCTATAGTGCTGAGCAGCACGAGCATTAGGGTTGTACAAAGATTTCTGGAGTATGCCTTTGGGAGGAGGTCAGATGACCGCTTCAGTGCTAGGTTGCTCAATATGAAGGGGACCAGAACTGGACGGAGGAGAACTAGAGGGGACCTCGAGCTCTTTCCCAGCAGGCGACGGATACTTTTTTGCCTGAGTACTAATGTGGACAAGAATTGTCCCAACCATAAATACCTGAGAACCAAAGGGAGAAGAGGATTGAGATGGATCAGCCACCATTTGAGTTTGCTGTGAGGGAAAAGGCTCTTTGAGCACGGCAGGAGTTCCAGGGCCACCTTTCAGCAAACGACTAACTTCAGACCGCCTTGGGAAATCTTTGGGTATAGTGATCCTCATCACAAATAAAGCAAGGATACTTAGGCTTGTGTTTGGCACCTTCCTCAGGTGAAGGTTTAGGGGAATCTTGCTTCAGCTGATCAGCCTTATTCTTTCCTTTTCCCTTCTTTTTCCCTTTCGAGGCTTTGTCTGCCATGGTGGATTGGATGGTGTTAACCTCGAAAGTGTTACCAGCATTGGATACAGCCTGAAAAGTATTTTCGTTTGAAGCATCCAACTTTTGCTTCCCAGGGTTCATGGAAGATTTCTTAGAGGGCGCATTGACAGAACCGATGACGCCGTCAACAGATGGTGTTGGCGGGGCTTTGGAAGTTCCAGGCCTCGGAGCATCAGGCAAATAATCATATAGTGTACCAGACTGGGAGTAAACCAAGTCAAGGTACTGAGCACGCACAATATCTTGCTCTTCAGTTACACATGCCCCCATAGCAATGTCCCAGGCTATTGGACCGACAAATGAAGTTGTGAACCAGTCAGTCAAAAGCTGATCAGGAATCCAAAACTTAATCAAACGGTGAGGTCATCACCATTCACGAATATGATCGAAGATATGTGTGGCCGTAGTTTTTTTTAAAGATGTCAGGATATGTGTGCCCATTTCATATCAAATAGGCAATTGAAAATGAGTTAAAAATGCCATAGCTAACGAGTTAAAGTCTTGAAAAGATCCGCGAGCTAACTCAATATACCATTTAGCAGCATAGCCAGTGAGATTCCGTTGAAAAGGGTGGAGCCGGATTGAACCATCAAGCCATGAGTTTGATGAGCACCATAGATGATACGTCATGACATGAGCTTGGGGATCTTCTCCAACTTTACCATCAAACTTGGGACAATCACCTAGAATTTTAGTTGGAACCGGCGGCCAATACGGATTATGAAGAATGGGATCATTTGTCAGTTTGGACACATCCGGTAATTCCAACGTCACTAAAAAGGGTAACTGAGGGTTAAAGGACATCTGAGGCTGTGGGTAGGAGGTAGCACCAGAGTTCCACCCAGCTGCTTGTTGCCCCCATTGGTTTTGTCCGGACGGATTTGGCCCATAAGGGTTTTGTCCGTAGGAATTTTTCCCGTAGGGGTTATAGCTATAACTGGATGGTTGACCCTGGATTTTCCCCCCAGCATTCCACTGATTACCAACTTGGCCTGCAGGAGCAACATATGGTTGCTAGAAATTCTGGTAAGGATTTACCTGCAGTTGTTGATAATTTTGATATGGGGAAAATTGGGCTTGCCCTTGGGATTGTTGAAAACCATAAGGCAGCTAGGCTCCAAACTGAGCCTAGGAGCCAGGCTGCATTTGATAAGCAGTTTGAGATTGAGATCCAACCTGAATTTGAAGACCAGATTGGGTTTGGAGCCTATACTGGGGCTGAAAATCGGGTGGCGCTTGAGAAGCAACAATCATTTGAGTTCCCGGTTGAGTAGGCCTAGATGGATGTCCTTGGGAGAACTGATGCTGAGCCATCTGGCTAGAAGGTTGACCTAGTGGATGGCTGAGCAGACTAGACAGTTGGTTGGCCTGGTTGATTTTTAGGCTGACCAATTTGTCTAGACGGTTGATTAGGCTGGACAGTGGGTTGACCTTGGTGAATGTAAGGCTAACCAAGTTGCCCAGAAGAGTAGCCTTGCTGGACACTGGGTTGACTTTGTTGAATGTAAGGTTGTCTCGGATTACCAGAAGGTTGCCCAAAATAGGTAAAGGAGGAACCACTAAAGGCCGAAGGTTGTCCTCGGAAGGGTTGTCCTTGTGGGCCTCCAGGTTGCCCTAGATAAGGTTGTCCGTAAGATAGCTGACCTTGATAGGGTGGCCCTTGAACATTTGCGGGCGATGCTTGGCCACCATGATAGGTGGTGGTACCCCAAGCAATAGACAATAGAACCGTGACCTCAACCGCGGGTTGAGATGGCATAGGTTTGGGGTAATAGATATGAGCTCCGCGAGAATCATAATAATGAAACAAATTTTGAGGATCCAGATTCTGAAGATCTTGTACATATTGATCATATGCCTTCCCTGTTGGAATGGAACTAGAAGAAGGTGGGGGACTTAGTGTAGGATTAACAACTCTTTCCGTTGGGCCACTATTGGTAGGACCAGGAGAAGGCCCAACAATAGTAGTCACCACTGAAGAAGCAGTGGCAGCACTGACAACAGGGGTTGACGAAACCACACAAACGGTTGGCATTGTCGGAATAGATGTGATGGACACATTATGAATCTGGGGTGTAAAAGGTTCCAAAGTTGGAGGGACAGTACGAGACCATATGGAACTCGAAAGGGGAGATCTAGAACTGATGATGTCCGCCAAAACATTATATCTTAAAGGCAATGTGACACCAAGTGTTAGGCCCCTATACTACTAGTGTAACCCCTTATTATTATTAGTACAACCCACTTATTATATTGATGTACCCATGTAGTGCCCATATTTTTACTATTGTGCCCCATAGAAGCCCACTATTGTTATTATTGTGCCCTTACATTATTATAGTTATGTCGGCTCTGATTATGTTATGACCGCTTAGACTCCTATATATATAGAAAGGAGGTCTTTTCATTTGTATCATACAAGAATTGTTCATTTATGTAATGTAAAGGAGGTTTCCCCCTCGAAGAGGCTAAATTCTAAGGTGTTGATCTATCTTTTCTATCTTTTCTTGAGCTGGTTTCATAACATTTGGTATCAGAGCTTTGGATTCTAGGGTTTCACTGCTCCAAACAGGTCATCGTGGCATTTTCACTATAACGTTTTTTCTACGACGTTTCAGAAGTTGCAAAAAAAAACCCATTTGAAAAGAAAGCATGCTGAACCTTGAGTCCGAATTTCAGAGCTTTTCGCACTATATTTGTGGAGATATGATCTAAGGAAGTTGGTCTTTTTGCAGACCCCTGAATTTCATTCCAAACAAGTGACCTGGGGAAAATAGTCATAACTTTCTCTCTAGGGATTGGATTGAAATTTCATAAGAAGGTACAGAAAGAGGACGAACTGTAGTTTCTTGTGTGCATTTTTCAGATCCAAAGGTCAAAACAGTGACTCGTGGAATTTCCTACAAGTTCACTCTTTTGGAAAGGTCTATAATCAGGTCATCTTGGGAGATCGTGCATAAATCTTTCTTGGAGAGACAAATTTGGATTAGACTGGTGGCATTGGAAATAAGACACTAAGGGCTACTACAGGTTGCAATTTCAGAACTTAAATATTTGAAAGTACAAAGTTACAATTGTTTCAAATCGAGCTCCTAAAATCAAGAAAAGGCAAGATGAGGAAGTTTGATGGCAAGGATCCGGTAAATTGGATACTTCAGATGGAGCAATATTTTGATCTACATGGTGTACCACTGTTACAAAAGGTATGTATTGCATCTTCATATTTAGAACCGAATCAACTTTTATGGTATGAAGGGCTTTGTTCTCGTAAACAACTTGTTACGTGGTCAATTTTCACGGAGGAAATGATAGCACATTATGAGGATACAAAGAGAAACACCTTCTTTAGAGCAACACCAAAACAATTGGAAAGAGTAAAAGGGCTTTGTGACATAGTGGAAAGAAAAATTATGGGAACCAGGAAGCATACCCCTCACAACTATAAAGATGGAAGTGTTGTTTCTCCTAGCCTTCCACAACCTACAAGGGTTACACCACAACAATTGGAAGAAAAAAGAGAAAAAGGGCTTTGTTACAATTGTGATAGCAAATGCACTAAAGGACATAAGTGTGCTGAGAAGAAATTATTTTACATAGAATATGAAGAGGAGGTAGAAAAGGATCAAGAAACATCAAAAGAAGAAGATATATGCCAGGACCCCACCCCAGAGAAAGAAGAAATGAATCAGACCATATCTTGTAAAGCATTGGCAAGAATTACCACTCCTCAAACTCTCAAGATAGGAGGACATATCAAGAAGAAAAAGGTGAAAGAAGTGAAAGATCACATCGAGAAAGAAGAAATGAATCCAACCATATCTTGTAATTCATTGGTCAGAACTACCACTTCTCAAACTATCGAGATAGAAGGGCATATCAAGAAGAAAAATGTTCAAGAAGTGAAATATCACATCGAGCATCAAGAAATGAATCCGACCATATCTTGTAAAGGATTGGAAGAAATTACCACTCCTCAAACTCTAGAGATAGAAGGACATATCAAGAAGAAAAATGTTCAAGTAGTGAAAGATCACATCGAGCATCCACAACAAGTTCTCAAACTTTTAAACGATAAGGCCACTTCTGTGCAAAATCAAATGAAACAACAGGTATATCAACATCATAGTGAAATTTTTTTTGAAGTAGGTGAGTGGGTATTTTTACTGCTACATCTCAAGCAAGCTATTTATGAGAAGGAAATGTTGGCAATACTACATGCACTTAAAAAATGGCGACCTTACCGAATGGGAAGACTCTTCAAGGATGAGGATGTGGAAGCATTTCTTTGTGCTATTTCTATTATCCAACCAGATTGGATAAACGAAGCAAGGGATGAATGGAAGAAGGACGAAGAAGTATGGCCATTTATTCAAAAGTTGCAAAAGATCCCAATTCAAACAATATTGCCAGAAATTGAAGAGGAAGGAAAAAGCATATTGGAACCTGGAGCAGTCACAAAAACAAGAACCCGACAGCTACGAAATCGATCAATTTCAGAGTGTCTCATCAAGTGGAAGAACTTACCTGCTGAAGATTCCACATGCGAGGACAAGAATTTTATACAGAAGCATCAAGAACTACTCAAGCGTTGAGGACAACACTTTTTGAAGGAGAGGGGCATGTTAGGCCCCTATATTACTAGTGTAACCCCTTATTATTATTAGTACAACCCACTTATTATATTGATGTACCCATGTAGTTCCCATATTGTTACTATTGTGCCCCATAGAAGCCCACTATTGTTATTATTGTGCCCTTACATTATTATTGTTATGTCGGCTTTGATTATGTTATGACCCCTTAGACTCCTATATATAGAAAGGAGGTCTTTTCATTTGTATCATCCAAGAATTGTTAATTTATGTAATGTAAAGGAGGTTTCCCCCTCGAAGAGGCTGAATTCTAAGGCGTTGATCTATCTTTTCTATCTTTTCTTGAGCTGGTTTCATAAAACCAAGGGAAGTAACATGGAAAGGCGAAGTTTCCATAGGCATAGGTATTTCACTTTCTGACACAAAGGATTCTTCACCGGAGATGGGATTCGTCTCATCCATGTCGGAGGAAGACATCGGGACCGAAACACTAGGAGTAGTAATGGGAAAGTCTTCTTCGTACGGCTCCCAAACAGGGTTCCAACGGATGTCGTAGGATTCATCTTTTGGAGCACGAGAGTTAAGCATTTGGATGCTCAGGATAACGGGAAGAGTATCACTAACAACTGGAACCTCAGAAGCGACAGAAGATGGAGATCCTTGGTCACTTGGAACGGGAGATGGGATCAATGATTCCGCCAGGATGATTCAATTCAAAATCCTAGGAAAACTAACGAGAAATAACCCTACACAAACTAAAACACAAACAAGATCTAACCGGGTAAATGTGAACGTGGCCAAATAAATTTTAAGACACAGGAACAGAACTTGACCTTTTCATCTTTAAAGAGTCGAGAAAAGGACGAAAAGATGACTTTAGTCGCCTTCGAATATTTAATGAGCCTGAAGTGACAAGTGCTAAGATGGACCTTTTCTTTTAGGGAGTCTGAAAAGGAACGAAAGTGACTACTCTAGAGAACTAAGCAAACGGTTTACCAAACATCCCATAAAACTACATATACACCTTGGCAGTCATATGAAAACCAAGGACTTTCCATACGGTAGTCAATCTTCCTGAATGTTGTGTTTGGTGCGTTACAGTTTGCAAGGTGGCAAACACAACTTCCTAAGGATATAGGATGATAACCTAGTGGGGTATCCCAACATATACTCAACGGTACATGGGAGCACAATCCGTACTAGACTGCTATTGAGTCACAGAAGGAGGAATCACCCAACCTTGAGTGAAAGCAATAGTGACTAGGTTTAACGACACCAGAGCATGTCTCTAGCCTAGACCTCTAAGTAATGAGTGTTATGTTCCAATGCATTTTTAGGTTTGTTCATTTCATTTTAAATTTGATCTTGAATTATGTTTCAGTTTTCAGGCCTTACCGTATGTATACAAGAAAACCTAGGATGCAGCTAGAATGAATGAAATATCCTTTTACTTCGATGAACACCTACCTACAGGAGGGTAGAGAGATCATTCCCAAACCAAGAAAACCAAGATAAGCAAATACGGTCACACAATGCATACAGACATCAATTCTTACAGTGCATGGATACTACTAATGAGAGATTTTATCATTTTCTTCCTAATATGCAACCTCGAAATGCAAATTCACTTTCACTTTCGTATACTAAATGAATGCAGTCTTTTGATTTTGATGTTTTAAATTAAAAAGAAACAAACAAGCAAGTGTGAAAAAATTGGTTGATCTAAACAATCGTGGGTAGTGAAAATAAATCGAATCAATACCAAAGATTGGTTCAATAATTGTCACTAAAAATCAACCAGAAACAAGCAATGAGGAAGGCTCGATCAAACCAACAAGAAAGTTGCAAACGAACCTTGGGAAAACTAGCAACCAAGCCAATTTATTCAAGAACTTGAAAGAACGAACTAGGTCACACAGGCAAAAAATGCAAGATTCATTAAACAAAGAAAAAGAAAGAGTTACTTAACCATAAACAGTGAAAAACAAGCTACTGAGCAAGCGAAAAAAGTAAGGGATCAACAGGACTGGTGAACTCAGGAGGCAGAATTGAAAAAATCAATTCTACAAGAATCGTCGCGAGGAAAACACAAGCAACTAGCACTGATCAGCAACTAGCTGTAGCAACAGAGCGACATCGTTGCGGAAGTACACGTCTTTCTCGTGACGTACCGATTTCAGGAGTCATCGCGACTGTGCGATGGTATTCAACAACGCACAGGACTTTACAAAAGAGTGAGCGTGATGTCAGTGCTACTGTTAAACTATTTTCTGCGATGATGTTAAAAACAATGACAAACGAACAAAAACTCCCAAACAAAAACCAGTCAATCCAACAGACAATAGAGGGATTTCCCAGATCGATCTAGGTGACCCAAAAGACTGATAGTTAATCCCCAAAATTCAAGAGAGACCAAATCAAAATCAAAACAAGAGCAAACAAGAGAAGAACATAGGACAGACTCCCCAGTGGAGTCGCCAACTTGTGATGTAGGAAAGTGTTCCCTCTGTGGATAGAGGCAACCCCTCTAGCCCTAGAGTGGGTCTAGTCACAGCAAGGACAGATCAACAATAGATTTCCTTAAACAATCATAGTTGGAGGCCTACCTCAACCGGTGGTCGATGGAGTTCCGTTGCGCTGCTCCAGCTTTCGCTTCCTTCTCCTCAATGAGTGATCAACTTGAAACAATGCAAAGGAAATACAACAAAGCACGTAACTGGAAAACAACAATGATCTATTTACTCACAAAGTCAAGAAGTCATGAGCTATCAAGTAAATTACATACAAGACATAGGAAAACATCATTGATTGTATTAATAATGAAATAAGAGCAAGCTTACAACCAAAGTCTTGACGTCGCAAGCCTTCTCAGAGGGTCCAACCAATGTATTTCTCAAGCATTCACTCTTTGAAGATGGATCTCCCAACATACAAAGTTTCTCTCTCACTCATAAGTTTTAGCACAAAGTTAAGGGCACTTCACAACCTTCCACAAGCTATCAACAATCCCACACTTGTCACACCCACACCAGCTATCTATCAAACTCAAAAGCACTAACAGCACTACTCAATCCAAGAATTTACCAACTAGCTGATCATATCAAAGGTGAGTGTTTAAATAGGAGAAGGAGTCTCCATGAAAGGTGGAAGAGAGAGCTTATCCCCAAGGAAGGTAGCACAAATGATGGAACTGCCATACCAAAGAAGGAAGGGTGACACAAACTATGCCAACAACCAGGTCTGGAGACATCTAGAAGGCTGACTGTTGGAACGAATTCACCCAATCTGGATCATCGCGAGTTTATAACTAAGCTTTAGCGCTAACATCGCTAGTAGGTAATGTAGCCAGTCAGACCGTCACTAAAGATAGCAAATAGCCTCGCACCGGAGCATGAAATCTTACCATCGTAGGAAATATATGTACTTTCGCACTGGAAGCATGACTGGACTATTTATGGCCACCATTCATCGTGTATATCAAGTCCATTCTCACGATGAGGTAGATAACTTAGGAAAAGTGGGTCAATTGGTAACATAAGAGAGCATTTGTTCAATATGAGCATGTTTTACTTGAACACATGACACAGTGGAAGGACTGGGAGTGAAGGCGACAAATTATTGTGTAACAAAAGGGACAGCAAGAAGACAGTTCTCCATCTGTCTCTATCTTCGTGCTTGAAGATATTTTTGGTTTCCTAGAATAATTCTCATATTTTTATGAGATATTTTGTAACATTTTTTTTATAAATACTTCATATTTTGAAGTAATTAGGGTGGATTAAAATACATTTCTGTAGACATTTTATATCGAGCTAAGGAGCTATTGTATTCAAGACTGCACTGGTTTTGCTCGGTCATGAAATAAAGCTAAATAAATTTCACTGGATTCTTGTGCACAGTTGGAACCAAATAAGTATTATCTTTTCATGTTTAAATATTGTTTTCTCGTCATGTTATAAATATTCATATGTTTTTTCTATGAAATCTGAATAGTAAACAAGGAATGATATCTCAGAATTAGCTTAAATGCTCTCTATTTTGACTGTTTACTTTCTCATTGCTTTCTACTAAACTAGCTTGGTTTGGGAATTCTTAATTGCTCCCTTACTTCTGTAGTTTCCCCCCTTAGGTTCATAGTAAAGGATTCTTAGTTGCCCTTTGCTACTGATCTCCTTCTCTTCTTCATCTTGATCTCGGTTTAAGGATTCTTCATTTCCATTTCACCCTAGTTAAGACTACCTCATCCATTTGAACCTGCAGATTTGCTTTGTGCTGTGCTAGCCTACCTTGTGAACTCTTCCTTTAGTAATTGATCAGATCCCGTTAAACCACTCTTTGATTGACTCCATAGCCCTATTAGGCCCCTATACCAATAGGTGTCATATGTCATGATTAACTTGATGAGCTATGTAATATATTCATACCTTTTCTTGTTGCAAAGGTTTTTCATATTTTCAAAATATCAAAAAATTTAAAAAATGTAAAGAGGGTATACCCTAAAAGAAAAATAAAAGGGTAAAAAAGAATAATATGGTTAAAAAATGAAAGAAAATGAACCCCAAACAAAAAAGACCAGGAAAGTGTGCAAGTCTAAATGCCACTACCTTTTCATTTTGTGTAATAAACAATTATGTGCAGCTTGTCACTCATGCCACAATTCATGAATAGTCAAAGTCTTTAAACTTGGCTCATTCTTTTTCAATTTCATGTTGTAGAAATAGAGAATAAATATCTGACCAAACAGTGTAATCTTGGCAAATAAGTAGATAGGTAGAGTAAATAAAAAGGAGCTCAACAGTTTAATCTAAGCCCTTGGATGTCATATGTGTATATTTAGATAGAAATTATTATTTAAAAGAAAAGGAAGTTGAAGAGGGTTTGCCAATTTAAGTGCACCCTAATAAAGAAGAAAAAATGCTAGTTTAAAGTAGGTAGGGTAGGTAGTCGATGTTGTTGAATTATATGTGATGAATAATGTCTCTAAATGTGTTAATATTTCTTTTTTTCATCATAAGGCAAAGGCATACACTACATTGAAGACGTCAAAAGCAAAGCAAAGTCACAACGATTAACTCTCCTTCTCATTTCCCCTAATTATTCACTAATTTCCCCTAAGCACTAAGGTATTTGCTAAATTGGAGGGGCTCAGAGCATTTCTCTGACTTCTAGAGGGATCGGACCCTCAAACCAATAATTTAAAAAACCCTGAGTACTTAGAATCATCCATAAACCATTCTTTTGATTTCATAAGTCTTTTCCTAAGTAAAATCCCATTTTACTTAGGAAAAATTCACAATATTACATAAAAACCCCTTTTTTCACATTAAGCCTAAGTTAAATACACAATTGTAATGTTTTACTTGGCGCTTTTCATTACATTTTCATATTAACTACTAATCTATTTAATCTATAACTCCCGCACAATATTACCCTTTCCTGTATTATTTACATATATTAAAAATCCCAAAATATTATATATCCCGCCCCTTTGGTTAATTATAACCATATGTACATTTTAACTAGGATTAACTAGTTAACCCATAACTAGTTAATAGCCAAATCCCTCGCTGCATTAATCAGGATTAATTAACCCTCATGGTTAATTAAGAACCTCCCCAAACCAATCACATAGCCCTCGATCCGATTAATTATTTTTTTTTGTGTCGGGCCCACTCATATTAAAACCCGTCCAATCGCGCCTACCGTCAGTTGTCCGATCGCGCTCCCCTCATCCAACAATCATTATTCATATCGCACGACCCTTGGTGACCACGCGTTAAAGCATGATCACCAAGCGGTTTTAACCCCGTACCTCCGCCACACATCAAACAATCAGTTGAATCTCTGGCTTCCGGCTAAAAACCGCCCGTCCCAAAAAGCAGTGCGATAACATACCACTTATCGCGCTCAACATATGACAAAATGTCATTTCCTGCTTACATCATCTACCCGAATAATAAAAAACCCCGCCAACCTTGACTTTGTTGAATAAAACCAGCGAAATTTCATTTTCATTGTTTCATACGACAAACTATGTTCCCATGCAAAGGACGTCGAAGTCAACTGTTCACGCTTTCCAACTGCCACCTGGTTAAGAAACTTGCAACAATGTAGCCCGGAACCTGTTATCCATCCTATCATTACACTATTCATCCCCAAATACAGGTATTTATCCAATTTCCACCAAAACCCTGCAAGTTTTGGTTTTACACTGTATATTCCACAGAGAAAGGCCAAATTCAGTACAAATTCAATCTTTGTTTCATTGTATAGGTTCCTAGACCTGTTGGTTTGCCTATTTTCTACAGTAAACTCAAATTCCTTTTCTGAATCCACAAGAACTAGAAATGGAAACCCCTACTGTTTTGAATGTCACACCTATCAATGCCCCTCATAAGGACCTAGACTATCTGCCCCTTACAGATAAAGACTTCCAAATAAAGGACTTATCCACTAACCAGAATCACCTTAAAGTATTTTTCAAAGCCAGAGACAACTACCTAAATGGCTCAGACATCCTGGGACTATGGGAATCCAACCTTCCCAGGTATTTTCTCCCCTTAGTCCATGTCTTCCCTGATCTAATTCATCAATGCCAAGCAAACTATGACCCAAACCGCAGATCTGTTATGTCCCCAAGTCAAATAGTTCTCTTCACCATAACAGCTACATCCATTAATGAAATGTTTCAATTTTCCCCTGGTCATGCTCTCACTCCCATTTCTATGGGATATTTACTTGAGAAATCCACTGAATTACCACAATTAGAACTCATTCACATTTGTCAGACCTTCATGTTAGAAAAGCATCATCCCAAAAGCCCCCCTCCTTATGTACAGACCTTTTTCACAGATATGGGCAAACTTATAGTGGATTTGATAACTTTAGTTATGGGATTTAACACTAGTGAATACGTTGATGAAGTAACCCTAGTGTTGTTGTCAATTTTTACTCCTGGACAACCACCTGCTGTTAAGTATGACTATGCTTCCTATATTGCTAATAAGATTCATGATCAATTCCTGAGATTGGACAATGAGGGAGTCTTCAAGTATACTACTTTCATTTATCATATTATGTTGTATTATTAGTCAGAGAAGTTCCCTCTCCCTGTCAGGAAGCTTGACACCAAAGGAAATCCTAGATCTATCATATTTTGGAGTCCCATTTTCCATAAGTCCCTTGAGACCCCTTACACCTACAATGAGTTCATTGATCTATTTGTCCATCCAGCAACCACTTTATTAACAGGATTTTCCCCTCCTAGGATTAGTGGTGATATGAAGAAGATCCTCCAGCTCTACAAGCAGTACAGGATAGGTGACTGGTACCTATATAAGAACCATACAGAAATTAGGATCTATGGGTGTGAGCTCTACCCTTTTAAGCTACCAAAGTATGTTCCAATGAGACTCTTTGCATTGGAATATTTCAAGCAAATGATAAATGCAGACCTAGTCCATTTTTATAATGCCAAGAAGAAAGCTCAGCTTAGAATCAAGAATCAGCTAGGCCCTTTTGTCTGCAACACTAGGGAAGCATGGAGAGAAGCTGAAATAATTTTAGAAGATCATCTTAAGTTACAAAAGAGTTTTGGGTGGATACCATATGACCCTAACAACTTTATATGTGATAGAAGAATGAAGAACAGATTGTCACCATACATTCACCATAGGATCCCAGAGATTGAATAGTTTGCAAATATGGATGAATGGAGGGAAGGGACCCTAGTAGAAAATGATAGTGAACAGGTCAATATTGAGAATGTTATGAAAGATTTTGAGAAAACACTTGACCTCGATTCTTTTGGGCAGGTACAAAGATCAGGAATTGGTGCATCTATTGCTGGAACCTCTTAGCAAACTTCATAGGAAATTAGCACACCAGCCACAGGGTCATCAAAAGGAAAGGAATTAGAGACCAACATTCAAACCACAGAACAATCTACAATGTCAAAACAACCTGAAGCTTCCAAAGAATAGTCCCAAATGCCAACTCCTCCAACTCAAACCAATGTAGAAGAAACTCCAATCTTGCAGACTCCTCTGAATGAGGAAAGGAATAAAAAGAGAGATAGGGAAGTAGCTACCCCTGCCAGTGGACCCTCAGAGCAGCCTGGTACAAAAAGGCAAAGGTTAAATCCCCTTTCAGAGGAGGAATTTGTTGAAGAGACTACAGATAGTCAGAGGAGAGAAGGAGTAGATAGCCAACATACTTTTCCAGTGGGAGGAACATCCACTAGCTCACAGAGACAAGAGCTAGAAAGATAACAAAGTGTAGAGGTATCATCTTTCAGGTCACCAGGGAAATATGCCTTAGATATCAAGAAAACATTTATAGAAATAAAAGCCAGGAATGATCCATTGAGACTTCAAATTTACAATCAATATTTGAAAATGGCCCCCACAAATCAACAGAGATTAATGTCAGCCTATGACATTAAAGAGGGAAAAATGATAATGAGCTACTTCAAGCCTAAAGTGCAACAACCTCAATCAGCAGCAGATTATCTCAGAACAAATTTGGAGGTCATGGAAAAGGATATTCATCCTATGGATCAGATTGAATTGCATAAACAAACTAGAGAAATGATTTATTCAACCTTGACTGGTAAGGCAATGATGGCCCATAGGTTACAAAATTCTTTGGATAACACAACTGCCCAACTACACTTAGAGAAAGCCTCCTCCCAGGCTAAAGATAATAGAATAAAGTCTTTAGAAGAAATAATTATTGGATTGGGACATGATCCCAAAGATGTGAAGGGTGTAGAAGCATTAATCAAAAAGAAAGATGAAGATATTGTTGCCTCTTCAAGGCATCCATAGACTGCTGAGATTATAAAGAAAAAATCTAAAGAAGAACTGATAGATTTACTCTTAAAACTTAATGAACACCTGAATGAGACTGAACAAGAACTAGAAAAAGCATTGAAGGACAAGCAGGGAGAGTCGACCTCTCAGCCTCCCAATGTGATACCAGTAGTCTCAATAGTAGTCCCTTCTACACTTGGGACAGCATTAGCACCAAACATTCCAGCAGCCACAACAGAGGTGGTCACAGGTACAGGAACAGCAGGGACAACAGGACTAGCACAAGGAAACACTACCAATTTGAGCACAGAAGAACTGATAAAGTCAATGGAGGACATGAAACTACAAGTTTCAGAGCTAAAAAGGGTAAAAGAACAATATGCTAAACTGGAACGAAGCTATGATCTCTCAAAGATAAATGTTGCAGAAAAGACAAGAGAGATTAAAGGATTAGAAAATAAAGTGAAATCATTAGAAAAGGATCTTACTTTTGACAAGCCTCTGGCAGAAATTAAGAAAATTCTTTGGGCCAACATCACTCAATCCATAAATGATGTTTGGCCATCCATCCAAGTAATTTTTGAGTAGATTGATCTAGTAAAGGTAGCCCAAGAAGAAATCCAAAGGACAAAAGAAAAATTAGGAAAAATGCCTGAGGAAGCCAACAGGCTCATACATTTTTTGAATACTAAGAATATGGACTAGCTGGAAGAACTTGGTATTATAGATAGAACATAAACTATTTTGGAAATCAAAAGGGTATTAACCAAAAGAACTTTGATGCAAAATTTAGAAAGAAGATGTCATGACATGTAGGCAGAGATTAATGCTTTTATGGAGAAATTTGCTATTTTGCAGAGTAAAGGGCTACCCAGTCCTTTAGTGATTAATTGTTGGACATAGATTGTCATTGATGTCAATATGGCAATATTCAAGAGGAGGAGACAGAGCCATCAGAGGAGCAGATGGAGCCAAGAGGAGCAAGTGGAGCAAACAGATCCAAGAGGAGAAAGTGAAGCAAAGAGGAGCTATAGGAGGAGCTATATATATGCCAAAGAAGAGGAGCTATTAGAGCATATCGGAGCAAGAGGACGGACGAGCAAATGCAGCAAACAGAGCCATATATGCCACAGTTAACACTATCGACGGCCAGAAATCATATAAACATGCACATAACAGCTATCGGGAGCTATTGGGAGCCATATATCCACATATAATACTATTGGGCCCGAAAAACCCACGTATGCACGTTTTAACATTATCGGCGGTTAAAACCCATATATATATATATATATATATATATATATATATATATATATATATATATATATATATCTTAACACTATCGACGCAACAATACCAAAGGAAGAACTATCGGGAGTACTGAGGAATATATATATAGAGAGAGAGAGAGGCAATATAATAACACGGACCCAAGACTCCATTATAAACTGGCTAAATGTAATATTGCATCCGCTATGTCGCTGGTCTCAAAGGGCTGTCACTCCCGAAAGCCCTGATTGCAATATACGGTGGTGGACCCGACGGAGGAATTAAAACCAGTCTAATGATATATCGCATCCGTAATTTCAGAGCGGGTATCGCAAGTGGGTTGGGCCTGCCACATTAAAAACGCCGACTGCGATAATAGCACGGACCCGACGTGGGATTGTGTTATGGTTAAATGGTTTATCGCATCCACCCATCGCATATGTTATAAGGCCCTGCTGTGGAGCGATAAAAAGGTGTCTTTTGAACTCCTAATTACCTTCACATTAATTATCAACCCAGGGACGACTTTTTATTTCAAGAGTGTACTCAGTCTGAGGCGGCTATTTACTCAAGAGTAATGTTTTGCAGTATAGTGCTTACAATGCAAAAGCTGGAAACAAAATCTAATTGGAGCAACAAGAAACTAAAATGTTCTAAACTAAATCATTCATTCAAACAACCATCAACCGAGGATACAATAGCAATAACTCGTTCCTCTAGAAATTGATGTAATTGAAATCAAACTGGAACAAGACAATCAATCTGGGAACGAGGAAGCAATAACCAATGTTCTCTACAGTTGACAGTCCTGCTTTAAAGCAATCAAAAGGAAATCGAAATTGAACTAAAGCTGCCATTGAAAGTAAACTATGAAAACTCTTTAAAAGCAAACTAGTGCAATTAATCAATAGAAATGAACAGCAAAGTAAATGGGTGCATGTCTACAACTTAACTACTTCAAAAGGCTAAATCACACCAAGCATTGCATCAGTCAAGGGTGCGGAAGCGATAACCCATCCCTCTAGAAACTGATGGAAAGGAAATTAGAGCATGGACCAAAGATCTGGGAGCTAAGCAACGACTTGCTGACTCACTACAGCTTTAGACCTTCTCTCACACTAAAGCAACAATTGCAAGTAAATGGAATGGCAGAAAGTAAAATGAAATAGCAAAAGAAAATAGAAAAACAATAGAAATGAAACAACAATTCAGAAATGGAATAGCAACTGAATATGAATGTACAACAATCCAAATCAAGCACGCAACACACTTATCATTAAAAGGGACAGTATTCTGAGCTTCGATACAATATGCATGAATCACAATTATAAAGTAACAACAATTGTAACGGGACAACAATCCCAAATAAACAACAGTCACAATTTAAGAATACATCATGCAGTTGTACCGAATTAGGAACATACAGCGCGGTTAATTTGTAATCGAATGTAAATCTGTAAGGAACAGCAATGTTATATCAATTATCAAACGGAATAGAAGTGTGATACAAGGTTAAAATGATAACATAGCATTCCTGTTGAAAATAACAATAGTATCCAATCAAATATATATAACAGCGCTGATATGTAAAACAGTAAAGTGCATCAAATTACTGAATAGAGTAAAAGAAAGAAATCAAACCACACATGAAGCATAAAGATATAATACAACAGCAGCGTACTCCACCGGAGGCTGGGCCCTTAGCCGCCAGCGGATGCTGCTGGGTTACTTCAGGATCAAAAATGAAATGGCAGCTAGATTTATATTAATATATCAAGGTAGAGTTACAGTGGATTACAACAAGAAATCTCTCAATCTCTCAGCCATTATCCATTCTCTCTGCCATCCTCAATTCTGAAGCTCTAATTCATCCTCAATTCTATCATTCGAATCCCCAAAGTCCTCCTGAAGTCTCCCTTCTCTGACCTCTGTTTTCATTTAAATAAAGAGAGATCAGAGAGCAGTTACAATAGAGATAACTACAACATGATTTCTATTACAAAATTGGATTGTTTCCAACCAATTGATAAACAAGAAGATATATATCCACCCAGCTTTCGATAAGAGCAAGACGAATTTGGCTTTTGCAGCTAAGATTTGGAAAACGGCCACACAGTGAATCTGAGAAAATCGTGCTCAAAGAACTCTGCGTTTCTCTCAGTACAAGCCGAATTTGGGCAAACCGTTCTTTACTGAAGTTAATTGGGCCCGTTCTGGACAAAACCCATGTTCCGGATTTTCCAGATTTTGCTTCATTTGCGCAGAATATCAACCGCAAAACCGTCACTTCTTATTCCAGCGAATTTCTGAGTTGGCACTTTTAATGATCAAATCTTCAATCTGGAAATTCTCTGGGAGGCTAAAAATGATGAATAATGTTACAACTGATTTATTAAAGCTATCATTAATAAAATCACGCATAATCATCAATTTATTAGAAATAAAGGAGAATAAATAATATTCATCCATAAGAGCATAAATCATTTATAAAATGGATTTAAATGATAAATTATAATAGATTATATGATGAAGAATAGTGGAAATGGGTGGGATAAGTGTTTAAAAGTGATAATAATAATGGCATATTATCGGCCCAACATACCCCCACACTCAATATGTTGCATGTCCTCATGCAACGAAAACTAAATATATTGCATGTCCTCATGCAACCCAAAGACAAAAACTCATGTGTTAACCAAGCAATAAAAATTTGAAAACAAATGAATGCTTCTTTAATTAATGAATATTCAATCTTAGCAATCTTGATGAAGGCATAACAATTTTGACATTGACATTCAACTATATGTATGAAGTTGCAGCAAAATATGATATAGATAACAGCAAACTTCATTAAGCATTTTCTCAAAACTACAAACCAGATTTTGTTGAAATGTTGCAAGTAAATTTACAATATATGAATGCCTTTATGATCCAAAAATCGGACTGTTTTGATGCACGGATCATGAGATATAAACAAAATGGCTGTAGGTAAGAGTGCATGATTTCCGAAATTTTATGAACCAATTTATCTTGAATTTATCTAGGTATGTGTATTTTAATAGTATGTTTGTGTTTCCTAGAGATCACAAGAATTGAGTTCATAGTTTTAAAAATATTATGGAAATCAATTTCTACATTGAAATTGTATGCCTTAAATGAGAAAGAAAATAGAAAACATCCATCATGCATAGCAATTCCTCCCCCTCTTTGAAAAATTAGCATGCCCTCATGCGATGCTAGAAAACAAATAGAGGTGGGTGCTACTATCTGTTGAAGTCTATGCTTGGTGTAAAACATCATGGAATAAGGGAGGTGTTGAGAATGAATAAGAATAGAAATGGATGATAAAGAATATGAATGGCCTGGTCATAAGAAAGAAATGAATGAAAGCAACACTCCCCCAAACTGAAAGATGATATGTTGGTGAAAATGGGAAGTGGTACAGATGTGGAGTGAAGGATGATAAATAATGCTCAAAATGGATTTTTATAAAATTCTCCTAAATTCGTAATAAATCAGAAAATTATGTGTTTTTACCTCAAGTTTTACTTCCAAAAGAAAAATGTGGAATGACATATAGGTATTGGCATTTGTTGAAGTTGATGTAGGCAGAAAAGGTGGAATCCAAGGAAGCACATCATGTCTGAAGAATTGTTCACGTTCACGAGCCTCTACTGTGAAGTGCAATAGTGTGGTCATGCTACGAATAGAATTCTGCCCATACTTGTTGTTCTCCTGTAAACAAATCATACTTGTGCATACAATGTTCTTGAATCCATAGTGTTGGTTTTGAATAGCAACAGATAAAATGCATGCAAAAATTTCAATTAGAAAAACTTATCAAATCAACAAGTTATGGCAGAGTGTAGTAATCATATCACATGCAATCCCATAAGGCATACATTCCCCCCCTCCAATTGGAAAATGGGTTCCATAACCATAAAGCATATGAGAGGGGTGGTGCAGACGGCAAGGCAATGGAATGAACAATATATCAGTGAAGCAGAGTACACTTATCAATGATAGGACGGTGAAAAGTATGGTTATATTGAGAGCAAAGTGTGTAAAGATAGTTATGAATAAGAGATAGGACGCTTTGGATTGATGATAGTTTATACAAAACGAAAAAGGACAACAATATGATAAAAATGTGCTTTACTGATAGTATGCTAGCTGAAAATGATACGTTTGATCATAAAACAATTTCTCATGCATAAAGGTTCAAAACAGGGAAAAAATTAAGGGAATAACTTCTCTGATAAAAAGGAAAATAAGAAAAGGGTATTATAATAATAATTGACGATAAGATATAACTTCAATACCATAAGCAGAGCCACTGCTGCCAGCAGGCGTTCATAGCCTCGACAGGGTTGCTTTTTACCCCATATGAGCCAGGATCCTCAATTTATAACTAGAGAGTTTCAATGTTGTTCTATAGAAGAGATCAATGTGCTGGCATGGTAACCAGATAACCACACTGCCATTCACTAGGATGTAGCAAAAGTGATCAGGTCAGCTCGTGATGAGACCTCCTATTCCAAGGATAATTTGGCTATCCAATGGATCATAACCCTGGTGTGGTGGCCATAATGGGAATGTCACTTTGTTACAACCTTATGAACATGGTAGGTTGGCTCGTAATGAGACCCCCTATCCTCCATCTGCGAACAAAATTTTGTTTTTATTACATATTTTTATGATAAAAAGAGGGAGGCTCAGTACTCCTTAAGAGCAGAATGGCGGAAGAAGTTGAACATGTCAATAGGAAGAAAGATACCCATAATCTCATTTATTACAAACAGAGAAGATTATAACTAGGAAGGGTGGAACCAGCATGGTATTAAGATGATCAATCAATATCATGTTCAACAGAAAACAATGCAGTAAAGTAGTATACAAATAATTGTGTCCCTTTTAAAAAGAATCTATCATCAAGGAGCTGTCCTGTTAAAGATCATAACGTGAATGATATTAACTCGCTTCAATAGAATCCATAATTCTTGTCCTCATAAGAATAGTGTAGTTCATGCCATGAAGGGGAATCAGTAAAATGTGGTTGAGATGAATTAGGAATAATATCACAAGAGGAAGAAAAGGGTTGCTCTCAAAAATACTCCCAAAGTGTTGTTCTTTTGAAGGAACAGCAAAAACACTCAAAAAGTGGTGTTCCGTGTAGGGAACAACAAAGGAAATTCACACCAAAAAGCAAAATACACATAAAAAAGTGTGAAAATGCAAATGCCGTTCCTTTGGAAAAAGGGACAGCAAAAACTAAAAGTGTTGTTCCTTTAGAAAAGGAACAACAAAAACTCAAGTGCCGTTCCTTTGGAAAAGGAAAAGAAAAAATGAAAAGTGTTGTTCCTTTGGAAAAGGAACAACAACAACACAGGTGTTGTTCCTTTGGAAAAGGAACAGCAAAAATCAAAAGTTTCGTTCCTTTGGAAAAGTGGAAAAGGAATAACAAAAATGAAAAGTGCAGATGTGTTGTTCCATTCGAGAAGGAACAACAAAACGTGAAAGTGCAGAAGTGCTGTTCCATTCGGAAAGGAACAACAAAATGTGAAAGTGTAGAAGTGCTGTTCCATTTCGGAAAGGAACAACAAAACGTGAAAGTGCAGAAGTGCTATTCCATTTCGAAAAGGAACAGCAAAACGTGAAAGTGCAGAAGTGTTGTTCCATTTCGAAAAGGAACAACAAAACGTGAAAGTGCAGAAGTGTTGTTCCATTTCGAAAAGGAACAACAAAACGTGAAAGTGCAGAAGTGTTGTTCCATTTTGAAAAGGAACAGCAAAACGTGAAAGTGCAGAAGTGCTGTTCCATTTCGAAAAGGAACAGCAAAACGTGAAAAAGGAACAGCAAAATGAGTCGTGGAAAAGGAACGGCAAAATGAACCATGAAAAAGGAACAACAAAATGAATTGCTGACCAAAAGGTGTTGTTCCTTTGGAAAAGGAACAATAAAACAAAATTGTTGTCCCTTTGAAAAAGGAACAGCAGAAACGACAGAAGTGCACACAACCGCTGTCCCTTTAGAAAAGGAATAGCAAAATGCACAAGCATGAAATGCAAGCACGCAAAGAATGAATTAGCTGTTCACTGTATTGAAGCTGAGGATGGGTCATAGTTTGAATGAAGCAACACTTGAAACACAAAATATAAAAGAAATTAGAAAAGAAACAACATTTTATTTAAAAATAATATGTATATTAAGTTACAACAGCTATGATATTATGTAAAAGAATGATCTTTTTGAAAAATGTTTTGGCAGCAGCGACAAGACATGAATATTCAAATCGAAATCAATTCTTCATTTGTTCTTTTATGAATCCATTGGGTAATGAGTTGGATAAAATTCCTTTGTTTTATAAAAATTTTCTTTGAAAAATCACTCGTCCATAAATTGACCTTCTTTATTTTCCCAGGACCTGCAAAAAACGAGTGTCTACCTGCAATAAAACATTAAATCATGGAGAAAGAGAGGTGATCGGGCTCCCCTAATCCAAGAATTATGCAAAAAACAACAAGTAGTTACTCTGTATAACAAATCCATTGAGAAAATAACAAAGTAAAATTTATCTGTCACTTGTGGGAGAGCAGTGGCCAATCATGCTAGCCCGCAGTGTTTTAATCACAACTTCTTTGTTTTTTGTCGAAATTGAGTGATTCCAAAGAAAAATGAGAGCTAATTCAAAGGGTTATCTCTAGTAGCAACAGGTTTTAAAAATTCAATGCTATGATATGTCAAACTTGTTTAGAACAACCTGCATAATAGAGTCATTTTCGATTACCCAATCTAGACGAACGATTGATATTTCAAGCATAGATTCTTCGTTTGATGTCGGATTCAAATTATTCAAATTGGAAATAAAAGTAGATTCATTTATTTATCTCCAATAGAAACAGGTTTTGAAGAAAAGAAGAATTGATAGGTAAAATACTGTAAGGAACAGCCAGAAAGACATAGTTTTAAGAGTGCTGATTTATGATAGACAGTCAGTATTTTGATCATAACTTCCCCATACGATATCGAAAATGAGTGATTCAAATTGAATTGTAAACTAGATTCATAGGGGAATCCACCATAGAAACATGTTTTAGAAATATGGTCATTTAGGCCTCCAAAAACTAACTGTCCCAACTCTGTTCCTGAACTGCCCGCTAGACACCCTATCAATGTTTTGGTTCTAACTTTTTCGTTTCAAATCCAAATTGAGTGATTCAAATTGGGTTAGAAAGTAGACATCAAGGGCTACTTGGGGTAGAAACAGGTTTTAAAAATATTCACTTTTGGTCCCTCAAAACATGACTGTCCCGACTGTTTTTCCAGAAAGTTCATCAAGCCCGCAAGCCAAAAAAATGATATTCAAGCATTTTTTCAAATTAGTGATAAAAATGAAGAAGAGTGTTTGTAGAAATTATTATTTCCATTATAATTCAGCTACATACACAAAAATATTGAAATATTTATCACCGATGCTGATTTTGATAGCGTGTTGTAACAAAAGAAACAACTAGTTTTACAAAAATAAAAATGTGTTTGTTTTATTTCTTTATGTATCTTATTTCTCCACTATCCTACTCTTATTTGAGAATCGAATATGTTTATGTATAAGAGTATTTCCAGTGGAACCATGTTAGAAATAAGGCCTCATGTATGCACATACCCAAATTCGAAAAATGCATGTTGATAAAAATTAGGGTATGAGAAGCCAACTTCCCTTGAAAAGATGGTTTCAAAAATTGTTGAAGTATGGAGTGATGATGCAAACACGTGATGGAGTGAAACCAATCTTCAATATATCCGTTACTTTCTTGATTTCCCATCATACCATGAAGTTCTTGAGCTTTTAAAATGGTTTGTTGGTGCACACTACAAGAAACCTCATTTTTTTCCATAGCTTCTACAATTTTTGAATTTGAAACATTCTGAATCTCATTGTAAGTTTTCTCTAATGGCACATGTGAGATAGAATGGGTGGGAAGGGTGGGTAAATTTGGCAGTTCAACACTGTAAGCATGTTGTACTAGTTTATTACGGTGAAGGTGTGGAATTAGTTGAGCAGGAAATTCAAAAAAAATGTTGGGCAGTTTCTTACCATAACAGAAGATGTCCTTCATGTGTTCCTTCGAAGCTCCTTCTTCCAATGTTCCTGTCAATTAGTTAGTGAAATGGGTGGTGCTTACATCACCACTTGAGTGAAACCTTGTGATTCATTTTTCAAAATTTCTATTTTTCCTACACAAAAATTCAAACATCTATTTCTATACAAGAAAGCAACAGCAAATCTGTTAGGAAAGCGGACAGTGGAGCAGGGCTTTTACATGCTCCGTACGCAGGTTCTTACCTTCCGTTTTTAAGATCCAACTCTTCCCTAACAGGCACTCATCAGATTCACACTACTCTTTAGAAATGGCTACACTCTCCCCGGCAACGGCGCCAAAATGTGGAGCGATAAAAAGGTGTCTTTTGAACTCCTAATTACCTTCACATTAATTATCAACCCAGGGACGACTTTTTATTTCAAGAGTGTACTCAGTCTGAGGCGGCTATTTACTCAAGAGTAATGTTTTGCAGTATAGTGCTTAAAATGCAAAAGCTGGAAACAAAATCTAATTGGAGCAACAAGAAACTGAAATGTTCTAAACTAAATAATTCATTCAAACAACCATCAATCGAGGATACAATAGCAATAACTCATTCCTCTAGAAATTGATGTAATTGAAATCAAACTGGACCAAGACAATCAATCTGGGAACGAGGAAGCAATAACCAATGTTTTCTACAGTTGACAGTCCTGCTTTAAAGCAATCAAAAGGAAATCGAAATTGAACTAAAGCTGCCATTTAAAGTAAACTATGAAAACTCTTTAAAAGCAAACTAGTGCAATTAATCAATAGAAATGAACAGCAAATTAAATGGGTGCATGTCTACAACTTAACTACTTCAAAAGGCTAAATCACACCAAGCATTGCATCAGTCAAGGGTGCGGAAGCGATAACCCATCCCTCTAGAAACTGATGGAAAGGAAATTAGAGCATGGACCAAAGATCTGGGAGCTAAGCAGCGACTTGCTGACTCACTACAGCTTTAGACCTTCTCTCACACCAAAGCAGCAATTGCAAGTAAATGGAATGGCAGAAAGTAAAATGAAATAGAAAAAGGAAATAGAACAACAATAGAAATGAAACAACAATTCAGAACTGGAATAACAACTGAATAAGAATGTACAACAATCCAAATCAAGCACGCAACACACTTATCATTAAAAGGGACAGTAATCTAAGCTTCGATACAATATGCATGAATCACAATTATAAAGTAACAACAATTGTAACGGGACAACAATCCCAAATAAACAACAATCACAATTTAAGAATACATCATGCAGTTGTACCGAATTAGGAACATACAGCGCGGTTAATTTGTAATCGAATGTCAATCTGTAAGGAACAACAATGTTATATCAATTATCAAATGGAATAGAAGTGTGATACAAGGTTAAAATGATAACATAGCATTCCTATTGAAAATAACAATAGTATCCAATCAAATATATATAACAGCGCTGATATGTAAAACAGTAAAGTGCATCAGATTACTGAATAGAGTAAAAGAAAGAAATCAAACCACACATGAAGCATAAAGATATAATACAGCAACAGCGTACTCCACCGGAGGCTGGGCCCTTAGCCGCCAGCGGATGCTGCTGGGTTACTTCAGGATCAAAAATGAAATGGCAGCTAGATTTATATTAGTATATCAAAGCAGAGTTACAGTGGATTACAACAAGAAATCTCTCAATCTCTCAGCCATTATCCATTCTCTCTGCCATCCTCAATTCTGAAGCTCTAATTCATCCTCAATTCTATCATTCGAATCCCCAAAGTCCTCCTGAAGTCTCCCTTCTCTGATCTCTGTTTTCATTTAAATAAAGAGAGATCAGAAAGCAGTTACAATAGAGATAACTACAACATGATTTCTATTACAAAATTGGATTGTTTCCAACCAATTGATAAACAAAAAGATATATATCCACCCAGCTTTCAACAAGAGCAAGACGAATTTGGCTTTTGCAGCTGAGATTTGGAAAACGGCCACACAGTGAATCTGAGAAAATCGTGCTCAAAGAACCCTGCGTTTCTCTCAGTACAAGCCGAATTTGGGCAAACCGTTTTTCGCTAAAGTTAATTGGGCCCGTTCTGGACAAAACCCATGTTCCGGATTTTCCATATTCTGCTTCATTTGCTCAGAATCTCAACCGCAAAACCGTCACTTCTTATTCCAGCGAATTTCTGAGTTGGCACTTTTAATGATCAAATCTTCAATCTAGAAATTATCTGGGAGGCTAAAAATGATGAATAATGTTACAACTGATTTATTAAAGCTATCATTGATAAAATCACGCATAATCATCAATTTATTAGAAATAAAGGAGAATAAATAATATTCATCCATAAGAGCATAAATCATTTATAAAATGGATTTAAATGAGAAATTATAATAGATGATATGATGAAGAATAGTGGAAATGGGTGGGATAAGTGTTTAAAAGTGATAATAATAATGGCATATTATCGGCCCAACACCTGCCACATGAAAACACCAATTGCGATAGGAGCAGTGGACCCGACAGACTTATTATAAACAGCTTAATATCATATCGCATCCGGGTCATCGGAGGATTGGTGTATCGGCCATTGGCGACTGCCGATTGCGATAAGGGAGCGGACTTGACGGACACATAAAATATGGTTTAATGCAATATCGCGTCCATGAGAGGATCGGCCCATCGGCCATCGGCCCTTTGCAATCGCCGATTGCGATGAATGTTGTGGACCCGATATATTATAGATATGGGTGCTATGACCCTTGAAGTCCGCCCTTCAGCACTGTCGACTATTTTTTCATATATTTCCTGTGTAATTTGATATTTGGCCTGCGCACGCCTCTGAGGCAAAAATGCATTCAATAATGCTCGCGATAGCTTAGGAGACTGACTCATGTCGATAATGATTACGATTGGGATGTGGCTGTTCATTAAGCTATGTCAATGTGTGTATGCGGCCTCTCTTTCCCTTGAACGTGTCCTGTGAATATTGAAATGCCCGGATAGACAGAGGAAGCCATGGATTGGAAAGTTGAAGTGTCAAGTGAACATAGAAGACCAAGCGAGTCAGAGGAATCGATAGCCACTGAGGAAGAAGCCAAAGAGCCAGCGTGTAAGAGGAAACGAATGGACAGAGGCATGGAATGTATAAAAACAGAAAACACAGAGGACTGTGGGACTGTCGTTGTGGTGAAGAACCAGAGAAGAAGCAACAGAACCAACGGAGGGTGCAGAGGCAGCAGAAGCAGCAGAGGCAGAAGCGGCAGAACCAGTTTATACCAAGGTTGGGTTGGAGCCCAAGAGGTTGGAGCCTCAGAACTGAACAGGATTGAAGTCCTTGGGAGTTGGTGCTCCTAAAGTCCAAGATTGGTGTCTTGGCAAAACAGAGTTGGTGCTGTGGAGGTTGGAGCCTCACTGAAGTCCAAGTTGGAGCTTGGCAACTATTCACAGTCAGATATACTTATATTGTATTTATTTCATTGCACTGTCTTGAGTTTTAATAAAAGCATTTATTCCAGCTGTTGATTTCTGCGTTCTGTGTATACATATACATATCTATATATGCTTTTGGAAATCACTAGAACAAAAAATAAGAAATACTGATTCACCCCCCCTCAACATTTCCAACAATTGGTATCAGAGCAGGCTTCTTCATACTAGCCTAACAGCTTGAAGAAGGATCAACAGCCATGATGAGAAATCATGAAGCATCAGGAAAACCTCCTCTGTTCGATGGCACTAACTTTGGGTTTTGAAAGAAAAGAATGACTTACTATTTAATGTCCCTTCGACCTGAAGTCTGGAATTTTTGTCAAACTGAATACCAAGCGACTTCCACTCTTCCAACAGACCAAGACGAGAGGAAAGCCTACATTGCAAATGCAAAGGCCATGAACTCTATCACTAGTGGAATCACTGATTCCGAGTTTACAAAAATCATGCACTGTAACTCTGCCAAAGAAATGTGGGAGAAGCTAGTTGGCTTGTATGATGGAGACTCAAAAGTCAAAAAGGCAAAGCTTCAAACTCACAGAAGACAATTTTAAAGTTTGAAGATGGAAGATGAAGAGGAAATTGCAGCATACCTCCTCCGAGTAGCTGAAGTGGTAAATTCCCTGAAAGGATTGGATGAAAAAGTTGAAGAAAGTACCATTGTTCAAAAGGTACTAAGGTCTCTTCCAGACAGATTTGACTCCAAAATAAGTGCTATAGAAGAATCAAAGGATCTTGACACCCTCAAAATGGATGAACTCCATGGAATTCTCATTGCCTATGAAATGAGGAAAGGTGGTCATAGCTCCAAAGATGCAACATTCAAGGCCTCAAAGTCAAAGGAAGGGAAAGAAAGGAATGACTGTAGTGATGAGTCAGATGTGGAATCCGAATTGGTTCAATATGTACGAAAGCTGAAGAGAGGATCTAAGCTTAAAGGCAAGTATCCTCTTATCTATTTTAAATGTGGTAAAATAGGTCATTATGCAACAAAATGTCCTCATAAACATGACAGTGATGATGAAGGAAATTCTAAAAGGATGGCACATAAAAAGAAAGGGTTCAATAAGAAAAACTTCTTCTCCAAGCAAGATGAGTCTGATGAGGATGAGTTTATGGTCATCAAAAGGAAATCAAATGAGGAAAGTGATCATGATGAAAGCCAAGAAGCATTATTCATGGCACTCACAGATGATGATGACTCGGGCCTAGAAGGGAACGTAGATGAGCTGTTAATAAGCGCCATTGAAGAAAATGAGAAAGTATAGAACAAAATCATTTCTCTCAAAGTGGAAAATGAGGAAATAAGAAGAAGAGAAGATCTCTTGGAAGCAAAGCTTAAAGAAAAAGAAGAGACTTGTGAAGAACGCGAGGCTGAAGTAGTATCTCTGAAAAAAGAGTTGGAGCAAATTAAAAAGGGTTGTAAAAGCTCTCAAATACTTGAGACTATTATGAAAAATCAAAAACCTCAACATGATAAGTCTAGAATAGGTTTCAAAGGAGAATCCTCAAGCACTAAGAATAGTGCGAAAAGCTATGCCGATGCACTTTCCTGCAACCCAAAAGATGAAAAAGTATGTTATCAAAAGTGCATCCCAGATTCCAAGAGTGAAGAAAGAATTACTCCAAAGAAGAATGTGGAGTCGAATCATGGACACTACAGCAAATACAAACCTGTACTCCACCAAGGGCCCATCAAAAATCTAAAGGATGATAGAGGAGTAATTCCCAGGAAGGAAATCGACTTAAACCGTGGTTGCTTCAAAACCATCTTTCTTGGACACTGTTTTCATTGTAAAAACTTCGGTCACCAAGCTAGACACTGTATGGTTCGCAGAAGTGAAAAGACAACGGAAAAGGACTGAGTAATCAACTCATATGCCCCCAAAAGACAGGGACAAATTAAAACCTTCAATTCATTTGATCCCTTGACTAAATTTGATCTGACTTGCTCTTTTTGCTACAATAATGGACACTATGAACAAGACTGCCCACTCAAAGGAAGAAAGACGAGTAGCAAGAACTCTGACATGGACAAATGCGGTCTGGCTCTATTTGCACAAAATAATGGAAACCAGTGGTTTGTGGATAGTGGGTGCTGCAGACACATGACAGGAGACAGAAGGAAATTTATCTCACTGAGCAAAAAGGAAGGGAATGTGTCCTTTGGAAGCGGAACTGGAAAAATTGCAGGAAGAGGAACAATTACTCTGATCAATGGAAAAGGAAAAGCTCAAGATGCTCTGCTGGTTGACGGACTCAAACACAACCTTCTGAGTGTCAGCCAAATCTGTGATCAAGGACATAAGGTTGTTTTCAGCACCAAAGACTGTGAAATAAGGAACTCTGCCTCAGGGAAACTTGTGGCAAAAGGGGTGAGAACACCAGACAATATTTACGTTCTGAACAAGATTCAGGAAAATAAATGCTACTTGAGTCAGACAGATGAGAGTTGGCTGTGGCACAAGAGACTTGGACATACCAGCTTCGAAAATCTGATCAATATCAGCAAGATCAAAGCTGTACAAGACATCCCAAGGTTGTTCAAACCAAATCAAGCAGTGTGTGGTCCATGTCAACATGGAAAGCAGACTAGAACCAGCCACAAGACAAAGGAACACTGTACATCAAAGCCCTTGGAGATCATCCATGCTGATGTGTGTGGGCCAACTAGAAATCAAGCACTCCAAGGAGAAAGGTACTTTGTGTTATTTGTTGATGATTATACTAGAATGATGTGGATATATTTCATAAAGTATAAATCTGAAACCTTTGAGTGTTTTAAGAATCTAAAAGCCCTTGTAGAAAATGAAAAGGATTCAAAAATTAAGTGCCTCAGAACAGACAGAGGAGGAGAATTCACATCAAACGAGTTTAGTAAATTCTGTAATATTCATGGAATTAAAAGGGAATTCTTGGCTGCTAGAACACCTCAGTAAAATGGGGTAGTTGAAAGATGAAACCGAACAGTTCAAGAGATGGCAAGAACCATGCTATTAGCAACAGACCTATAGCCTAAATTCTGGAGAGAAGCAGTAGGGACAGCTATCTATACACTGAATCGGACTCAATTAAGACCAAATTGTGACAAAACTCCTTATGAGCTATGGAAAGGAAGACCTGCTTCGGTGAAGTACTTCAAGATATTTGGAAGCAAGTGCTTCATAAAAATAAATGATGGCTCACCTGGAAAGTTTGATTCTCGGGTTGATGAAGGGATATTTCTTGGATACTCTCCACGGAGCAAGGCTTACAAGTGCTACAATTATCGACTGAAGAAAATAGTGGAAAGCATTGATGTAAAGGTTGATGAAGATCTTCCAGAAAAGGAAATTGAAGAACATGAAGATGACTTTCTCCTTGAAGAAGAAGAACCTAAAGAAGAAAAGATAGATGATGAAGAAGAAGAAGAGAAAAGAGAACCACCTCATACCCCTTCAAAGATGAAGTATATTAAAAGATATCATCCAGAAGAGCAGATCATTGGTGATAAATATGAATGTGTGCAAACCCGAAGAAGGATATCAATTACACCCAAGAGAAAAGTCATTGCTCTCCTATCTAGGATAGAACCAGAAACATTTGCAGAAGCAAGTAAGGATCCTCACTGGGTAAAAGCAATGGAAGAAGAAATTTCCCAAATTGAGAAGAACAAGACATGGGAGCTGGTACCTCGTCCAAAGGAAAAAAACATAATAGGAACCAAATGGGTGTTCAAAAATAAAATGAATGAGGAAGGACAGGTTATCAGAAACAAGGCAAGACTTGTCTGCAAAGGCTATTCACAAATTGAAGGAGTTGACTTTGAAGAGACATTTGCACCCGTGGCCCGTATGGAAGCTATCAGGATGTTCTTGGCATTTTCTTGCTCAAAAGGATTCAAAATCTATCAAATGGACGTGAAATCAGCATTTCTAAATGGGGAACTCAAGGAGGAAGTCTACATGGAGCAGCCAGAAGGTTTTGATCTGACAGCAGGAAAGGACCTAGTCTGTAAGTTGAAAAAGGCTTTGTATGGATTGAAACAAGCTCCTAGAGCTTGGTATGCAAGACTGGATAACTATCTCCAACAACAAGGCTTCAAAAAGGGAGTGGCTGGAAGCAATCTATACATAAAGACAGATCAAGGTAAGTTACTAGTTGCTCTTGTTTATGTCGATGATCTGATTTTTGCTAGTAATAATGATGAAATGAGCCATGAATTTTCTCAAAGCATGGCAAAGAGTTTGAGATGTCAATGATAGGAGAGATGTCCCACTTCCTTGGACTTCAAGTATCTCAAACCAGAGCAGGATTGTGTATATCTCAAGCCAAATATCTAAAATACATGCTCAAAAAATATGGAATGGAGGACTGGGCACCCGTGAGTACACCTATGACCACAAACTGCAAATTGATAAAAGATGATGACTCCCCTCTAGTAGATGCAACTCATTACAAGTCAATGATTGGAGCCCTTCTATACTTAACAGCTACACGACCAGACATAATGCAAGCAGTAGGAATGGTGGGAAGATTTCAATCTTCTCCCAAACAATCTCATTTATTAGCTGTAAAAAGAATTCTCAGATATTTGAAGGGAACTTCTGATTTTGGCCTTTGGTACCCAAAGGACTCAACACTGACGGTAACTGCATACACTGATGCTGATTGGGCTGGAAGTATAGATGATCGAAAGAGCACTACTGGAAATGCATTCTTCCTAGGAGACTGTTTAGTATCTTGGCTCAGAAAAAAACAGTCATCCATATCATTATCCACAGCCAAAGCCGAGTATATTGCTGCAGCAGACTATTGTCTCAGATACTATGGATTAAGGAATCTCTAAAAGATGTCAACATATGTACAGATCAACCAATTATTGTTTATTGTGACAACACAAGCGCTATCAGTCTCAGCAAAAATCCAGTGATGCACTCAAGAACCAAACACATACCAATCAAGTATCATTTCCTCCGTGAGCAAGTAGCTGAACAAAACATCGCTCTGGAATATATCAGTACTAAGGAGCAGATAGCTGATATTTTCACAAAACCTCTTCCTCGAGAAGCATTCAAACATCTACGTCAAAAGATGGGGGTTATTTCTTTATCATCACTCAAGTTCATTCATAAAGACGCAGCAGGACAGGGGGAGCAGTTTGACAGGGGGAGTTCGTATGCATTCCTTTGCCATTGATGTCAAAGGGGGAGAGAGGAGAAGAATATTGCCATCAATAACAAAGGGGGAGATTGTTGGACACAGATTGTCATTGATGTCAATATGGCAATATTCAAGAGGAGGAGACAGAGCCATCAGAGGAGACAGAGCCATCAGAGGAGGAGACGGAGCCAAGAGGAGGTATAGGAGGAGCTATATATATGCCAAAGAAGAGGAGCTATCAGAGCATATCGAAGCAAGAGGACAAAGGAGAAAATGCAGCAAACAGACCCATATATGCCACAGTTAACACTATCGGTGGCCAGAAATCATATAAACATGCACAAAACAGCTATCGGGAGCTATTGGGAGCCATATATCCACATATAATACTATTGGGTCCGAAAATCCCACGTATGCACGTTTTAACATTATCGGTGGTTAAAACCCATATATATATATATCTTAACACTATCGGTGCAACAATACCAAAGGAAGAACTATCGGGAGTACTGAGGAATATATATATATAGATATATAGAGAGAGAGAGAGGCGATATAATAACACGGACCCGCAGCTCCATTATAAACTGGCTAAATGTAATATCGCATCCGCTATGTCGCTGGTCTCAAAGGGCTATCGCTCCCGAAACCCCCGATTGCGATATACGGTGGTGGACCCAACGGATGAATTAAAACCAGTCTAATGATATATCGCATCCATCATTTCAGAGCGGGTATCGCAAGTGGGTTGGGCCTGCCACATTAAAAACGCCGACTGCGATAATAACACGGACCCGACGTGGGATTGTGTTATGGTTAAATGGTTTATCGCATCTGCCCATCGCATATGTTATGAGGCCCTGCCACATGAAAACGCCGATTGCGATAGGAGCAGTGGACCTGACAGACTTATTATAAACAGCTTAATATCATATCGCATCTGGGTCATCAGAGCAGTGGTGTATCAGCCATTGGCAACTGCTGATTGCGATAAGGGAGCGGACCCGACAGGCACATAAAATATGGTTCAATGCAATATCGCGTCCATGAGAGGATCAGCCCATCGGCCATTGGCCCTTTGCGATCGCTGATTGCGATGAATGCTACGGACCCGATATATTATAGATACGGGTGCTATGACCCTTGAAGTCTGCCCTTTAGCACTGTCGACTGTTTTTTCATATATTTCCTGTGTAATTTGATATTTGGCCTGCGCACGCCTCTGAGGCAAAAATGCATTCGATAATGCTCCCGATAGCTTAGGAGACTGACTCATGTCGATAATGATTACGATTGGGACGTGGCTATTCGTTAAGCTATGTCAATGTGTGTATGCGGCCTCTCTTTCCCTTGAACGTGTCCTGTGAATATTGAAACGCCCGGATAGATAGAGGAAGCCATGGATTGGAAAGCTGAAGTGTCAAGTGAGCATAGAAGACCAAGCGAGTCAGAGGAATCGATAGCCACTGAGGAAGAAGCCAAAGAGCCAGTGTGTAAGAGGAAACGAATGGACAGAGGCATGGAATGTATAAAAACAGAAAACACAGAGGACTGTGGGACTGTCGTTGTGGTGAAGAACCAGAGAAGAAGCAACAAAACCAGCGGAGGGTGCAGAGGCAGCAGAAGCAGTAGAGGTAGAAGTGGTAGAACTAGTTTATACCAAGGTTGGGTTGGAGCCCAAGAGGTTGGAGCCTCAGAACTGAACAGGATTGAAGTCCTTGGGAGTTGGTGCTCCTAAAGTCCAATATTGGTGTCTTAGCAAAACAGAGTTGGTGCTGTGGAGGTTGGAGCCTCACTGAAGTCCAAGTTGGATCTTGGCAACTATTCATAGTCAGATATACTTATATTGTATTTATTTCATTGCACTGTCTTGAGTTTTAATAAAAGCATTTATTCTAGCTATTGATTTCTGCGTTCTATGTATACATATACATATCTATATATGCTTTTGGCAATCACTAGAACAAAAAATAAGAAATACTGATTCACCCCCCCTCTCAGCATTTCCAACATTAATGACAGATTAATGAGGCATAAAGATTATGTGGATAAATTGAATCAATATGCAGGTAATCAAGCAAGTTCATCAACAAGTGTATCAAGAATAAAAGCACCCCCTACAGGCAGAGTTCTCTATGACAGCCTAGAGAACTTATTCTATATCAAGCATGAACTGAAGCACTTGTTCCCAATTTAGCCTACATTCTTTAGGTACACAGAAACAGATGAAACCCTCAGAAAGATTCAAAAAACCAAAATACCACAACCAAAATGGTGGGAAGAAATGCTTGAAATTTTGTAATTTATCCTCGGTAAAAGGTAAATTTTGATTTTTACTACAGTCAATGAGGGTAAAAAGGATGAACAAAGATGAATAGGTAAAGAGTATCAGATGCAGGTAAAGTGTATGAGTAGGAAGATAGAAACAGAGTAGCCAGCCCATAATTACACCAAGAATAGCAAGAGGCCAAATCATAGGGCCTAACTCCAGCACATTCTCAAGAATAGGGACAGTAAACCATTCGGTTGCCTTATCTGTCATCTACGAAGTCTTCTGGCCCTATTTTCTTGTAAAATATGATTAGTCAACCTAGTTTATATCTCACTTTGTTATGAGATATTTCATTATAAAGTTTTTATATAAATACACCCCCATTCGAAGTATTGAGGGTGGATTCTTTGACATTGTTGTAAAACTGATTATTTTGGAATAAAAAGTGCTGCTGGACCAATTTTTCATGGCTGGTTGGATGAAGGAATGATGTAAAGGACTTTTCATAGGATTCATGTGTTGGACATCAAACAAATAAGTATCTTACATCTCATGTGTTAATGTTTCTTGGATATTATATTCATTATGTTACATATCTAAATATTAAAACGAAAAAGAATAATTCAGAAAGTGCTTAAGTGTAATCTGTCTTCAATCGTTTTTGTTCTCAATGTTTTCTTTTAAACTAGCATAAATAGTGAATTCTTAATTGCTCCTATTTCCTAGTTTATTCATTTTAATCATTTAGTAAAGAATTCTTAATTGCTCTTTATTAATGGTTAGTCATGTTCTACTCTCTTAAAGCATGTTGAAGGATTCTTAATTTCCCTTTAACCCTTTAAGTCCATCCCATCTTTTTAAGTCTCTATTTGCTCCCTGTTCAGCTATCTTGCCCTATGAAGCCATCCTTTATTGAGAAACCAAATCCAGTTGAGCCATTTTCCCTGACTCCATTAGCCCAATGGACTAAACTATTCAGTTCTACCCCTTTGCTATTGAACTTCACCAACAAATTCAAACAAAACCCCAAGCTCTAATAACTAGCCTAAAACCTTATAAAACAAAGCTCAAACTTAAAGGAGAGCCCTCTTTGGATACAGATTGGCTAGATTCTGTATCTAAAAGATTGGTTTGCGGTTACCTCGGACCCCTTTCCCCTTCTTACAACTTCTGGGAAAATCTGAGTTATAACAAGCCTAATGGCCTGAATACCTATTCTGCCCATCTATTCCCTTCAATCCACCATCCAATCAGACCAAAACATCATGAGCACTAAGAACTGGCCTAAAATCACACCCAAAACAAAGTTAAATTATAAAGAGAGAGCCCTCTCTGGACTTAGGTTGGCTAGAACCCGAGTCTAAAAGATTAGGTTTGTGGTTACCTCAGACTATTCCTTCTTTGATAACTTCTAGGGAAGACATCTGAGTGATAACATAGAGCCCTCTCTGTCGCACCCAATGAATGGAATTAGGTGGCCTTCCTCTGAAACCACTCCAGCTGAAAACATGTGCGAAATGCAACCACTTAACACCTCCTGCTAGACGACAAAATTTCTCATCCCCCACTTAACTCTGAACGTACCTGTCCCTATGTACCCACCAAAACAATTGAATTTGTGAATAAATATAAAAAAAACACTCATTGTTTTTAGTTTTATCGAGAAAAAGACCACTCAGACCTCCATGCAAGCACCAAAGTACACGCGACTATCAACCTACGTCCAACTGCCAACCTGCTGAAGTTGCTGAACTTCAAGACCACCCTTCAGATCCGAACGCTTCCTGTGAACCGTGTACAATCACCCATCAATCCGTTTAGAGCCAAAACCAGGTATTTACACAAATCCACTGAGAAACCCTGTTTAATTCCCAAACCTTTACTCAATTTTTGTAAGCTATTAAGTAATTAAGTAAATCAAGTACCCTACAACTCCAAACCATTCTGAACTAGACCAATTGGCCCCTAATTTTACAGAAAGCCCTCTGCCCCCATCCTTATATCCAAAAGATTCAAGGATGGTCGCACGAGTTGCATTGAATGTCCTACCCATTTCTACTCCCCATGGGGATTTAGACCATCTCCCGTTAGCAGACAAAGACTTTCAAATTAAATACATCTCTGTTGAAGAATCCCCATTGAAATTGTGTTGTAGTTACAGAGACCAGTACTTGAACCATGCACACAAAATACGTCTCTGGGAATCAAATCTTCCCAAGTACCAATTCTCGATCATCTATATCTTCCCTGAAATTTTTCACTATTGTCATGCGAGCTACAATCCCACCTTAAGAGCGGTGATGTCCCCCGACCAGATAGTACTTTTCACCATCAACACTGAGTCCATAAATGAAATGCTGCAATTGCAAACTAGTCAAAATCTTACTCCCCTTTCTATTGGAGACCTGCTTAATAGATTCCTTACACTCACCTCCATCAAACTAGCTCAATTACTCCAGACTTTCATTGTAGAAGAAAAACACATACAAAAGGATCCCCGTCCTTAGATGTCATCCTTTTTCTCTCATCTTCACAAAGACATCATATCAATGATATCCAGTATTCTAGGTTATACTACTAGTGAATATGTAGATGAGATTATTCTTGCCTACATGTCCATTTTCACTCCTTGGCAGCCCCCTGCCATCATGTTTGACTATGCAAGATTCATCTCAGACAAAATGCATGATCAGGTCATGAGGTTGGAAAATGAGAGAGTATTCAAATACTCATCAGTGTTGTATCATCTCTTTCTTTACTATCAAGCTGACAAATTTCCCTTCACTATTCAGAAGCTTGACACTAGAGGCAATCCTAGGTCAGTAGTCTTCTGGACCCCTTTAATCCACAAATATGAATCTCCATACACCTATATAGATTTTATAGATCTATTTGTGAATCCAGTAGCTACCATGTTGATAGGAAGCCCTCCTCCAAGAATCAGTGCAGATATCAGGAGGGTCCTACAGTTGTCCAAACAATACAAAGTGGGAGATTGGTACTTGTACCAAAATCACACTGAAATCAGAATCTATGGCTATGAATTGGCACCTTACAAATTGCCAAGATACCTCCCAATGAGATTATTTTCTCTGGAGTACTACAGGCAAATAATCAACTATGATGAGGTACATTTTGTGAAGGCCAAGAAAAAGGTACAACTCTAAATAAAATACCAGCTAGGCCCCTCTGTGTGTAACAATAGAGAAGTTGGGAGAGTTGCAGAGGAAATTCTTCAAGGGCTCAAACTCAAACAAAGTTTCATCTGGAGATATGACCCCTTTGATGTCATCTGTAACAAAAGATAGAAAAACAAATTGTCTCCCTACATCCACCACCGAATTCCTCAAATAGAACAATATGCAAATCAACTGGAATGGGTGGAAAACACTCTAGCAAATAGGGATAGCATAGAAACTGTTGTCAATAATGTGTTGACTAATTTAGGAAGAAGACTTGAAGAAGATCCCTTTGTACAGGTGTTTTGAGGGCCCCGAAATCGGGTCGAAAACAAGGGGGATACCCACCCGGTCGGGAACCTGGTTGGCGGCTCCGTGCCCGTTTGGTGTAGCGGGTCCGACTGGGGATGACGGGACCAGTTTCCCATTCTAAGGGGTGTGTGTGTGTAGAAAACAGTGATGTGTGTGTATGTAGAGAATGATAATAGAAAATCTGTAACTATTCCTTAACTAATCTAGTTCTAAACTCTGAAATGATTTTATACTACTTTAATCTAACAAAAACAATACATCTAATCTACACTAACCCGGGGCAGAATTTTTCCATTATGCAATCTAGAAAGATTTCACAGAATAACTGGTAATGAAGATTATTCAGCTATTATGAGAATATAAATCAATAAAGATGAACCATCTTGCATAAAAAGTTAAGCAAAACGATTGTGAACAGCATATTGCATAATCAGCTATTCATGTATTAAGCACAAATCAATAACTCCACCGTACAAAAGTGCCAAATGGTAGTCCACTCATTCATACGTTAACATATAAATAACATCAGCTGTATATTACTCTAAGAATGCAAGCAGAAACTAGTCAAGAGATAAAAGTACCATTTATGACTGATTTAAACTTACAGACTCTAAGCAATAATGATCTATTTCTACTTGCTTCTAATGCCTACTAAGAGTACAAAAGTGCAACATCAGTAGCAGGTATTAAAATGCAAACATAAATAAATCTTGATCCGTCCATTCATCAAAGACCCCCTCCGAGGGTGCAAAAGTGCATGTTCCGAGGACAAGTTTTTTGACAAAATTTCGGACCCTTCTCCAATGCAATGAGAAGGGTTAAATACTAGTTAACCGACTAATTTTACTTTACACAAATTCAGGGAATGGCTTCAAATGACCACCCTTTTACTAAAAACAAATTAATTTCTAAAACTAAATCTAATTTCTAACCGTTTCTGTATCTGCTCCTTATTGCTGTAAACAATGCGTTGTTCGCCTTGAAAGAGTCGGCTGGTTGTCTTGTTCTTTTGTTCGAGCTTGAAAATTAGAAACAACAAGCGCTGGCACCTCTTTCTGTTAGACCAGAAGATATTTTCGAAAACCTTTTTAGACCAGAAGATATTTTCGAAAACCTTTCTCTAGCTGGGTGTATTCGCTGTGTGCACACTTAGTACAACCCAGTTTCTTTTCGAACTGATTTTGCTGTTGCTATTCTGGTTTCTGGTCGTGTGAATGACTCAATGAGTTAGAAGTCGCGCTGTATGGACAACCCCCTGTTTCTGGAATTGTTTCCGTTCTTTGTTCCAGGCTTTTCTGGAGCGTCTTTCTTCTCTTGTGCTTCTTTCTCTGCTTTACCAAGTCTGAGCTTCATGATTTTTTGTAAACAGGCTGCTTTTGTGTGCCTTTGACTCTGAGTCTTGGACAGTCTATTTTCATCAGTGCCTGTTGGGCGATACTCTGGAATCCGCGGTTCTGCTGCATGCGGAATCAAATTGCGGAGGCATCTTCTCTCTGTTGTCTTATTAGCGCTCTTCTCTTCTCCTTAGATGTTTCCTGCATATAGATTTATATCAGTTGTATGTCTTGCAGTTTACACAAAAAAGAAGGGAAATGACGAAAAGATTGATATGAAAGCATTAAACTCTAATGAATGCGAAGTTAATGACATTTATCATGACTCGACTCTTCAATAAATGTAATGCAATCATTTCTGGATACTCAAGCATGCGGTCATTAATTTCCCTTAAGGCGCACGTTCAAATTTGGATCTACCGTGTATGTCGGAGAATCCTTACGATGAGCTTTTCCTGCGATTGGTATCATAGTACCGATGGCTGCGACGTTACTACGTGTTATCGTAGATCGCAGTTTTGCTTGGTCGCAGATCGCAGATCGCAACATCGCAAGGTTTTCACTGTGTCACTTTGTGCTGCCTCATGCGACATTGCGACGTGCGACGTCGCATATCGGCCGTCTGTGTTTTCTTTAGGTTCTCCCTTTTCAAGTGTTTTCAATGCACGCGATGCGATGGTTTCTTGCGTCGCTTCATTTTTAGTGCATTTGTGTGCTTTTGGGCAAGTGCTCCTTTCCATTGCGATGCGATATAGCTTTTAGGGAGCTGATACAAAAGTATTTTTAAAACAAAAATGTTTTTTGGATTTTTGGCTAAGGGTCCCCCTTTGCTTGATGTTATTACTAATATCAAACGAAGAGGGGGGTTGTTGGTGACCACAACAATGGCGATTCACTGTGAAGAACCAGTTATCTCTGTTTTTCTATTGACCGTTCACTTCCGAAACAACAAAATTTTTAAATGTCTAAATTTTGTTATAAACAGATAGAGTAGATTATCCCTCACCTCGTCAACGATACTTTGTCTCAACCTTTTTCATCCCAATTGCTTGCTTCCTCAGATTTTTTTCTTGCATTCATACCAGACATTACTAGGTCGTGATTAAAGATAAAATAAGGTCTTCTCTGCATGCTGGCTTAGAAGTATACTCATTTGTCGTAGGTAGAGCCTCTGCTGCCCGCATGCGTCCATAGCCTCGACAGGGTTACCATGTTATCCAGCAATGATCCTTTTTCCTACTTGAGGTTACTCGCAACATTCCAGAGAAAAATCCCTTTTTGACACACTTTTCCTTTTTTAATTCTCTAAAGAACAATGTCTTGGTTTGGTGGCCAAATTATGACACAGTCATTCACTTGATTTACACTTTTGCTGAAAAATCTGGCTCGTGATGAGACCTCTTGTCTTTTGATTGCAACAATCTTAAGTTGTTGCCCTGTTTTGATAGACAGTTTTGGCAAAGTCAGCAAGTTATAACATCTGTGATCATGATAAGCCGGCTCGTGATGAGACCTCTTATTCTTTGAGATATAGTGTTTTGCTTGGATCATTTCTCTAGGTGCTGCAATTCCCTTTTAGCCGGGAGGAAGTCATCGTTTTTCCTTAAGAAAGCTCTGGACGACAATAATAGAGTTTTTTGAAAACAACAACTTTGCAGAGAGTACTTATTTTATTATTGGTGATACCTTTCATGGTGCTGATACAAAAACATTTTTTTCACCAAAGGTTGCCTTCGTCAAAGTTCTTTGAGGTTGAAGCTAATATCGTAATCAAGGTGAAGTTAACTCTATTTGTCAATAATAAAATTCAGATTTTTCAAAACTTTTGCTACTTGTACCAGCGAAATCAAAATCTGATAGAGAATTGGCGAGCTCTTTTCATGAATCCTTTTCACATGATCATCTACAACGGATTTTATCTATCAAAAAGAGAAAAACAAAATTAAATATAAAAACTAAATCTATCCTACACAATTTAGAAGAATTTCTCTTCTATGGAAAATATAATTTGAGAATCAGTCCATTGACAGGTAAAGAATCTCTCCTTCCTGCCAAATCTTGCAACACGAATGTGGATGGGCCTATGACTTCTACAATCTGAAAAGGGCCAAGCCACAGCTTCTGGAATTTCGTATGTTTTCCCTTTTCTTCATGTGCCTTATCCCATTTCAAAACTAAATCACCCATCTGAAAGTTTTTTCTGGTTATGATGCTTGAGTGAAAAGAAGATTTTATCAGCGCTTGGTGATGTGCATGGGTTTTCCTAGCTTGTTCTCTTTGTTCTTCTAGTTTGATTATTTCCATTTGTCTTAATTGTAACGAGGAAGTAGGTACTTCATCGATGTACTACACTAAAGACAAAGAGGGAATGACTAAGTGAGTCGGAAGAACCACTTCTCTCCCATAAACTAAATTAAAGGGAGAAGTGCCAATCGAAGCTTTCTTCGTGATTCTATCAGCCCATAAAGCATTTACCAGCGCTTTGTGCCAATTCTTTTGGTTTTGGTCGACTGTTCTTTTGATAATTCTGATTAGGTTCTTGTTTGTTGATTCAACCAATCCATTACCTTGCGGATAGTAGTTGGCAGAATATTTCAGTTTGAACCCTCTTTTAAGTGCAAACTCAGTCATAGCATTTCCATAAAAATATGAAGCGTTATCAAACATTAAGGCCGTCGGAAATCCAAACCTAGTTATGATAAATTGGTCTATGAATTCAATAATATTTTCAAAATGAACTGTCTTGAGAGGAACTGCTTCTACCCATTTGGTAAAATAATCAGTTGCCGTAAGGATATACTTATGCTGCTTAGAAGAGTGAGGAACGATCTCACCTATTATGTCCAAGCCCCATTGACTGAATGGTTGGTCGATGCTGACCGGTTGTAGCGGCATGGATGGTTTCCTTTGTTTTCCTACAGCAGTCTGGAAAACTTGGCATTTCCTTACGTAATTGTATGAGTCTTTGAACAGCGTGGGCCAATAATATCCTGCACGCAAGATTTTGTGTGCAGTCGCATCTCCGGCATAGTGTCCACCTGCTGGTCCATCATGGAGTTCCTGCAAAACCTTTTCAGCTTCAGTTTTCTCAAGACATCTACGAAGTACAGAATCGTAATTCCTTTTAAACAGGACATCATTTATGAGCTGGTATTGTTTAGTTTTTAATCTCAGAGCTCTTTTCTTGGTATGATCCAGACGTGATGGAGCATACCCGTTCTTAAGAAAATAAATGATGTCATAATATAATGATTCTGTGTCGTTTAGGCTTACCTCATACGCGTGTACCTCTTCAGACAAGTTCTCAGGGATTTGCGATGTTCCAGCTAACATTTTGCAGAAGCCTTGGCCTCTTACGATGTGTGCCGGTTTGACCTCAAGGTCGTATTCTTGTAAGGCGGTGATCCAATTCGCTCTCTTCTCGCCCACATCCTTTTGTATCAGGAGGTTTCTTACCGCTGGAAATGGTACTATGACTTTGGTATGGGCTTTTAGCAAGGAAGGTCTGAAATATTTGATTTCTTTAAAAACGGCATATGCCTGTTTCTCAACGTCAGAATAATTAAGTTCAGCACCTTGTAGGTTCGAGCTAAAGAAAGCGATTGGGGCTTCTACCTTTTCTTGATCTGCCTGAGTTAAAATCACAGCATAGGATTTTTCTGAGGCAAACATGTATAAGATGAAAGACTCTGAAAAATTTGGGGTAGTCAAAGATGGAGCGTTGATGATGGCTTGCTTGATTAATTTGAATGCTTCGTGCTCGTCTAGACCCCATTTGAAAGTTGAATTCTTTTTTATCATTTTTTGTAAGGGTGAAATAATACGTGAAAAATCCGAGACAAATCTTTTGACAAAATTGATCTGTCCAAGGAAGGATTGCATGGCTTTCTTGTTATGAGGTATGGATATCTCGGAAATTTCCTTGATTCTATCAGGCTCTATGTGAATACCAGATTTCGACACTATGAATCCGAGCAATTTCCCTTCGCTTAATGCAAAGAAATATTTCTTTGGATTGAGTGAAATCCCATACCTCAAGCATCTTTGAAAGATTTGCTTCAAATCTTTGAGATGGTTGTTCCGTTTTCTGGAGTACACTGTTATATCATCCAGATAAATCAAAATTGATTTATTGACTAATCCTTTAAACGCGATGTCCATGGCTCTTTGAAAGGTAGCTCCGGCATTGATCAGACCAAATGGCATCTTTCGATATGCATAAGTGCCCCACTTGGTTCGGAACGTAGTCTTTAACTGATCATCGGGATGCACCAGTACTTGATTGTATCCTGAAAATCCATCCAGGAATGACATTAATTCTGAGCCTGCTACTGCCTGTAGAATTTGCTCCATAGGTGGGAGGGGAAAATTATCTTTCTGACAGGGTTTGTTGAGATTTCGGAAGTCGATACAGATTCTAATGTCTCCGTTTTTCTTCCTAACGGGCACCATATTGGATACCCATTTGGAATGCCTGACGGGGAAAATTATTTTGGCTCTCAACAACTTATTAAGCTCAGTTTTTATCTGATTTTCTAGGTTAGGGTGTATTTTCCTGAGCTTCTGCTGGACAGGTTTCTCGTTGTCAATCATAGGGATAGTGTGCTGAATGATGGAAGTGTTGTAAGTTTTCAGCTCATCGTAGTTCCAGGCAAAAACGTTTTTGTACTGTCTCAGAAGGCGGATATATGCTGACTTTTCTTCAGGGGCTAGGCCCTGGCCTAGATTAACGTTTTGCGGCTTTTCGTTGGTTCCTAGGTTGACTGATTCGTAGTTCAGAGTTGAACTGTAAAGCTTGGCATTAGCCGACCTTTTGAACCGACTTTTCAAGTCATATAAGTCTTCTAATTTGACCACCGATTTGGGTATAGCATTATCAGTGCTACTTTGTTGTATTTGGTGATCATGACAGTCTTCGTCGATTATCTGGTTTGTGTAGGATCCTTCAGAGGTGAGGAAACTTACGATGTCTGGGTCATCGTTGAACACTCTCCAGTTGGTGATATTGTCAGGAATGGAAGGTTTAAAAATTAATTCTATGGAAAACTTATTAGGACTAAAATCTTCGGAAGGGATAAGTCTAGAGGCTACGTTAGCTAACAGGTCTGCGCTCGCGTTTTGAATTCTTGGAATTGACGAGATATTAAATGCTATGAAATGTGCAGTGAGATCTTGCACTAACGATTGATAATTCTTTAAATGACTTGACAGGCAATGTATGGTGTTACGTACCTGTTTTACGACGATCTCAGAATCTCCAAAGACTTGAAGATACTTAACATTCAATCTGATTGCTTTGTATAGGCCTTGAACCAAGGCTTCGTACTCCGCTGTGTTGTTCGTGCAGTTGAACTCAAGTCTACATGTGAGCATAATCTTGTTCCCGTCTGGATTGATTAGAACGCATCCTGCTCCTGCCCCCTCGTTGGATTTAGATCCGTCAAAATATAATTTCCAAAATAAAGACGTATTTACTGAATTATCTAAAAAACTAAAACATTTCGAGTCATCAGTTTGGGAGAAATTTTCAACTTGGGATAAAACTGAATTCTCTAAGTATGGTGAAATATGAGCACTGAAATTGCCTACAAAAGAATCTATTGCGTAATTGCCTACAATGCTGCTATTGTATGTGATGGCTTCATTTTCTCCTTCTAGTTCTGTCACTGTGTATTTTTGGTGCAACTCTCGTTCAACCTTTATCTGATTTGGTTTACCATTGTATGGTAACCGCATGTGCGACCAATCGGTTGAGAAATATCCGTGGAGTTTCTCCGACCAATCCCTGCTAAGAATCAAGCCATAGAACTCAGGGATATCAGCTACCAGAATGTCGATAACCTGACACACTTTTGGGTTAGATGACAATCTTATGGTCACCTGATTTAGTTCACCAATCACTTCGACTTGGGATCGATCAAGTTGAACTATACGTACTGCGGATTTTTGAGGTTGCACATTCAATTTGGCACATATTGACCTGGGCAAGATATTCGTCGAAGCACCAGAATCGACCAAGCAATTGTGCACGTTTTTGTTGAAGATTTCATATGTGAGGAGAAAAGGAGGAGTATCAGATGTTGACCTTCCTCCAATCAAGGCGATGTCATTTGGATCAATTTTATTTATCGTATTGGTTGGAGGTCTTCCTAGATTTTGGGAAGCTACAGCTGCAGGTAAAGATGTAGTAGGCACAACATGTAATTCTTTCATCATGATTTTCTGCTGGTGTTTCAGTTTACTCAATTCGTACAGAGTGATATTAGCCCTAGTCTTCTTCATGTCGTCAATGATGTTATAATCCATTTCATCCGACACTATTAGTGTTCTTGATGGAGGCGTCTGTTCAGATTTGACTGGGCTAAGCTGGGTCACTTTAGCAGTTGTCTTTTTGGTTACGACCCTTTCTTTTGTCACAGGGCTTGCGCCCTTTTGTTTTGGGGTAGTTTGGGGAGGATCAAGCTGATTTTTGCTTCTCGTGCTAACAGGAAATGCTTCCTGATCCTCTTCCTGTGGGAGGATGAAGTCCCACATTCCTTGAAGTTCTACAACTTCTTCCTCGTCGGTCTGCCCTTCAGTGGTATTCTCTTCTTCTTCGTCTTCTTCAGACTCAACGTTTGAGACAACACTGGGTGGTTTTACCTCCATGGGAGGATTTCTTTTAAAAGTCCTAAAGGGCTTTTTCGAAGAAGTCTCTGCTACTTGCTTCTTGATATCGACCATCTCATTGGACATGGCTTTCAACACCTTTTGTAATCCTTCCAAATCGAAAGGATCTTTCGTTTGCTTCTTCTTGGTATCTTCTTTGAAAGAGATCTTCTTTGACTTGCGTTCTTCTATAGGGGATCTCTTTTCTAGGGCTACCACGCGTTTTTCCACTGCTAACGCTTCTGTCAAGTTGTCAACTAATGTGGTCTTATTCGCCCTATCTACGAAGATAGCCAAGTTTGGAGGTAAAGCCGTGATGTACCATTCACATCTTACTTCCTCGCTGGGTTGTGAGGCAGCGGGGATTTTGTTGAGGATCTTGTTGAACCGTAAGTTAAAGTCTTTAATGGGTTCTCTAGCCTCAGCCTTAAGATTAGATAGGTCATTAATCAATGTCGTCGTGGATCGGTCATCACCAAACTTAGTGAGGAACTGACTTTGAAAAATGTCCCAGCTTGTGATGGATCCGGAAGGTAACGAAAAGTACCATGACCCGGCTGTTCCTTGCATTGTATAAGGGAAGAGCCAGACAACAACGTCTTCGTTAGTAACTCCGTTGAGATTAACAGAAAGCATGAAATTATTGATATGTTCTTCGGCTAGCATTCCTGCTTCTGGGTTAAATTTAGGTAGCCATTTCTCTGGATGGGCCGGTATAGGACTCAAGGGTGGTGGCATCAACACTGCCCCAGGATTTTTCCATGGAGACTGGGCCATCGTGGAGCTACTAGCTAATGGAAGTGCAGAAACTGACCCCTGATGCTGAGAAGGTGAAGAAATTAGGATCTTTGATGTTTGAAGAGGAAGATTTGTGGAATATGGGTGAGTGAGTTGGAATGCAAAAGTGGGTGGTTGACTTCGTGGTGAGGGAGTTGATATGGACGAAGTGGATGGAGGAGTCTTACTGTCAGACTCTTGAGGTGTTTTCCTTGCTCTTTTTCTGGTAGGAAGAGGGAGTTCACTTGGCTGTATGCCAAATTTTTCACTCTTTAATCTGGTAAGGGGATGAGCAGGCTTGTACTGCGAAGTCACGCTGCTTTTAGATTTATCAGACTTCTGATTAAAAATGGAGAATCCCTGGAGTTTACGAATCAAAGTTTGAATTTCAGGGGGCTCAATAATAGACTGGTCTGATATATTCGAATATGTAGCAGTGGTGGATACTCGAGCGACTTCAAATTCCGAGTTTAACCGTGTTGAAGAAGTCGAGGGAGTTGATGAGGGTGTATTACTCTCAGAATGGTTTTTGGATATTGCTTTAGGTGCCATTCATAGTTCGTGCCCTCCTTCTAGCGCCAAATCTGTTGAGGGCCATGAAATCGGGTCGACAACAAGGGGGATACCACCCGGTCGGGAACCTGGTTGGCGGTTCCGTGCCCGTTTGGTGTAGCGGGTCCGATTGGGGATGACAAGACCAGTTTCCCGTTCTAAGGGGTGTGTGTGTGTAGAAAACAGTGATGTGTGTGTATGTAGAGAATGATAATAGAAAATATGTAACTATTCCTTAACTAATCTAGTTCTAAACTCTGAAATGATTTTATACTAATTTAATCTAACAAAAATAGTACATCTAATCTAAACTAACCTGGGGCAGAATTTTTCCATTATGCAATCTAGAAAGATTTCACAGAATAACTGGTAATGAAGATTATTCAGCTATTATGAGAATATACATCAATAAAGATGAACAATCTTGCGTAAAAAGTTAAGCAAAACGATTGCGAACAACATATTGCATAATCAGCTATTCATGTATTAAGCACAAATCAATAACTCCACCGTACAAAAGTGCCAAATGGTAGTCCACTCATTCATACGTTAACATATAAATAACATCAGCTGTATATTACTCTAAGAATGCAAGAAGAAACTAGTCAAGAGATAAAAGTACCATTTATGACTGATTTAAACTTACAGACTCTAAGCAATAATGATCTATTTCTACTTGCTTCTAATGCCTACTAAGAGTACAGAAGTGCAACATCAGTAGCAGGTATTAAAATGCAAACATAAATAAATCTTGATCCGTCCATTCATCAAAGACCCCCTCCGAGGGTGCAAAAGTGCATGTTCTGAGGACAAGTTTTTTGACAAAATTTCGGACCCTTCTCCAATGCAACGAGAAGCGTTAAATACTAGTTAACCGACTAATTTTACTTTACACAAATTCAGGGAACGACTTCAAATGACCGCCCTTTTACTAAAAACAAATTAATTTCTAAAACTAAATCTAATTTCTAACCGTTTCTGTATCTGCTCCTTAGTGCTGTAAACAATGCGTTGTTCGCCTTGAAAGAGTCGGCTGGTTGTCTTGTTCTTTTGTTCGAGCTTGAAAATTAGAAACAACAAGCGCTGGCACCTCTTTCTGTTAGACCAGAAGATATTTTCGAAAACCTTTCTCTAGCTGGGTGTATTCGCTGTGCGCACACTTAGTACAACCCAGTTTCTTTTCGAACTGATTTTGCTGTTGCTATTCTGGTTTCCGGTCGTGCGAATGACTCAATGAGTTAGAAGTCGCGCTGTATGGACAACCCCCTGTTTCTGGAATTGTTTCCGTTCTTTGTTCCAGGCTTTTCTGGAGCGTCTTTCTTCTCTTGCGCTTCTTTCTCTGCTTTACCAAGTCTGAGCTTCAGGATTTTTTGTAAACACGCTGCTTTTGTGTGCCTTTGACTCTGAGTCTTGGACAGTCTATTTTCATCAGTGCCTGTTGGGCGATACTCTGGAATCCGCGGTTCTGCTGCATGCGGCATCAAATTGCGGAGGCATCTTCTCTCTGTTGTCTTATTGGCACTCTTCTCTTCTCCTTAGATGTTTCCTGCATATAGATTTATATCAGTTGTATGTCTTGCAGTTTACGCAAAGAAGAAGGGAAATGACGAAAAGATTGATATGAAAGCATTAAACTCTAATGAATGCGAAGTTAATGACATTTATCACGACTTGACTCTTCGATAAATGTAATGCAATCATTTCTGGATACTCAAGCATGCGGTCATTAATTTCCCTTAAGGCGCGCGTTCAAATTTGGATCTACCGTGTATGTCGGAGAATCCTTGCGATGAGCTTTTCCTGCGATTGGTATCGCAGTACCGATGGCTGCGACGTTACTACGTGTTATCGCAGATCGCAAATATCGCAGATCGCAGTTTTGCTTGGTCGCAGATCGCAGATCGCAACATCGCAAGGTTTTCACTTTGTCACTTTGTGCTGCCTCATGCGACATTGCGACGTGCGACGTCGCATATCGGCCGTCGGCGTTTTCTTTAGGTTCTCCCTTTTCAAGTGTTTTCAATGCGCGCGATGCGATGGTTTCTCGCGTCGCTCCTTTTTAGTGCATTTGTGCGCTTTTGGGCAAGTGCTCCTTTTCCATTGCGATGCGATATAGCTTTTAGGGAGCTGATACAAAAAGATTTTTAAAACAAAAATGTTTTTTGGATTTTTGGCTAAGGGTCCCCCTTTGCTTGATGTTATTACTAATATCAAACGAAGAGGGGGGTTGTTGGTGACCACAACAAGGTGCTAGAAGAATCTCAATCCCAAAGGGAGACACAAGGACACAGTAAGCAACCACCAGAATAAGAATTTCAAGAGCAAGAGGAATATGAACAACCAAAAATATCAGAAGAGCTAGCTCAACCAGAAAACATCATGAGTAATCCTCCTATTGTACAGACTCCTCTAAATGAGGATAAGAATCCCAAAATAAATAGAGAGGAGGCCACTCCTTCTGGAAGACCTGTTGCACAGACTTATGTTAAAAGGCAAAGGTTGAATCCATTTTTAGAACAGGAGTTCACAAAGGAAACAACTAGAACTACAGGTACAGATAGAGCAGAAAGAAAGCAAACCACTCCCTCTAGAGGTGCACAAGAACCTTCCACTTCATAGGCTCAAATGCTGGAGAGACAATAGAGTGTGGAAGTATCCTCCTTTAGGGCTCCAACAGCTCAGAACCAGGACATCGGAGAGAAATATAAAGAAATAAAGGCTAGAAATGAAAACTTAAAGGCCCAAAGTTATGCACAACACCTTAAACTAGCTCCTACTAATCAAACAAGGCTAATGTCAGCTTTTGATGTAAAGGAAGGTAAAATGCAAAATGGCTTTCATGAAGCCTACAACACAACAACCCCGGTCCATAGCAAATTATTTGAAAATAGATTTTGAGGTGTTGGTGAAGGATATCCATCCTATAGACAAAATAGAATTACACAAACAGACTGGGGAAATGGTCTATTATACATTAACTAGCAAGGCTATTACTGCACACCAACTCCAAAATTTGTTGAATAATATATCAATGCAATTCTAGTTAGAGAAGGCCTCTTCAAAGGCCAAGGATACTAGGATAAAGTCCTTATAGGACTTAATAATAGAGATGGGACATGATCCCAAGGATGTAAAGGCTGCAGAAAAGCTAATTAAAAAGAAAAATGATGATATAGCTACATTTAAAAAACAACTTAAAATTCCTCCTCTACATCATCCACAAACAGCTAAAGTATTGGAAACTTAGAAGGAGGAAGAGCTTATAGACTTAGTTCTTAAGTTGAATGATCAACTAAAAGAAATAGATAAAGAGCTGGATAACTTGATACAGTCTAAACAGAGTGAGTTGGCCACCACTCCACAGACTGTAATTCCTATAGTCTCTACAGCAGTGCCCTCCACATTGGCTGCTTCCTTAGCACCAACAGTTCCACCAGCTACAGCTATGCTAGTCACAGGTACATCAACAAGCGTAGGGACATCCACAAAAAGACAGTTGAATTGGTAAAATCCATGGAGGAAATGACCATCTAGGCTACTAAGCTTAAAAATCTTAGAGAAAAAGTGTCAAGTTTGGAAACTGATTGCAAAATTACACAAATACAACAGCAGGGATAAGCTCAAAAAATCAAAGAATGGGAGAAAGGATAAAAGTCCTTGAAAAGGACTTGACATTGCAACAATCATTAGGAGATATGAAGGAAATACTTTGGGCCAACATCATTGACTTTATCAATGATGTTTGGCCATCTATTCAAGTAAATTTTGAGCAAACTAAACTGGTAAAAGTGGCCATAGAAGCAATTCACAAGACAATGGAAGAATTGGGAGATAAACCTAAAGAATCCAACCAATTGACAGAACTTTTGAACAGTAAAAACAGGCATCATCTAGATGAACTGGGCATAGAAGATAGAACAGGGACCATCCTAGAAATTAAGAAGATTCTCACCAAAAGGAACCTGATGCTCAATCTTGAGATAAGATGCCAAAGCATCCAAGCTGATATTGATATATTTATGACAAAGTATGGTATTTTAAGGGAAAAAGGACTCCCCAGTCCTATGGTAATCCATAACAAGCTAATGACTCAGGAGGATTACATTGAAAGACTAAACAAGTTGGCTAGCAACCAAGCTAGTACTTCAGGGGTAAAAGCTCTCCCCACTGGAAAGGTATTATATGATACTTTGGAAAATATATTTTTTATAGAACATGAGATAAAGCACCTATTCGTTAATAAGCCAAATTTTTTTCGAGTACATCGAGGCTGATGAGATATATAGAAAAATGTTGAGGATGAAATTACCTGAAGGTGAATGGTGGATGGAATTGACAGATTTACTATAAAGTTACTGCAGTAAGTCTATATAGCACCCAGGTAAAAGAAAGTCAAAGTGTAGCAGGTAAAGAGTATCAGTAGATTGAAGACATAAAGCAATTCTGGCACATAGGTATCAAGAAACTGAAAAAGCCAAATCCGAATTACAACAGGCAACACAATCACAGTAAAAGGGATAGCAAGAAGACAGTTCTCCATCTGTCTCTATATTCGTGCTTGAAGATATTTTTTGTTTCCTAGAATAATTCTCATATTGTTATGAGATATTTTGTAACATTTTTTGTATAAATACTTCATACTTTGAAGTAATTAGGGTGGATTAAAATATATTTCTATAGACATTTTATATCGAGCTAAGGATCTATTGCGTTCAAGACTGCACTGGTTTTGTTGGGTCATGAAATAAAGCTAAAGACATTTCACTGGATTCTTGTGCACAATTGGAACCAAATGAGGTTTATCTATTTATGTTTAAATATTGTTTTCTCGTCAAGTTATAAATATTCATATTATTTTCTATGAAATTTGAATAGTAAACAAGGAATGATATCTAAGAATTAGCTTAAATTCTCTTTGTTTTGACTGTTTACTTTCTCATTGTTTTCTACTAAACTATCTTGGTCTAGGAATTCTTAATTTCTCCCTTACTTCTGTATTTTCCCCCCTTAGGTCCATAGTAAAGAATTATTAGTTTCCCTTTGCTACTAATCTCCTTCTCTTCTTCATCTTGATCCTGGTTTAAGCATTCTTCATTGCCCTTTTACCCTGGTTAGGACTACCTCATCCATTTGAACTTGCGGATTTGCTTTTTATTGTGCTATCCTGCCCTGTGAACTCTTCCTTTAGTAATTGATCAGATCCAGCTAAGCCACTCTTTGATTGACTCCATAGCCCAATGGCCTGAATACTTGTTCTTCCCATCTGTTCCCTTAAATCCACCATCCAATCAAACCAAAACATCATGAGAACTAAGAACTAGCCTAAAATCACACCCAAAACAAAGTTAAATTATAAAGAGTGAGCCCTCTCTGGACTTAGGTTGGCTAGAACCCAAGTCTAAAAGATTAGATTTGTGGTTACCTCGGACTATTCCTTCTTTGATAACTTCTAGGGAAGACATCTGAGTGATAACATAGTGGCAACCATACTAGGGACTCAAACCCCAGTCTTAATAAACCTTTGAGAAATTCAAATTTTTATTTTCAAGCCTCTTAAAGGGTTTAATAGAAGTTATTTCACAAAAATTCATAAAAAAAAAAGAAAATAATTAGAAAAATATCAAAATATGGCTTCAAGGAGAACTCACTATACAAGAGCCAACCCTGATCCAAATCCTCCCACTGTATTTGACAATCCCAACCTTATTTCGAGAATAATCATAGGATAAGAAAGTTCACTAAGCCCAAGACCTTTATTTACATCCAATTCCTAACCTAGTGAGTGGTTGTTCATAGAATACGTCCCTTTTGACAAGTATTTTGACCATTCCCTATTTAGAACCAAGTCTGAGAGTGAACTTGAGGGCACCGTTCTAGATCTAGAATTTACAGCAGAACTCGAAGTCCAAAGGGAAGATTTGTCAATTGTTTAGTACCTTCTGAATTCCTCGTAGTCATCCCTTACTACTGATAGAATCCTTGAACTTTTTGAAACAAATTCAACTTCTTTTAGCACACCATCATTTCCTCACACTTCTGAAGTCCATTCCTCATCTCCATTCATACCTTCGCTTCCCCATCAACCTGTCACTATCCATCAAATACCCATTACCCCTGCTACCCCAAATCCCCCTGTTGTCCCAAATCCTCCTGTTACCCCAACTCTTGTTCTCAATCCTGTCCAACTTAGAGCTATGGCACTCAGATATGCCCCTCTTGTGATGCATGCTCCTCAAGGTGTCTTACCAGCAGACTATCAAAGTAAAATTGTCCTATTTGATGGCACTGGATCCTACACAGCACAAAAACACACAAGAAAAATGATATATTATTTTGAACTGCATGAAATTGACATAGGAGATCTTCAAATGAGAATTTTTGCCCAAACTCTAGCTAGAGAAGTGAGAACATGGTTTAGATCTCTGCCTCCTAATAGTATAGATAGTTTAGAATCTTTTACCAGTAATTTTTCCATAGGTGGGAGAAGAAAAATAACCCTCTTCAAATTATTTCTGAATATGAAAACCTCAAGAGGGGGCCAAACGAAACCGTTCAGGACTATTGTACTAGATTTAACAATTTATATAAAGTAATACTGCCTAACCTTAGACCTCCACCTAGCTTAGCCCTTATAAAGTTTCCATACAGATTTGACATTGATATGGCTTTTCAACATAGAGAAAGGAATCCCCCAACCCTATAAGATATGCAAAGTGTAGCAGTTAGTGTAGAAGATAATCTTCTATCCAAGAGAGATAGGGTTAGAAATGAAAGAAGAACACCCTTGAAAGATGAAACTTCACCCTTTGATCAAAAAATGGATGCTTTAGCCAAAGGAATGGAAAGATTGATGGATAGGATAGAAGTCATTGAAAGGAAACCTCACTGGGATAACCAATAGGCACCTATGGTGAGGACTCAAAATTTTAGGGAGAACCAGAACCAAAATACTGGTAAAAATGGGCCTAATCAGAACAGTAGACCTCCTTTCCAAGAGAATTATGTTGAAACGTCCCATCAAGAAGACCCTGAGCTAGACACTAAAATTAACTTAATGGGGTTAGATGATGAGGAAACGGTCTTTCTGACTTAGGATGACCAAGAATTATACATGCTTCAGCAGTTACAAACCCAAAATAGAGAATCTTTCGACTACAAGCAAGGGTATGACTCTGCTATCTTCGAAGTGCATAAACAATACAACTTAAGGAGCAAAAAGAACTCTGATGTTCTGAACCAAAACAAGAAATTAGTACCTAATCATCCTAAGAAAGTGAAAGTTGCTCCAGTTACAAGAAATCTACAAATCCTTTCTAGATCAAATTAGAACCCTCCTAGTCCCACCATTGAAGATGTAACTAATGAGAAACCTTCCACTTGAGCTGCCCTCAAGGAAACTATGGAATGGTCTCCAGAGATTATATTAGAAAATCCAATTAAAAAGACTCCAAACATTGAAAAAGAAGAACAAACTACTCCAAACCCTGTTGCTAAGATTTCAAATGTTCAAACAGACAAATCCCATCTGCCTTTCAATTTGGGAACAGAGGTGGCCAAACGTAAAATCTCAGTTCCTTTAATAGAATTGGTTAAACATGAAACTTACAGATCACAAATAAGCAAATCTTTAAAATTCGTTGAGAATGAAGACTCTGTTAACTTATTTGATGATCAACCTGAGTTAATTTTCGGTCCTGATGTTAATGGAAAACCAGTGGAAGGAGGGATACCACCCTTCTACATTAGCCTTAACATCCACAATAAAATCCTACATAATGCCATGCTAAACTCTAGAGCTTCATACAATTTTATGCCTAAATCTGTGATGGAGAAGCTAAACTTGGATATCACTAGGCCTTACAAGGACTTGTTTTCATTTGATTCAAGCCAAGTTAAGTGCCTAGGCCTTATAAAAAACCTATGTGTTTCCCTAGTGGAGTACCATGCTAAGACCATTCCTATGGACATAGTTGTTGCTGATATACCACCAAAGTGTGGCATGATGTTGTCTAGATCGTGGGGTGCCAAACTCCAGGGGTCTCTGCAACTTGACATGTTTTATGCTACCATATTAGTTTTTGGACATCCTAAAAAACTATATAGAGAGACTTTGATGAAGTATGTAGTGAGTACCCAGGAGAGACCTCAAAACATTCCCATATATTCAATGCATTTTGAGGATCGATTCTTTCATTCTTTACAATGTTGAATCACACCAAGAAGACACTTCAGACAACATTATTACAAAACCAAAAGAAATTACAGTAACAGAAGACAATAAAAGTATCCAAATTCAAGAGATTTTAAATAATAAAGATGACCTAGATACCTTAGTCAAAGAAGATTTTGTGCCCCCAGACAATAAGAATTATGAACATGAAATTATATGGCATCTTGAATTCGATGGGTCAGTAAACAAACTAGGTGCAAGAGTAGGAGTATGGATTTACAACTTAGAAAATGATCATTCAGAGGATCATGCCTACAGATTGAACTTTAAATGTACAAACAACATGGCCAAGTATGAAGCACTTCTGTTAGGTCTCAAATTGGTCAAAAGGTTAGAAGCCATAAGAGTCTCTATTATGGGATATTCTGAGTTGGTAATAAAACAAATTAACGTTGTTTATATGACTAGGGATCCTAGGTTAGGGTTTTATAGAGGAACAATTGTAAAAATACTAAATACTTTTTTAGAAACCAAGCTTGTTGTTATTCCAAGAAAACACAATATGCAAGCTCACAGCTTAGATATGTTTGCTAATACTTGCAAGTTGCCATTCCATCCCAACCATCAGTACACTGCTGAGGTGAGGCACAAACCTGCTATTCCTGACAATTTAAAGAACTGGAAAGTATTCACAAATGACCAACAAATTAACAATTTTCTAACTTTAGATGATGAATTTGTAAATAGCAACATAGACACAGACATAACATTAGATTTTGATTACACTAATAAAGTAGAAATTAACAAAGTAGAATATGAAAGGATAGATAGATTCCATCCCACAAAGTTTACAAAATTAGATATTCGAAACCTAAAACAAATTGAAATTGATGAAGCAATCGACAAAGAATCTGAAGTCATCAATCTTAAAGACAATTTTTTTCCAAAAGGGTTAATGCCTTTGGAGGACTTATTTGATTCAAACGATGTCCCTTAAAAGACGAAAATGAAACCCTTAAAAGTAGACATTGAGGAGTGTAACATAGGCCCTGAAGAAGATCCCAAAATGATAAAACTTTCAAAGTCTTTACCTCGCAATGAAAAAGTGAAATACATCGAACTGTTAAAGGAATTCCAAGATGTTTTTGCTGGAATTATGAGGACCTCAAGTCCTATGATACCAACATAATACAACACACCATTCCCTTAAAAGAAAACCAAAATCCTTTTATACAGAAGCTTAGAAGGATTAACCCCATTCTATTTCCTTCTATTGAAAAGGAGATCAAAAGAATGTATGAAGCCAAAATCATTGCACCAATTAGATTCTGAGATTGGGTTTCTAATTTGGTACCTACAAGAAATAAAACTGGCGAAATAAGACTATGTGTTGACCTTAGGAATTTGAATAAAGTTTCACTTAAGGATAACTACCCTCTTCCTAAAATGGATCACATATTACATAGGGTAGTAGGTTCAACCAGAATCTCACTACTAAATGGGTTTTCTGGTTATAACCAGATTTTAGTCCACCTAGATGATCAGGCAAAAACTGCATTCACTACTACATGGGGCAATTTCATGTATGTGAAAATGCCTTTTGGATTAAAAAACGTAGGGGCCACCTTTCAAAGAGCAATGGACATAGCCTTTGCTAGGGAAATCCATGACTTCTTGGTAATATACCTAAATGATATCACAATACTCTCTAAATCATATCAACAACACCTAGATCATCTTAGGCAGGTCTTCACCAAGTGTAGGAAGTATGGAATTTCTCTGAATCCTAAAAAATCTTTATTTGGGTTGGAAGAGGGAAAATTACTAGGCCACATTATCTCGAAAGATGGCATTCAGATCGACCCAACAAGAATTGAAGCCATTTTATAGATACCACATCCTAGGAACGCCAAAGAACTAAAAGCAGTTTTAGGTAAAATAAACTTTTTGAGAAGATTTATCTCTAACTTAGCTTAATTAATTAGATTACTAAACATCATGCTAAAGAAAGATTTGACTATTAAATGGACACTAGAGGCTAAAAGTTCTTTTGAAGATATAAAGCTAGCCTTGACACAAACACTAGTTCTCATCAATCCAATGTCTGATAGGGATTTCATCATATTTTCTTTCGCCTTAGAACATACCATCACTACAGTTCTACTACAGAAAAATGATCATGGTTTTGAACAACCAATAGCATTCTTTAGCAAAGCCCTAAGAGATGCACCTTTAAAGTATAATATAATGGAAAAGCAAGCTTTTTCTTTAGTTAAAGCTATTAAAGATTTCAAAGTTTATATCTTGTATTCTCATATAGTAGCTTATGTGAACCCAATGTTGTAGTCAAAGACATTCTAACACAAGATGGACTAGATGGAAAGAGAGCGAAGTAGATAGCTACCATATTAGAATATGACTTAAAAATTAAGCCTACAAAATTGATCAAAGGCCAAAGTTTAGGCAAGCTCATGGCTAAATCAAATTTTCAGGCCCTAGACATAAATTTTATTACAGAATTGGATAACAAAAAGGAGATGGCGACTGCACAGATAACCCAGGCCTTTACTGACTCACCATGGTATGCTAACATTATATACGTTCTACAAAATCTTCAAGCTCCTCTAGAGTTATCCAAGACTAAAAGTAGGTTCTTAAAAATGAAATCTTTAAAGTTTTGCATAATTGACAATGCTTTATTTTGGAAAAATCACGAAGGCATCCTACTTAATTGTTTGTTAAAGGAAGAACCTGATAAAATATTACAGGATTTTCATGCAGGTGACTGTGGGGGACATATTTACTGGAAGACCACAACCGATAAGATATTAAGAGCTGGTTTTTACTGGCCCACTCTATTTTCTGATGTAAAGAAATTTGTAACCTCATGTCATAAATGTCAGATTTTTGAAGGAAAAAGAAAACTATTACCAGTACCTTTGAAACCAATATCTACTGAAACACCATTTCAACAGTGGGGTCTTGACTTCATTGGTGAAATTCACCCACCTTATTATGCCCAACATAGATGGATCTTGACTGCCACAGATTATTTTACAAAGTGGATAGAAGCCATACCCTCAAGACAAGCTACTGATATTGTCATAATAGGTTTCCTTGAGGCCAACATTATGTCCAGATTCGGTCGTCCAACCAAAATCATCACAGAAAACATAGTAGATTTTAAATCAAAGAGGATGATTGATTTCTGCAACAAATATCATATAACCCTGGGTCACTCCACAGCCTACTGTCCATAAGGAAATGGACTAGCAGAGTCTTCCAACAAGAGCTTAGTGAATATCATCAAAAAATCGTTGAAAGATAATAATAAAACCTGGAACAAGAAGCTAGTAAATGCCTTGTGGGTAGATAGGCTGACCACAAAAAAATCCATTGGTACTAGTCCTTATCAGCTATTCTATGGAATGGAGGTTGTTTTCCCAATCTCCTTGGGAAAATTAGTGATGAAATTGGTCCAAGAAGCACAGGTTGAGCCAAACGATATTCAAAGGAGGATCAACTACACAATCCACTTACATCATACCAGGGAAGAAGTGTATATCAGATCCCAAGTTGTGCAGGAGAGAATCAAGAAAGCTTTTGACAAAAGGACCAAGGCATAAGATTTCTACCTAGGAGATAAAGTTTTGAAATGGGACTCAAGAAGGGAGGATAAAGGTAAACATGGGAAGTTTGACTTCCTATGGAAAGGCCTTATATCATTTATGCTTTCAGGGGTAATAATGTTTTTTCCTCAGAGAATTGGACGGTGCAGAAGTAGAAGGAGGATTAATTAATGGTTAAATGCTTAAGCACTATATAGATCCCAGTCACTAATTTCACTAATCATTTGTACATATTTTATTGTTCAAAAATTTTAGTGTTGATTGGATGGTAATTTTGGAGTTGAAGCCTGAAGAAAACTCCCTAAGCTTCAAAATTTTCACTATCATAAATATCAATAAAGCAGCAAAGAAAAAGGGAAAAGTTTCAGAGCAAAATCACACTAATTCAGAAGGCCATTGATCTACTAGTTCTTGACATTTCACCAGGCAATGCCATCCCCAAGTGGAGCCACTATTAGGTTCATATACCAATAGGAGTCATAATTTTTGAATGGTTGAGATTAAATCTATAATATGTACATACCTTTGCTTTCTGCAAATGTTTTCCATATTCAAAAACTCAAAAAAATTAAAAATTGTAAAGAGGGTATGTCCTTAAAGAAAAATCAAAGGAAAAAAAGAATAAAAAGGTCAAAAAAGATGAAAAAATGAACCCCAAGAAAGAAAAGACCATGAAAGTGTGCAAGTCAAAATGCCACTACTATTTACTTTTGAAGCAGAATAAAAGATTGTGTGCAGCTTGCTACCTTTGCCACAATCCATGGATGGTCAAAATGTTTAAACTTGACTATTTCATGTTTTCAATTTTATTCTTAGAAATAGAGAATAAAATTTGACCAAAATATTTAATCTTGGTAGATAAGTAGATAGGTAGAGTAAATAAAAAGGAGCTAAACTATTTGATCTGATCCCTTGGATGTAATAAGGGTAGACATAGATAGATTACTTTTGTAAAAGAAAAGAAAACTGTTTTGATAAGGGTTTGCCAACTTAAGTGCACCCTAATAAAGAGAAGAAAAATGGTAGGATGAGTAGGTGGGTAAGTAGTTGAATGGTTGCAGAATTGTGATGATTGATTAGATAAGATCATATCATTTACCTTCATCATCAAATTTCTAAAGTATGGATGAAAATTGAGCATTTACCAAAGTACACAAAGTCAATTGATTAACCTCCCTCATTCATTACATTTTTTCACTTAACTAATTTCCCATAAGCAGAGTCTTAAAGTACCTAAAATCTTAAGTTAAAGGGGCTCAAAGCATTTCTCTGACTTCTGGAGGGACCGGACCCTCGGCCCAATAACTTATAAGTCCTAAGTACTAAAAGTCCCCTCATAAGCATTCACCCCCTCCAAATTCACTCATATTCCCAAATAAACTTATTTTCCCCTAATAATCCCCTTTTCCAAGGATAAAACATTAGAAAATCCATTACCCCCATAAAAACCCCTTTCCACAAAAAACACACAAATTCATGCTTAGCCTAAGTTTTAATGTTTTCTATGTGAAAAGAAAAACAAATTGCAAAGGACTCATTCTTGTACTTTCCCCTAAAAACTAGAGGATCCTCTGAGGGCACCTGCCACTTCTACAGGGACTACTGCACCAGCTCTGAATCGCTCTCCTAGTTCAGATCCACATCCACCGGTTAGCAACATCACCTCGAGGATGGTGGAAGAAGTACACAGAACGCCATTGCCCCCCCTCACAAGAGCTTGTGCAACAGCTGAGGCCGCAAAATTATCAGGTATTTCTCTGACCTCTTGCCCTTCCTCTTTTGCTTATTGCTCATCTCTTGTATCATCCACCATTAACACATCTGTGGCTCAGTGCACACTGGCTCCATCATTACCATCCATCGCCACCACCGTGCCATCTTTTCCCTCATTATCATCCAATTCCACCTCCCATTCATCTAATGGGAGGTCATCCTCTCACAATTACAACCTACGCTCTCGTTCTCACACAGATCATCACCCAGCCCATATCTTTGGTTTGGGACTTACCCAACCTGATTCGATCATCCTTACGTCTCGTGGGAGAAAATAAAATCTATCCATAGCCATCAAATGGGCTGGGGCAGAGGTCGCCTCTGGTAGAAAATCAACTTTGGAAGGGGTTCTTAGAGTATTGAATACCCCAAGCAGGGTCCCCCCATGAAGTGTCTCTCATTCAATTGCAGAGGCATGGCTAGTGCCTCCAATAAACTAGCCCTGTGTCGACTATTCAAAGTAGAGCCTTCTGATATCATTATGCTACAAGAAACCCTAGGTGAGGCCGAGTACATCACCAGCACATTAATTTCATTAATTCCTAGATGGCAATTTTTGGCCATGGATGCTTCGGGATGATCGAGGGGTCTAGCCATTGGCTACAATCCTCGCACCATCAGGGTTTTAGCACCTTGGGGAGGCCACAGATTTATTGGTTTAGATCTTTTCTCGGTCGAGCTTGGTCTAAACCTGAGGGTTATGTTGTGGTCACCAACAACCCCCCTCTTTGTTTGGTATTAGCAATAACATCAAGCAAAGGGGGACCCTTAACAAAAATCCAAAAAATATTTTTATCAAAATTTTTGTATTTAACTCCCTAAAAGCTATATCACATTGCAAAAGAGAGAGTGAAGCGTTTCCTACGCGCATGAATAAACTGCAAAGAAGCGACGCGAAATTCATCGCATCGCAGATGTTTAAGGCACTCTTAAATGAAAAACCTAAGGAATCGCCGACAGCCGATATGCGACGTCGCATATCGCAACGTCACATAAGCAGCACACAATGATCAAATGAAATCTGCGATCTGCGATCTACGACCTGCGATCTGCGATCTGCGATCTTACAAATTGCGATCTTGCAATTTGCGATCTGCGATGAATGAGACTATCAATTGCTGCAATGACACTTCTCGACATCGCAATCCTCGATACTGCGATGCGAATCGCAGAAACCACTCATCGCAGAATTTCCTCGGCATGGTCTGTAAACCCAAAATTGAGCGCGCACCTTAAGGGAAATTAATGATTGTATGCCTGAGTATCCAAAGATGATTGTGTTGCGTTTTTCGAAGAGTCAAGTCATAATGAGTGTCATGATTATGCATTCATTAGAACTTAAAGCTTTCATGTCAATCTTTTCGTAATTTCTCTTTTCCTTTGTGTAAACTGTAAGGAAGCGACTAATATAAATCTATATGCAGGAAAGATCTAAGGAAAAGGGGAAAGCGCCAATACTAGGAGAACAGAGAGGAGATGCCTTCGCAAATGGATGCCGCATGCAGCAGGACCACGGATTCCAGAGTATCACTTAACAGATACTGATGGAAATAGACTATCCAGGACTCAGAGTCAAAAGCGCACAAAAGCAGCATGTTTACAAACGATCCTGAAGCTCAGACTGGGTAAAGCAAAAAGAAAAACGCCAAAGAGGGAGGATGCTCCAGAAAATCCTGGAACAAAGAACGGAAGCAAGTTTCAATACAGAAGATTGTTCGGGCAACGAAATCCCAAACTCATTGAGTCATTCGCACGGCTAGAAACCAAAATAGCAACAACACAATCAGTTTGAAAGAAATTTGGGTTATACTAAGTATACACGCAGCGAAGACACTCATCTAGAAGAAGATTTTCAAAAATATCTTCTAGTTTGTCAGAAAGAGGTGCCAGATCTTGTTATTTCTACTTTTATCGCTCGAACAAAAGGAAAGGACAACCCGCCAACTCTTTCCAGGCGAACATTGCATTGCTTACAACACTAAGGAGCAGATACAGAAATGGTTAGAAATTAGATTCAATTTTTAGAAATAAATTTGTTTTAGTAAAAGGGCGGTCATTTGAAGCCGTTTCCTAAATTTCTGTAATTAAGATTAATTAGTTAGTAGTATTTAACCCTTCTCATGGCATTTGGAGAAGGGTCCGGAAATTTGTCAAAAAACTTGTCCTCAGAACATGCACTTTTGCACGCTCGGAGGGGGTTTTTGATGAATGGATGGATCGAGATTTATTTATGTTTGCATTTTAATGTCTGCTACTGATGTTGCACTTCTGTACTCTTAGTAGACGTTAGAAGTAAGTAGATATAAATCGTTATTGCTTGAAGTTTTTGAGTGAAAATCAGTCATAAATGGTACTTTTATCTCTTGACCAATTTCTGCTCGTATTCTTAGAGTGATATACAGCTGAGTTGTTTATATGTTAACGTATGAATGTGTGGGTTACCATTTGGCACTTTTGTACCGTGGAGTCATTTATTTGTGCTTGACATATGAATAACTTATTATGCGATATGTTGTTCACAACTGTTTTGCCTAACTTTTTATGCAGAATGGTTTATCTTAATTGATTTATATTCTTATGATAGCTGAATGATCTTTATTACCAGTTATTGTTTGAAATCTTTTTAGATCGCATAATGCAAGAATTATACCCCGGGTTAGCGTAGATTGGATGTGTTGTTTTTGTTAGATTACAGTAGTATAGAGTCAGTTTAGAGGTTAGAATTAAATTAGCTTAAAATTACTTCTAGATTAGCATCATCAAAATATATACACACACACACACCCTTTAGATTGGGAAATTGGTCCCATTATCCCCAGTTGGACCTGCTATACCAAACGGGCAAGGAGCCGCCAACCAGGTTCCGGACCGGGTGGGTATCCCCCTTGTTGTTGACCCGATTTCAGGGCCCTCAACATATTTGGTGCTAGAAGGAGGGCACGAACTATGAATGGCACCTAAATCAAAATCTAAATAACATTCTGAGAGTAAATCACCCTCATCAACTCCCTCGACTTCTCTAGTACGGTTAAACCCAGAGTTAGAAGTCGCTCGAGTATCCACCGCTGCTACTTACCCTAATACATCAAACCAACTTATCATTGAACCCCCGGAAATTCAAACTTTGATTCGTAAACTCCAGGGATTCTCTATTTTTACTCAGAGGTCTGATAAATCTTAAAGCAGCGTGACTTCACAGTAAAACCCTGCTCATCCCCTGACCAGATTGAAGAGTGAAAAATTTGGCATACAACCAAGTGAACTCCCTCTCCCCACCAGGAAAAGAGCAAGGAAAACACCACCTGAGTTTGACAGTGAGACTCTTTCATCTACTTCGTCCATTTCAACTCCCTCACCGTGAAGTCAGCCACCCACATCTTCATCCAAAATCACTCATCCATCTTCCACAATCCTTCCTCTTCAATCATCAAAGATCGTAATATCTTCATCTTCTCAGCATCAAGGATCATCCTCTACACTTTCGTTAACTAGCAGCTCAACGATGGCCCAGTCTCCATGGAACAATCCTGGGGCGATTTTAATGCCTCCACCCCTGAGCCCAATACCGGCCCATCCTAAGAAATGGCTACCTAAATTCAATCCAGAAACAGGCATGCTAACTGAAGAGCATATCAATAATTTCATGCTTTCTGTTAATCTCAATGGAGTTACCAACGAGGATGTTGTTGTCCGGCTGTTTCCCTATACAATGCAAGGAACAGCTGGGTCATGGTACTTTTCGTTACCTTCCGGGTCCATCACAAGTTGGGACATTTTTCAAAGTCAATTCCTTACCAAGTTCGGTGATGATAGATCTACCGCGACGTTGATCATTGACCTATCCAATCTTGAAGCTGAGGCTAGGGAACCCATTAAAGACTTCAATTTACGGTTCAATAAGATCCTCAACAAAATTCCCGCTGCTTCCCAACCCAGCGAGGAAGTAAGATGTGAATGGTATATCACGGCCTTACCATCAAACTTGGCTATCTTTGTAGATAGGGCAAACAAGAAGACCTTAGTTGACAACTTGACAGAGGCGTTAGCAGTGGAAAAACGCGTAGTAGCCCTAGAAAAGAGATCTACTATAGAAGAACGCAAATCTAAGAAAATGTCTTTCAAAGAAGACACCAAGAAGAAACAAACGAAAGATCCTTTCGATTTGGAAGGATTACAAAAAGTGTTAAAGGCCATGTCTAATGAGATGATTGACATAAAAAAACAAGTAGCAGAGACTTCTTCAAAAAAGCCCTACAGAGCTTTTAAAATAAATTCTCCCATGGAGATGAAACCACCCAGTGTTGTCTCGAACGTCGAATCTGGAGAAGAAGAAGAAGAAGAAAATTCCACTGAAGGGCAGACCGATGATGAAGAAGTTGTGGAACTTCAAGGAATGTGGGATTTCATCCTCCCACAAGAAGAAGATCAAGAAGCATTTCCGGTTAGCACACGCAGAAAAAATCAACTTGATCCTCCCCAAACTACCCCTAAACAGAAGGGCGCAAGCCCTGAAACAAAAGACAAGGTCGCAACCAAGAAAACAACTGCTAAAGTGACCCCATTTAGCCCAGTCCAATCAGATCAAGCACCTCCATCAAGAACACTGATAGTGTTGGATGAAACGGAGTATAACATTATCGATGACATGAAAAAGACTAGGGCTAATATTACTCTTTACGAGTTGAGAAAATTGAAACATCAACAGAAAATAATGATGAAAGAATTACATGTTGTGCCTACTACATCTTTACCTACAGCTGTAGCTTCCCATAACATGGGAAGACCTCCAACCAACATGATCAATAAGATTGATCCAAATGACATCGCCTTGATTGGAGGGAGATCAAGATCTCATACTCCTCCTTTTCTTCTCACTTATGAAATCTTCAATAAAAACGTGCACAATTGCTTGGTTGATTCTGGTGCTTCAACAAATATTTTACCCAGATCAATATGCACCAAATTAAATGTTCAACCGCAGAAATCCGCAGTGCACATAGTTCAACTTGATCGATCCCAAGTCGAAGTGATTGGTGAACTCAATCAAATGACCATAAGATTGTCGTCTAACCCGAAGGTATGTCAGGTTATCGACATTCTAGTAGCTGATATCCTTGAATTCTATGGTTTGATTCTTAGCAGGGATTGGTCCGAAAAACTCCATGGATATTTCTCAACCGACTGGTCGCACATGTGGTTACCCTACAACGGTAAACCGAATCAAATAAAGGTTGAACGAGAGTTGCACCAAAAGTACATAGTGACCGAATTAGAAGGAGAAAATGAAGCAATAACATACAATAGCAGCATCATAGGCAATTACTTGGTAGATTCTTTCCTCGGAAATTTCAATGATCACACCTCACCTTACTTAGAAAATTCAGTTTTGTCCCAAGTTGAAATTTTTTCCCAAACTGATGATTCAAAGTGTTTTAATTTTTTAGATAACTCTGTAAATACATCTTTATTTTGGAAATTATATTTTGATGGCTCTAAATCTAACGAGGGAGCAAGAGCAGGATGCATTCTGATTAGCCCAGACGGAAACAAGGTCATGCTTACATGCAGATTTGAGTTCGATTGCACAAACAATACAGCGGAGTACGAAGCCTTGGTGCAAGGCCTATACAAAGCAATCGGGCTGAATGTTAAGTATCTTCAAGTCTTTGGAGATTCTGAGATTATCGTCAAATAGGTACGTAACACCATACATTGCCTGTCAAGTCATTTAAAGCACTATCAATCTTTAGTACAAGATCTGACGGCACATTTCATAGCATTCAATATTTCGTCAATCCCAAGACTCAAAAATGCTAGCACAGACCTGTTAGCCAATGTAGCTTCTAGACTTATTCCCTCCGAAGCTTTTAGTCCAGATAGATTCTCAATAGAATTAATCTTTAAACCATCCATCCCTAACAACATCACCAACTGGAGAGTGTTCAACGACGATCCTGACATTGTAAATTTCCTCACTTCTGAAGGATCATACTCAAATCAAATAATTGACGAAGACCATCATGATCACCAAATACAACAAAATAGCACTGATAATGCTATACCTAAATCAGTGGTTAAGTTAGAAGACTTATGTGATTTGAAAAGTCGGTTTAAAAGGTCCGACAATGTTAAACTCTGCAGTTCTAATCTGAACTATGAATTAGTGAACCTAGGAACCGATCAGAAGCCACAAAACGTTAATCTAGGCCACGGCCTAGCCCCTGAAGAAAAATCAGCATATATCCGTCTTTTGAGACAATACAAAAACGTTTTTGCCTGGAATTACGATGAGCTGAAGACATACGACACTTCTATCATTCAACACGTTATCCGTATGATTGACAATGAAAAATCTGTCCAGCAGAAGCTCAGAAAAATCCACCCCAACTTAGAAAATCAGATAAAGACTGATCTAAATAAGTTGTTGAGAGCCAGAATAATTTTCCCCATCAGACATTCCAAATGGGTATCCAATATGGTACCTGTTAGAAAGAAAAACGGAGATATTAGAATCTGTATTGATTTCCGGAATCTCAACAAAGCCTATCAGAAAGACAAATTTCCCCTCCCACCTATGGAACAAATATTACAGGCAGTAGCAGGCTCAGAATTAATGTCTTTCCTGGATGGATTTTCAGGATACAATCAAGTGCTGGTACATCCTGATGATCAGTTGAAAACCACATTCCGAACCAAATGGGGCACATATGCATATCGGAAGATGCCATTTGGTCTGATCAATGACGGCGCTACCTTTCAGAGAGCCATGGACATCGCATTTAAAGGTTTAGTCAATAAATCAGCGGTGATTTACCTGGATGATATAACAGTGTACTCCAAGAAGCGAAGCGCCCATCTCAAAGACTTGAAACAAATATTTCAAAGATGTTTAAGGTATGGGATTTCACTTAATCCAAAGAAATCTTTTTTCACATTAAGTGAAGGGAAATTTCTAGGATTCATAGTGTTAAAATATGGTATTCACATTGAACCTGACAGAATCAAAGAAATTTCCGAAATATCCATACCCCATAACATAAAGGCCATGCAATATTTCCTCGGACAAATCAATTTTGTAAAAAGGTTTGTCCCGGATTTTTCACGTATTATTTATCCTTTACAAAAAATGATAGAAAAGAATTCCAATTTTAAATGGGGTCAAGATGAGCACGAAGCATTCAACTTGATCAAACAAGCTATCATTAACGCTCCATCTTTAGCTACCCCAAATTTTTCAAAATCTTTTATCTTATACACTTTTGCCTCAAAGAAATCTTATGCCGCGATTTTAACTCAAGCAAACCAAGAGAAGGCGGAAGCTCCAATCGCATTCTTTAGCTCGAACTTACAAGGTGCTGAACTTAATTATTCAGACGTGGAGAAACAGGCATATGCTGTTTTCAAAGTGATCAAATATTTCAGACCTTTCTTACTTAAATCCCATACCAAATTCGTAGTACCGTTTCCAGCGGTAAGAAACCTTCTGGTACAGAAGGATGTGGGCGAAAAGAGAGCAAATTGGATTACCACTTTACAAGAATACGATCTTGAGATCAAGCCAGCAAACATCGTAAGAGGTCAAGGCTTCTGCAAGATGTTATCTGGAGCATCGCAAATTCCTGAGAACTCATCTGAAGAGGTACATACATATGAGGTAAGCCTAAACGACGCAGAATCATTATACGCTGACACCATTTATTATCTTAAGAATGGGTATGCTCCATTACGCCTGGACCACACCAAGAAAAGAGCTCTGAGATTGAAAGCTAAACAATCCCAGCTCGTAAATGATGTTCTGTTTAAAAGGAATTACGATTCTGTACTTCTTAGGTGTCTTGAGAAAACTGAAGCCGAAAAGGTTTTGCAGGAACTCCACGATGGACCAGCAGGTGGACACTATGCTGGAGACGCTACTGCACATAAAATCTTACGTGCAGGGTACTATTGGCCCACGCTGTTCAAAGACTCATACAATTACGTAAGGAAATGCCAAGTCTGCCAGACTGCTGCAGGGAAACAAAAGAAATCGTCCATGCCACTACAGCCGGTCAACATCGAACAACCATTCAGCCAATGGGGTTTGGACATAATAGGTGAGATCGTTCCTCATTCTTCGAAGCAGCATAGGTATATCCTCATGGCAACAGATTATTTTACTAAATGGGTAGAAGCAGTTCCTCTCAAGACAGTTAATTCTGAAAACATTATTGAATTCATAGATCAATTTATCATCACTAGGTTTGGATTGCCAACGGCCTCAATGTTTGATAATGCCTCATACTTTTCTGGGAATGCAATGACTGAGTTTGCACTTAAAAGATGGTTCAAACTGAAATATTCTGCCAACTACTATCTGCAAGGTAATGGATTGGCTGAATCAACAAACAAGAACCTAATCATGATTATTAAAAGAACAGTCGACCAAAACCAAAAGAATTGGCACAAAGCGCTAATAAATGCTTTATGGGCAAATAGAATCACGAAGAAAGCTTCAATCGGCACTTCTCCCTTTAATTTAGTTTATGGGAAAGAAGTGGTTCTTCCAACTCACTTAGTCATTCCCTCTTTGTCTTTAGTGCAATACATCGATGAAGTATCTACTTCCTCCTTACAATTGAGACAAATGGAAATAATCAAACTGGAAGAACTACGAGAACAGGCTAAGAAAACCCATGCTCACCACCAAGCGCTCATAAAATCCTCTTTTGACTCAAGCATAATAACCAGAAAAAACTTTCAGATGGGAGATTTAGTTTTGAAGTGGGATAAGGCTCATGAAGAAAAGGGAAAACATATGAAATTTCAGAAGCTATGGCTTGGTCCTTTTCAGATTGTAGAAGTCATAGGCCCATCTACGTTTGTGTTGCAGGATTTGGCAGGTAGAAGAGATTCTTTGCCTGTGAATGGACAGATTCTTAAAATGTATTTTCCATAGAAGAGCATTCTTCTATTTTTGTAGGATAGTTTTAGTTTTTATTTTAGTCTTTCTCTTTCTTAGAAATAAAACCGGTTGTAAATTATCATTTAAAAGGATTCATGAAAGAGCACATCAATTCTCCATCAGATTTTGATTTCGCTTGTACAAGTAGCAAAATTTTTCGAAAAATCTGATTTTTATTATTGACAAATAGAGTTAACTTTAGCCTGAATATGATGTTAGTTTCAACCCCAAAAAACTTTGATGAAAGCAACCTTTGGTAAAAAATTGTGTTGTATCAGCAAAATGAAAGGTATCATCAATAATAAAATAAATATTCTCCGTAAAGATGCTGTTTTCAAACTCTATTATTTTTGTCCAGAGCTTTCTTAAGGAAAAATAATGACTTCCTCCCTGCTAAAAGGAAATCGCAGCGTTCAAGGAAACAATCCAAGAAAACACTATATCTCAAAGAATAAGAGGTCTCATCACGAGCCGGCTTATCATGATCACAGATATTATAACTTGCTGACTTTTCCAATATTGTCTATCAAAACATGGCAATGACTTAAGATTGTTGCAATCAAAAGACAAGGGGTCTCATCACGAGCCAGCTTGTTAGCAAAAGTGTAAATCAAGTGAATGACTGTGTCATAATTTGGCCACCAAACCAAGACATTGTTCTTTAGAGAGTAAAAAAGGAAAAAGTGTCAAAAAGGATTTTTCTCTGAAATGTTGTAAATAACCTCAAGTAGGAAAAAGGATCATTGCTGGATAACATGGTAACCCTGTCGAGGCTATGGACGCTTGCGGGCAGCAGAGGCTCTACCTACGACAAATGAGCATATTTTAAAGCCAGTACGCAGAGAAGACCTTATTTTATCTTTAAAAAAAGACCGAGTAATGTCTGGTGCGAATGCAAGAACTAAGCCTGAGGAAGCAAACAATTGGAATATAAAAAGGTTGATACAAAGTATCGCTGACAGGATAAGGGGTAATCTACTCTATCTGTCCATAAAAAAATTTAGACATAGAATTTTTTTTTTTTTTTTTCTGTTTCGGAAGTGGAAAGTCAATAGAAAAGCAGAGATAATTGGTTCTTCACAGTGAATCGCCATTGTTGTGGTCACCAACAACCCCCCTCTTTGTTTGATATTAGCAACAACATCAAGCAAAGGGGGACCCTTAACAAAAATCCAAAAAATATTTTTATCAAAATTTTTGTATTTAACTCCCTAAAATCTATATCGCATCGCAAAAGAGAGAGTGAAGCATTTCCTACGCGCATGAATAAACTACAAAGAAGTGACGCGAAATTCATCGCATCGCAGATGTTGAAGGCGCTCTTAAATGAAAAACCTAAGGAATCGCCAACGGCCGATATGCGACGTCGCATAAGCAGCACACAGTGATCAAATGAAATCTGCGATCTGCGACCTGCGATCTGCGATCTTACAAATTGCGATCTTGCGATTTGCGATCTACGATGAATGAGACTATCAATTGCTGCGATGACACTTCTCGACATCGCAATCCTCGATACTGCGATGCGAATCGCAGAAACCACTCATCGCAGAATTTCCTCGGCATGGTCTGTAAACCCAAAATTGAGCGCGCACCTTAAGGGAAATTAATGATTATACGCCTGAGTATCCAAAGATGATTGTGTTGCGTTTTTCGAAGAGTCAAGTCATAATGAGTGTCATGATTATGCATTCATTAGAACTTAAAGCTTTCATGTCAATCTTTTCGTAATTTCTCTTTTCCTTTGCGTAAACTGTAAGGCAGCGACTAATATAAATCTATATGCAGGAAAGATCTAAGGAAAAGGGGAAAGCGCCAATACTAGGAGAACAGAGAGGAGATGCCTTCGCAAATGGATGCCGCATGCAGCAGGACCGTGGGTTCTAGAGTATCACTTAACAGATACTGATGGAAATAGACTATCCAGGACTTAGAGTCAAAAGTGCACAAAAGCAGCATGTTTACAAAAGATCCTGAAGCTCAGACTGGGTAAAGCAAAAAGAAAAATGCCAAAGAGGGAGGACGCTCCAGAAAATCCTGGAACAAAGAACGGAAGCAAGTTTCAATACAGAAGATTGTTCGGGCAACGAAATCCCAAACTCATTGAGTCATTCGCACGTCCGGAAACCACAATAGCAACAACACAATCTGTTTGAAAGAAATTTGGGTTATACTAAGTATACACGCAGCGAAGACACTCATCCAGAAGAAGATTTTCAAAAATATCTTCTAGTTTGTCAGAAAGAGGTGCCAGCTCTTGTTATTTCTACTTTTATCGCTCGAACAAAAGGAAAGGACAACCAGCCGACTCTTTCCAGGTGAACATTGCATTGCTTACAGCACTAAGGAGCAGATACAGAAACGGTTAGAAATTAGATTCAATTTTTAGAAATAAATTTGTTTTAGTAAAAGGGCGGTCATTTGAAGATGTTTCCTAAATTTCTGTAATTAAGATTAATTAGTTAGTAGTATTTAACCCTTCTCATGGCATTTGGAGAAGGGTCCGGAAATTTGTCAAAAAACTTGTCGTCAGAACACGCACTTTTGCACCCTCGGAGGGGGTTTTTGATGAATGGATGGATCGATATTTATTTATGTTTGCATTTTAATGTCTGCTACTGATGTTGCACTTCTGTACTCTTAGTAGACGTTAGAAGTAAGTAGAGATAAATCGTTATTGCTTGAAGTTTGTGAGTGAAAATCAGTCATAAATGGTACTTTTATCTCTTAACCAATTTTTTCTCGTATTCTTAGAGTGATATACAGCTGAGTTGTTTATATGTTAATGTATGAATGTGTGGGTTACCATTTGGAACTTTTGTACCGTGGAGTCATTTATTTGTGCTTGACATATGAATAACTTATTATGCGATATGTTGTTCACAACTGTTTTGCCTAACTTTTTATGCAGAATGGTTAATCTTAATTGATTTATATTCTTATGATAGCTGAATGATCTTTATTACCAGTTATTGTTTGAAATATTTTTAGATCGCATAATGGAAGAATTCTACCCCGGGTTAGCGTAGATTAGATGTGTTGTTTTTGTTAGATTACAGTAGTATAGAGTCAGTTTAGAGGTTAGAATTAAATTAGCTTAAAATTACTTCTAGATTAGCATCATCAAAATCTATACACACACACACACCCTTTAGATTGGGAAACTGGTCCCATTATCCCCAGTCGGACCCGCTATACCAAACGGGCAAGGAGCCGCCAACTGGGTTCCGGACCGGGTGGGTATCCCCCTTGTTGTTGACCCGATTTTAGGGCCCTCAACAGGTTATTAATATATATGCACCCTGCCATCAGCGGGAAAACGTCTGGCAACATCTGCTACATCTATCGATCTTTTCTCCTGATCACAACATTCTTTGGGGAGATCTCAATTTCTCCATGGGACTTGGAGAATCATGGCGGTCATAAGCACAAGTGGACTCTACCACTGGCTATATGACCAACCTTCTGGAACAACACAACTTGGTGGATATCCCCATGAATAAGCCTCTCCCTACTTGAGGAAACAGAAGGGTGGGGGATGCTGCACTAGCCAGGAGATTAGATCACTTTTTGATTAAGGTCCCCCTTATGAATCAGCTCCACCATTACAAATAGCGGGTGGGTTCCGGAGGTATCGTAGATCACTCTCCCATTTATCTTCAAGTGTTTGGCCTCCATCCAAAACCAAAATCTCCATTCAAATTTAATCATGTCTGGCTTCAATATCTTGATTACATAAACATGGTCTCGAATTACTGGAATGCCAACCCTATTGATAGACATGAATCCTTGACAAAGGGTTTCTGCCACAACCTATCCTAGCTCAAGCATCTATCCATAAAATGGGCCAAAGAGAAACATCAGAGGGAGGAGCTATTATTATCCCAAATTGAAGCTGAATTGAGTATATTGCTCGATGACCGCAACCTGGGATTTACTTCAGCTGACGACAAAGCTCACCTGATCAAGCTAGAAAACCAAAAGGCAAGGATTCTAAAGCAGAGAGAGGAGTCTTGGCACCTCAAGAGCATAGCTATCTGGCTGCAAGCAGGAGATGACAACACAAGATTCTTTTAGAACTATGCTAAAGGTAGAAAAGTTTCAAACACAATATGGAACTTACGCTGACCTGATGGGGGAGTAGTAGACACCTTTAACAAACTCTCCCATCTTGGCACCTCTCATTTCAAGAATCTCTTCAAAAACCTTCCTGCGCCAAATCTAGTTGATATCATTAATGTTTTAGGACATTTTTCCTAGTTTGTAAATGATGATGAGGCCGATGAGCTAATCACTCCGGTTACTACAGGTGAACTGGAAGGAACACTGAAATGGTTCAAAAAGGACAAAAGTCCTAGTTTGGATGGGTGGACGACAGAATTCTATCTTGCATTCTGTGAACTCCTAGGGAATGATTTGTTAAAAGTTGTGGAAGAGTGCAGAATATCGGGATCCATTTACAATGTTGTCAATTCGACCTTTATTGCTCTCATCTCGAAATCTGATTCCCCTTCCTCTTTCAATGACTATAGGCCTATCTCATTATGCAACTGTCTATATAAAATTATATCCAAGGTCATTGCAAATCCTCTTCGGCCCATTCTTTCTTGCCATATCGCCCCACAACGATTTTCCTTTCTCGAACATCGCCAGATCCATGAAGCCATTGGCTCAGCCCAAGAGGCCATCCACTCAATCAGGACTAAACACCTAAAAGGTATCATCTTAAAGATCGACTTGGAAAAAGCTTTTGATCGAGTCAGTTGGCTCTACATCAAGATGCTCCTTATACACCTGAGCTTTCCTCATGATTTCATTACTTAGATTATGGCTTGCATCACCTCCCCTACCTACAGTGTTCTCATCAATGGATCTGCCTCCCACTTCTTTCATGTTGAGCGGGGTCTCAGACAAGGCTGCCCCCTCTCCCCCTTACTCTTTCTAATTTTTATGGATGGGCTTAGCCGGTTACTAGCTAAAGCTAAAAGAGATGACAGCCTTCATGGCCTCAAGGTATCTTAATCCTGCGACCTCACTCATCTCCTGTTTGTGGATGATGTTCTCATTTTCCTTTACGGGAGCATTCAAGACACTCTCACTTTATCCAAAATACTCCCCCTCTTCTCATTGGCTATGTTAGTGTCGATCTTTGAAACCTTCCTCCAGTGATCAAACATGCTCTTACAAAGTGATTTTAAGGTGTCAAGGTCAAATTTTGTCATTTCAGTGAGTCTTCAAGTAAAATTTGGTCACTAGGTATTATGTCTAGGGTTTATTTTCAATCCTTTCAAAGCTGTCCAAATGTCGGTCCATGTCACCATTCAGGTGAGTGTACATCATTCAGAGGGTTTTCATCATCATGTCAGGTTCCAATGCGTAATTTTACACCTTGTTCATGCTTCAATTGTGCCTAGGTAAGGTTCATTTCGCTCTCCTAGGGTTTTGAAGGTAATTTCTCTTGGATGGTCAAATCATTAGCAAAGTTTGTATCCTGATGTTCATACACCTTCCCCTATCCTTAATGTACCTTATTAAACACTTCCCATCACTGATATCCCTCAAATTCCTCATTTTTGCACAAACCCTAGTTTCTTGCTACAATTTGACAATTTTCTAGGCTTCACCTGTGTTTAGCCCTTCTGGACCCCTTCCCCTCACTCAATATTTGAAATTCACTTTCCCCTACTTCTTAATATCCCTCCCTACTTCCCAAAATTTTCTCAAGAATTTAGAAGCCCCTTATCCCCTTCATTTCACTTCATTTCGACAAATCCCCTGTTCCACACATCGGGATAGGTTTTACTCCAATGATGTTTTTAAGCAAGAAAAGATGAATTTGAGAAACCTGAGAGAGGTTTTGTCCACAATATGCCAAGGAAGAAAAACCTCCTTCACATTTTACACAGGTGTCATGGTTTTAGAGAAATGTCAAAAATATAGTTGCCTCAGGAGAATTGATGCACCTCTGAAGTGACCTTCGGAAAATCAAGATTTATCCTAGCTTGGTTGGCCTAATGACTTTCTTAATGATTTAAATGATAGCTAGACACAAATATCTTTCTAATGAGCTATCATGAGCTCAATTTGGGGTTGAGAAAGACCTTCAAAAGTTGACTGCAACTGCACTCTGCCTTTAGGCAGCCTCATTTTGCACATTTTGACCAGTCTTGGGAGATTTAAATTTTGACAGGTAAAATGAACTCCAAACTGAAAAAATCAAGCTGAGTTGGAAATTAGACTCGATACGCTTTCCAACGAGCTATCCCACGCCCAATTTAGACACTAAGAAGGCCTCCAAAATTGGTATGCAAAAAGGCTCTATGCACAGAATTGGGGCTCCGCACTCTCTCTTTGTCTTACCTGCGGTCCCGCACCTTGATGGTCATGTCTCCCACGCACCTGGCCACATCTAAAGATGTGGACCCTTGTAAAAGTTAAAGAGGCATGGTGCATTGAGCCAGCGTGGCACACTAGGCAGTGATTTACAGTTTATTTTTATAATGGAAGTGATGCATTGAGGCAGCACGGCGCACAGGACTTCAAGGCTTGAAATCATTCAAATCTTCCTCCAAAACTCCCAAAATTGTAAATTCCTCATTTCCCAAGTAAGGTCACACTCAAATATGCTCAATGCATGAGTTTGTCTCAGTCTTCTTGGGGATTTAAGAGGGAAATATTGAAACCTTAGTGTTGGCATTATGTTTTTTTGGTATGGCTATATGTTACAGATGTTGTACTTGATGGCAACTCCCGTAGCAAGGCTCTCAATTTGTTGAAAATTAAGAAGGACGCAGGAAACCAGTTCAGAAGGTGCATACCCACAGGTACACCATGCAGGGTGCGCGTCCAGGGACGCAGGCCAGCCGTTCAGGGGGTGCGTCCACCCAGTGCACACATTTCAAGGCAGAGAAAAGCACGTGGGGGTTTCTTGTGTGGTATCTAGCCGACGGTTTTGTGTTTCTATGGTGTCGGCTCGTGGTATTGTTCCATGTTTTGAGGAGGAGCTTGCCTATATAAAGCAAGGAGATCATTTGGCTAAGTATGTCTTTGGTTGAATATCTTATTGGGTGAGATCTAGTCTAGATCTAAAGAAGGCGAATCTACTGAAGGACTAAGATCTCTTTGGCGCATGATCAGATCTGTAGATTTGAGTGTTTGGGTTACTCTTAAAGTCTTGGAATCATTCATACCCAAAGACACAGAGGTACAGTGAAGGGCAAGTGCGCCGGGACGCAGTGCAGTAGAGAGAGACCTGCGTGGGGACGCAGGGCAGACCAGGCTCAGGTGCGTCCGGGACGCAGTTCAGTATCGGGAGATCTGCGTGGGGACGCAGGGCAGACCAGGTTCAGGTGCGTCCCTGAAGCAAAAGGACGCGGCGCGATAGTGTTGTTGGGTGCGTCCCTGAAGCAAAAGGACGCGGCGCGATAGTATTGTTGGGTGCGTCCCTGGAGCAACAGGATGCAGTGCAGTTGAAGGAACAGTGCGTCGGCACGCAGCGCAGCAGAAGGATCTCTGCGGGTGGACGCAGGAGAGCAGAAGGTGAACTGCGTCTCGTCGCAGGCCACAGAAGGGAAAACTGCGTCCCTGTCTTAAGATGTTCTGTTAACTGTATTTTTCTGTTGATAAGGTGTTCTGGGTTAGTTCTGTGATTACTGATCTGATATCTGTAGTGGACTATAACTGTTGTATACTTGTTGATCATTTGATGCTTTATGAAAAGAAGTAGGGGGTTGTAGCTCCCTTCCAGGAGGAGACTGGAAAACGAGAGAGAGTTGTAGCTCTCTGCAGGTTGCAGCCTGCGTACTGGTAAAGGACTGCACCAGTACAAAATCATTGTAAAAGGAGTTTCTAATTTGAAAGAAGATAGAGACATATTGCAGCAGGTGGTTTTCACCCACATTGGGTTTCCACCTTACATCTTGTGTTCTTTGGTGTGACTATCTGTTTTCTTTGTTCATGCTCATTATTTTATGGTACTGATATGCAAGAATAATTCAAAGATCAAATAAGGAAGATTTGTTAAATTTCTAGATAATACTGATTCACCCCCCCTCTCAGTATTATTTCCAACAATTGGTATCAGAGCAGGTCCTTCAGAGAAGCTTGATCGCTTGAAGGTAGATCGTTCATCATGAGCAACTACGAGAGAGAAGCATCAATCAGGCCACCCGTTTTTGATGGGACAAACTTCAATTATTGGAAGGTAAGAGTTACTGCATATCTTCAATCTCTTGGTACAGAAGTTTGGGACATTGTAGAAACAGGCTACGCTTTTCCTTCAGCTACTCCTACAGATGCAGCGGAGAAGAAGAAGTATGAAACAAATGCGAAAGCATTCAGTACTCTATTAGGAAGTATATCCCAAACGGAATTCATGAAGGTAATGCACTTCAAATCCGCAAAAGAGATATGGGACAAAATGGTCACAAGCTATGAAGGATATGAACAGGTAAAGCGTGCTAAACTTCAAACTCTCAGGATTCAGTATGAGACTCTGAAGATGTATAATGATGAAAGTGTGGCTAATTATTTTCTTCGGGTAGATGAGATTGTTAATTGTATGAAAAATTTGGGTGAAGAAATAAAAGAGGCTACAGTAATTGAAAAGGTTCTAAGATCATTGTCCCCCAAGTTTGAATCTAAAGTGTCTGCAATAGAAGAAAAGGAAAATCTCCAAATTCTCACTATGTCTCAGCTACATGGAATTCTAACTGCTTATGAAATGAGAAAGGGAGGTCCATCAGATAGAAGGGAAGCTGCTTTCAAGGCATCAGGCAAAGAAGATTATTATGAAGCAAGCCATGTTCCAAAAGAAGAGGAAGAAGAATCAAATTTTGTCAGAAATCTTCAAAGGGGTTCTGGAAGGTTCAGAGGTAAGCTACCTTTCAAATGCTTTGCTTGTGGAAGAGTAGGTCATTATGCTGCAAAATGTCCCTATAAGGATAAAGGAAAGGAACCTGCTAGATGGAACAAGAAACAAAGTACAAATAAGAAAATCTACTACACCCATGAAGATAGTGATGGTTTATCAAACAGTGATGAAGATGAACAAGGTAATAAATATAAGTTGTTAATGGCATTTGAAGATGATGATTATGAGGATGCTGTAGATGTGGATAACCTCTATGATGAAATTATTAGACTCAAGAGATGTATAGAAGAAAAGAATGTGATCATTGATACTCTACAATTTCAAATTGATGAAAAGGAAAAACATCTTGAAAAACTAGAAGGTGAAATTCTTGGTCTCAGAAAAGAAATTGAGAAAACAAAAGCTATTAATCTTAAGTTTGTCAAAGGATCTGAAAATTTGGATGAGATTATCAATGTGCAGTGGTCTCCTCTAAACAAGACAGGTTTGGGTTATAATGGAGAAACTTCTCAAGCATCCACCTCAAAAAGTTATCTTGATGTGGCAAGAAGAAATGAGCAAAAGAACAATGAAGATCATCAGGTAAAGCAGGGACGAATTACAAATAGAAACTATCAGGGGCAATCCATCTTAAGGGTGAACAAAAGCTACAATCAGCCACAGGTAAAATCTTCTCAGTTTGGTTCAAGAATAGATGAAAATAGAAATTACAATCAGTTGGCTGGTAGATTCAATAACCGCAGAAGCTTCTTCAATGGACAATGCTTTTCTTGCCATAATTTTGGTCACAAAGTAGCTCAATGTGTTGCATATAAAACAATCATGACTAGGGAAGCTCAAAAACAAAGAAGTATGACAGGGATTACAAAAGGGACCTATAACAACTTTTCGGTTCTTGAAAATGAAGTTGAATGTTCTATTTGCAATAATTTTGGTCATGAAGACTCTGAATGCAGGAGCAGGTTTCAGCAGAGAAAGGAACAAGAGCAAAAAAAGGAACAAGCCTCAAGCACCAAAACATGGAGAATAAAGGAACCTCAAATAGAAAGATGTGGGATAGCATTTTATGCAAAGGGACAGGAAAATCTATGGTACATTGACAGTGGATGTTCGAAGCATATGACAGGTGATAAAGAAAAACTTGAGTCTTATTCTACTTTAGAAAAGGGAAAGAAAGTCTCTTTTGGAAATGATACTCCTGCAACTATAAAAGGAAAAGGCATTGCTCCGTTAAAAGAAAAGGTCAAGGCTGGAAATGTTTTGTATGTTGATGGATTAAAGCATAATCTTCTAAGTGTCACCCAGATGTGTGATCAAAGAACCGAGGTTATATTCATATCAAATGGATGTCTTGTTCGTGATCTTGATACAGGTAAAACAGTGCTCAAAGGCAAAAGAACTCCAAATAATCTGTACATATTTGAAGAAGGACAACAACAATGCTATCTAAGCAAGGATGAAGAGCACTGGTTATGGCATCGAAGGTTGGGACATCTAAGCTTCTCACAAATAAGGAAAGCATGCAAATATCAGGCAGTTCACGATCTTCCAGATATCAAAATTCCTGACAACACCATATGCAAATCATGTCAGTTTGGAAAACAAACCAGAACTAACTTTCAGAGAAAGAAGGATCAGCTAGCATGCCTCTTGAGCTAGTACATACAGATACGTGCGGTCCCTTCAGAAAAAGTACACCTCGAGGAGAAGAATACTTGATATTATTCATTGACGATTTCTCCAGGTTTGTCTGGTTAGGACTTATGAAGCACAAAGATGAAGCATTCGAAAAATTCAAATCCTTCAAAGCCTTGGTTGAAAATGAATCAGGTCACAAAATTAAGTGCCTCAGATCCGACAGAGGTGGGGAATTTACTTCAAATGAATTTTTCGATTTCTGTGAAGAACATGGGATAAGAAGAGAATTCTCTACAGCAAGAACTCCCCAGCAAAATGGAGTTGTGGAAAGAATGAACAGAACAATCCAACAAATGGCTCGTGCTATGCTTGATGAATCAGGAACTCCTGCAACCTTCTGGGGTGAAGCTGCACATGCTGCGGTTATTATTCTCAACAAAACAAATGTCCAGGTGAACAGCACTCAAACTCCTCATGAGCTCTAGAGTGGTAAAACTCCTTCGGTAAAGCACTTCAAAATCTTTGGGAGCAAATGCTATATCAAGAATACTGATGAGCAGCTTGGAAAACTTGAACCTAGAGCAAATGAAGGCATTCTTCTTGGTTACTCTCCATATAGCAAAGCATACAAATGCTACAATAAAAGACTTGGCAGAATTGTTGACAGCATTGGTGTGGTGGTTGATGAGAAGGGATACATTCCTAGGCAAGTACATCGGGAAGATATCGAAGAAGATGAAGGCTACCCTCAAAGACAGAATGATGAAGAAGAAGAACCTCAAGAAGAACCAGAGGAGCAAACAAGAATAGAAGAAAAGACTCCATCCAGATATGTTCCAAAAAACCATCCAGAATCTCATATTATGGGACAGAAAGAAGCAGGTGTACAAACTAGAAGAATAGTTGCAGAAGCCTCAAGCTATTTGGCATTACTCTCCTCGACTGAACCACAAAATGTGAAGGAAGCATGCAAAGATGAATGTTGGGTGAAAGCAATGGATGAAGAACTTGAGCAGATCGAAAAGAACAACACTTGGGAGCTGGTTCCTAGACCAAAAGATAAGAATGTTATCGGGACAAAATGGGTCTTCAAAAACAAATTGAATGAAAATGGAGAAGTAATTAGAAACAAAGCCAAACTTGTTTATAAAGGGTATGCACAGCAAGAAGGAATAGACTTTGAAGAAACCTTTGCTCCTGTTGCAAGACTTGAGGCCATCCAAATGTTCCTTGCTCTCTCAAGTTTTCAAAACTTCAAAGTATTTCAAATGGACGTGAAATCAGCCTTTCTGAATGGAGACTTGGAAGAAGAAGTGTACATTGAACAGCCAGATGGGTTTATTCTTGGAAATGATCCAAGCCTCGTATGCAGATTGAAAAAGGCCATCTATGGTCTCAAACAAGCTCCAAGGGCTTGGTACTACCGCTTGGACAAATATCTTCATCAACAAGGGTTCTCAAAAGGTTCAGCAGATAGCAATCTTTATATAAAAGTTGAAAATGAGAAATTGCTAATACTTGTTGTGTATGTAGATGACATTATTTTTGGCAGCAATGAAGAAGCTATGAGTCAAAGCTTTGCCTCGGTCATGCAGAAAGAATTTGAAATGTCCTTACTAGGAGAACTGACATATTTCCTTGGTTTGCAAATCCAACAAAAAGAAGAAGGAATCTTTTTATCTCAAACCAAGTATCTCAAACAGATTTTGAAGAAATATGGCATGGAAGATGCAAAACCAGTATGTACACCCATGGTCACAGTATGTAGCCTTAGTAAAAATGATGAATCTGCAGTAGTACATCAACCAACCTACAGATCTATGATTGGAAGTTTACTTTATTTGACAGGTACCCGACCGGACATCATGCATGCAGTTGGAATAGTTGGAAGATTTCAGGCAAATCCAAAGGAGACTCATCTTCAGGCAGTGAAGAGAATCTTCAAATATCTTCAAGGGACTCAAAATTATGGCTTATGGTATCCTAGAGATACAGATCTTACTCTTCATGCTTATACAGATGCAGATTGGGCCGGAAGCGTGGATGACAGGAAAAGCACAAGTGGTGGTGTGTTCTTTATGGGTTCCAGACTGGTATCTTGGTTCAGCAAGAAACAGAGTTCAATTGCCTTGTCTACAGCTGAAGCAGAATATGTTGCTGCTGCATCTTGTTGCACCCAACTCCTTTGGATGATGCAGACTTTGCAGGATTTTCAAATCACTTGTACTCCACCAATCCCCATCTTATGTGATAATACAAGTGCAATCAGCATCTCAAAGAATCCTGTAATGCATTCAAAAACCAAGCACATATCAATCAAGTACCATTTTCTCCGGGAACAAGTGCTTGAACAGAAAGTCAAGTTGGAGTATGTTCCTTCCAAGGAACAAGTTGCTGATATTATCACCAAACCATTGCCCAGGGACACGTTTGAATACCTGAGGCAAAAGCTGGGGGTTGTTGATGCATCATCTTATTGTTGAACCTCTTCTTATTGGTGGTACAGGCTCAGGGGGAGCACATAATGCATTGTTGGCATTATGGAGGATGGTCAGAAGGAGATCTTGGAAATAGCTGCAATATGTCTCTATCTCTTTCATGGTGGATTATGGTTCGTCGCTGCAGATCTGGTTCATATTCAGGGGGAGCATACCCCTTTGCCCTTGATGTCAAAGGGGGAGAATGAAGCTGAAGTTTGTGAGGTTGCCATCAAGTCCAAAGGGGGAGATTGTTGGCATTATGTTTTTCTGGTATCGCTATATGTTACAGATGTTGTACTTGATGGCAACTCCCGTGGAAAGGCTCTCAATTTGTTGAAAATTAAGAAGGACGCAGGAAACTAGTTCAGAAGGTGCATACCCGCAGGTACACCATGCAGGGTGCGCGTCCAGGGACGCAGGCCAGCCGTTCAGGGGGTGCTTCCACCCAGTGCACACATTTCAAGGCAGAGAAAAGCACATGGGGGTTTCTTGTGTGGTATCTAGCCGAAGGTTTTGTGTTTCTATGGTGTCGGCTCGTGGTATTGTTCCATGTTTTGAGGAGGAGCTTGCCTATATAAAGCAAGGAGATCATTTGGCTAATATGTCTTTGGTTGAATATCTTATTGGGTGAGATCTAGTCTAGATCTAAAGAAGGCGAATCTACTGAAGGACTAAGATCTCTTTGGCGCATGATCAGATCTGTAGATCTGAGTGTTTGGGTTACTCTTAAAGTCTTGAAATCATTCATACCCGAAGGCACGCAGGTACAGTGAAGGGCAAGTGCGCCGGGACGCAGTGCAGTAGAGAGAGACCTGCGTGGGGACGCAGGGCAGACCAGGCTCAGGTGCGTCCGGGATGCAGTTCAGTATCGGGAGATCTGCGTGGGGATGCAGGGCAGACCAGGTTCAGGTGCGTCCCTGAAGCAAAAGGACGCGACGCGATAGTGTTTTTGGGTGCGTCCTTGAAGAAAAAGGACGCAGCGCGATAGTATTGTTGGGTGCGTCCCTGGAGCAACAGGACACAGTGCAGTTGAAGGAACAGTGCGTCGGCACGCAGCGTAGCAGAAGGATCTCTGCAGGTAGACGTAGGAGAGCAGAAGGTGAACTACGTCTCGCCGCAGGCCACAGAAGGGAAAACTGCGTCCCTGTCTTAAGATGTTCTGTTAACTGTATTTTTCTGTTGATAAGGTGTTCTGGGTTAGTTCTGTGATTACTGATCTGATAACTGTAGTGGACTGTAACTGTTGTATACTTGTTGATCATTTGATGCTTTATGAAAAGAAGTAGGGGGTTGTAGCTCCCTTCCAGGAGGAGACTGGAAAACGAGAGAGAGTTGTAGCTCTCTGCAGGTTGCAGCCTGCGTACTGGTAAAGGACTGCACCAGTACAAAATCATTGTAAAAGGAGTTTCTAATTTGAAAGAAGATAGAGACATATTGCAGCAGGTGGTTTTCACCCACATTGGGTTTCCACCTTACATCTTGTGTTCTTTGGTGTGACTATCTGTTTTCTTTGTTCATGCTCATTATTTTATGGTACTGATATGCAAGAATAATTCAAAGATCAAATAAGGAAGATTTGTTAAATTGCTAGATAATACTGATTCAACCCCCCTCTCAGTATTATTTCCAACACTTAGTTCCTTGTAGTTTGATGAAAAAACATTGCATAGGGTTTGTAAATTGCATTTTTTGCTGCTAATTCCCACTCCCATCATTCTCACTCACTCATTCCCTTACTCCCTCACTTCATTTTCTCCCTCCATTTTCATTTATATTTACCCTTTCCATATTCCCCATATCCCTAAACTACCAACCCTAAATCCTTAATCCCACCATCCCAAACCCTAATCAAATATCCCTAATCCCTAAATGTTATTCCCTAAACCATTTCATTCCCCAAAACCCTATAGCTAGCATCAAATCCTCCCCTCATCATTCCCACTCATCCATGAAGCTCAAAAACATAAAGAAAAAGTGGCAAGCTGCTAAGAGGAGGAATACCAAATTGACAACACTTGAAAGGGAAATTCAAGCTGATTGTGAATCTTGGCTGGAGGTGACAAAAATGCACTTGGAAAAAATGTTGGAGAAAGCCAACAAAGAGAAAAATATGTTGAGGAACCTGGCCTACCACTACTTGGCGAGAAACAAGGTGTGCAAAGCAAGAATCAGGATTTTGAAGGCTAAGTTGAAGAAAGCATCGAGGAAGCGAAGAGAGCAAGATAGACTTCAGATCTTCGATGAGTCTTCCTTGGCCCAACATAGCACTTAATGGAGGACACTCGACACTTTTTGCAATTTTGGAATTTTTGGCCCAAAAAATAGGTTTTTCTACCCGATGCGCCGCGCTACCTGGCGCTTGCTTTTGATGGGAACCTCCTTTTGAGGAAAATTTAGCATTTTTAGATTTATCATGGAAAAATATGCATGCCCACAAATGGCCAAGAAATTTTGATAGGTTTTGAGCTTCCAAAAAAGTCAAAAACACCTCAAAATGGACCTTTCTGCCCCTTTTTGGACACATGGGAAGCAGTGTTGGGAGAACTCAGTTTTTGAGGGGCAAATGGAGGCCAAATTCAAAAATTCCACTTGTTTTGGAAAGTAGACACGTAGATATTTCCAACAAGAACACTTGGAGAAACGTTTCACACCGAGAAGGCCTCCAAAAGCAGCTACAAAAAGGCGCTATGCATAGGGAAACCAGCGCGGCGAATTGGAGGAATTTTGCTCATTTTGGCCAAAATGCTTTGTTTTTCGCCTAGTTTCTTGACAGTTTGACTTTTATCTTTCTAATTGTGAAACTCATGTTGTAATTTAATGTGACTTGATGGATTTTAATGTAATTATGAAAAATTTTCACTCATAGAGGTAGATTCATCCATGAAAAGGTAGTTTGCAATTGAATGAATCAGTTCCCTAGTTTTTAGAGGCAAGTTGTTCCACTGCCTACTTTTTAGTTCTTAGTTTAGAATTTGTTGGAACAACTCCTAAACTTATGAACTCGACCCCTAGAGGCTAGGATGACTTTTTGGTTGCCTATATCTTGTAACTTTTCAGTCATTAGCATGGTTGGACTTTTGGGAAAGCTTGGAGCTTCATTGTATACACATTTCAGCAGTTTGGCTAAGGAATAGACCAGCGTTTGTAGCACTTTATGGGATTCATGTGGCATCTTGTTTTGGTATTGTGTTTCCTTTTGTAATTGTAAGTTTACATGTGTTTTATGTATGCCATCATCTCTCTTTGCTTCATCTTAACTAAATCAAACAAGGATAAAGGTAGAATCCATTGAAATTGCAGTGCTCTAACTAGGGTTTATTTAGTTATTTATGTTTTCAGCTGTTTGAAGAGGATCCCTGAGACTTTCTTGCCCTCTTAAACTCCTCACCTATCTAAAATCTCTCCATCTCATTCAATCTGAAGTACCAAATCATTTTCCTACCTTTCTCCATAGATATCTCTGCAAAACTGAGCCTCATTCCCCAGACCCAAATCTGCCTTCCCGTTTGAGCCAACAAAACATCATCAAATTAAACCAAACTCTTCTGAACACATACCTAGCCTAAAATCAGTCTTCACAACAATCATCTCAAGCCTCATTGATCATATTTTGCTGATATTGACAAGGAGAGAGCCCTCTCCCGACCTAGTAGGGCTAGCTACCAGGTTAAGCGTGGTTTGATGTTACCCTAGACCCTACCTTTCTCAACCTGAGGTAGATTTAGGCCCTAACATAGTGGCGACTCTGCTAGGGCAGAAAATATTTTTTTTTTGTTAATGTTCATTTTTTTATAAACTACAGACGGAGCTTGAAGTTAGCCAGGTAGCCTTCGAACTGCTCTTGCTTTGCGAGTGCATAAGTAGATAAAAGCTGCTTCAGTCAATCTCCGATTTAGTTTATGAACTAAACATCTGACTTGCAAATTGCCCCAGTAACATTTATCAAGTTCAGATCTGATTGTTGATGGTGGACAACGATTAGACACCGGAAAGGCTGAAATTATTCACCTAGTGATTCCAAATCATTTTCAAGATCAGATCTAAGGACTCCACTGGAGGATGAGCCTGACCAGCATAAACATGAAAGGACAATATAGAAAGATCAGGTATTCAAGTTGGAATTTCATCCAAGACATTTTGTTCTTTGTTATAAATTATTTCTTCTATTTTCCCAAGAATGTCAAGAAGGCTTTGCAAAATATATTGTATTTGAGAAAAGTTCCTCGGCCTGCATTTGATTCCTTCCCTTTGAAGATTGTGAGTACCAAAGATTTGAATGCCTTTGGTCTTGATCAAGACCCGTCTTCTGAATCTTGTGATGACCATCTTCAAACTGATGAGCCTCAAGAGACCAAGACTGATTCTACACCTTCTTTACATACTCCTATACCTTGTAAAATTCTAGATCGATACAAGCCTCTAATTTTACCTCCTATATCCCATGTTTTCCCTAAAAGCCATGATCTATATCTACCAAGATTTGATGGTGAACGTGACAACATCACTACTGAGGGACATGTACTGAATTTTGAGTCTTTCCTTGACCTTTTTGAATTTGATGAAGAAGATGTCAGTATAAGGCTTTTTTCTCTTTCTTTCCAAGGCAAAGTCAAGAGTTGGTTCAAAACCCTGCCTGATGTAAGCATCTCAGATTTACAGCAATTTGTCAAAGTTTTCCTTGACAGGTGGGTGGTGAGACAAAACCATTTCTTGATTATAGAAGAGTATAACCAGTTAAAAAGACAACTAGTGGAGACAGTACAACAGTTTTCTACCAGATTTAGCCAAGTCTATTTTTCGATGCCGGTTAATATAATACCTCCTCCCAGATCCGCTCTCTTGCACTACCCAGAAGCCTTTGATCCAGAAATGGAGTTTCAGGTGAGAGAAAGGAACCTTGCAACACTTGAAGAGATGTAGAACAGTGCAGTAGATGTAGAGGCTTATTTGCTTATCAGAAGGGCAAAGTTGAAGGAAGAAGAGGTGAAAAACATAGATCCAAAGCAATCGACATCTTTAGAGGTAAAGCTTGACATTTTGGTAAGTGCAGTGGAAGAGATGATGCAAAATATCACCACAAGGAATGAGTATGATGTGCAAGACCATGGCTCGCTGATTGAAGTAGAACAAGTTGTTGATCCAAAACATTTTCTTTCTTATCCCAATTGTCATAGATCTGATAATGATTGTTTTATAGATCATCTTGGAGAAGAGAGATCTGTTGATATGACATGTATGCTTGATGATGTATTTTATACTAATGATTTTCCTCAGTTTGATCAGTATGATGACGATTATGTTCTCCAAACAGAAGCTAATCTTGCAGACAAATCAACAGCTAGTTTGTGGGAGGAAGAATTTCACTTTCAGCAGATCGAATACAGTGATCAGCTGTTGCATATCAGTTATGGAAATGACTAGGAAAGTGTAGCAAATTTTGAAGTAAGTGAAGGATCTTTGCCTTTTTGTTTTGCTTCATTTCAGTTCATCAGGGACAACTTGCATGCAATCAGAAATCAACTGTCGATAAGTTTCAATCTTAACCATCTTGAGGGAAATAAAAACCTTGTTCAAGACTTCTCATATCTAGATTTTCAGCCCTCGAATGCTATTGATTGTCAAGTTGTAGATGAAGACTTGGAAACTGGGCTATATGATCAAATGATGCAAGATGATTCCATACCTTTCTATTTTGAATCATTTCAGTTTTTGAAAGAAAGTTTGCATATTATATCTTCAAATGAGAAGCCTGTAGAAAATCATGTAATCTCATCGGAACCAATAGAAAATGGGTTGCAACAGTCATTTCAAGTTTTTCACGATCCAATAGCTGATGTGTTGGATGATGTCTGCAGTCAAAGTCCTTCTCCATTGACTACATGTGAGCTTGAAACATGTACTGATATAAAATTGATCCAGCAACCAGTTTCTTTGTCATTTTCAGCAGGAGTTTCGTCACAAAGCTCAGATCAAAGTTTGCATTCATGGTTTGAGGAGAAGAGAAGTAATCCATTGGATGAGCTAAGTCCCAGTGTGCATGAATTTCAAGATCCTTACGCAGTATTTTTGGAGTCAGATAGACAATCCATATTATTCAATGGATACATTTACAAGTTTTCATGGGAGTTGCCTTTCAGTAGTTCTCTCTTGTTGTTCAGAAGCAAGCACTTGTGGAGAATTCAAACAACAGCTAGAATACTTACTTGGTTGCATTGATTGTTTCATTTCACTTGATCAGGTGACGAATGGAACAACTAGAGTACGTTTTATTGAATAAGCTCCATTTTGAGCATATTTTCCAGTTTGTCAGCTGTGTTTAGATCTTGAGTCATTTTTTGTTTCAGTCAGTTTAAAGATAGTTTTAGCTGAGTGTCCAGTTTCAGCTTTTGAGAGTCTTGTTTCAGTTTTGAATTATTCAGTTCAACTATGAGTCTTGAGTCAAAGTTTCATAATAATTGGTTTTTGGATGTTTTGAAGTTATTGACTCCATTGCCCAAGGGATGAAGGCACTTGTCTACTCTCCCAAAGATCTTCAGTTCTTGGCACCTCCAAGGAGCTACCATCCCCATTGGATCCAATGTTAGTGTCAGTCTTTGAAGCCTTCCTCCAGTGATCAAACATGCTCTTACAAAGTTATTTTAAGGTGTCAAGGTCAAATTTTGTCATTTCAGTGAGTCTTCAAGTAAAACTTGGTCACTAGGTATTATATCTAGGGTTTGTTTTCACTCCTTTAAAATTTGTACAAATGTCAGTCCATGTCACCATTTAGATGAGTGTACCATCATTCAGAGGGTTTTCATCATCATGTCAGGTTCCAATGGGTCATTTTACACCTTGTTCATGCTTTAGTTGTGCCTAGGTAAGGTTCATTTCCCTCTCCTAGGGTTTTGAAGGTAATTTCTCTTGGATGGTCAAATCATTAGCAGAGTTTGTATCCTAATGTTCATACACCTCCCCCTATCCTTAATGTACCTTATTAAACACTTCCCATCACTGATATCCATCAAATTCCTCATTTTTGCACAAACCCTAGTTTCTTGCTACAATTTGACAATTTTCTAGGCTTCACCTGTGTTTATCCCTTTTGGACCCCTTCCCCTCACTCAATATTTTAAATTCCACTTTCCCCTACTTTCTAATATCCCTCCCTACTTCCCAAAATTTTCTCAAGAATTTAGAAGCCCCTTATCCCGTTCATTTCACTTCATTTCGACAAATCCCCTGTTCCACACATCGGTATAGGTTTTACTCCAATGATGTTTCTGTGCAAGAAAAGATGAATTTGGGAAAATGGAGAGATTTTTTTGTCCACAATATTCCAAGGAAGAAAAACCTCCTTCACTTTTTACACAGGTGTCATGGTTTTAGAGAAATGTCAAAAATACAGTTGCCTCAGGAGAATTGATGCACCTCTGAAGTGACCTTGGGAGAATCAAGATTTCTCCTAGCCTGGTTGGCCTAATGACTTACTTTATGAGTCAAATGATACCTAGACACAAATATATTTCCAATGAGCTCAATTTGGGGTTGAGGAAGACCTTCAAAAGTTGACTGCAACAGCACTTTGCCTTTAGGCAACCTCATTTTGCACATTTTGACTAGTCTTGGGATATTTGACATTTGATAGGGGAAATGAATTCCAAATTGAAAAATTCAAGTCTTTTTGGAAATTAGACTCGATAATATTTCCAACGAGCTATCCCATGCCCAATTTGGACACCAAGAAGGCCTCCAAAACTGGTCTGCAAAAAGGTGCTACGCACAGAATTGGTGCTCCACACTCTCTCTTTGTCTTACCTGTGGTCCCGCACCTTGATGGTCATGTCTCCCGTGCAACTGACCACATCTAAAGATGTGGACCCTTGTAAAATTTAAAGAGGTGTGGTGCACTGAGCCAGCGCGGTGCATTGGGCAGTGATTTACAATGTATTTTTATAACGGGCGCGACGCATTGAGGCAGCGCAGCGCACAGGACTTCAAGGCCTAAAATCATTCAAATCTTCCTCCAAAGCTCCCAAAATTGTAAATTCCTCATTGCCCAAGTAAGTTCACACTCCAATATGCTCAATGCATGAGTTTGTCTCAGTCTTCTTGGTGATTTAATAGGGAAATATTGAAACCCTAGTTCCTTGCAGTTTGATGAAAAAACATTGCATAGGGTTTATAAATTGCATTTTTTGCTGCTAAATCCCACTCCCATCATTCTCACTCACTCATTCCCTCACTCCCTCACTTCATTTTCTCCCTCCCTTTTCATTTATATTTACCCTTTCCATATTCCCCATATCCCTAAACTACCAACCCTAAATCCTTAATCCCAACCAAACCCTAATCAAATATCCCTAATCCCTAAATGTTATTCCCTAAACCCTTTCATTCCAAAAAACTCTATAGCTAGCATCAAATCCTCCCCTCATCAGTCCCACTCATCCATGAAGCTAAAAAACATAAAGAAAAAGCGGCAAGCTGCCAAGAGGAGGAAAACCAAATTGACAACACTTGAAAGGGAAATTCAAGCTGATTGTGAATCTTGACTCAAGGTGACAAACATGCAATTGGAAAAAATGTTGGAGAAATCCAACAAAGAGAAAAATATGTTGAGCAACTTGGCCTACCACTACTTGGCGAGAAACAAGGTGTGCAAAGCAAGAATCAGGATTTTGAAGGCCAAGTTGAAGAAAGTATCGAAGAAGCGAAGAGAGCAAGATAGACTTCAGATCTCGGCTGAGGCTTACTTGGCCCAACATAGCATTTCATGGAGGACACTCATCCCAAATTTCAAAAAATTTGGGACACTTTTTGCAATTTTGGAATTTTTGGCCCAAAAAATAGGTTTTTATGCCCGATGCGTCGCACCACCTGGTGCTCGCTTTTGATCGGAACCTCCTTTTGAGGATAAATTAGCATTTTTGGATTTTTCATGGAAAAATATGCATGCCCACAAATGGCCAAGAAATTTTGACAGGTTTTGAGCTTCCAAAAAAGTCAAAAACACCTCAAAAATGACCTTTCTGCCCCTTTTTGGACACACAAGAAGCAGTGTTGGAAGAACTCAGTCGTGGAGGGCCAAATGGAGGCCAAATTTAAAATTTCCACTTGTTCTAGAAAGTAGACAAATAGAAATTTCCAACAAGCACACTTGGAGAAAATTTGGACACCGGGAAGGCCTCCAAAAGTAGCTGCAAAAAGGTGCTATGCATAGGAAAATCAAAGCGGCGCATTGGAGGAATTTTTCTCATTTTGGCCAAAATGCTCTATTTTTCGCCTAGTTTCTTGACAATTTGACTTTTCTCTTTCTAATTGTCAAAATCATGATGTAATTTAATCTGAATTGATGGATTTTGATGTAATTATGCTAAATTTTCACTCATATAGGTAGATTCATCCATGAAAAGGTAGTTTGCAGCTGAATGAATCAGTTCCCTAGTTTTTAGAGGCAAGTTGTTCCACTGCCTACTTTTTCTTACTTTAGAATTTGTTGGAACAACTCCTAAACTTATGAGCTCAACCCCTAGAGGTTAGGATGACTTTTTGGTTGCCTATATCATGTAATTTTTTAGTCATTAGCATGGTTGGCCATTTGGGAAAGCTTGGAGCTTCATTGTATACACATTTCAGCAGTTTGGCTAAGGAATAGACTAGGGTTTGCAGCACTTTATGGGATTCATATGAAATCTTGCTCTGGTATTGTGTTTCCTTCTGTAATTGTAAGTTTACATGTGTTTTATGTATGCCATCATCTCTCTTTGCTTCATCTTAACTAAATAAAACAAGGATAAAGGTAGAATCCATTGAAATTGCAATGCTCTACCTAGGGTTTGTTTAGTTATTTGTGTTTTCAGCTGTTTGAAGAGGATCCCTGAGACTTTCTTGCCCTCTTCAAATCCTCACCTGTCTAAAATCTCTCTATCTCATTCAATCTGAAGTACCAAATCATTTTCCTACCTTGCCCTATAGAGATCTCTACAAAACTAAGCCTCATTCCCCAGACCCAAATCTGCCTTTCCATTTGAGTCAACAAAACATCATCAAATTCAACCAAACTCTTCTGAACACATACCTAGCCTAAAATCAGTCTTCACATCAGTTATCTCAAGCCTCATTGATCATATTTTGTTGAGATTGACAAGGAGAGAGCCCTCTCCCGACTTGGTAGGGCTAGCTACTAGGTTAAGCGTGGTTTGATGTTACCCTAGATCCTACCTTTCTCAGCTTGAGGTAGATTTAGGCCCTAACAGGCTACAATCATGTAGGCTAATCAAGGGAAATCTACCATTACCTTAGCCCTCACTTCCATCCAGGAGTCACAACTTGCACAGTAGCATTTCCCTTATTGCATGATCCCACTTGACAGGGGGTTCAAATATCTGGGATTTTTTATTAAGCCTCTCAATCAGAAAATTGCAGATTGGGTCTGGCTTGTCACCAAATTGGAAAAAAGACTCTCTAATTGGAGACATAGATACTTATGCAGAGTTGGCAGATTAGTGCTCATCAAATATGTTCTTGAGGCCACCCCTGTTTTCTGGATGGCATTAGCATGGATCCCCGGAAACATTCTAGCCTGACTGCAACAATTGTGTAGTAAATATCTCTAGAATGGCCATCAAGACAAAAAGATCTTTGCCTGGGTAAGATGGAACAAGATCTCCTTGCCTAAAAAATGGGGAGGATGGGGACTAAAAGACCTGCCCCTATTTGCACAAGCCCTGGATACAAAAATGGGTTGGACTCTACTGACTGGGCAGAATCTATGGACTACAATTTCATATCACAAATACGTTTGGCCACATTAAATTATGGATTGGGTCTGTATGCGAAGCTAGCCTAGAACTGGTATATCTTTAGTTTGGAAGGCCCTTCTACACTCCCTGCCTAACATTAGAAAAAATCTTGTTTGGAGAATAAATGATGGATCAAAGGCTCGCATTGGACTAGATCCCTAGACTGGGGGATGAGGTAGATTCCAATTATCTAGAGAACTCACCCAACACCTTCATTCCCATGAGATAAAGGTAATAGCACACCTAGTGGATCCACTAAATACCAACATATTCTCACAGGGATGGAAAACTGCCCAACAGCTTGATATTCTACCATAGTGGCATCAGGAATGGCATGAATATATAAATACACTGTGTAAATCACACATAAGGATTAAGGAAGGACCAGATGAACTCGTCTAGAGTCTTGCTGAGAATGGCATTTATTCTCCAAGGGCCGAATACCTCAGCCTGATTTCACACAAACATCCGGAGCAGATAGTAGTTTGGTGGAAGAGTTTCTGGAAGCTTTTAGCACCCCCAAGAACAAGATTGTTCTTTTGGTGTATTCTTAGAGATAAAGTTTCCATGAGAGAATCAATATCACACCGATCTTTTCATGACCCACACTGTTGTGTCCTATGCAAGAATTCTTCTGAATTGATAGTGCATTTATTCCTTCAATGTAATACTTTAAACAATCTATGGAAGAATGTCTCCGCATCAATTCATATACCTGGGAAATGGGAGGGTGACAACATAGGTGATGCCTGGGAAAACTAGTGCAATCTGCATCATGGCACTAAACTATTATGCCTACCTCTAATTGTCTGCTGGCATTTATGGCTGGCTCGGAATAGTATCATATTTGAGGACAGACCTATCTACTGGCCACATATAACGGCCCAGATCATATCTGCCTATCACGAGCTACCTGAGCCACACAGACCTTGGCCTCGTAGACCGCATGACCCTCCTCCTATTGACAAAAACTCTCCATAGGCTTATTTTGATGGTATTGCATAACACCATAGATGTGGTGGGGGTTTCATACTATACATTAATGAACAACATTTCTACAAAGTAAAGATGGGGCTTGGCGAGGGAACGAATAACTATGCAGAGCTCATTACACTCCATCATCTACTGCATTTTTCATTGCGTCATAATTGCATGGACTTAAACATATATGGTGACACAAAAATCATAGTAAATTGGTTCAATAATATTATTGTCTATCACTCACACACACTCAATAATATTCTGGATGAGGTGAACTTATTGAAAGCACAATTTAATACTATTTTATGTCAACACATTTACAGGGAACATAAATACATTGCTGATGGGCTCTCCAAGGAGGCCATGGTACTTCCCTGAGGAGAGTGGATGATTCAGGAGCATAGAGGTTCCAATGAATATCTCTATTATCACCAGTCTTACAATGATCAAAATTACCACAGGGCAGAGAGCCCCTAAATTGCAGTATGTTTTTGTTTCTTTTTTGGTTCACACATGATGGATATGCATGCCATATATATTGTATATATTTTCACACGGGCTATATTTCTTGCACATAACATAGACCTATAGAAAAGACATCACCCTGTGTGGTGTATGTGGAACTATTGTAGATGACAGACATATTTATAGTTTTCATTTAATATCAGACAGTGACTGAACACCGTGCGCGATGATGAATGTGATATGCAACCTAAGTTTTTTGATAAAACTGAACAACATTTCTGAAAGTGCCCTTAGTGGCAAAGGACTAACCCCTTTTCCAAGGATAAAACCTTAGAAACGCCATTACCCCCATAAAAACCCCTTTTCACAAAAAAACCCACAAATTCATACTTAGCCTAAGTTTTTATGTTTTCAATGTGAAAAGCAAAACAAATTGCAAAGGACTCATTCTTGTACTTAGCGCTAAAAAACATTTTCTGCCTTTATTCATATTAACTTTTAACTTTATTTATGTATTAACTCTCGAAAAATAACCCTTTTCCCCTATGTATTTAATAAATCCCTTTAATATTAAATACCCCATCCTCGAAGTTTGAAATATAAACTCTATTAATATCATTAATAGGTTAAAATTAGTCGATCAGCAGCTAATTAAGAACCAAAACCCTCCGCCAAATAAAATAGATTAATTAACCAATCAGTGGTTAATTAATAATCAACCCTGCCAATGAAATCATCCCCGACGCCCTTAATCCTCCATAACCCATGATTAATTAAAAAATATTGCTTTTTAACCCCCATCGAGGCCCTCTATTAAACTTCATGTCAAATCCCTGCCCCAATCGCCGTGCAATCAGGTCCCATTTGATCCGAAAGTTGATGCTCATATCGGGCAGCCTCCGAAGGCCAGCCTTTACCTACCCGATATGGGTGGTTTCACTATTCCCCCCGCTACTACGTGGTGCTCGATGAATGGCATCAGGCAGCATTCCTCTGAAACCACTCCAGCCCAAAATTTGTGTGAAATGAAATCGCTTACCACCTCTGGATAGATGACAAAACGTCTCATCCCCCTCTTAACTCCGAACATACCTGTCCCTGTTGTGCCCACCAAAACAATTGACTTTGCGAATAAAACAAAAAAAACTCATTGTTTTTAGTTTTATCGTGAAAAAGGCCGCTCAGACCTCCATGCAAGCACCAGAGTACGTGCGACCGTCAACCCACATCTAATTGCCAACCTGCTGAAGCTGTTAAAATTCAAGACTACCCTTCAGGCCGGAACGCTTCCTATGAACCATGTATAGTCACCCATCAATCCTTTCAGAGCTAAAACCAAGTATTTACCTAAATTCACTGAGAAGCCCTGTTTAATTCCCAAAACTTTACTCAATTTTTGTAAGCTATTAAGTAATTAAGTAAAGCAAGTGCCCTACAACTCCAAACGATTTTGGACTAGACTAATTGGCCCCCAATTTTATAGAAAACCCTTTGCCCCCATCCTTGATTCCATAAGAACCAAGGATGGTTGCGCCAGTTGCATTGAATGTCCTACCCATTTCTACTCCCCACAGGGATTTAGACCATCTCCTGTTAACAGACAAAGAATTTCAAATTAAAGACATCTCTGTTGAAGAATCCCCATTGAAATTGTATTGTAGGTACAGAGACCAGTACTTGAACCATGGAGACAAAATATGTCTCTGGGAATCAAACCTGCCCAAGTACCAATTCCCGAGTGTCCATATCTTCCCTGAAATTATTCACTATTGTCATGCGAGCTACAATCCCACCTTAAGAGCGACGATGTCCCCCGACTAGACAGTACTTTTCACCATCACCGTTGAGTCCATAAATGAAATGATGCAGTTGCAACCTAGTCAAAATCTTACTCCCCTTTCTATTGGAGACCTGCTTAACAAATTCCCTACACTCACCTCCATCAAACTGGCTCAGTTACTCCAGACTTTCAGTGTAGAATAACAACACATACTAAAGGATCCCCCTCCTTACATGTCATCCTTTTTTTCTCAGCTTGGCAAAGACGTCATATGAATGATATCCAGTATTCTAGGCTATACAACTAGTGAATATGTAGATGAGATTATTCTTGCCTACATGTCCATTTTCACTCCTCGGCAGCCCCCTGCCATCATGTTTGACTATGCAAAATTCATCTCAAACAAAATGCATGATCAGTTCATGAGATTGGAAAATGAGAGAGTATTCAAATACTCATTAGTGTTGTATCATCTCTTTCTTTATTATCAAGCTGATAAATTTCCCTTCACTATTCAAAAGCTTGACACCAGAGGCAATCCTAGGTCAGTAGTCTTCTAGACCACTTTAATCCACAAATATGAATCTCCATACACCTATACAAATTTTATAGATCTATTTTTGCATCCAGTAGCTATCATGCTGATTAGAAGCCCTCCTCCAAGAATCAGTGCAGATATCAAGAGGGTCCTACAACTATCCAAATAGTACAAACTGGGAGATTGGTACTTGTACCAAAATCACACTGAAATCAGAATCTATGGCTACGAGTTGGCACCTTACAAATTGCCAAGATACCTCCCAATGAGATTATTTTGTCTCGAGTACTATAGGAAAATAATCAACTCTGATGAGGTACATTTTGTGAAGGCGAGGAAAAAGGCACAACTCCGAATAAAAGACCAGCTAGGCTCCTTTGTGTTTAACAATAGAGAAGCTGGGAGAGTTGTAGAGGAAATTATTCAAGGGCTCAAACTCAAACAAATTTTTATCTGGAGATATAACCCCTTTGATGTCATCTGTAACAGAAGGCAGAAAAACAAATTGTCTCCCTACATCCACCACCGAATTCCTCAAATAGAACAATATGCAAATCAACTGGAATGGGTGGAAAACACTCTAGTAGACAGGGATAGCACAGAAACTGTTGTCAATAATGTGTTGATTGATTTAGAAAGAATACTTGATGAAGATTCCTTTGTATTTGTTCCAAAAGAATCCTAATCCCAAAGGGAGACACAGGGACACAGTGAGCAACCACTAGAAGAAGAACTTCAAGAGCAAGAGGAATCTGAACAACTAGACATATCAGAAGAGCTGGCTCAACCAGAACACATCATGAGTAATCCTCCTATTGTACAGACTCCTCTAAATGAGGATAAGAATCCCAAAAGAAATAGAGAGGATGCCACAGTTCCTTATTGCAGACCTGTTTCACAGACTTATGTTAAAAGGCAAAGGTTGAATCCATTTTCAGAACAGGAGCTCACAGAGGAAACAGCTGGAACTATAGGTACAGAAAGAGCAGAAAGCAAGCAGACCACTCCCTACAGAGGTACACAAGAACCTTCCAATTCACAGACTAAAATGTTGGAGAGACAACAGAAAATTGAAGTATCCTCATTTAGGGCTCCAACAGGTCAGATCTAGGACATCAGAGAGAAATATAAAGAAATAAAGGCTAGAAATGAAATCTTAAAAACCCAAAGTTATACACAATACCTTAAACTAGCTCCTACTAATCAAACAAGGCCAATGTCAGCCTTTGATGTAAAGGAAGGTAAAATGAAAATGACTTTCATGAAGCCTACAACACAACAGCCCCAGTCCATAGAAGATTATTTGAAAACAGATTTTGAGGTGTTGGCGAAGGATATTCATCCTATCGACCAAATAGAATTACACAAATAGATTGGGGAAATGGTCTATTCTACATTGACCAGCAAGGCTATTACTGCACACCAACTCCAAAATTTGTTGAATAATATATCAACACAATTCCAATTAGAGAAGGCCTCTTCACAGGCCAAGGATACTAGGATAAAGTCCTTAGAGGACTTAATAATAGAGATGGGACATGATCCCAAGGATTTAAAGGGTACAGAAAAGCTAATTAAAAAGAAAGATGATGATATAGTTGCATTGAAAAATCAGCTTAAAATTCCTCCTCTACGTCATCCACAAACAGCTAAAGTATTGGAAACTCGAGAGGAGGAAGAGCTTATAGACTTAGTTCTTAAGCTAAATGATCAACTAAAAGAAATAGAGAAAGAGTTGGATAACTTGATACAGTTTAAACAGAGTGAGTTGGCCACCACTCCATAGACTATAATTCCTATAGTCTCTACAGCAGTGCCCTCCACATTGGCTGCTTCCTTAGCACCAATAGTTCCACCAGCTACAACTATGCCAGTCATAGGTACATCAAAAAGCGCAGGGACATCCACAGAAAAGACCACTGAATTGGTAAAATCCATGGAAGAAATGACCATCCAGGCTACTGAGCTTAAAAATCTTAGAGAAAAAGTGTCAAGTTTGGAAACAGATTGCAAACTTGCACAAATATAACAGAAGGAAGAAGCTCAGAAAAATCAAAGAATGGGAGAAAGGATAAAAGTCCTTGAAAAGGACTTGACATTGTAGCAGCCACTAGGATATATGAAGGAAATACTTTGGGCCAACATCATTGACTCTGTCAGTGATGTTTTGCCATCTATTCAAGTAACCTTTTAGCAAATTGAACTGGTAAAAGTGACCACAGAAGCAATTCACAAGACAATGGAAGAATTGGGAGATAAACCTGAAGAAGCCAACTAATTGATAGAACTTTTGAATAGTAAAAAAAGGTATCAGCTAGATGAACTGGGCATAGAAGATAGAACAAGGACCATCATAGAAATTAAGAAGATTCTCACCAAAAGGAACCTAATGCTAAATCTTGAGAAAAGATGCCAAAGCATCCAAGCTAATATTGATAGATTTATGAAAAAGTATGGTATTTTAAGGGAAAAATGACTCCCCAGTCCTATGGTAATCCATGACAAGCTAATGACTCAGGAGGATTACATTGAAAGACTAAACAAGTTGGCCAGTAGCCAAGCTAGTACTTCAGGGGTAAAAGCTCTGCCCACTTGAAAGGTATTATATGATAGTTTGGAAAATTTGTCTTTTATAGAACATGAGATAAAGCACCTGTTCGTTAATAAGCAAAATTTTTTCCAAGTACATCGAGGCTGATGAGATATATAGAAAAATGCTAAGGATGAAATTACCTGAAGGTGAATGGTGAATGAAATTGATAGATTTACTATAAAATTACTACAGTAAATCTATATAGCACCCAGGTAAAATAGGTAAAATATAGTCAAAGTGTAGCAAGTAAAGAGTATCAATAGATTGAAGACATAAAGTAATTCCAGCACATAGGTATCAAGCAACTAAAAGATCCAAATCCAAATTACAATAGCCAGCACAGTCACAATTAAAGGGACAACAAGAAGACGGTTATCCATCTGTCTCTATCTTCGTGCTTGAAGATATTTTTGGTTTCCTAGAATAATTCTCATATTGTTATGAGATATTTTGTAACATTTTTTGTATAAATACTTCATATTTTGAAGTAATTAGGGTGGATTAAAATACATTTATGTAGACATTTTATATCGATCTAAGGAGCTATTGTATTCAAGACTAGACTAGTTTTGCAGGGTCATGAAATAAAGCTAAAGACATTTCACTAGATTCCTGTGCATAGTTGGAACCAAATAAGTGTTATCTGTTCATGTTTAAATATTATTTTCTCATCATGGTATAAATATTCATATGCTTTTTCTATGAAATCTAAATAGTAAACAAGGAATGCTATCTTAGAATTAGCTTAAATGTTCTCTGTTTTGACTGTTTACTTTTTCATTATTTTCTACTAAACTATCTTGTTCTGGGAATTCTTAATTGCTACCTTATTTCCATAGTTTCCCCCCCTTAGGTCCATATTAAAGGATTCTTAGTTGCCCTTTGCTACTGATCTCCTTCTCTTCCTCATCTTGATCCTGGTTTAAGGATTCTTCATTGCCCTTTTACCCTGGTTAGGACTAACTCATCCATTTGAACCTGCAGATTTTCTTTTTACTATGCTAGCCTTCCCTGTGAACTCTTCCTTTAGTAATTGATGAGATCCAGTTAAGCCATTCTTTGGTTGACTCCATAGCCCAATGGCCTGAATACTTGTTCTGCCCATCTGTTCCCTTCAATCAACCATCCAATCAAACCAAAACATAATGAGCACTAAGAACTAGCCTAAAATCACACCCAAAACAAAGTCAAATTATAAAGAGAGACCCCTCTCTGGACTAAGGTTGGCTAGAAACCGAGTCTAAAATATTAGGTTTGTGGTTACCTCAGACTATTCCTTCTTTGATAACTTCTAGGGAAGACATCTAAGTTATAACAGTCATTAAGAAGAATATTTTTGAGAATGAAGTTCCAACTATTTGGCAACCTGATTGGGCTGCGCAAATATGAAATGTAATGGAATTCTATAATCTCGTTGTAGAAGAGGATGAATATCCTCACAATATTGATATCAAAGAATCAAAAGTTAGTCGTGAAGTATATTGACCTGAGATAGAGATGCTGGATATAATGAATCCATTGAAGATGAGGAAGGTGAATATAGGTTCACAGGTTGAACCAAAGTATGCAACAATAGGAGATTATTGGGATGAAGATACAGTCAGAAACATAACAGATCTCTTGCATGAATATTAGGAGTTGTTCCCCACTAAGATTTCAAACATGAAGGGCATAATAGGGGATTTGGGAGTTATGAGGATTCCTCTGAAGCCTGATGCGAAGCTTGTTAATAAGATTACTTATAGACTGAATCCAAAATATAAGGAGAAGGTAAAATAAGAATTAGATAAGATGTTAGCAGCTGGGATAATTGAACTTGTCGAAGAGTCTGAATGGGTAAGTCCCATGGTAATTTAGGAGAAGAAGCAAAAGAGGAAATCATAATTTGTGTGGACTCGAGGAAATTGAATGATGCATACTTGCATGAACCCTTCCCCACATCATTTATAGATGAAGTGTTGGATAATGTAGGAGGACAAGAGGCCTATTCTTTTACAGATGGCTTCTCAGGGTATCATCAAATTAGAATTACACCAGAAGATAGACATAAGACAACTTTTGCTACAAAATGGGTCTCTTATCAGTACATAGTTATGCCTTTTGGGCTAAAGAATGTGCCTGCTATATTTTCTAGAGTTGTAGTTCTGTCCTTCAAGGAATATATACACAAATTCCTCGAAGTTTACTTCAATTATTAGATAGTCTTTGGGCTATTGAAGAAACATGTGGCAAGATTAAGATTGATGTTGGATACATGTAGGCAGTACCAGATATCATTGAACTTGAAGAAGTGAATATTTGGTGCACCATTTGGAATATTATTGGGACATGTGGTCTATAAATAGGGATTGATTGTGGATCCTGCGAAGATCACAGTTATTGTGAACCTGTCAACACAGGATGTTCATAAAGGGTTATGCATAGATAACTATGTCGATGGAGAAGTTGCTAAAAAAAGATGTGACTTTTCAATGGGACAAAGAGTGTCAGAAGAGCGTGGATATACTGAAAGAGAAGATGGTAATTGTGCATATTCTAGTTTTCCCATATTAGAACAAGAGGTTCCATTTGCATGTTGAGGCATCTTGCATAGCTTTGGGTGTAGTACTAACATAGCCAGGAGCATGAGATAACGATCATCCCATAGTGTTTGCAAGTAGGAAAGTATCAAAGGCAGAAAATAATTATAGCATGGCAGATTGGGAGGGATTAGATATGGTATATGCACTATAGAAGTTTGGGCACTAGGTATTGAGAGCACACTTCAATATGTTCATTGATCACTCCACGCTAAAATATTCGGTGAATAAGCCTGTTTTAGGAGGGCAGATCTTTTGATGGTTGTTATTATTCTAGGAGTATAAGTTCGAGGTTATAGTGAATCTGGAAGATTGAATGTTGGGCTTGATCATCTATCTAGAATAGAGATAGGAGAAGAACTCACAATTATTGAAGATAAATTGCTCGATGCACAACTATTAGCAGTTAAAGTCATATATGATCACTTCGCAGATATTTTTGGTGCACTAAGATGTATTTTTATAGGCAATCTTAATTCCTACATTAATTTTCAACCCAAGGCAATTCTTTTTATTTCAAGAGTGTCAACACTATATATGAAGTGAATTCAGAGGTTAAATAATAATAAATCGTTGCAATTGATAATGACTATCTCTTCAAACTCAAACCAAATAATTTTGAAATAAGTAACTCTAAAATAAATTTATAACACACATTGCAATTCTACTTAACCTATTTTGAAAGTAAATGAATTTGAATACAAATGTAAAAAATCACACTTGGAAATCTTAAATGGAATTAAAACTAACTCACTCAATTGAACAACAAATGATAATCGAACAACAAATGATATCTGAGCAGCAAATGCATATTACGGAAAGAAATCAATTTTATATCTGAAATCTATGATAACATTACTTGGAATGAACAACAATCTAAGGTTGGAACTAACATAACCAATTCAATCAAAATCATTACTCATATATAACACACGACTAAATCTAAATCTTGAATGAACAACAAATGTAAATTGGAATTGTCAATCCTCACAGTAATTGAAAGGATATTAACTTAACATTAAAAAATAGTAAAGAATAAATAGAAAATATTATAAAATAGGTGAAGTAGTAGATCTTCTCTTGAATGGGCCCAGAGTCACCAGAAGTCTCCGCTATGAGATACTCATAATATAATTATGATTTAAACACAATCCTCTTCATTAAAATAAGTAACAAAGTTACAACATCACCAAGGTAACAATATTATATGTCCAAAAGAATAATTACAAACTGTGAATTTCTGCATTCCTGTTCAATTCACCTTTTGGCCTTATATAACATTTAGACAAGTAAACTAGATAGAAGTGAATCCTCAGGATCAGAGGATCCTGAGGATTTCGCAACACATGATCTGATCTCGTCACAAAATAACATCGACCTACCCAGTCTTCCGCTACCCTGCCTACCTCAGACGTTGTCTTTTCCTTTTACGAGATGTTGTTGTTTTGTCGATTGAACAACCATTGTCCAATCTGCGTCTTCTACAAATAAATATACTAAAAGTTAGTTTTTCATGCCAGATTTATCTAATTTTTTAACAATTTCTTTTACCGACCTTCAGTTGTTATTTCCTCTACTTTTATCCATAAAACAAAGATAATCATGTGAGGATGAATGCTAAATAAAGTTATTTACAAGGAGAAAACATACACTTTTCTTGGCCCAACATACTCCCCGGCTTACCTTGTTGCATGTCCTCATGTAATGAAATGGATTAGGTGTAGTTGAGTTAGGGAATAAGCAGGATATACCTCCTCCTTATAAACTCAGAAACCGTTTTTCTTTTTAAGCACAACGAAAGCCTAGTTCACCTCTTGGTCCTTCAAGTTGTAATCAATGTGGTACTTATCTGGAGGATACCATATTATTGGGGTTCTATACCGACATCCTATCCACTCAGGCCCCATGGTTAAGACCATGTTACTGTATTGATGGAAGCGAGAGGAGGCAGCTTTAAAATTTTGGTATCCAAATGGTTCTCTATTTCTAACAGTATTGCTAGAGGCTTCCCACCTTTGTCTAGCTATAGACAAGGCTTCTTCTTAGATCTCTTGGAAATACTCCTTCCTAGATTGTATAATATCTCTGTGGAATGGCCCTAATTGGACCACAAAATGGCTCGTTTCATAAATTGCTTGTGCTTGACAGAGAGGTGTAGGGGTTTTCTAGGCTCTCCCTTAACCCATAGGTCAATGCCAAATTCTCATTTTCTAAAAGTATTATGAGCCTTGGCCCACTTGATCTGGTTAGTAGTGAAGGAAATAAATGCTTGGATTTAGACATCCCTTATGAAGGGGCGAGGGTTGTTGTCTCTGTCATCTTTTAAAAAGAAATTGTGCATGTAAATTTCACACAGGAGGCGCTTGTTGGGCAGCAGATCCCCCCATAGCATGTTTCTAGGGCTTGAAGTCTAAATTTTGGTCAATGTAATGTAAAGACCCCACAAAATGCGGGTGCGAGAGTCTAGGGTTGTCTGTCCTAAAGTAATGTAATTTAATATAGAATGCGTCGGCCTACCCATGGTTCGCGGACAATGGGATTGTATAAATAGAGCAAGCCTCTAAGTGTAAAAGGGAGTCTGAGCTTTGAGAAGTAATATGGGTTTTGAATGAGGAATTCGCTCTGTTTGTAAGTCCGACTCTTGGGTCGTAGTAGTAGTAGGACGCTCTACATCTGAGTGCACAAAGGCCTGGTAGAGTTTGCAGCTATGTGTGTGGATCCTTGTAGCTGAGTGCGCAGAGGCCTGGTAGAGTCTGCAGCTGTGTGTGTGTATCCCTGCAGCTGAGTGCGCAGGGCGAAGTTGGGATTGTATCTGAACAAAGGATTAATAAAAGATAAGTTGATTCTGAAATACTGTTTGTTTATGATCCTGTTATGTTTATGCCTCTCTTTACAGATTTATGATTACGCGCACCTACTATGAATGTTGAATGATTAATGAGAATATTGGATATATGCAATTAAGTTAAGATCTACAATAATAGCACAATAAAGATAAAGGATCACGGGGGCCTCACTCAATGAACCTATGGCATATCACGTGTGTTCGTGGCATACTAAAAAATACCTCTAAAAATCACATTATTTAACTCCCCACCAATACAAACCCAATACACCTTCCCAATTTAAACAACTCCTACTTTCACTACATATTGTAGGTATCCATTTTTTCATTAATATTTTTTATACCCCTTTACAATTTTTCATTAACTTTGAGCTCCATTTTTCATACCTGCCAGTATAAAAACCCTTTACGCCCTACATATCCCCCAATATATTATGTCATTTTTTCCTCAATAAATATCCCCCAATATGAACCCACGTGCTATGGTATTGTTCTCGTAGTGAAACCCCCGTGTAAAGGATCTAGACAACACCTCTTTGTGCTCATTATAAAGCTGCGCGAAAACAATCGCACAAGCTGCGAAGGATAAACGGCTGCATGGAGTAGCGCAAGTGCGCAAGATCGGTCCACGAACTCCCCAGACTTCATCAAGACATCCCTAGGGTGAGGAAACCTGGTTCAAGCACCCTCCCATACTACCTCGGGTGAGACCTTAGTCCGCGCACCATGGACTGTTGCTGAAAGGGCTGGAAGTACCGCGATTTTCTTGGCTAAACTCACCTCTGAACCTGGGTCAGGCCCCATGTAGCCAACAAATGGTTCCATTGCCAGGACCAAGATTTGCCTAAGGGATGTCTGATGTTGTGCCATTGGAACCCCACAAAGGAGGAAATTGAAGAGTGGTTGGACAAGAAGCTTGACGAGATCATGAGACAGGAAAACAGAACTCCGCAGATATCCAAGAAGAGGTGTTTGGATCGCTACATATATACGGAAATCCACAAGATCTTCTTCACATCCTTCCCTTCTAAACTATATGAGTGGATCGCAAGGTTAGCTGACAACTAGGGAAGCTATAAGCTTGATCAACTAATAGTGTGGACTCCAGAATTAGTGTGTAGACTAGAGACATCAAAAGATAAGATCGTGCGAGCTGTGGACCATTGGCTTGACCAGATAATAGGGGGGTTTATCACTAGTTTGAGATAGACACGACCATGAGCTACAACGAAGCAGAGCGATGTTTTCTCAAGGGACCATGAGGTAGGTACATTAAATTGCCGAATACCTAGATTAAGATGTTATGTGAGAAATAGGTGATGTGAATTCATTAATGTTTGGAACAACTCAGAGCGAAACAATCTATAAAGGTAGCGGGGAATTAGGAAACAATCCCTTGATTTCACCTTCATGAGAGAGCGAGGAAGAGCTCGCTCGGATCTCTCCGAGAAGTGCGGTCAGTTTGATAAGGTAGCACATTCGGCAGTTACCACCTCCACTTATGCCACCACCCATTTCACCTCCTTCACCTACATCTTCACCCACCCCACCTCCACCAACCCGCAATTCAACATGGCGGGTGCAATCAAGCTACTCGTATTTAGAGGAGTAGGAAATGAGGATCCGGATCAGTTCTGGTTCGTGGTAAGAGCAGTGTGGGAAGCACAAGGGGTCACGGATGACAAAATTAAGAAGGCCACATTAGTGAGTGCGCTACAGGATCACGTGTTGACATGGTATATCAAGCACTCGAATGATCACCCAAATGCAGGAATAGTGGAGATCCAGAATACGCTGAACAGAGAATTTAGCCGTCTGAAATCAAAGACATTGTCAATCATCAGATGTAAAGAGATCGTGATGCTTCCAAGTGAGACCCCATGGGATCTGGATTAGCGGGTCAAGAGTACGATCCGCGAGGTTAATATGACACTAACGGATGCGTAGCACCACGCGTGGTTTGTGGCATCTTTGACACCCCACCTAAGGATGGCATTGTCACAGCAGAAGCTGTCAACCCAGGCAGAAGCATTGGAAATGGAAATGAGGTTGCATGAAACACCGATACAGGATCCAGGGCTAGGAGTTCAAAAAATCCACGTGCAACTACATAATCTCTACATGGAAATGCAGAGCTTGAAGTAGGATAGGGCACTGCAGCCGAAGGCATGAGAGGAAGTGTGGTGCATAAAATGCAAAGGCTAGGGCCATGACAAGGATCATTGTCCAGTATTCAAAAACTACTTGGTAGGAGGGGTGCCAATGCCATTGAGACCTGAAGCACACGTAGGGCCAAGTACAACACCCACATTATGGTGCATGATCTGTCAGATAGGAGGAAAGCACACAATAGATAATTGTCATATGTTGCAGAAGTATACATAGACTCTGCAGCAGCTATTTTGTAATTTTTATATGTTGGTGGGCCACGATGAGCATACTTGTCGCAGCTATGAGTTAATGATGGAGCGAACCCCAACCTATAGAATGCAGATAGAAATGCGAGGCCTCAACCCAACGGCGGGGATGGCATGTGCTAGATTTCAGGGCCGAGGTCGAGGACAAGGAGGAATGGGGTCAGGAAGGGGTAGCGAATAGTTAATCTGTTACAATTGCAGAGGACCAGGACACTATGCCCGAGATTGTACTAATGCAATGAGAATGTCTTGTTCATATTGTGATCAGTTTGATCATGAAATGATAGACTGTCCTACGTTAATAACACAGATGCGCGAGAAAGGGTACTCCAGTCCCCTCCAACTTAGAATATCCAAATGATGAAATCTAAACCCACGACGAAGACCCCAACATGAACATGATGCTCAGAAGTGGTTCGACCATAGGGGAAGATAAGGGGAAGCAGCTCGAGGAAGATACATGGGTTCGCAAGGTTCCTACAAAGGAACCTGCGTTTGACTTGGAACGCATAAAGGAGACATTCATGGAAGCTATGAAGAGCTTCGAGGAGGCCACTACTTCAGGTAATTAGGATCAACCAGAGCTAGGAATGGATCCTTCTATGCTTACTACCTTTTTAGAGACATGCATGAAGTTGTTGCACAATAATAGGGCAGTTAAATGACTACAAGAGCTGATCACTAGGCGCGCAGGGTTAGGTGAACCACACGTAGTCCAGAAATTGGGAAAGCATAAATTGCGCACTAGAAGGGAGATGAGGTTGACAACGCAGATTGGTGAATACGAAATGGATCAGGTAATCTTGGACCTAGGGTCCGATGCGAATATGTTACCTAAGAAAACATGGGAACGCATGGGCAGGCCTGCTTTATAGTGGTCCCCTATTCAATTACGAATAGTGAACCAATAGAAGATTTTTCCCATGGAGAGGTTGCAAGGGGTAACAGTTGATATCGAAGGCGTGAGCACATAGAAGGACTTTGAAGTGATAGAGATTGTTGATGATAGCAATCCTTATCCCACATTGCTAGGAATACACTGGGCCACTGATATGAATGGAGGCATCAACCTGAAGAAGCGGAAGATGATATTCGAGGAAAACTCCCTATGCATAGTAGTTCCGCTAGATCCAGCTAAAGGAGTGCGCTACATTGAACCTGTGTGTGACGATGATAGCGCCAATGAGCTAGATTGCATTTACTAGATAACAGCGCAAGACCAAGATCGGGTGAACCTGACTGTAGATGGGAGAATCTCATGGGAATGTGATAGTTCCTATACTTCGGATTCAAATGAAGAAGTAGAATGCTAGCATAACCGACTACACGAAGTGACAATGCTGAATTGCAACATGATGATTAGATCGCTGTGGTACATGACGAAAAAAGTAAGGTAACTGCCAACATATGATGGGGTAACAGCCGTGAATGAATTCTTAGACAAATTTGAAAGTAACGTACTGGAACAACAGCAGTATGGTGCACTGGAATGGGCATTGCACGCCACACCCACATGATGGTGGAGTACACATCAGAAGACTATTGGAAACTGGTGCGAATGTAGAAGATGGATGCTATAGTTTGGAAGTCCTTAGCATCGAACGAGAGTCGGGCAGCTAGGACGATGCAGTTTGTGCACCCACCTGTGTCGATGGGTGCAGACGTGTGCTATGAAAGCACATCCCAAACTAAGGATCGACACATGGAACCAGCTGTAGCAGTAGGAAAATCACCACCCACCGCAAAAGTTCCATATAGAAGAATTCAATAGTTTACGTGGGATCTTGAATAAGGTTCACCAGGCAAGACAAACTGATTGGGACCAGCATGTACCAGGGGTTCGATGGGCCTCTAGGGCCATGTACAAGACTCTGAGCGCAGAAATGATCCTAAAAATGACGGGCAGAGTCAAGGCCATAGGTTTGGGAGGAAGGAATCCTCACATAATTGGAATGAGTCATAAGGACCGGGACGAAGGAATTATGCCACCACATGGGGCTAAACATATGCAGATTCAGGAAGCCATTCGATAAGGGCACTTGAAAATTCGCAAACTCGAAGAAGATCGAGTACAGCTGAGGAACAAAAGCAGGATCTTGGATGAAGAAATCAACAAACTGGAAACCAAAATTGCACAAGCAGGCCATGCCTAGAAACTAAGCCCGACAGAACAAAAGGTAGGTAGCCACACTACTGCATTGGAAGGATTTGGGGTTTTTCTACCATGGTTGTGGTGGCACCTCACTAAACAAAGGAATTGGGGGAGCACACCATGTAAAGAAGAACGCGAAGCACTGACTGACATCAGGGTAATTATGGGGTACCCGCGAACTAGGATGGAAGGTGCAGGGAAGCCTCACGTGGGTGGAGTAACCACCTGACTATCCGTAGAAAGCACAGTTTCAGTGCTCAAAGCAGTTGGAAGAGAGCGCATGACTATAAAAGAGTCTGTATGGAAGCAGCGCGATAGGAGGATAGCGCGCAGGGCCAGTTTGTCCCAAAGGTCGCGCTCGCGCATGGGAAGCCATGCTATCGCACAGGTAGACTGGGAAGTGATCGTTGGTGTCACTGTTCATGATAAGATATCCCATTTAAGACAACAAGGAGCGGGCGGTAGGAAATTAGGACACAACATCAAAACTCGATTTGAAACAATCTACCGCCAAGATGGAATTAATGAGCCAAAGGAGGGGGGAATGTTTGAATTTGAATTCCGGCAGGCTTATAAATCCCATATGGTCCTCCACCGAACAAAGCTTAGCATCTTTAGAATTTAGTTACTATGTATGGACTTTATGGCTTTAGAGGCTTTGAAAGAAATTTTAGCGTTTGAAGCGTTACTGAAAGAGATGTAGGACCTTCTAAGCAGAGTAATGTCGACCGCTAAGGAAGCTGCACCGAGCCCTATGTCACTGATGAGGGATGCACCAGAAATTTCAAAATCACCCCGAATGTCGAGGACTAAAAAGGACCCACTGGGAGCAGGACCGGCCCATATGTCTCCACGCAACCTGTAGTTTGGTAAGATGTCTATGGAGGAGAAGGGAAAAATGGTTAATATTGAGAGTGATGATGAGGAGGAGGATTTCTAGGCATTCATAGAAGAGATTGAACCAGAGGTAGAAATGCAGGAAGATATCCCACCAGTACATGCCGCAACAAAGTTTCCCAAGTATGTTCCTCCGCAGAAAGGGAGGGTAAAAGTACCTAAAGTTTTGGATGTCGTTAAAAGTGCACTCAAAACCCCATTCCTCCCCAAGGGAATTCTATTTGAAGGTTCAGCTATGGGCCACATACCCACGATGAATTTTGAAGGTTGGGACCTTGCGGATAGCGAAAATTTCCCTCATTTGGAAACTAGACAAATAATGAAGCAAAGCAAGGAGGGGGTAGTTATAGTGCTACAGCCACAGAAATGGCTACGCGGGGTGGAGGAGGTCGGGCTACTCCACCTCCTATGGATTCCACACTTTCATCAGGCACCAATCATGATATTTGTCATCAGGCAACTGCTTTTCCTAGTGCACGATGGGTACTTGTGGTTGGAGGAGCCCATTCCCATCATGATGGAGCTTATTCATAGGATTTCTCGGCTGCCCTATACGGGAAGGGACCCCACGGAAATAGTTGGCACAAGTGGAGACTTCGCGATTGCAGAGGCCATGAATAAGAAATATAATTTGGAGAAAAATCAGAGGTTGTGTCACTACCCAGTTGCTGGCAGGAAAAGTGATGAGAAAATTTCATGGCAGCGAGGTACCAGCAACGGTCATCGCGCTAGCTGAGCAATGTGCAGAAGGGGTACGGTTCAACTAGGCAAAGTTCCTCTGTGAGGAGTTCTTGACGAACAGCAGGGAGGCCGAGGAGCAGGGTAAGACCTTCCACTACGTGTGGTTTCTCTTATCCATCCTATTGGTTGCAGGAGAATTGCCTGAGGATAGTTAATTTCCTCCCCTTGACCAGGACTTGCTAAAGGCAGCAAAATACACATCACTCTAGGTGACAAGGCATGCCATGCACATTTGCGAGATCAAGACCTTCTAGATATGCATGGAGGTGAGCATACGGATGGGGATCAAAAAACAACCACACCTATCCCTCATGGTATACAACAGTCTATGGATCTTTACAGACTTTCAAGCTGATATGCACAATGTGTATATCAAGGCGCAGAAGGATCCAGAGCAGAAATGGACCACACCCCCCTTCATTGCAATAGATGACATTGTTTTCGTAGTGCTCGACTCATGATCACCGGAATGGCATGCACCAAATCTGCCGCTGCGTGATGAGATGGCGATTCAAAAACAGAAGGATGCCACCAAGATGCTATAATAACAGAAGCTAAACAAGCAGCTAGCTGTGGAAGTACGGGCTTCCCGTAAGGCAGCAAAGGCCGCTGCAGAAAAGGCAGCAGTAGCAGCAGCATCTGAGGCAAGCACGATGCAAGGAGGAAGAGGCCTGGACCAGACCATAGGACAAGGGACAGATGACATGGTGGCAAGCACAAACCCACACACATCGTCAACACATCTAAAGCAGCCACATAATACGGAATGGACAGGGCCCAGAAAAAAGACCAAGGCTTCCAAATTAGATGAGGAACCTATTACAATGGCCGAGGGTGACCTATACGACATCGGTGACATAGTTTGCAAGGTCACCAGGTAGGCACTCCAGGAAGCAAAGACGGAGCAACAAAATGTGTTGGGGGTGCTTAGGGTGCAACTCCATGAACTTCAGGTGCGTCCCCCATAGTAGGGAATGGTAGCCATCAACGAGGTTATGGGTACATCAGCAACATAGCAGATGCTACGAGCCAAAATGGCTAATACCGTCGCGCTACCGAAATGAACACTGACTGCGGACAACATGGAGGACAGAGTTGCAGTAGGCCGGCTCAAGGGACTTGGCCTAAACTTGGCTTCCCTTCTGCGAGAGATATTATACCAGCTTTAGGATGGAGCGACGATAGAGCTCCACGGTAGAGAAGGACACGTAGTGCAGACTCAGCAGTTGCAGCAAATCGTTGAGGAAGCATGTTGCCGCGTCCCCAAGCTAGAGATTGCAATAGACTTACTAGTAGGTATGTGGATCCACAAATTGGCCAATGGATTCTCCGAGGCAAAAGAGGAAGCAATGAGGATCCAGTTAGACCTCAACCTGCAGATCGCGGAATTATGGCTGAAGGCGTAGCCTTCTACACCCTCGAAAGTTAGAGAGCAGTGCCACTGAACCATTCAATTGGTGTTGGAAGCAATAGAGCATGCCATACAAGATTTCACGGGCTTGTTAGATCAGTCACTCTTCACCGTCACTTCACTGCAGGAAGACCCAACGCTACAATGTTTAGAGACAGAAGAGCGGGAGTTACAGTAGGCCTATGAAAATGTCCGGGGGACCGTGTAGATGGTCACCTTTACTCAATGACTGGCCAAGATGAGGGAGGCCCAGGCTCTAAAGGAATAGGTGGATGCCACGCGTCAGAAAGAAGCAGTGCTTAAAGCACACATCTAGCCTTGGCTTGAGGAAGCATTCATGGTCACCACCAAGATCGAGGGAAAGCTGGCACAGATACAGGGCATATATGCACTCAAGCAAGGAATTGCACCTGACAACAATGCATCAGAAATACGCACACAATTAGTACAACGAACAGTGGACGAATGTGTTGTGGACATAAGCGAAGCGCAGACGTTGTTGGATGGACTCCACGTGAAGATCAATACACCAGCCAAGTGACTCGAGATGAGTCACGATGATTTTGTTGGGGACCTATTGGGAAGCGGATCCCCCCATAACATGTTTTTGGGGCTTAAAGCCTGAGTTTTGGTCAATGTAATGTAAATACCCCACAAAATGTGGGCGTGGAGCATGAGATTCTAGGGTTGTCCACCCTAAAATAATGTAATTTAATATACAATGTGTTGGCCTACCCATGGTCCACGGACCATGGGATTGTATAAATAGATCAAGGCTCTAAGTGTAAAAGGGAGTCTGAGCTTTAAGAAGTAATATGACTTTTGAATGGGGAATTCACTCTGAGTTTGTAATTCTGAGTCTTGGGTGGTAGTAGTAGTAGTAAGAGGCTCTACACCCACGGGTGCAGAAGCCTGGTAGAGTCCGCAACTGTGTGCGCGGACCCCTGCAACTGAGTGCACAAGGCAGAGTTGGGATTGTATTTGAACATAGGATTAATAAAAGATAAGTTTATTCTGAAATACTGTGTGTTTATGCTCCTGTTATGTTTATGCCTCTCTTTACGGATTTATGATTACACGCACTTGCTATGAATGTTGAATGATTAATGAGAATATTGGATATATGCAATTAAGTTAAGATCTACAATAATAGCACAGTAAAGATAAAGGATCTAGACAGCACCTCTTCGCGCTCATTATAAAGTTGCGCGAAAACAATCGCACAAGCTGTGAAGGACATACAGTTGAGCGGAGCAACGCAAGTGTGCAGGATCAGTTTGCGAACTCCCCAGACTTCATCAGGACATCCCTAGGGTGTGGAAACCTAGTTCCAGCACCCTCCCATACTACCTTGGGTGAGACCTCACTCTGCGCACCATGGATTGTTGCCGAAAGGGCCGGTAGTACTAAGATTTGCTTGGATAAACTCACTGTTGAACTTGGGTCAAGCCCAACGTATCCAACAATGCTGCACCTGCTCATCCTATTCTCTAAAACAATTGATGAATTTTGGGGTAGTCTTGATTTCCACAGACTTCCCAAACTTAACCGCTTTGATCTTCATCAATGCATAGTTTGTAGTAGGAGCTCGACATGATAGGGTATCTAAATAAAGAGAGCAAACAATCTCCAATTTCTCTTTAGAATTTTATAATTTGACCTTTGCTTTTTCAACCTTCTTTTGCTCAGCCTTATACTGAGTAAAGGTCTCATCCTCAGTAACTGTGAGTGCCTCGAATGTCTTCCTTAATTCTTGATGTACACGCAGGGGCACTACTTCCTCTTTTTTTTGAGTTAATTCCTGCTGAACCTTCAGTAGTTCATTCTGCAATCTCCTAATGATTGCCTCCCTTACTAGGGGAACGTAAGAAGGTGTCTCTTCTGTTTGGGCCTCATCCTCTTGTGTTTCTATGGGATCAGTCTGAACTACAACCTCGGCTACTTCTCGAATCATGCAATAATCAACCTGAATGTCCTCTTCAGCATCAATTTGAACAACATCGTTCATAGTATGGAAGTCCTTTTGGGTCTCCTATGGGAAAACACAGGGGTCTTCAGTCTGCATTCCACTGTATTCTAAAAGACATAGCTCTGCCTGAATTTCCTTTTTATAAAGAGTCTTAGTCTGAGTTTCAGCATCTTTTTCAGAACAATGTTTTGTCTGGGTCACTGTGGTCTCCATTTCCACTTTTAGTTTTCTAACCCTGACTGCTTCCTTCAGCCACTATCTTAGCTGCCTAATTGTTCTCTTTTTCTTCCTATAATTTTTGAGCATCTTTCTGAGCCTGTCCTTGTAGGTTTTCTTTGTTGTGAGACTTCTAACCAGTGGAGGATCTGCTGCATTTTCCTCAGGTTCATGCTTAGGTGGAATTGTGTTGACATCAGCGAGGGGTTCAATTGGAACCATATCTCCCGATGGGTCTTCACCTTCCAAGTCTCTTTCATCTTGCATTTCTCTCTTAGGAGACCCCAATGGAATGGTGTCTCTTGAGAAATTATCATTCTTAGGGCTTCCTTCTAGGTGGGCCTCGTCCTCAGGGAACTTCATAAAACTACCATTTCCTAGTTGAATTTCACCTCCCAGGGTTTCATCTATAGGATTTTCTTCAGCTGGGGGGTCCACTGGACCAGTATCTTTTGTTTGATTTCCTTCTCTAATGGTTTCATCTTCATGTACTTCTACTTCAAGGGGCTTTCCCATAGAAGGAACTGATTCCCTTTGTTCTTCCAAATTGTTAGTAAACGACAGGGTTTGATTGTAACAATGACTGTCAGTAGCAGTATACTAGTTGGGGGCACAATTTTATCCTTCAACATTCTCATATTGTTTCCTTTCTTCTCCAAATATCCCCATGTTTTCCAGTACCCTGGGCACCTCTTCCTCATAGTCTTGCAAGGGATCATTTTGCAGACTTGGAGGTGGTCTATGAGATGGCCCGGCCTCATTTGATTGAATTGGGGCATGTCACTGGGACTTCACCCACACAGAGCAGCTATGTTTTGATGGGTTTGGGGCCACAGAGGAATTCTTCCTTTTTCGTGTCCTTTTCAGACCTCGGGTACTTGGCCCTTGTTGTTCTGTTGCTATGTTTTCTATAGGTGAGGCCAGAGTAGGATTTACAATATTGTCCCAAGTTAGCTGTTGCTAGGCCAATCCATGTATGATAATCAATTTGATCAGCCCAAGATGACTGATGACTGTGTGTGGGTCCTTTTCTTTTCTCACTCAATGAGAAACATCATGCAATAGGGAATTCAAATAAAACGGAAAATTAACTGAAATTTTTTGTTTTAAAATGGCTATAAGTTTCAGTTGGCGAGGCTTTACCACATCTTGTCAACCATCGCATGTGATGTAACTTTTCATGATGACTGCCAATTCTTGCCATGGTTGTCTTAACGCTGAAGGATGAAGGCCTTTTCCTCTTCGTACCAGTTGCTCTCCTAGATCCTGAAATACTATGACTGCATTGTGTAGAAGGACATGTTTGTCTCTGCTGGAAGTCCAGCGACTTTAGCTATGACTACTTCGAAGACCGTTATATTCCTGCCTCTTACCATAGTGCTGCCATTCTACAAATTCTGCAAAAATTCCAGCGTCATCTCTTCGTGAAATCCATGCAATTTATTCAAATATTGCAGTGAACTAGTGCACTCGAGAGTTTCATGAGACTGGTCCGATACCATAAGCACCATGGGTTCATTTTAGATGGATCTCCCTCCCATGGCTATTGTTTACCTGTGACTGGTTCACTTGGATGCAATTGTTTCACACTTCTGCATTTTAGAACAACAACAAAGAACGTTAAAGAAATTAACAAGGAAATGACATTGTTTTGGGAATTAATATCATATACAGTTAAGTCATTCATCTCATCAACAATATTTGGTGCAGGATCATAATCAATCTGCATACCATCCATAATGGTTGTCGTCCTTTCTCCAATCAGAAATACTTTGATAATTATTATGCATACACAATCATCATGCAGTCCTTTACCTGGAAATCAATTTAATAATTATCACACAATTATCCATAACTATCACACATGTTGTTCATACGCAGACCATCCCCCCTCCAATGAGAAAAGGGCATCCACGTCCTCCAAGCATGTGAAAAGCAAGAGAAAGCATTGGTAATTCATAAATGCAGGCAACCAATCCATAAAAGCGGTACGATATACGATAAGGAAATTAAAGAAATACACGCCATCAGATGTGAAATGGTAGAAAAATAAAAATAGAGATTTAAATTATTATGTCAAAATATTTTCACCTTAAGTGGTATTAGTAACAAATGCATAATCGTATTAATGATTGTCATAAAGTGATTGGACATAATATGATATAATGAATGTATAACATAAGTTACCATGCATGTTGGCTTTTAAGAGTGTTGTTCAAATGGGAAATTTGTTTTAGAAATGAATCCATAGGTGGTAATAGAATAGAGATCATTTGGTAGTGTAAGATAGTACTCCAATACCATAAGCAGAGCCACTGCTTCCAGCAGGCATTCATAGCCTTGACAGGGTTGCTTTTTAACCCCACAAATGAGCCCGAGTCCTCCTTTTAGTATACAGATGATTCTTTCTTTTCCTACCATAAAGAGACCACTATGATAGCATGGTGACCAGATAATCACAGTGCCATTCACCGAGATATAACAAACTGATCAGGTTGGCTCGTGATGAGACTCCATGTCCTTCTGATAGTTTTAATTATCAAGAAGGTCATTGCCTTAGTTTGGTGGCAAAAATGGAATGTCACCCATTACATCCTTATGATCATGGTTGGTTGGCTTGTACTGAGACCCCATATCCTCTTTAATACAATGTTTGTTGTATTTTCATATTTCTTTATTTTCATATATCTATGCTTTTATTGTAAAAATAGGGAGGCTCATTTACTCCTTAAGAGTCAGGATGGTGTAAGAAGTAAAAAAAATTCCAATGAAAGTTTATACTTTTACCCCCATATCATCAAATCGAAGGGATTTATCCATTTGAAAGTGTGAAAGATAAGCCAGCATGGTTTTAAAATAATGAATCATTTTATGATGTGTCCAAAGAAAAGATATCCAGCCAATCATTATAGAGATGCACCATGTCAGCGTTTGAATAAAGATAAGCATCAAAAGGTTTCATAGTTCATAATGGTATTAACATTACTGTTTTTCTTTATGTTAGGCAGAAATACAACCAGATGGTTTTTATTCAAAACATAAAAGAAAAATAAAGATGGCAAAATGACTGGCGATGAAACGGTAAAGAGAAATCATAGTTATTCCTAAAAAATGCAAAAAGTGTTGTTCGATTGATTGAACATCAATCACTCAATTGATTGAACAACAAAATCATATAAGTGCTAAAATGTTGTTCAATTGATTGAACAGCAAAATCGAAAGAAAAATAAAAATTGTCGTTCAATTGATTGAACAACAATCATTCAATCGTTTGAACAACAAAATCGAAAAGCAAAATACAAAGGCATTTTTCAATTGATTGAACAACAATCGTTCAATCGTTTGAACAGAAAAAATCGTAAAATGCAAAAAGTGTTGTTCAATTGATTGAACAACAAAATCGAAAAGAAAAAAGACGCAAAAATGTTGTTCAATTGATTGAACAACAAAAATAAAAAAACACAAAAAATGATGTTCAATTGATTGAACAACAATCATTCAACCAATTGAACAACAAAAATCATAAAATGCAAAAAGTGTTGTTCAATTGATTGAAAGAAATCATTCAATCAATTGAACATCAAAAATAAAAAAAAATCACAAAACGTGTTGTTCAATTGATTGAACAACAATAGTTCAATTGATTGATAAGCAACTCATGCACAAAAATAAGCGTTTTTCAATTGATTGAACAACAATCGTTCACTTGATTGAACATCAACATGCATGAAAAAATAAGTGTTGTTCAATTGAATGAACAACAATCATTCAATCGATTGAACAACAATATAAACACAAAAATAAATGTTGTTCAATTGATTGAACAACAATCATTCAATCGATTGAACATCAACACACACACAAACATAAGTGATGTTCAATTGATTGAACGATAATTGTTCAATCGATTAAATAACACTTATCAAACACCTTAAAAGAAAAATAAAAAAAACCTCATATTTATATGGTGATGCCTAACTGAATTACAAGCAATCGGAAAAAATATATATATACATTATTTACAATTTAAATAAAATCACAATTTTACGAAAGAAAAGTTGTCAAGTCATCACTCCCTACAGCTAAGATTTTCATGGAGGGGTCCTCGCGTAACTATTGGCATAAAGACTCCGTGGTGAGTGGTTTGTGATAGAGACGCACCCGATGCCCATTCACCTTGAAAGAATGACCAGACCCGTCAATGGTAGTCAAAGTGAGAGTACCATTTTTATGTACTTCTTGAATTTCATAAGGGTTGAGCCATATTATTTGTAACTTGCCTAGAAAATCGTGGAATCTGGAGTCGTAGAGGAGTGTTGAATCCCATTTTTGAAATGTCTTCTTTTTTATAAGGTTGTTGTGCCACTTTTCCCTTTGGTACTTGTTATAATCCTATACCAACAGATGTCATATTTCATGATTGACTTGATGAGCTCTGTAATATGTTCATTCCTTTCCTTTTTGCAAAGGTTTCCATATTATTAAAAAATAAAAAAATGTAAAGAGGGTATACCCTAAAAGAAAAATCAAAGGGTAAAAAGAATAAAATGGTCAAAAAAGTGAAATAAATAAACCCCAAACAAAGAAAGACCAGGAAAGTGTGCAAGTCCAAAATGCCACTACTTTTTCATTTTCTGTAAATAAAACATTGTGTGCGACTTGTTAATTCATGCCACAATTGATGAATGGCCAAACAGCTTAATCTTGGCCAGTTCATGTTTAAATTTCTTGTTTTAGAGATAGAGAATAAAATATGTCCAAACTGGTTAAACTTGGCAGATAAGTAGAA